>OY728129.1:324160488-325410488 GCA_963277665.1 Viscum album | reverse complement strand
TAATTATATAAAACTAAAAAGTAAGTGCATAGATACAACTATCCCAAACCAGAGTGCAACAGAAGTACAAAAGGGAAAAACAGGGCCCACCAATGGAAACCCACAAAAGCATCTAAGCTACTCGGAAGAAGGGGTACGCTCCCAAAACCTCCACTAGAAAGCTCCTCGGCACAACTCCTGTAAGACTCCACAATCAGTCCCGCTCACTCAGCTCCGCCTGCTCCAGGTCCTCCTGGGAAACCATCGAATGGCCTATGGTCTGCACAAGACACAAACATGTGCGGGCAAAGCCCGTGTAGGGGTGAGTATAAAAATACTCAGTAGGCACCCCAAAAACCCAAAAAAAAGAGATCAACTGAAAGTAAACAGTGTGCTCATCCCATCCAGAGGGAACCCAGAAGAGAGAGAAACTCCATCTTGTGACCATCCTAGGATAATCACAACTAGTCCGCTCAATTAAGGTGTATTCCCATACAAACACCTTGAACATCCGGTCAGGGAGACGCCCATACATATACCATTAACATCTATATAAACTCAGCTCACGCACCAAGACACATGAGGTACCGACCTCATCACCAGCAATAGTTCACAACCAGGAGAGCACACTCCATGATCACTGTCATCCCAGATGACACTGTTCCAAGAGATACACTCCATTTGGTCCCACACAAACAACTCAGATGCTCCCCTCAGAGATCACGCTTCTCAGATTTCGTCACTGAGGAATCCTCGATGAAAAAACATAGAACCCAAACTCCTTATATAGGGGATCGCTCCGAGGGTCCACTAGGGGATACCAGAACCCACACCGATATATGAAGATCTCACAAATAGGGGATCACTCCCAGGGTCTGCTGGGGGGGTACCACAACTCGATCTGGCACTCGACCGAAACACGTCACTCAGATAGAGGATCGTCACCCGTGTCACGATGGTAATAATGATACCAAAACCCTATCTGGTACATCTCGTGTTGTAGGGGATCAAACTGGATATGATGCAATGCTACAGAAACCACGCGCTGAGTAGGGGATCATATAACAAATGATACCACAACCCTACTATAATCCGCATGCTGAGTATGGGATCGTATAACCGACGATGCCACAACCCTCCTGATCACGGACCACTACGTAGGGGATCATATTCTCGATGACGCCACAAACCCTACGGGGTTAACCTACTAGATTGGGGATCTCCGCCCCTGGATAAGAGGTCACATTGATACCACGAACCCAATCTAGGGAAATGATGCTACAAGATCTCACTTCGATCCCCCCGAAGGGATTCCACAACTCTAACAGATTAAACATCCCTTCGAGAGGATCACAAACCTATACTAAGGTTGTGATACCATGATAACCCTAATAGGAATGAGCCAAGGGAGTACCCTCAACCACTGCGGGTCTAAAAGTCACTAACCCAAGAGACCCGCAACAATGCCACACCGTGCACCTCCAATGACAATACCAAATCCACCATCATGATTCATGCGAAAAAACAGTAAGGATATGATGTTTACTTGCCCAAAACAGACATCCAGTGATAATGATACAATTCACCACCACAGGTCATCGTGGGGTCCACGCCTCGATCCCAGAACACATCAAATGGATTGCACATTAGCGATCCTCTTGAAAAAAACACCCAGGGTCGACAATTCATCTTCCAAAATTGAACTCCTTGTGAGAAAGTTGTGTATCTTCGTAAATGCCCAAACTGGCCTCGTGAGTCCCGCCCCCTAATATCGGTCCCAACACCCGAAATCTATCTCAGAATGTCTGCTTTACCATCTGGATCACAATTCCACTGATGGAACATCAATCAGACACTCTAGGCTATAGTTAAGGTCGGTCGAAGTTGAATAATAATAAATTTTTTTTTATTATTCATCATTTTGTGACCTCGGATCGCGGACCTATCCCGAAAAATTCCAAAACCTATCCCAAAATTTTCTTATTATTCCTAGTGTCATGTTGCCACTGACGGCGTGCGAAACAAACAGTTGGTTTGTAAACAATGGGAGTTTAAAGCACCCTGGGAAGAAAACTGGGTCTGACCGGCCCAACATGGCCAGTCCGGCCTGCCTGAATCGGCTTGAATGTAACACCCCAAGATTTTATTGTATGTTATTTGTTCAAAGTAATTCGATAACTTGCACTGCACGCAACACCGAGTTCTAGCACACCATAACTTACCAAACAAGCCTTTTAAAAGAGGTTATGAATAGTATTAACTGAATTTTGAACTTTATATAATCCTTATAGTATTAGAATCCATATTATGAGTTTCTTAGAAATAATGTATGAACAAATACATTTTTTTTCTGATAAAAGAAGTATTTTTCAAAAAAAATGCAATTTTACTGCCTTTTAATGTAGAACCATTTTTAAATCCAATATTTGAAACTTTTATATATTCAATTTGACAAAATAAACTTCTTCTTTAGAACCGGGACATAATAATTTAGTTTCAATAAATTTTTGGTGTTTTTCTGATAACTTTCATATTTGGGTGAATAGGGAAAAATGCTATATTTTAACTGAAAACCACTTTTCTAATCAAAATAATTTGTATTTTTAAAATACACATTTTAATGGTATGGAAATATAAATAGATTATATTTTTACCATTTAATCCAATGATCATCATTGTATGTAATTTTACATTGAAATTGGACATAAACAAGTGTCAATATTTTGATAGTTATTATTTCTTAAAAATACGTCTTTTGGTTTTGACAGCGGCAATTAATTTTAAATTATTAAATGAAACATAAATGTTTTTAATTTGGAAAAATAGACTTCATAATTGAATTCGGATTATTAAAATTATCTTAGGGTGAATTTTTAGTATTTTTTTGAAAACATTTGATTTTTGATTAATAATGAAAAACACTAAGTTATTGGTTAAAACTGACTTTTTATTTAAATAATTATTTATTTTATTTAAATTTATTTTAGGTCATAATAGATATGTAATACCTATATATGTTCAATTTAATTCATTAGAGTTAGTTTATAATAATTTTAGAAATATAAAAATTTTATTGAACTTTTCACCGTCTTTTACCCATCTCCTAGAAGAATTTGTAAATTTAAAAAAAAACATAATTTTACTCCTTCTGTGAGTTGAATTTAGAAAATCTAAGAGAAACAGTTAATATCAAGTAGTAAAATGTGCTTCAATAAGATAAACAACATTTTTTGGTGAATAATAACTTTTTACTTTTATTTACCACGGTTAAAAGTACATATGGTAATTAAGGGTAAAAATTAAATTATTATTTCTCTGACACATGTCCTAATTATATTGGATAAATTTAACATGACCAAAAACAACCTTAGGAATTAAATATGACCCTTTAGGTCCACATGGATTAGATTAGGACATTTATTATTATTTAATTTAAAGAAGAGTTAAAAGTGTTACATTCAAAGTTTATTATCGAAACCATTTTTAATATAGGGTTATACATAAGGTAAATTCATCTATAAATATTTATTAGAAAAATAAAATTACTTCATACATCATTATATTTTATTTTTAATTTTTAGACATTAAATAATAAAATTTATTTATGACACAATGATGATGCAGTAATTACCTTGTTAATTAAAGAATCAAATAAATGGTATTATAAATATTAAAATAAATATAATTTAAAATTTTTATGACATACACGAATTTTCTAGGTGAATATGACATGTTAGGGATGATTCAATCTATCTTGTTCGATGTAATCAAATTTTGATGACTTTCACAAAAACAAAATACCAAATAGTGTCAAAATTGACATAAATTAATCTTTAAAACAAATACTATATTATTGGTTGATATAATATTCCAAAAAATGTAAGGTTCTGATAAAGGGCTTAAATAATATTATATATGACATTAATGAACCACTTGAGGTTCTCTTGGATGTTTAGTGTAAGTTTATTAACCATATAGTGTAAGAATACAAGAAGACACGGTAAAAGTTAAACTATTTAACTTAGAGTTAAATCTAAATGAGAAGATTCAAATCGTAACCTAAACTTGTCTAAAACCTATTGGTTGAAATTATTTTGACCCATAACCACCTAAGCCTCGAAATTAATTCATTTGAACCATTATAAACCGAATATGATTGTATAATAAATTAATACTTTAATCTTTTCCTAAAGTGCACCTCACCCCTGTTATAAAAGGGAACTCCCCCTTCTCACTAATTCACACATTCAAATAAATTTGGCTCAGACTAAACCTGACCAAATATCCTCCCAACATCCCTCACTTCAACTTAGAGGCCTTAGTTTTATTTTAAATCCATCCTAAGGAGCTTTTTTGATCAAATCAAAAGGAAGAAGCCGAAGAAGAGGTAATGATTTCACCACCCTCTTTTAAGTTCGTTTCTTATTCCACTTATTCTTTCTTTGTTATTTCAATTATAAAATAATAAATCCAGTATCTTCTATATACTGTGATGTTATTATAAATCTTTCACAACTATATTCATTATTTTATCTATCTTATGAGTGATAATGTCACCAAGCGCACGTACGTACAAATTATCGTCTCCACGTCGTGGTGTAATTTGTTATTCAACACTATGTTATTTGGATGGATATAATGATGATTAATATGTATATAAATAATGAACATAACATGATAATTTCTCTGTAAAATTAATATACCATCCAATTCCACACCTTTAGTGAAATGATATTGTCGCTCGTGCGTACGTACGGATTACCGTCTCCACGACATGATGAGATTCCTTTCCACATTCACCATTCTTTGACGATTATAAAAATATATATTACTAATATGTTTGTAATATATGACATAATAATTCTACTAGATATATATATATATATATATGTACTTACATATATTTTATTCACTTAGTTCGGCTTAATACGTTTTGAAAACCGAAACAGCGTTTATATGTACGTACGGACTATTGTCTCCATAAACGGTGTTTTCCATTTCATATATATGTTTATTATACATATTTATATTCTAAATATATGATATATAAATTATGTTTAATATTATTAAATTATTTAAATCATGATCTATGTGATACAATCAAGACTAAAAAGTTAAAACACGTACGATAAAGAAAACGATTATTACCCGAAATGTTAATTTAAAAAGGAAATTATTATTAAATGGGTAGTATAAAGTCATAAATGAATAATGTATGATAATATAAATAATAAAATGGTTTTGATATAATTTAATAACATACTACGGTCTTCATACAGGTGGTTAAACATACTCTTGAATAAAGGGATGTTCAAGGTAAGGGTTAATTCATCAATCTCATTATTATTCGACATTGTTTATGTGTAAGTTTTAACTGGGACATTTTTATCATACATGTCCATTTTCATAAAAATGATTTCAAAATGAATATTTTAAGGATTTGTGAAGTGTACCCTTTATCAAGATCATAATTTTAATTGTTTTAAAGATTTATCTTTCTAAACCATTTTAATTAATGTTCATGTTCTCAAAATGATTTTAAGGATTTATTTATATGGACATGAATGTTTTGAAATGATAATTATTTTAAAAAGTTTCAATGTGGTATGGGATACATTGATTCAATAATCTCATTTAAATTACATCCTTTATAAATGTGTGAATTTAAAATGATTTTACAAAAAACGATATGTCTCTCAAAAAGTTTTACTTATCATTTTCAACTACATAAGTATCATTTACTGGATATTATTTTTTATTGAGGTTTATTTATTATAATACAATATTCCATATTGTATTGAATGAGTGATGATATGTTTGACTATGGATGTTCTATTTTTATACAATTCAGGGTTTATGGTTAATGTATTGACATTTCGTATGCTAGTTTTAATATGAATGTTTATGTTATGTTTCACCTATTCATATGAGGAATGCAGTGGACTTAGTAAGTGACGGGTGGAGCCCACTATAGCTCCTCGATGCATCGGTAGGACTCATGAGAAAAACTAGTGTCTTGGAACAAGGCCTTGACAAAAATTTTATTTTTAGTCTTGGCACAAGGGCTTGACTATGTGGTAATGATGTCTGGTATTAGGCATTCCCTCACTGTGAAATTAGTTATTACATGTGATTATTCAACTAGTAGAATATCCATGTGCACATTTATATGGTAATGATTCATTTATTTTTACCATATTATGTTCAAGTGTATGTTTAAAAAGTTTTTGTTTTTATTACACACCTTGCCTTAAAAGTTTATAGCTTCTGCCAAATTATTTACCCTTACTGAGCATCCGAGCTCACCCCTTTCCTATGTTTTATTTTCCCAGGATTACAAGAAGTGTATTATGATTGATATGAAGGGTTAAGATAAAGGGAAAAATGGAATTCTCAAAGAACTATATATGCTATATTTTATGTCTCAAATTGTAATGTAAAGTAAATGTATGTAATCTATTTTCCAGGACTGCTAAACTGATCGATCCTTAGGGACATGATTCTTTGTAATTGTGCCAATGTATTAAAATAATGCACCGGCTCTAGGTAACTGGGGTTGGGGCATTATAGTTGGTATCATAGGACGTTTATCAATAACCTTGGAAGCTAGATTTAGATAAACTCTTATTAGAGCACACAACCCTAAGATATAATTTGACGATTAGTATAGAAGAACTTCCTAGAATTTTGGTATTGTATAGATTTTGGTAGTTTTCCATGAAAATACATCCATGTCTAGATACGAGCAGGTACAGGCAGCTCTGGCACAGATGTACCTAGGGGTAAAACCCAAAAACACCATTTTTGAGCTGGACTCGAATGGCAACTGGTGCACGGCAACAGGCCTTGCTGCACTCTTTGTTACGACACTCTCGGGGGATATGCTTATGATAATTCTCGTTTTATTTACAAACCACTATGATGGGTTTATGATTATAGACCTCCTCAAAGAAAACATTTTTGTGATTATGGATTATATCCATAAACTATTCAATTTAAGTTAGGTATTTTACATGTTTGGAATGATGAATTGTGATTCATAAATTGACATAGTGAGTGCCATTGTTTAGAAATGGAGCCTAGTAGAAGGAATGAGAACTCCGGAAATACATATGATCCAAAGAGTAAGAAGGATCCTATCATTAATGGTATTAATACAACATTTATAAGGTAACTAGTCTCCCTTGTATTTTCAACATATGAAGAAATAATATCTTGTGTTAATAAGATAAGTAAATAATTCTCTGAATCCTATGGCTTTGAAGGGAAGCCGGAGAAGAAAAGGATTATAGAAATAAATATGGATAAAGGGAATGAAGGATTTTACAATATTTGATAAATGTGGAATGAATCCACTTAGTAAATTCTTGAAGGGAATGGGAGTTTGTTATAAGTGTGGAGAAAAAGGACACCAAGTACGTGATTGAAAGGGTAAGAAAAAGTTTTCAAATGAAAAATGCTTCATCTGTAAGGCATTGAGACACTAAGTGAATCAATTTCCCATTCATAAGAGTATACTGTAAATGATATTATTCGATGATAATCAAGTTATGATACTAACTCAGATGAAGATGAATGACTAGTGTTCTTATGTTGTTATTATAGAATTATTTCATTTGAGTGATGTATCAACAATATATTGGTTACATGAACTATGAAGATAAATAAGGATTGTACTGTAGTACCATTTCATTTAGAATTTGAGATTATATGGTCCTCATACTAAGGTAGTAATATTGGAATTAGAGATGGTTGATTTTGGTAATTCAGGATGTTGCGGTGTTGTAAAAAATTACACGATGAAGGTGTTCACATGTTATTACCTTGAAAAAAGGATCCTCATTATGTTTAACTTCCATATAAACTCAGGACTGAGAGTTTGGATATACGTATTTTTTATAAATATAATGGTTGGAATGGATTATGTTGGAAATTGGATACTATTGTTAAGGTTATTTTTTGATTGCCATAAAAAGGACAACCTGGAGGTCGGGCAGTAACCTGTCACATCCGGCAAGGCCTCGAGGCTTGAACCCCGAACCGAAGGGAGGCAAGGGTGTATCACCTATCATTGACCGACATGATGTCCTGGATTGAATAATGTATTTTTTTAAAGGGTCAGATATGTGAATTATAAATTCATTATTTTTGGAACCCTATAAGATTAGGATAAATATAATATATATTTATTTATTTTTTCGAAATCTTTTAATGTGGAAGATGAGTTTGTGGTAGGAATTAGTTGAAGGATGAAACTATACTTGTCATGTATATATATATATATATATATTTTCCCTCTTATTTTATGGATAAATTAATTATTAAACTTTAGGGAAGGGATCTTAAAACCAAAAATTTCTTGTCCTAATACCATACGTTTTGTTGAACCGATGGTATTTTAAATCATCATAGAATGGTAGTTTTTAGACCCACAATTCTACAATTGTTTTTGATTTATGACCTCAATAAGTCCCTATAAATAATTACGTTTTCCCTCTAAATTATGTATATCTAATTTCCACCAATGTTCTTCTAATCAAAATCATAATTTGGTGGTGATTTTCCATTACCCTTTTCATCTTATTAAGACTAAATTTTATTAACCTAATTTCCAATGTGGGTTTTCCCAATGGTATTTTCTATTTTCAACCATTTATTTTAGAAAAATAATTTCAAATTGTGAGGACGCAATTTATTGAAGGAGAGAAGAATGTAACACCCCAATATTTCATAGTACGTTATATCTTCAATGTAATTCGATAACTTGCACTACACACAACACTGAGTTCTAGCGCACCATGACTTAACAAACAAGCCGTTCAAAAGCGGTTATGAGTAGTATTAACTGAATATTGAACTTTAAATAATAATTATAATATTAGAATCCATATTATTAGTTTCTTAGATATAATGTATGAACAAATACATTTTTTGAGATAAAAGAAGTATTTCTCAAAAAATACAATTTTACTGCCTTTTAATGTAGAACCCTTTTTAAATCCAATATTTTAAACTTTTATAAATTCAATTTGACAAAATAAACTTCTCATTTAGAATTGGGACATAATAATTTAGTTTCCATAAATTTTTGTTGTTTTTCTGATAACTTTCATATTTGGGTGAATAGTGAAAATACTATATTTTAACTGAAAACAACTTTTTTAATCAAATTATTTTATAGTGTTAAAATAAAAATTTTAATGGTTTGGAAGTATTAATAGATTATATTAATACCATTTCATAAAATTCTGGTCATTTTTTCTAATTTTACATTGAAATTGGACATAAACAAGTGTCAATCTTTTGATAGTTATTATTTCTTAAAAATACGCCTTTTGGTTTTGGCAGAGGGAATTAATTTTAAATTAACCAATGAAACTTCTATATTTTGAATTTGGTAAAATAGACGTCATTATTGAATTCGGAATATCAAAATTATCTTAGGGTTAATTTTTCGTATTTTTCTAAAAACATTCAATTTTAATAAATAGTGAAAACACTAAGTCATTGGTTAAAACCGAATTTTTTGTTTAATAAATTGTTTATTTTATTTATATTTATTTTAGTTCAAAATAGATACATAATAAATATATCAGTTCAATTTAATTCCTTGGATTCAGTTTACAATTGTTTTAGACATACAAAAAGTTTATTGAACTTTTCACAGTCTTTTACCCAACTCCTAGGAGAATTTTTAAATTCACATAAAACATAATTTTACCACATCTTTGAGTTGAATTTATAAAATCCTAGAGACACAGTTAATATCAAGGAGTAATATGTGGTTCAATTAGATAAAAATAATTTTTGCTGAATAGTAACTTTTTTACTTTTATTTACCACGGTTAAAAGTAAATAGGGTAATTAAGGGTAAAAAAGATATTATTATTACCCTAACACATGTAATAATTCTATTGGATAAGTGTAATTCGACAAAAATCAACCTTAGTAATAAAATATGACCCTTTAGGTCCACTTGGATTAAATTAGGACATTTATTATTATTTAATTTAATGAAGAGTTAAAAGTGTTAAATTCAAATTTTATTAACTAAAACATTTTTAATATAGGGTTATAGAAAGGATATAATCATCTATAAATATTCATTAGAAAGATAAAAATATTTCCTACATCTTTGTATTTTATTTATAATTTTTATACATTAAATAATTAAATTTATTTATGACACAATGAGGATGCAGTAATTACCTTATTAATGAATGAATAAAATAAATTGTATTATAAGTATTAAAAAATATATAATTTCAAATTTTTTATGACATAAACTTATTTTCTAGGTGAATTTGACATGTTAGGGATGATTGAATGTATCTGTTTCGAATTAATCAAGTTTTTATGACTTTCACAAAAATAAAATACCAAATAGTGTCAAAATTGACATAAATTAATATTTAAAACAAATAATATATTATTGGTTGATATAATATTCCTAAAAATGTATGGTTTGGCCAAATGGCTTAAATAATTTTATATATGTCATTAATGAGCCACTTGAGGTTCTCTTGGAAGTTTAGAGTAATTTTATTAACCATATAGTGTAAGAATACAAGAAGGCACGGTAAAAGTAAAACGATTTCACTAAGAGTTAAATCTAAAAGATAAGGTTAATATGGTAACCTAAACTTGTATAAAAAATATTGGTTGAGATTATTTCAACCCATAACCACCTAAGCCTAGAAATAAATTCATTTGGAACCATTATAAACCGAAAATGATTGTATAATAAATTAATACTTTAATCTTTTCTTAAAGTGCCCCTCACCCCTCTTATAAAAGGGCACCCCCTTCTCACTAATTCACACCTCCAATGCAATTTGGCTCAGAAAACCCCTGGCCCAATTTCCTTCCAACTTCCCTCAAATCAACCTAAAGGCATTAGTTTGATCTGAAAGCCAACCTAAGGAGCCCTTTTGATCAAATCAAAAGGAAGAACTTGAAGAAAAGGTAATGATTTCACCACCCTCTTTGAAGTGTAATTATTCTTCCACTTCTTCATTCATTGTTATTTTCATTATAAAACAATAACTCCATAATCTTCTTTATAATGTGATGTTATTATAAATATTTGAAAACTATATTCATTATTCTATCAATCTTATGAGGGATAATGTCTCCATGCATGCGTACATACGGCTTACCGTCTCCACGATGTGGTGTAATTTGTTATTCAACACTATGTTATTTGGATGGATATAATTGAAACGTGCGGCCGATTGTCACCTATCGACCGGTCAATGTTCTGGTGCTGTGCTAATTTGTATAGCAGCACTCGGGTCGAATCCTCGGCGATGATACTTTGAAATAGTCGTTTGTTTTTTGTTAATTGTATTCTAATTGGGGGGTTTGTTTGCAGAGCTTATGAAATAATTTATGGATGATTTTTGATTCAAAAAAATGATAAATATTGGGGTGAGTTCACTATTAGGGAGGTAATCTTGTGATATCCTTGATATTTGCTTTATATTGCATTTAAATTAACACCCACTTCACAAGTTGACATCGATTAGAATTCCTAACTGTTAAAGCATTAATCCAAGCCTTAACTTAATTAGGATTTTAATCTCAATCATTACATGTTTATGGTAGTGTATTTGTAGTTCCAATAATCCATGGAAACCACATGCTAAACAAAATATGTCATTAATCCATGACAAATTAAGTCCAACATACACAATGTTAAATTAATGAATACTCATCGAGCAAATACTCTCAATCACTTAACATCCCTAAATTTTGACTCACCCCAATGAGATATTTACTCAGAAATTTGGGTGTTTAATATTATAGTTATAATACTTATGATGATAAATTAATAATAGAAGAAAAAGAAAGGGATTAGAAAAAAGTGGTACGTCGACACACACACACGAACGATGATGATAATTAAAAATGGATTTTAGATTGAATGAGGAAGCAAAAGAAGTAAAGGGTATGCAACTGAATTTAAACTATTTTGAGAACATAATTATTAAACTACAGAAGGTGGATGAGAATAAGAGATATTGAAGAAGTAACGTTCATTAAAACAAAATTACAAAGAATGAGACTTACAAAATTACAAAAATAAAGAACACGAAATTAAGTGAAAACAAAGAGAGGAGGAAAGGTTTCTCAAGTGAAAACATGAGTATGGAAGATCCTCCCAAGCCATTGGAAAGGCCTTGGTCATGCCAATATGTTCTCCTCTCTTCTGAATTGACAACCCCTCTCAAGGAGAGAAGGGGAGAGTATTTATAGCCCAAGGAGTGGACTGTTTACATTCCCAATATGTCCCTCCACATTCATCGCCAATTTGGCTATTCAGACAGCCGAATCTTCAAATATCTCCTTCTTAAACATTGTAGAAAATAATGTTGGACGACTACTCAAAACATTTGGAGTCATTTGGACTAAAGGATCAAAAGTTATGGCCGGTTGACTAAACCAAGCTAAACTGTCCATTTCAATCCAGTTTTTTGAGGTCCATAATGTGAAAGAGTTTTTGAAAATGAAGATGCCGTCAAATACGAATGTTTTCTTCAACAACTTCAGCCACCTATATCGCCTCTTTCACACTGCAAAATTTCAGATCGATTTGATGCTTACATCATGGGATATGTCATGCATACTATACTGATTTTAATTCTCGGCCAGAATGGTGGGCTGGACTTCAAAGATTTATTTGGGCCCCTTGTACTTGGATTTGGGCCTTGAAATTTTTATCCAAGAGGAAATTTAGTGTCCTCAGAATTATGGTGGATAGTGAATGTTTTTGGACTTCTGTATTGAGCCCAGTAAATCAATCTTCAAGGCTGGTCCAGTTTGTTCACAGATTCTTTGGTCTTGTTTGTGAGGACAATATGACCCTTCAAATGGAAGAATTGGCTCATGGTACGTTCTAATGAAATGTTGTATATTGGAAGGAGAATCCTAATAAATAAGAGACACAAAATTTTGATCAGTATAGTGACAGTTATTATTAAAACATTAAACTGACTCAATTGGACTACTTCTAAAAATGCTCAAAAATTATACTTAATATTAAAACATTAATATTTCACACAAATTATGCACATTTCATATAAAATAAGTAAAGGGGGAATATAATAAGTCATGAGAATATTAATAAAATCAACTCCCCCACACTTAGTTTTGTGCATGTCCTCATATGCAACAAATATAAAAACATGACAAAATCATTTTCACTCACCAACAAATATTAAAATTTGGTTTTCTCCAGTCAGGGGAGGTTTAGACTATTTCACTCATCAATTTTGAATTCCACCACAAGTTGATACAGAAACAATGTTTCAAAACTAATTCTTTTTTTCATGCTCAAATTTAAAAATGGAAAATTTGGACACTCAAAACTCACACCTCTCAAGATGATAAAATTCATTTGTGGAGGTTCACTCTTTCATCAACCAAAAAGTGAAAATCATAGAGTTTGAAAAGAGCTCTCAGCTTACAATCCCTATCCAAAGTGAACAAGAATCAATATATATTTTTAAGAGGTTTTTCTGTGGCTATGGGATGGTAGGAATATATATTCCAAGAGAGCGAAGAAGAGGGTTAAAATACCAACATAGAAAAAGCAATGCACATTTTTTTGAAATAAAACATGGAAGGAAATGAAACCACATATTTACAAGGGAATGATTGAATGAATAAAGACACATTAGAGGAATAAAATATTAAGGTAATGAGATGATGGAATATTTACAAGACACAAAACTTCTCCCAATGAAATAATAATATAATTCAAGTGTTATTTTTTTCTATGTTTTTTCGAAAGTTGACCTTCAAACAGATCTCACACTCATATCCCAACCCATGTTTGATCTTCTCACGACAATAATTATAATAGTTATAACATGATCAAAGGTTGAGGAAGAGTTATTTTTGGCCTACCCAACACACATCCCATTTTTTCATTTTTTTTTTGATTTTTCATTTTTTTTTGGATTTTTTTGAACACTTTTCAATATCATTTGTATAATACATTCCCAAATCCCACTGAAAGATAACCTACCCCCCCACACTAAAATGGATGTTTTCCCTCAAGAATATTATAAAACACCAGAAAGTAAGGAAATGATACCCAAAAATGAAATCCATTCCCCCCCACACTTAAATTTCAAAAACTTATGCAATGAAAATACAGGTTGATATTCGGTGGGATAAGGTATTGGGCTTTTAATGTGGCTATCAAAGAAAAGGTTTTCTTAGGATCTAAGGGGTTTCAAAAGGATGATTAATGTAAGGGAAATGGGAGGCTATTTGGCTATTGTGATTTTCATGTGGTTCAGAAAATGCCTCATCATATTAATACACACTAAGGTAGGAAATTCAGCTCGAAGGTCCACAAACTCAAGACTCACAAATGGGGGTGAAAACACACATTTTGAAAAGATGGCCATATGTGGCCTTGGAATGAAAGCAAATGTTGTTCCTCACGGTTTGGGAAAAGCATTTTTCCAAATAAAAAATTGAGCATTCTAAATTTGTTAATTTTGACAAAAAATTATTTATCCAAATTCATGATGAAAATGAAAAATTTTTGAGATGAAAACACGTCTGTGAACTCCCCAAAATGGTTGGACAAAATTTCAATACTCGATGGTTAGTAAGCATGACTATTTTTTTTTTAATTTTTTAACTGATTGTGTTTTTTTGGTTTTTTTAGTTTTTAAGGTTTTTATAAAATACACACCCACACAAGAAAGAGAAAAATAAAGGGTTTGATGAATATAATGGTAAAAAACTGAAAGACAGAGGAAGAAGAAGAAAGAGGATGAGAGAGGAAGATATATAGAGAGTTAAAGGGAAAGAGGTGCCCCCTAGTTTAGATTTGGTGGGTCGTCATCTCCATTCGGTGGTGGGTTGACTGGAGAAGTTGGGTATCCAATGGAAGTCGATGTTGATCCAAGATTGTGGGATGTTACTTGAAAAATAAAAATCATTATTCATATAATGAAAAACTAAAAAGAAATTGAAATTTCAAAAAAGTAAAAGAAAACATGGGTTGCCTCCCAAGAAGTGCTGCATTTATTTGTCTACAGATGGACAATTGCAGTGGACTACCCATAGTCTGACGGTGGCGATCGTATTTCTCAACTCCAGTGTGCTTCCAGAAAAACTTTTTCTTTGGGAGGCCTGATGATTCATTGGATAATTTCTTCCCATACTTGTTGGTGTGCTTGCAATTCAATGGGAGTGGAAAGAGAATATTTCTATCCTCACTTTGGTCTTCAACCTGAGGAATGATGTTATCCACAATGTTCTGGTTTTATATGCTTGGAAATTCAGGAAGATGGTTCAATTATGATGGTTCATTTTTGTGAGGATCAGATAACACAGAACTACAGTATGAGATCCCAATTGTTTTTTACTCATTTATTTTATCACTTACCGATGTAGAGTAATGGGGATTAGTGGAGTCATAAGACTGAAAACAATTTTCAATATCCTTTATTTCAATGTTGTTTACCAAAGAATGGTCAATTTCAACCTCACCAGTGACCACTTTATTAATTAGGGTACAAATATCACAAAAATCACTACCATCAGGACAATATAAACACATTAGTTCAAGGTTCACTTTACATATAAAAGAATTTTCAGAATCATGGATAGGAAAGGATGAATGTGGGATGATCTGATCTGAATCAACAAATGAGAATTCTTGTTCATTTTCCTCATTACCATCCATGTTGGAGCATTGGAGGTCAGAGGTGAGATGAGATTCCAAATAGTTATCAAGATCCTTTAGATCAATGGAGTTTTCATTTGTAATGTCAACATCAATTTCACCATTAATCACTTAGTTAATGAGTATGCAATATTTACAAACTCCTCTATTAGTAGAACAGGAAGAACATGATGGATTTGGATTCAACACACTCTCATAGGGAGTTTCAGAAACATGGATAGAGAATACGGATTGATTCTCAAATGGGTATCGCATGGATTGAAAAATATTGAACTTGAACATTTGGTCTCCAAATTCCATGGATAAGATGCCAGCTTGGAAATGAATTTTGGTTTTAGATGTCATAAGGAATGGTCTTCCTAGAATCAGAGGAGATTTTCAAGAAGTTGTCTCACCTTCCATGTCAAGGACATAGAATTCAACTGGGAAGATAAGATCATTTAATCAAACAAGGACATTCTCAATTATTCCCTCAGGATTGGCTATGCTTCGATTGGATAACTGAATGACAACACCCGTTTGGTGCAAGGGACCTAGACCAAGGTTGGAGAAGACAGATTTGGGCATTACATTAATTGAGGCTCCTAGGCCTATGAGTTCATCATCAATGTTGGAACTTCCAATTTGGCATGGGACTGTAAAGGTCCCTGGATATTTGCACTTAATGGGTATGGAATGCTGGGTGGAAACATTTTCAATGGTCCTAAGTTTCCTCTTGTTGGTGCACAATTCCTTAAGAAACTTGGCATACATAGGAATTTTTTATGGAATCTAAGAGGGGAATGTTGACTTCAACACGTCTAAACATGTCGAGAATTTCAAGATCAGGTTTAAAGGACTTCCTTGGTTTAGAAATGGCTTGAGGAAAAGGAATTGGATACCTAAGTGGAATGGAAGGAGGTGAGGGAATGGATTCAGATTCCTTTTAAATTTTCTTTTTATTTTTCATTTTCTAGGTCAACATTCAAAGGAGGGATAGAGGACTTATCTTGAGGTATAGAAATGTGATTTCCCGATCTAAGTGCAATTGCACTTACATTACCCTTGGGGATGGGTAATGGTTGAGCTAGGAGTTAGGAATAATTTTATTGTTGTTGCTGGCTCAGGTGGGATGCAAGTTGACCTATTTGAGTTTAAATGTTTTTAAGGCAGGAATGGGTGAAGGAGGCAAGATCTTCCACTACACTTCCTCATGGTTGCTTGGAAGAAGAGGCTTGTCCCGGATTGGGATTACCTTGATTTTAGTTCTTGGGAATGAGATTGTATTGGTTTTGGAATTTGGAAGGCTCACTAGGATAATGGAATCTAGGAGGATTGTTCCTTTGAGTTTGAGGAACAAAAGGATAAGGTTGGTGGAAGTTACCACCACCTTGACTATATTGAAATTGGTTTGGATTTTTAGGAGGGAATTGAGGGGGATAATAGATGGTATTACCATACCTCAAGCCTGGGTTAAAGGTAGAAGAGAAAGGCTCAGAGTGAGGTTGGTTGAAGTTTCTAACATACTGACCTGATTGTTGAGGGTTGGGGTTCTGCTGAGCATATGCTACATTGAGCTCCATTGGTCCAGATGAATCATATTGATCCTCTTGAAGTTGTGGACAAGTGTCATTTGGATGATATGGAGAGTTACAGATTCCACAGTTTTTTATTGGTCCAGGAAACATTTATTGCAGAGAAGACAAGGTTGGGGATTTGGTAGCCATAGCTAGTTGTCACACAAGACCTGTAAGTTCACTCATCCACTTGGTCATTTTGTTCGGCTCAATTGATTGATTATCTTCGGATTGTTTGACTTGAGCATGTGCTCGAGTATGGAATTGTTGTGTGTTTGCAGCCATGTTACTTATGAGATCTCTTGCTGCTGCAGGAGTTTTATCAACAAGAGCACCGCCACTTGTGACATCAATGAGAGTTCTATCCATAGCCAATAACCCCTCATATAAGTATTGGATCAAAAGTTGGTCAGGGATTTGATGGTGTGGGCAGGTTTCCACAAGCTTTTTGAACCTCTCCCAGTACTCATGGAGTGATTCATTTGGGAATTTATGGATACCACTTATTTCCTTTCGGATGGAAGCGGTATGAGAAGCAGGAAAGAATTTTTCTAGAAAGAGACGCTTCATGTCATTCCATGTAGTTCTGGAACCAAGAGGGAGGTAGTAGAGCCATGACTTGGAAGAGTTATCTAGGGAGAAAGGGAATGCTCGGAGTTTGATTTGTTCTTCAGAAACCCCTTGACGCTTCATGGTAGAGCACACCACCTGGAACTGTTTGAGATGTAGATGCGGATCCTCACCGGCTAGGCCATGGAAATGAGGTAGAAGATGAATCCAACCCGATTTGAGTTAGAATTCAGCCTTTATGTTTCGATATTGAATACCAAGGGGTTGGTAATTCATATCAGGGGTAGCAAGTTTTTCAATGTTTGTTCCCTAGGATTGGCCATATCGAATTCAATTGGTAGTGGAATGATTGGTTCTTGGGTGATTTGGTTATCCCTAATGGTCCTCCTATGTCGACGAAGAGTTCTATCAATTTCAGGGTCAAAAAAATCTTAGGGATTGTTTGGGTGGCTACGGGGCATTCATAGAGATTTATAAAGGATTATGAAGATGGGTTTTCCTTTGTGTTTTTTTTCAGTTAATGATTTTTAAGAGGAAGACGGGTTTTTATTTGTGTTTTTTTTTCAATTTTTTGTAAATTTTTTTTTGTGATTTCTTGAAAATAACATGAAACTAATGACTAAATAAAGCAATATCGTCAGGAATGGCGCCATTTGAAACGCGCGACCGATTGTCTCATATCGATCGGTCAAAGTTCTGGTGCTTTGCTAATGTGTATAACAGCACTCGGGTCGAATCCTCGACGATGATACTTTGAAATAGTCGTTTTTTTAGTTAATTGTATTCTGATTCGGGGGTTTGTTTGCAGAGATTATGAAATAATTTATTGATGATGTTTGACTCAACAAGTTGATAAAGATTGGGGTGAGTTCATTATTAGGGAGTTAAGCTTGTGATATCCTTGAGCTTTGCTTTTATATTTCATTTAAATTAACACCCACTTCACAAGTTGACATCGATTAGAATTCCTAAGTGTTAAAGCTTTAATCCAAGCCTTAACTTAATTAGGATTTTAATCTCAATTATTACATGTTTATGGTAGTGTATTTGAAGTTCCAATAATCCATGGAAACCACATGCTAAACAAAATATGTCATTAATCCATGACAAATTAAGTCCAACATACACAATGTTAGATTAACGAATACTCATCGAGAAAATACTCTCAATCACTTAACATACCTAAATTTTGACTCACCCCAATGAGAATTTACTCAGAAATTTGGGTGTTTAATATTTTTGTTATAATACTTATGATGATAAATTTAGAATAGAAGAAAAAGAAAGGGATTAGAAAAGAGTGGTACGTCGACACACACACACGACCGATGATGATAATTTAAAACGGATTTTCGATTGAATCAGGAAGCAAAATAAGGGAAGGGGATTCAACTGAATTTAAACTATTTTAAGAACATAAATATTAAACTACAGAAGGTGGATGAGAATAAGAGATATTGAAGAAGTAACTTTCATTAAAACGGAATTACAAATAAAAAGACTTACAAAATTACCAAAATGAAGAACATGAAATTAAGTGAAAACAAAGAGATGAGGAAAGGTCTCTCAAGTGCAAACATGAGTATGGAAGATCCTCCTAAGCCTTTGGAAAGGCCTTTTTCGTGCCAATATGTTCTCCTCTCTTCTGAAATTCCAACCCCTCTCAAGGAGAAAAGGGGAGAGTATTTATAGCCCAAGGAGTGGACTGTTTGCATTCCCAATCTGTCCCTCCACTTGCATCGCCAATATGGCTATTCAGATAGCCATATCTTCAAATATCACCTTCTCCAAAGTTGTAGACAATAATGGTGTCCGACGACTCTCAATAATTTGAGTCATTTGGACTTACGGATCAAAAGTTATGGCCGGTTGATTAAATAAAGTTAAACTTTCCATTTCAATCCAGTATTTTTGATGTCCATAATGTGAAAGGGTTTTTTAAAATTAATATGTATCAAATACGAATGGTTTCTTCAAAAAAGGAATCCGTCTATATCTCCTCTTTCACACTGCAAAATCTCAGATCGATTTGATGCTTACATCATGATATATCTCATGAATACTAAACTGATTTTAATTCTCGTCCAGAATGGTGTGCTGGACTTCAAAGCTTTATTTGGGACCCTTGTACTTGGATTTGGGCCTTGAAATTTTTATCCAAGATTACATGTAGTGTCCCTCGAATTATAGTGGAGAGGTAATGTTTTTGGACTTCTTTAGTGATCCCAATAAATCAATATTCAAGCCTAGTCCAGTTTGTTCACAGATTGTTTGGTCTTGTTTGTGAGGAACATATGACACTTCAAATGGAATAATTGGCTCATGGTACATTCTAATGAAATGTTCTATATTGAAAGCAGAATCCAACAAAACAAGAACCACACAATGTGAATCAGTATAGAGATAGTTATTATTAAAATATTAAACTGACTCAATTGGACTACTTCTAAGAATGCTCAAAAATGATTCTTAATATTAAAACATTAATATTTCACTCAAATTATGCACATTTCATATAAAATCAGTAAAGGGGGAATATAATAAGTCATGAAAATATTAATAACATAAATAATGATGAGTAATATGTATATAAATAATGAAAATAAAATGATAATGTCTCTGTAAAATAAATATACCATCCAATTCTACACCTTTAAGGAAATGATATTGTCACTCGTGCATACGTACGGATTACCGTCTCCACGACGTGATGAGATTCATTTCCACATTAACCACTCATCTAACATTATAAAAATATATATTACTAATATGTTTTTAATATATGAAATAATAATTCAACTAGATATATATATATATATATGTACTTACATATATTTTATTCACTATGTTCCGTTCAATACGTTATGAAAACGGAAACAATGTTTATGTGTACGTACGGACTACCGTCTTCATAAACGGTGTTTTTCATTTCATATATATGACAATTGTACATATTTATATTCTAAATATATATGATATATAAATCATGTTTTATATTCTGGAAGTATTTAAATCATGATCTATGTGATACAATCAAGAGTACGAAGTTAAAACACGTACGATAAATAAAGCGATTATTACCTGAAATGTTAATTTAACAAGGAAATTATTATTAAATGGGTAGTATAAAGTCATAAATGAGTAATGTATGATAATATAAATGTTAATATGGTTTTGGTATAATTTAATAACATACTATGGTCTTTATACAGGAGGTTAAACGTACCCTCGACTAAGGAATGTTCAAGGTAACGGTTAATTCCTCAATCTCATTATTATCCGAGATTGTTTATGTGTAAGTATTTACTGGGATATTTTTATCATCCATTTCCATTTTCATAAAAATGATTTCAAAATGAATATTTTAAGGATTTGTGAAAAGTACCCATTATCAAGATCATAATTTTAAATGTTTTAATTATTTATCTTTCTAAATCCTTTTTATTAATGTCCAGGTCTTCAAAATGATTTTAAGGATTTATTTTTATGGACATGAATGTTTTGAAATGATAATTCATTTCAAAAGTTTCAAAGTGGTATGGGAAACTTTGAATCAAAAATATCATTAAAATTAAATCCTTTATAAATGTGTGACTTTTAAATGATTTTACAAAAAGGATATTTCTCTCAAAAAGTTTTACTCCTCATATTCAACTATGTCAGCATCCTTTAATGGATATTATTTTTTATTGAGGTTGATTTATTATAATACAATATTTCATATTGTATTGAATGAGTTTTGATATGTTTGACTATGGATGTTCTATTTTTATACCATTCAGGGTTTAGGGTTAATGTATTGACATTTCGTATACTAGTTTTAATACGAATGTTTATGTTATGTTTCAACTATTCATATGAGGAATGCAATGGACTTAGTAAGTGACGGGTGGAGCCCACTATAGCTCCTCGATGCATCAGAAGGTATCATGAGACAAAATAGTGTCTTGGGACAAGGCCTTGACAAACATTTTATTTGTAGTCTTGGCACGAGGCCTTTACTATGTGGTAATGATGTCCAATATTAGGCATTCCATAATTGTGAAATTAGTTATTACATGTGATTATTCGACTAGTAGAATATCGATGTGCATGTTTATATGGTAATGTTTCTTTTATTTTTACCATATTATGTTCATGTTTATGTTTAAAAGGTTGTTGTTTTTTTAAAAATCTTGCCTTAAAAGTTTATAGCTTCCGCTAAATTATTTACCCTTACTGAGCATCTGAGCTCACCAATTTCATATGTTTTATTTTCCCAGGATTCCAAGAAGTGTATTATCATTAATATGCAGGGTTAAGATAAAGGGAAAAATGGAATTCTCAAAGAACTAACTATGCTGAGTATTATGTCTCAAATTGTAATGTAAAGTTAATGTATGTAATCTATTTTCCAAGACTTCTAAACTGATCGGTACTTCGGAAAATGATTCCTTGTAATTGTGCCAATTTATTAAAATAATGCACTAGCTTTGGATAACTGGGGTCGGTGCATTACATCACAGCAGCCCAAGCTGACCTGACCCGGCCGGGCAGACTGCCGCCTCGCTACGGCCTGCCCCACCGCGGGACCACGGCCCTCTTCTGCACTGGGCACCACATCGCCGCACCTCCGGCAGCCGCCGCCGGGCCACACCGCAATGGCGAGACTTCTACGGACCTCCAGGACCACCTCGGTGGTCCGTTTTTTGATCTGGATGTGTCTGCACAACCCTCGGGACACCTTATACAATAATAAGAATTCAAAATGAAGAAAAGTGCAGCAAAAACGGAATCGGTGGGGGGGGGGGTTAAAACTCAAATCACCTACCTGTTGGAGGATCATCGAAGCTTTTGGTGCAGAATGACCCCCACAATGCCCTTAAGCTCGATCCGCTGACGATCGGAACTGGAAATGGACATCTGCTGCTCGATTTTGGTGAATAAATGGAGGAGGAGGGAGAGGAGGGAAGTCGCCCTCTAGAGGAGGGAGATGGGGTAATAGGGTTGATTGATTATTATTATTATTATTTAAATAAAAATTTCATCTTAACTCCCCACCAACAGACCTCCAACCCGGCACCCGGCGCTAACTAAAATTATGTGCACCTAGGGTAAACATGGTGTTTTGCACGCAACAACGCACTCAGAATTGTGATCTGAGACTCTGTTCAGGAGTTATTTGATCTGATTCTCATAAATAAACATTTCCCTTTATTTATGAAAGTTCCCCTGGTGGATTTTCTCACAGAAGGCCCGCGCCTGCAATGTTTACACCCCCTAGGATAAACGACACACTCCAGATGTAACTGTGCCCTTAGATTCCCATTCTGAGCTACTGTTTAGGAGATAACACACCCCCTCCATTTGTATAGGATAAAAATACTCAATATTTTTATAAAATTTATTCTGGGAACACCGGGCCTCGAAATCGCACGCCCTCTTCACGTCGAGCTATGGAATCATTCTTAGGAATATTCCAAAGTCTGACAGGCCTAAATCGGAGTCACTATAGTATCCCTATTAAGGAAGTACATTCCATACCCTTCACATGTACTCTCTTCATAGGTAGTACAACTAGAAGATGATCTTTCTTACAAAGATAAATCAGTGATGATCATAGATCATATAGAAAAAGTTCGACAAAATAAGACAATGCGCCCCATCAAGGTGTTGTGGAGAAACCACTAGTTCGAAGAGGCGACATGGGAATCAGAGGAAATGATGAAGTAGAGTAACCTGCATCTGTTTCAGTGTGGGAAAAGTAAATTTAGAGGGTGAATTTTCTTAAGGGGGGAAGATTGTAACAACTCAAACATTCATTAATGGAAATTCCTCTAAATCTATTTAAAAGTTTTATTATGGTTATATAAAATCTGAACTTCATTTGTTTTATGTTTCTAGATTTGAAAATACCATTATGAATTTTGACCGTTTCCAATATACCCATCGAACAGTGATCACATGATTAGAATAAATATAAGACTTTAACAAATCCAATTTAATCCGACAAGGGATGTGATGGCCTCATCCAGTGGACATGCCCTATACGAAGCACATTTTCTGGAGCTCGGAATGAAGGGGTGTCATTTGGATTCACTCTTGACCAAGCCCATGCTGATCCTGAACATGTTAAGCTTGAGTGGAACTGACTATGGGTGAAGTGGAAGTTAATAGAGATTACAACCTGAGCGATGTTATCCGAGCCACCCCAAGAGTCTGTCACCATCACACACCTTATCCTTTGGTATTATGCTGGTGTTATAAGGGGTTATATAACTAGACCCTAGAAATATTACTATGTACATTATTTTTGTATAAATAATGTGAATTTTTTTATTATTGTAAATTCGTAAATAGTTTTTAAATAATAAATAGTATTTTTAGTTAATATTAAACTAAGAAATTTATTTTGATGAATTAATGGATTTTTTCATTAAAAAATATTTTAATAAAATGTTATTATTATTAAATATATATTATCATATAATTTTATTAATTCAATTGTAATTTTTATTATGGTTTGAAAGTTGTTTTTGTCAAAACCCAAGAAATATTGGTAAATGTCAGTTTTTATTTTAAAAGTAAAAATTCACATATTTATAAATTTATTTAGATTAAATGAATATTATTTTTTGATTCATGATGTAAAAATTATCCAATATTGAATTTTTCATAATTTTCTGAGATAGTCGAATTTTTGGGTAAAAATTAAATAATTTTTAAATATATTTTGGGTTTTATGACATCATAATGACCCAATAGTGATGTAATAAAATAATATAAACGTTATTTTTGTCCAATATATGTTTTAACATTAAAATATTGTGATTTTGGGTCTGTTTGATATATTTTACAAATCTTTAGTGGACCCTTCAAGGCTTATAAAACATTTTGTCTTTTTAAATTGTTTTTCTTCAGAGTGTGACTCACCTCCACAAAAGCAACCCTATTATTTTAAGAAGTTAGTCACCTTTACTTATAAAATATTTGTTTCCACTACCCTTTGGAAAAAACCATGGGCTGGTTTGTGGTTATGATTAGTTTAATGTGAGATGTCCCAATCCTAAATAATAAAGAATTCCCTCTCCTTTCCTATATAAACCCACCAATGATCCAACTTCCGCTTCACTCAAAGCCTTTGTAGTTATACCAAACCCTGCCATCCTCTAGCTATAATCCTTCCAAGGTTTCCCAAGGTCCCAAGAAGCCTCTCTCAAGCATTTCCAAAGCCTTTGGGATTACACTTCCTAGTAAGGAATTTCTTCTTTTCTCAATTTTGTCCTTTATTTTAAGTTCTTATGCCATTTTGTTTTCAGTTAAAAATGTTTGGGTATGATTTCTCACCTTCCCAATACTTCCCTTTTTATGTTTGGATGGTGGGAGACCCCTTTATCTCTCATTAATTCTACCCATGTACACTTGTTACCATGCCAAAATTTCGTGAGGGATTTCTCTCTCCTAATTTACATCCAAGTAATTATTTTGAATTATGTATCTAAATTCGATTATGTTTGTTGGGAGATGTATCAATATAACCCCCTTACTGTCCATTTCAGGTAAATATGATGTGACACCCCTTTCTCTCATCTCAACCATTTTTATGAGTTCTTATTTCACGCCGTTATGATGCCGAAATTGCACTATAATTTTCTAATCCAATATCATTGTGTAGTGAATACCATGCACATTTATCTATCATAATAATTCACCTTTATGAACATTTAATTATTGATTATAATGATTAATGTATTTATTTTCATCCCTTTGTCATGGAATAAATGATGATGATTGATTCCATGTTGTATGATCCATGTGGCACAATTACTCATGAAATTATATGTTTAAGAAGGGTGTGCCCTGATAGAACTCCAATTCATTGGGTAAAGTATAGTATCATGATATGTCATGTGAAATGAGTGTCGAATCATTATATTTCAAGTGAACTAGTGTTTACTCATGCTTCATGTTCAATTAGGGTTTAATCATGCTCTATGTGCCATGAGCCTTGGCTCGTGATAATTCCTTGTTTAGTGTTGTTGCCACATTTCCTTGTTATGATTATCATGTCTTATCATGCATTTATGTTCATGTTTCTCTTGTGCTCCATTGATATTCGTATTTTCTAACAAGTATTGTATTCCTTATTTTATTCCTTTTTTATTCCCTTATTTTGTTTTATAGCTCACCCTTTTCTTATGCATGTCCCGTGGTTATCCCATGAAATGATAAGTACGAGGGAATGTAGTGGTCATGTAAAGGAATTTTTCAATAATGATGTTGTATTTCATTTTTTAAGTTGTTGTGTAATGTTCCTAAGCCCCAAATACACTAGAACTCTTCATCTTCCATGTTGTATCAAGATAATAGTTAATGTAATAAATCATAATTTATTTTGTAATAAAGAACATGGCCGTTATAATTATACATACTTAAATGGGAATGGGATAACATCTCTATGGAATTTTTTTGGGACTAAAAGGGGCCTAGATACCCTGATAGAGGGGGTGTAAATCAGGCTATGTATTTTATTTTAAAATTTATCCCAACCCTACTGGTTCTTGACATCTTTATTGTATTGTTCACTTTGTTTTCATTTATGTTTTATTATTGATCTTATTCATCCCTTATTTATATGATGATAATGCTTTGAATGAAATGAAGAGAACCAAGTAGGAAGACACATATATTTTTACTTGGTTCACCCTCACTGGGCTACATCCACAGAGCATACAACGACAATGTGCCATTGTACCAAATCCATTAAAGCTCACTACCAATTTAGAATGTTCCGGCTAGATCACTAATATGCCTTGGCTCACTTCCTTTTCAATGTTTAGTATTAGATCAATACATTACTAGTGGACACTCCCTATTTCTCTCTCTGGCTCACTTCCGGTAGAAAGGATCACCAACTTCCTTTTCCTTTTCTCACTTCTTTGGAAAGGATCCACTCACAGGTTTTGGACTTATAGGTCCGTTCATTATCCTTGATGAAATATGCATCTTTACCTATTTATAGATTCTCTATTGACATCCCACTTTAACCCGGAGATGAAATATCTTTTTCACCATAAGAACTAGAAAATCGTCGAACTTTTGCGTAGCCCTATATTGACTAGTGCAGTTCTCTATGTCTGGTGTGCTTCTCTTTGCATTGGCGCACTTCTCTATGCTTTGGCATGCTTATCCAAGCCTGGTGCGCAAGTGTCACCTAACCACTTTCATGACACTCCCTTCTCCAAATCATAACTTGGGCGACTCACACACTTTTATTCCCAAAACAATATTGGCATGCAACTATCAATTGGTGCGCAACTTCTGAATAACAGTATACTTGTGCGACCAAACCACCACCTGTGCGACCAACCCTACATGCACGTCTAGTGTTCAAATTTTCTCTAAGTGTTGAAATCCGTGAAAAATGAGTAGAGGTGGACCCCTATTTATAGGAATTTTGGGCACCCTAAGCACATGCACACTAGTCTCCTCTCAATGCACAAGTCATGCCACTCTTGTCTCTATCACCCTAGTCATCTTGCATGACCATACTAAAACATGAATCCCCTCTTTCATTTTCCATATTTTGATATTTTGGACTTGAAAAAAATATGGCCCCACATTGTATATGCTCTTTTTATTCTACCTCCAGATCAACCATTCCTTTGTCAATGTTCTTCAATAAATCGTAGATTTTTTACAACATCCCTTGAACATGATAAATCATCATGTAAACCCATTAATCAAACTATTTTTACATCGTGGTATAATTTCTCACCAAACACAACATGAAGGACCACTTTTTCCACGAACATAATCACCTCAAAAATGATTCAATGATAGATTGAGGTAATTTTTCCGAACACATTTTTCATCAGACTCCTCAAAAATTCTATGGTCCATAATGCCATTTAAGTTGTAGTTGATCATCTTAATAATTTAAAAAAATTCATTTCCACTATATAATAATTATATTTTTATTAGATATCCATAATATGCATTAATAATGTGGTAATATTTCATGGATTTTGACATTCTATTGTATCTAATCCGGATACAAGGTTTTCATCAATGATCTGGAGAAGTTTTAAATGGCCTATGGATTCAATGTTGAGTTTCAGTATGGTGGATAATTCTTATGTAGATAGTTAGTCTGATAGAAACATTTAATCCCTTAAGGTTGTGACTGGATCATATTATGTGGATTTCAAAGGTGGCTAGGATCAACACCTTCATATGGTATAGTTTTCTTAGAACAATAGATATCACCCAAGAATTAATATGGCACATTATAATTCCCACTCTAGAAAGAAGTGTATAAATAAAATGTTTTTGGATGATGTTGGAAAAAGTGATCTATTAGGACCTGATCTTCACGATAAAATGGAATATAATGTTAGATGCATTTGACATCACATCAAAGTAGCTCATATTTGATGGAAATAATTTACTAAAAATCATCAGTGTGATATTGAATTTAATGTTGGTGAGAAGGTTTTCCTATGAATTTATATATGGAAAAAACGTTATAAGACATATATTGGAGGGAAATTTGATCCTTAAGAATATTGTTCCTTTAAATATTTTTGATTGAGTATGAACAATAGCTCACCACTTGGCGCTTCCACCAAACATATCTCACCTTCATGATGTGTTACATGTATTTATATTGAGAAAGTAAATACCTAATCCTTCATATGTACTAAATAAGAGGTTGTACAATTGTGGGATGATATTTACTATGTCTAACAACCTATAAAAAACTTATATTGTAGAGATAAACAGTTATAGAATAGGACTACTCACATGGTTAAATTTCTCTATAAAAACAAGAAATATGATGAAGTTGAATGGAAAAAAGATTATGTGAAGAAACATAGGTATCCTCATTTTTTTGTACAAAAGCGATATAATTTAGTGTGATAAATTTATTTTACAGTGATGGAACTTAACCCCCTCATATTTTATGAAATATTTCCCATTCAATAAAAAATTTCATATCTTGAGATACATGAAATCCTGAGTCTAAATGAAATACAACATAATATACCATTTTGAACTAGCTAGTAAATTTGTGGGTATGAATAGGATTAACTAATTTGTTAAAACTTTATGGTTTAAAAATGGGTAAAATAAATTATTTGGTTATCAATTTATTATAAATAAGAAATGAAACCATTTTAAATTAAATGGTATGTTTTTCTAAAAAACAAATTAGGTGACAATGTATTTTTATACTAATAAATTAAATTAATCACTATTGGTGAGTGATTTTAATGAAATTTATATATTATATATTTAATCAAAAAATTTAATATTCATCTAATATTTTTACTATGCATGAGATAAGAATAAATCGGGTTTTATGCATATAATATTATATTTATAGAAATTTGGTTTTGTCTTGTTTTGTGAGATTATTTTAAATAGGTATCAAATTTGATAAAAATGATTCCACATTTTTAATTATTAGGCTTAAATTTGGTGAACATGTCTATTTTGTTTTTATCAATTATGAATAGTTTCCATGAAAAAATTTATCACCATGGGAAAGTATAAATCATGACAATCTAGGATAAAACTAAGTGTTAAGGTTAACAATTTACATATAAATTCATATTGGATGAAGTTAATTTGACCATTAACACCGTATTATCTAAATTTAATTATTAAATAAACACATTTCCATGAAAATGATATAAAATATTTAAAGAAAAGAATGTTATAAAGTGTCACTATATATTTCTAAAAATCTCTTATGTCTTCACAAAGAAAATAAATAATGTTATAAACAAATAATAATATTAATTTTGTTCGTAATGAAATTATAGTCATGATTCTAATTTATATTTAATTATTAATGATAAAATAATTCTTTTAAATTCTTTTTCAACACTTATACATTATTTATTACATTAAAAAAATTAAATAAATAACATTAAAAATATTTGAAGTAATATAATATGAATGAGTTATAAAGTTCCAAAAAAATTTAGATAAAAATAAAATATTACTGATTTATAAAAATATTATATTCTTACATTATCTTTGATATTTTTTATCTGAAGTCAAATTAAAAAAAATAGTTCCAAAATTGACATTAATTATATTTTATAATAAATAATATTTTATTGAAGGATTTGAATTTCATGAATATATTATATTCCAAATTGTGAATGGAATATGGTTTAAAACATCATAAATAGTCTATTTATGAGTCACTTATCCAATTATGATAAGATTCTTATCCCTTTATTGTTAAAATAGTGGTTACCACGGTTAAGGTCAAATACAATTAGCAAAAGGTTTAATAAAAAAATAAGGTTCAAAATGCTTCAAAAGCGTGCCCAAATTCACTAGATGTTATTATTTCATACCTAAATTCTTTTTATTTGAATTCATGTTCATCTTAAATAATTTTAATTGAATATTACTTTATTATATTTTAATATTTTATGAAATTCCCAATGTGTCCTATCCCTCACTTATAAAAGGAAACCCCTCTATCCTTTTCCTTACAACACATTGATCCACCTAGATCAAACATAACTATCATGACCTGACCTATATTAGAGATCGTGCCATAACTACCCCAATCTCACCTCCATAGTCCATGGGGTAGAGACAGGAACCAAAGGCACAAAAAACATAAGTAGGCCTTTGCCTAAGTACCTATACACACACACATATCCAACTCAATGAAAAAGTATATAGGGAAAAGATTAAAAGACGCTAAATTGATGAATGAAAACAAAACATGCATGGACTTCTTAAAAGTACAAGTATAGTAATGTAAACTGAAAGGAAAAGGGAAATAATATACTCCCAATCTGAAAAATGTCCCAAACTGACAAAAACTAGAAAAGTAAAATAGGTGAGAGATCCCCACTCCTAGATCCCAAGATACAACAATCATACATTGTCCAAGCACCCTATATCCATATAGACATCTGAAGTAATGATTTACTTTTCATTCATCTATATAAGGCATGGCATGTGTGGGAAAATCCCATGTATGTGTGTGTATAAAAAACCCATTATGATGCCCTGAAAGCTGATGGGGGAGAACTAAGAGATACACTAAAGAGGAATGCAGTAGATAGAACAATGTATATTGAAAGGGTCTAACTCAAACCCAAACCAAGGGAGTGAGAAATAGGATATATATATATATATATGGGTGTGTGTGTGTGTGTGTGGTTAGTCAAAACAAACCCAAATAAAAGAGTAAAGGGATCTCCATCTCACAACTCATCCCAAGAAGAAGAGTCGACAACTGTTCCTAATGTAAACCTTAATGATGAAAACTTCCCACACATCTATTCTGAACATGTAAGTCAATGGGGCTCAATCAACACACCATGATTCTATCATATTTGGGCAGCACTGACCCACCTACATAGTTTTAGGTCACATCGCAAGGGTGAATCTCGATGGGGAAAGTGTCTCCCTTTTTCGTAAGTCCCAAGGTATATCAAACTAGGTCTCTCCACTGATTTGTCTATCCAGATGGGGAAAAATAAAAGTAGAGTACTCGTTCCTTGGTGCATTAGGGGGGTTCCACTCTATAATTATTCATAGAGGACCTGCAACCCAATTCATTAGAGGGTTCCACTCTAATATTAGTCATAGAGGACCTACACCCTATTCATCAAGGGGGTTTCACTCTAATGGATGAGGACCCAGGACTTGGCATCAAAAGGGCGTTCCAATCTAGATCATCAAGGTCCTAGCCTTACCAGTTTGGGGGTTTCCACTCTGAAATAATATTTGATTACTCATTCCCATGCAAATGTCAGGTTTCTCTTTGATATCATCGAGGACTGATGACTTAATGTGTATGGTGGGTTCCACTTAGAAATATCTAACATTCTTACCTGAAAACTATTGTCATCAAACACCACCTATGTAATCATCTTTCTTAGCCAACCTCACATCATAACTCGAAAGTTTCATCAAATTCCACCATCGCACTCTACATGGGAACACACACTGGATATGCTATTTACTCACCTGAATTAGGCAACGGGTAAAAAGGGTGTTTTTCCCCGCAACATGACCCCATGGGACCTTGAAGGGACCACACCAAATATCCAAATTTTAAATTCACAAAAAATCCTTAAAAGGTTCATCTCAAAAATAGGATCAAATTTCCAAATATGGCATGGAAATTTGACACTCTGATTAGAAGTTATGACTATTTGAACCTTTTTCTCAAAGACCTGCTATAACAACCATGTTATTTATTACAAAGGTAAACATGATTAATTACATAAAAATGAACTTTTGAAAAATATGAGGATTGATAGGTCTAGTTTCATGGGAAATTTGGAACATTACATAACAACATAGAACATAAAACCGAACAACTTTTTCGAAAACTTCTTTTACAAGACCACAACATTCCTTCATACCTAGCATTGCATACGAAAACATGAGGACATGAATAAGAAAATAGTGAGTTATAAATACCATTAAGGCTGTAAAAAAGGATTAAAATGATAAATATAGTACATGTTCGGAAATAGTCATATCAATTTAGCATAAGATAAACATAAACATAAAGGCTTGATATAACTTGATTATCATAACATGGAAATGTGGCATCAACATTTAACATGATATGTGCATGAGACAAGGATCATTTCACATGGATACTGAGTAAACTATCATTTCACATGAATTAGTATGATTAAACCCTCATTTCACCTGATTTATCATGATACTAATCTTTACCCAATGCATTGGAGTGCTATCGGGGAGAACCCTTGTTAATCATTTCATTTCATGCATAAGTGTGCCACATGGATCATATAACATAGATTTATTAATCATAGTCATTTATTCCATGATAAAGGAATGTGGAATTCATACATGAAACTATATAATCAATATGTAAATGTGCATAATGGGTAATACAGTTGATAGATAAATGGGCATGGTATTTACTACCCAATTATTTTGGCTTCGAAACCTGCAATGCAATTTCAACAGCATAACAAAAAGACATAAGAATTCATTAATAATTTTTATGTAATATAAAGGGGTATCTCATTAGTTTTACATGAAATAGAACTTAATTTGTTCATATAGATACATGTCCCAACATATGTAATGAAATGTATATTCATAATACAAAATAATTACTTGAACGTAAATGAGGAGAGAGAAATTCCTTATTGATTTTCATCATGGTAATAGGAGTACATGGTAGGCATTAATGGGAGAGAAATAGTTCTCTCACCATTAAATAATAAGTTAGTAAGTATGAGGGTGGTGTAAAATCATACACAAACATTTTTAATTTAAAACAAAATGGTATAAAAACATAATTACATTCAGACAAAAATGAGAAATGAAGAAGTCCATTACTTGGAAGTTTGATCCAAAGGCTTGATAGAGGCATAAGAGAGGCTTCTTGGGAGTTGGGGTCACCATGATAGGATACTAGAGATTGGATGGTAGAATAGGGATGTGGACCACGGGTTTTTAGTGAAGATAATTTCGAGCATCGATGGGTTTATATAGGAAAAGAGTGGGAATTATTTTTTATTTAGGTTTAGGAAACCACACATTAAACTAATCAAAAACAAAAACCAAACCATGTTTTTTCCCATATGTTTTTTCCAAAGGGGATAGGAAAAAATTATTTTATAAGTAGAATGTACGAACTTCTTAAAATATTAGGTTTTCTTAGGTGGAGGTGAGTCACACTCTATATGAAATCAATTGAAATGTTAAAATGTTTTATAAGTCTTGGAGGGTCCACTAAGGCACCATAAAATTAATAAAACAAATCAAAATTCCTATTATTTTAAAGGTAAAAAATATACTGGCCAAAAAACCTATTTAAAGTATTTTATTACATCATTATTAGGTCATTATGATGTCATTAAACACATAATATATTTAAACGGTATTTAATTATTACCCAAAAATTTGTTTGTTTCAAAAATTATGAAAACTTCACCATTGGATATTTTTGATGCCCTGATTAAAAAAATACAATTAATTTTAACTAAATAATTTTATAAATATTGTAAATTTTTATTTTAATATAAAAGACGACATTTGTCAAAAATTCATGCGTTTTGACAAAAACAACTTTCAAATCATAAAAAAAAATAAAATTGTATTCATAAAAAATATATGATCATTTATATTTTATAAAAAGTAGTTTAGTAATTATATTTTATAAAAAAAATTTATTTCAAAAATCCATTAATTCATAAAAATATATTTCTTAATTGAATACTAAGTAAAAATACTATTTACACAGTAAAAATAATAAAATGAATGTATATTCTATATAAAAAATATAATGCACATAATCATAGTTCTAGTATCTTATTACAGAACCCCTTAAAACAACCGCATAAGACCTAAGGGTAAGGTGTTTGATGGTGACATACTCTTAGGGAGGCTCAGATAACATTGCTTGGGTGGTAATCTCTATTAAATTCCACTTCTCTTGTATGTAGTTCCATTCAACCTTAAAGTGTTAAAGATCAGCTTGGGATTGATCAAGTGTGATGCCCGGTGATGCTACCTCATTTCCGAGTTCTGAAAAATGGGCTTCATATGGCGAAATTGTACTGGATGAGGCCATCACTTCCTTTTTCTTAGTAAATTGGATTTGTTAAAGCCCTGTATTTATACTTATCATATCCTCACTATTCAACGACTATATTGGAAATGGTAACAATTCTTGTTATTTTAAAATACAAAAACATAAAACCATAGAAGTAAAGTTGTTATATAACCATTTAAAATAAAAAGAAATTTAATTAGATCAATAGTAATTTTCATTAATAAAATTTTGGGTCATTACAATCTTCACCCCTTAAGAAATTTCATCCTCAAAATTTCCTTTCCAACACTAATGTAGACGAGGGTAACTCTGTTACATCACTTCCCTTGATTCCCACGTTCTTCTTCAAACATATCGGTTTTCCCAAACACCATGACAAGGGGAATTTTCATATTTTGTAGAACATTTTCTCTACAATATAATATCTTTTCCAGATTATCTTCATAAGAGAGGTCATTCTCCAAAGGTACCACCTTTGGAATGAGTACATGGAATGTGTTAGGTATGTACTTCCTCAAGAGTGATATATGGAATACATCATGTACTTGAGATTGGTTAGGTGAGATTTCTAGTCAATAATCCACTGTCCCAATGCGATCAAGGATCTCAAAAGGGTTGTTGTACCTTGTAATAAGCTTTCCCTTCTTCCCAAATCTCATAAATTTCTTCCATGGTGATATGCGGAGTAATACCATGTCTCTGACAGCAAACCCAACGAATCATCAAAGATTATCAACATAGATCTTTTGTCAACTCTGAGTAGCTTTAATGTGTTGTTGGATGGTCTAAACCTTGTCCACCATTTTATTAACTATTTTTGGACCTAGTAGTTCCCACTCACCAACTTCATCCCATCATGCTGGTGTTCTGCACCTCTTCCCATAAAGGGCTTTATAAGGAGAAATTTGGATGATTGAGTGGAAAATATTATTGTAATGGAACTCTACTAGAAAAATATGCATATCACTTCCTCCTTTAAAGTCCATTGAGAATTCTCTCAACATGTCCTCAAGTGTTTGGATAGTCCACTCAGATTTTCTATCAGTTTGAGGATGATAAGTAGTAAAGAAGTTGATCTCTGTATTTTGATCATGTTAATTACTCTTCCAAAACATAAAGGTGAATCATCTATATCAATTAAATTCAATAGATAGTGGTACTCCATTAAGCCTTTACACTTCTCAGATATCTATCTATTATAGTTGATCCAATGAGAAATCCTCCCGAATTACGATGATGTATTCAGTATTTGTAAGATGAACCACAACAACCTAGATAACATTGTTTCCTTTAGATGTATTCTGATATCCATTGACAAAGTCCATGGTAATGTTCTCTCATTTACATACTGGTATGGTTAATATTTGCATCATCCCCTTAGGATTCTTCCTCTTAGCCTTCAATTGCTGACATACCAAGCACTTTGATGTATACTCAGCGATCTCTTTGTTCATGTTATCCCACCAATAAAGTTCTCAGAGATCTCGATACATAATTTTGTTCCCTAGGTGAACATAAAATTTTTAACTATGTGCCCCATCCAAAAGTTCTTTATTTAACTCCATATTTGATGGAACACATAGTATTGACCAAAATCTCACAATTCATTCTTCAGTAACATTTAACTTTGAGGATTTCAATTTTTTGATAGTTTCCAATTTATTCTAAATTTCCACATCATCCTTCTAAGTATCCTTTAAACTTTCAAAAAGATATGGTTGTGCAATAATTTGTAAAAGGATTGATGATGTTCCCTTATTTATGATTCTCATGTCTATATTTATCAAATCTAAGAAGATTGGATCATTTTCAATTATCGTCAATGATAGAATTGTTGGGTCCTTTATACATAGATTATCCACCACCTTGTTTTCTTTCCTAGGTTGGTAATGGATTGATAATTCATAGTATTAGATAAGATCTTACTATCTTGATTGGTGCATTTTCATCTCTTCCAATGTGAATATATACTTGAAACAATTGTGATCCGTGTATATTTCACACTTCTTCCCAAAGAGTTTGTCTATCTAAAATTTTAAATCGAATATTACTGCATCCAACTACAGGTCATGTGTTGGATATTTTTTCTCATGGAATCTCAATTTCCTTGAAGCATAGGCATTGATGTTTTCATTTTTCTTCAACACACAGCCCATACCCTTCTTTGAAGCATCACTAAATACCACAAGAAGTTTTCTACTTGTGGGTAGTGTGAGCACGGGTAGGGTGATAAGCCTCCTTTTCAACTCATTGAAGATATCTTTTCATTCATCCCTCCAACATAACATGAATCCCATATAAGTTATCTTGGTAAGAGGGTTTTAAAATCATGAGAAATTTCCCAAAAATCAGATATTATGTCTACCTAACCCCACAAAGCTACGGATATCCGTTTCTGATGTTGGCCTCAGCCATCCCTCAGTTGCAGTTGACTTAGAAGGATCCACAAATATCCCATTGCTTGTGATGATATGACCCAATAATGAGACTTCCTTCAAACAAAACTAACAATTTCAATAATTCTATATAGATTCTCCTTTGGCAAGGTTTCTAGTACAGTGCTCAGATACTCTTCGTGTTCCGCCTTGGTTTTGAATTATATTAGATAATCGTCTATAAATACTACCACAAAATTTTCAAGGTAATCTTTAAAGACCCTATTCAACAAGTCCACGAAGAGTTCTGGCGCATTACTTACTCCTAAAGGCATTACTTTGAATTCATAGTGCCCGTATCTTGTACAAAAAGTAGACTTAGGGATATCCTCTTTCTTCACCATTACTTGGTAATATCCCAACTGCAAATACAAATTAGATATGTATTGTGCTCCACATAGTTTATCGAACAAGTCATCAATTTGGGGTAGAGGACACATCTTCTTTATCTTACTTCGTTGATATCATGATAATCAATTCAAAGTAACATTGAACCAATGTTCTTCAGGATGAAGAGGACTGGTTCACCCTATGGTAAAGCACATGGGCATATAAAAACATTATCTATATTCTTTTGTAGTTGTTTATTTAGATCCCCAACCTCCACAATAGCCATTCTATATGGAGTATGGGATACTGTCAGCTCCCCAAGTATAAGATCAATCAATAATTCAACATCTCTTCTTGGAGGAAGACTGGGAAATTCCTCAGGAACCACTACAGTGTACCTCACAATAGGCATGCCTTCAAGGATGGTTTCTTCTTTAGACTCAATCATCTAAGAAAGATATTCATGCTAATAGGGTAGTAATATACATTCTTGAGATGATGGTGCTGAAGAAGATTCATCCTTCTCCTTGAACTTGTATAGAATTGAGTGTCAATTCTCCATTTGGAGAGTGATTTCACTCTCACAAAAGTTTATGTAGGATCTATATATAGAAAGAAAATACATGCCAAGAATTGCATCAAATTGCACCAAAGGGAGTATGATGAGGCTATCCAAGAATTTAAAACCACAAATTGTGATAGGGGAAGAGTTATATTCATGGGTTGCAATGATTTACCCATTTTCTGTTCTTAATGAAATCTCTACTTCCATGATTTGTAGTGATGTTTGGATTGTTCTACTAAACTTTAAGATATAAAAGAATTCATCGAACTATAATAAAAAATTATGTTTTCTATTATTGAATGAATAACTAGTGTACTTATCACCACATAATTTTCGAGGGTTGCTTTTGTGGTAGTGATGGAAAAAGCATGCCCTTGAGGCCCTTGTAGGTTGTTGGTTGCCTCTGAAAAAACATGGCATAGGATACTATATTTCAATGTGCCCTAGTTGTTTGCAGTTAAAGTAATGATAAACATGTTGAGGTTCCAATGAAGTGTCCCTATCATTTGTCAATACCGCATGTTTTTCTTTTTAGTAGTTAACAGCTAGGTTCCCTTCTCTTCCACACCTAAATCATTTTCTCATACCCTTGAGGCAATTTTTCTCATGAAGCTATCCATTGGGTATTTTTCTTTCTTGGGGGGGGGGGGTTGAACGTTTCTGCTTGACCCATGATTCAATTCAAAACATGAGTTAACTGAGAGAGTTTCATTACAAAGTTTGTGATTCCTGCTCCCATTAGATTGGGCATCTCATTAGAACAGTCAACACATTGATCTTTACATATGTTTTTAGATTGATTCCTCCTATTACCAGTTATTGGGTGGAATAAATCGAATTTTATGGGTAACACATAAAATGGAATCCAATGACAATATGGATAACTTATAAATTACATTTATTTCATTAACTTATCAATGTTATCCATGATCTACATCCCAACACATATTCTTAGGATATTTTATAATTCTTTTAATAATGGTTCATACTAAGATTATAAATTTACCAAATAATTTCACCCAAGAGATTTGTAACCAAAATTTCAGCAACGCCCATTGTTGTGTAGCAGTTTTGGTTTGAATATAGCTCAATGTGGTGTTTTCAGGTTTTACCCCTAGATACATCTATTCCGGATCCACCACAATACGCTCGTATCCAACAAATGATGTATTTTCTTGATGAACCACTTACTCAATACTCAACAAAATTTTTGTACGTTTTTATTATACTTATTATAAACTCTAAGGATTTCACTAGGGTTTTCTAATACTAATCCCAAAAATAACTAATCAATCCTTTGATACCAATTATAAAAACCATTCTCTTTATTACACACTTAAACTTGATTTAATACATAAACATTTACTTGAGAAAAATTTGAGAATCGATAGGTTTAGTGTATTAGAAATTAGGAACATTACATAACAACATAGAACATAAAACCCAACATATTTCTTGAAAACTTCTTTTACATGACCACAACATTTCTTTGTACCTAACATTGCACGGGTTAACCTGAGGAGATGCATAAGAAAATGGTGAGATATAAAGCCCATTAAGGTATTAAAAAAGGAATAACATGAAGAATACAATACATGTTTGGAAATAGTAATATCAAGGGCATATAAGATCAACATAAAAAAAAGGCATGATATAGAATGATTGTCATAACTTAGAAATATGGCATCAACATTTAACATGATATTAGCAAGAGTTGGGGATCATTTAACATGGAGCATGATTAAACCCTAATTTCACTTGAATTATCATGAGTAAAACCTTATTTCACTTGACATATATTGATACTAATCTTTACCCAATGCATTGGAGCGCTATTAGGGTTCACCCTTCTTAATGATTTCATTTCATGCCTAAGTGTGCCACATAGATCATATAACATGGCTTCATTTAACACTATCATTTTTCCACAATAAAAGAATGTAGAATTCATACATGAAAATCTATAATCAATAAGTAAATGTGAATAAAGGTGAATACCCTTAATAGAGAAATTGGCATGGCATTCACTACACAATGACTTTGGCTAGGAAAATCATGGTGCAATTTCAGCAATATAACAATGTGACATAAGATTTCATAAAATTGTTTGATAAGAGATAAAGGGGTGACTCATAATATATACATGAAATTGAATGAAATTTGGTCATATATATACATGTCTCAAGATATTTAATGGAATTTAGATTCATAATACAAAATAATTGCTTGAATGTAAAGGAGAAGAGAGAAATTCCTTATGGATTTTCAGAATGGACATGAGTAATGATTGATAAAGAGGTATCTAATAATTTAAAAATAAAGTGGGATGTATGGGGGAAGTGAGAAATCACACCCCAACATTTTTAATTGAAAAAAATGGTATATCAAAATAATTAAATTTGGAAAAAAATGAGAAAGGAAAAAATCGCTTACCTAGAAGTATGATCCAATGGCTTGAGAGACACTTGATAGAGGATTAATGGGTTCTTGGGGTGCCTTGATAGGATAGTAGAGAGAGGAGGGTATAGTAGGGACATGTTACATGGATTTTGGGTGAATAGAAGTGGGAGCTTGGGTGGGTTTATATAGGAAAATATAGGGAATTTTTTATTGTTTATGTTTTGGACACCACACATTAAACTAATCAAAACCAAAAACCAAACCATGGGTTTTCCCAATGGTTTTTGAAAAAGGGGTGTGGAAAACCTTATTTTATAAGGAAAATGGTTTAAATTATTAAAACTATTTGGCTTGCATATGTGGAGTTGAGTCACACTCTCAAATAAATAATTTTAAATATAAAATGATTTAAAAGATTTGGAGGGTCCCTTAGGGAACCCTAAAATTAATTAAACAAATCAAAAATCACATTATTTAAAAGTTAAAAAAAATATTGGAAGAAAAAACTTTTTATAGTATTTTATTTAATCACTATTGGGTCATTATGATGTCATAAAACACATTATTTAATTATACATTAAATAATTTTTACCCAAAAAATTGACTATCTTAGAAAATTATGAAAAATTCACTGTCGGAAAATTTCGACATCCTGATTCAAAAAATAAAAGTCATTTTATCTAAATAATTTTCTTAATATGTGAATTTTTACATTCAATATAAAACTGATATTTATCAAAAATTCATTGGTTTTGACAGAAAACCACTTTCAAACCTTAATAAAAATTACAATTCTATCTATAAAAAATTATAAGTCCATTTATATTTAACCAAAAGAAATTTGGTAATAAAATTTTATTCAAATTTTATTTAATTCAAAAGTCCATTAATTCAACGAAATATTTTTCTTAATTTAATGTTAACTAAAAAATTAATTTATTCTTTAAAATCTATTTACAAAGTAACAATAATAATATGAATGTATATTCTCAATACAAACATAATGCACATAAAAATAGAGCTAGGCTGTTGTTAAATAAACCCTTAAAACACCCGTATAAGACCTAAGGGTAAGGTGTGCGATGGTGAATGACTTTTGGGGAGTCTCACATAACATCGCTCGGGTGGTAATCTCTAATAACTCCACTTATCCTGTAGGCAGTTCTGTTCAAGCAAAACTTGTTGAAACACAACTTGGGCTTGGTCAACACTAAAGACCAGTGGTGATAACTCCTTATTGAGCTATGAAAAATGGGCTTTGTATTGAGTAATTCTACTAGATGAAGCCATCACTCCCTTTGTCTGAGTAAATTGTATTTGTTAAATCACTATATTTATACTAATCATGTCGTCACTGTTCAATGGCTATATTAGAAATGGTAATAATTATTAATAGTATTTTAAAATCAAAAAACATAAAACCATGGAAGTGAATATGTTATATAACCATTTTACATAATAACACATTTAATTAGATAATGTGAAATTTTCATTAATAAATGTTTGGGTCATTACACCATTTGTGGCTCGCGGATGATTGACCATGGACTAACCTCCATGGTCAATCCACTTACTACTATAGTTGACCATGCGTGGAATGACCATCAATGGATCCATGGTTGATCAACTTTTCACACTGACCTGTTGTCGTGCTCGACCACCGTTGTCAACCACCCGCGGACTGACCATCTGTTGATCAACAACCACGGTCGATCCACTTGTCACACTAACCAATCATTGTGGTTGAAAAAACATATAATGACTACATGTTTTGTGCACCCATGATAGGTTGAGTTGTCACGGCTTCGTGGTTGACCACAACTTGCCTCCACCTCGGTCGCCATCAGTTCAACCCTGGTCCAACCCGATTCCATCTCAGTTCGCCCCACCTATCCCACCGCGTCTCGGCCTACTGGTCCCGCCTTGACCTAGACAGCATGGCCTTGGACCACTTGGATGGTCTGCACCATATCGGTTGAGGCAGCAGTCGCCTACTACAGATCCCACATCCATTAGTCGTGTTCCGCAACCGTATATCACTGCCTCGCAGCTGCTCCCTTCATTCTACAGCTGTCTGCCTCTGCATCGTGGCCCACGATCACTCTTGCGACCCTCCTACTATCCCATAACCCACCGCACATGGTCACCTATATGTGCCCCCACCTCATCGATTGTCCCTTCCCTGGACCATTATGCCTCCTCTAATGCCCAAAATCTCAAAAAAACACAGAGTGGGGATCCTTGAACCAATATGTTTCTAGATATATGCCACACTCGATGATCCCTTTTTCTTTAATCATGCCAAAAATATAACAATGATTTCATAAATAACTAATGAAAAACACGATAAAAACTAGATCCAAATATAAATCATTTGGTGGTTGTGTTAGTTTGTCCATCCATGATGATGTAAAAGTATGAATCAATCGACAACGAATAAATTTTTAAATTAAAATTTGATATAGGGGATATAGAATCCAATAGAAATAATTCTACCTCAATTTGGATCCAGTAGTCCTTGAAGAACTAGTCCGCCAAAGCATTTTAGAATATTTTTCCTTGATCTGCCAAAGGTGGAAGGGGGAGACCTTTGCCTTCGGTGGTGGGAGGATTATGAGGCAACCCTAATTGGGAATATGTAATCGCATATTTATACAAAGTAATAAGGTCAAGGGTAGCCACTTAATCACACCCACCAATGGTCACAAGATCTGAGCATCGTACACCCTTTCACTTTAGGTTTCACTTAAGGAAAACAATACATTAAAAACTCAATGTTTGTATCTGATTTCTAGTATGAGTCCCTATATAAGAGTTATTTGAAATAACATCCAAAATAAAATAATTTAATCTAATAATTTTATTTACAGTTATGTCATAGGTGATTTTTCCGACAGAAGAACCACATCGTCAAAAGTTTAGTCTCACCTAGGGTAAATGCCATGATCTAGACTCAACTGTGGCCTCAGATTCATTATTTGAGATTCTCTTTGAGAGTAAACCCACTTCCTTCACATTTATAGTATAAAATATACATACTTGTTTTAAATTAATTATGGGAACATTGGGCCTCGGAATCGCATGTTGTCTTAGCAGCTAGCTCTAGAAATATATAGATTAATATTTTGATGTCTTACCAAGAAAGAACTGGGTCTCTAAATCATTCCCACCATTAATATTTTCGTCCTCTAAAATAAAAACCTGTAATATAAGTTAATATACTAAGTCCACATCTAGATTTCTTAATCCCAAGTACTCTCTTGCACATCCCCATGATACAACATCATGAAAAAAAAGGGATAGTCCTTCCATATATGGTCTGGTCCTATCAATCCTCGATCCCCACTAGGTGCTATGAAATGGTGGATCAATTATCGATGTACAGCTCGGCCTAGTCAATGACGTCCATATGATCATGCACATTTCTTCTGAGCTGTGATATGTGGAAGACGTCAAGCACCTGCTCCAACTATGGGGGTAGGGAAAGGGGGTGGGAAACCTTGCCTACCCTTTTTGCGATCTTGAATGGCCCGATGATCCTTGGGGATAGCATTCCTCCCAAATAAAATATTCACCTTTCGTGTCATGGGGAGACACCCAATAAGATTTGGTATCCTTACTCAATCTCCAGGAGCCAATGATAGAGATCTGTATAGGATTTGTTCCTACTCATGGTAATCATCATCTATTCATAGAGGACATGTACTTTCTCCAACGCCATCTGCCCCAACTCTAGGCCCATAAGGGATGACTCTCAAACCTCTTTCTATTATAAAGTTGACATGAATGGCCTCCTGTATAGGGTCTCAAAATGTGCCATGATAATAGTATAGTTTTAGCTATTTCTGTACACAAACTCTAACACGGATAGGTGATGCTCATTGGTCTATTTGAAATACAACATGAAATACCCCAATAAATCCTCAAGCACATGGATGGTGCACTTGGTCTACCGATCGGTATGGGTTAAAAGGTAGTACTCATTCGTAGTTGGATCCTGAATACCTCTTGTAGTCCTCGCCACAATCATGACATAAGCCATGCATCAGGATTGGAGGCAATCATTGATGGCACCACATGAAGGAAAATAATATCCTTTACGTAAAACTTCCCCAAACCCTCTATCAAACTTTGATCCCTGATAACAAGGAAGTGCATTGACATCGTGAGTTAGTCTACTATCAACAATATGAAATCATAGAGCTTATCATTGCATGGAAAACCTGTGAAGATTTATATGGATATTACATCCCATTTCTACTCCAGAACCTCAAGAGGATGTAGAAAACCCACTAGAACCTGATGCTTAGTCTTCACCTACTTACAGGTGAGGCATCATGAGATGAATTCATCCAGGATATGTCTAATTCCAGAACACCAAAACTACCATGGAATATCCCTGTACATGTTACCCACAACAGGATTTATACCTAAAATAAAAGTGTTGAACTCTTGCATCTCCTCCTCCCACACCATGACTGGAACCATGATTTTTCCTAGAAACTAGATTTCGAGATTACCTCCTTCAAAATATCTATTTGGTGTGTTGCATGTACATATCTGACTATGAATAACATCACATTTGATGTCATCCAGTTGGGACTCATTCACACATTCAAGGAGTGAATGAGTCAGCAACATTGATTGTAGAAAAATTATACCATCCTCCTCCATCAGGGACAGATGCAGGGAAGCTAAATACTCAGAAGATTTCTGCACTATGCAAGCCTGGGACTTCCTTCTATGGTAATATGATACAACATTTTCCTTTACTATCATATATACTATATCAAATTCATAGTCCTAGAGGAACTCCAACTAGAATCTCTACATCATGTTCAAGTATCTCTAGTTAAAGATGTACATGAGGATCTAGTGGTCTAAGTAAACCACAACGTTCTCTTCTATAAGGTAGTGCCTCCACATCCTCAGGGAAAAGACTACCACTGTGAGCTCAAAGTAATGCGTCACATAGTTCTTCCCATGGGATCTCAACTGCCTCAACCATTATGTGACGAATGCTTGTTGTTTCATTAAAATTCAACTAAGTCTAGATCCTAACATATCACAATACACATTGAAATCAACAACTTCCTCTGGTAGTCTCAAAATTGGAGGGCTCATTAGCCTCTGCCTCAAATCTGGACAATGCTCATACCAGGTAATCAATTTTCCCTTTAACATCAAAGTGGTCAATGGGATTGTGATCCAAGATAAGTCCTCCACAAATATCATGTCGTACCATACCAAACCAAGATATCGTCACACCTACCACACAATCTTGGGGGCCCCAAGAAATCACAACTTTTATCTTTGCTAGAACCATGGGTAAACCTTATTCAAAAATCACATGCCCTAAAAAGTGAACCTCATGTATCCATAGATAGAACATAGAGACCTTCCTCTAAATATGGTTCTTCTGGTGTAGATCAAGAACCATCTCCTAGTGCTTTTCATGCTCCTTCTCGGATGTAGAGTAGACAAGTATTTCATCGATGAAGACGATAAAAAATTGGTCTAAGTAAGGATGGAAGATCCGATTAATCAAATCTATAAAAATGGTATGAGAATTTTTTACACAAAAGGGAATCACTAGGAACTCATAGTTCCCATAGTGACAATAGGTAGCCAATTTTGGAATAACTTCTCGCAGGCCCATAACTGGTGGTATCCAAACCTAAGATAGATCTTGGAGAACCATATCATGCCTTGAAATTGGTCAATGTGGATATCAATATTCAGCAGTGGTACTTATCCATTTTCATGTCATGGTTTAGGCAATGATAATTCATTAAAATCCATTAGCTATTATTTTCCTTATTCACGAACATAATTGAATCTACCTAGGGGACACACAGGGTTTGATGAAAAATTTCTCATGAAGGTCATTCAACAATAACCATAACTCATGGAGGATGGTGGGTTCCATCTAATATAACAGAGAAGATATCAGGGCAGTCCCTGGTTGTAATTCAATGAAAACTCAAACAACCATCTCAAATGTATTCCCACAACGTCTTCAAGGAAGACATCTATATAATACCTTAGAACTAAAATAACCAGGTACCGAATGAACCAAGGGTTATGCACTATAACTTATGGTTAATAGGCTATAGCCTTCAGCTCTCTACATCCACTAGTCCTGTTGTGAGATATACTTCACCGAGAAATGAGAACCTCATCTCATCAGCACATAGGCATCTGACTAGTCTACGGTGACATTTAATCTAGGATAGAACCATAGAAATTCAATCAATGCCTAATATTACATCATAGGGTTTAATAATGATAACCAATAGTTCCCATGTGAACTTATATCCTCTAAGCGATAGCACATACAACTAGTTGATGAAAGGCAATGAAGAAGATTTTTCTCTAGGAACCTTGAGAAAAAAATGTAGTACTAGAGCCACTACTGGGAACTCTAACTCATTTACCTATATTAGTGAGACAAAATAATGAATGGAACCTATTTATAAAAATATAGAAGCAAGAGTAGAATAAACACTGACCCTACCTCTTATAATCTCATGAATTGTTGGATCACAAAAATCCACAACATGTAGCTTTCTATGACCCTGACCAATAGCTCCCGGAGCCTAATGTGGTCCGCATAGTTTTGGTGGTGGGAGAACCTCATAATGTCATCCCGCATCAGAATATCCTCCTACTCCTACACCAGATCTACCTCCCTGGGGACTAACTTGTCCCTACTAAGGGGATCTCTGATCACATCACTATCTTTGTAGTGGTGGTCCATCTATAATTTTCCTAGGAGGATCATCATGTATGGTAAAGAAGTCTTCTTCCTTATGACCTCGCCCATCACACGCATAGAACCATCCCTCCTTTGGATGTTCTAGTTCTTTTTTATTCTCCTATTCCACCTGACCACGTGCTTGATCTTGTTCATGGGAAGGCCTCCTACATTGTGATCCTATCGATTGACGTCTTCCAACTACCATTTAAATTTCAACTATGTAGAGTCCAATTCCAGTCCCGACTAACATAATTTCCTCTAACATAATCCATTATTTCACCATTTCATGCTCCAACACCCTAACATAGGTGGGGATAAACAGGGGTACTATACTCGCACACATCTCTCTATAGATTCCCAACTCAAACTTCCATGCTCAGAAGTAGACATCGCGGATCATGTTTAGATAGTACTAAGTCATCTATGTGAACATAGCCAATTACTCTTCCACTATAACCCCTACCATATGAATCTACAGAAGCCCATGAATCCTAATGGAGTGTATGATGGAGGGGTAGTAGTCCTCACATAATGGCTACTGTAAGGAATCCCATGATAGTACTGACTTATCTTACGTTAGAGTAACCAAGTCCTGCCAACATCCAACCACTCAATTTAAAATAATGGCTTCTAAATCCAACATATGATCTATCGATGTCTGAAAAGTTGTGAAGAGGTGGACCACTAAATCTAGCCAACCCACTATTTCCTAATGATCTGGCTCACCAAGGAACCTCAGTAGTTTATTGCGATGTAATTCATAGAGTGTTCTCAGCCTAAGAACATCCACAGCCTACTCTGTGGGGAATATACACTTCTCAATAGGTATAGGTGTTCATACCTTCCCACCTAGAGAATGGGGATCACATTATGGACCCTGATCTGAGGCCTTATCGGTCATAGGGTCGTCCTCATAAACCCAAGCCGGTATCCTAGTTGGCAGTCATTGCAGAGTAATCATGAAAGTTATAAAGGAGTGTTGTAGTTAGATGAGCATATATATATATATATATATTTATATCAACAACTTTGGGGAGATGATTTAAGAATTATAGTCAGAGACTCATTCCTATATAATTCATGTACCACTGGTCCCTATATGAAATTTATCGAGATGATGAGTGAAAAAGAAGGTAATCAGGGTCATAACGGGTGGATATATCGGCTGGATGCACTATTACTGGGCTCCCTGACCTAAGATCCTGTCTTGAGATACTTTGACATTGCTTCCTAATCCCAACCAAACCTTTTAATGGGAAACATCTGAGTAATGTCCCAAGGAATGAACTTCCTTTGATATCAATTTTTCACAATCCGACCCAAGCCAAGGCTCGGGCCACAACTACCCCAATCCCACCTCTATAGGCCATTGGGTGGTGAAAAGCACCAAAGGAACAAAAAACACAGGGAGGAATTTGACAAAGTACATGTATACACATACATATCCAAATCAATGAAGAAGTGCACAAGGAAAGGAGTAAAATATTCTACACCAATGTATGTAAACCAAAAATGCATGGAATTTGAAACAGTATAAGTATGATATTGTAAAATGAAAAGAAAAGGGTAAAAATACATGCCAAACTAGAAAAGTGTCTGAACCCGATAGAAACATGAAATGTAAAATAGATGAGAGATACCCTCTCCTGGATCCCAAGATACAACCACCGTACGTGGTCCAAGCACCCTGTATCCTTAATATCCTCGAAAGTCGCGATCAACCTATCCATTATCTATATAAGGCACGACTTGTGTAGGAAAATCCCATGCTGGGGTAAGTATAAAAATACCCATTATGACCACTAAAATCTAAAGGGGGATAGTAAGAGATACACTAATGGTGAAAGTAGTATACGTAAGAAAGTACAATGAAAGAGTGTAGATCAACCCCAAACATAGAGAGTGAGAAAAATGATATATATATGCTCAGTCAAAATAAACCCAAACAATAGAGTAAAGGGATATCCATCTCACAACTCAGCCCATAAAGAAGTGACACCAATAGTTCCATGAGTATCCACTAATGATTCCCATCATCCCACATGTCTTCATTGAACACGCAAGACAAAGGGACTCAATTAACACATGTTGATACTATATTCTTTGGGTGAAATTAACTTACCCACATGGTTTTAGTTCGTGTCACAAGGACGCATCTTGATGGGGAAATCATATATCTTTTTCATGATTCTAAAGGTACGTCAAACAACATCTCTCCACTGATCCATATAATAGGATGGTGAAAAAATGAAGTAGTGGACTTGTGCCCTAGCACGTCAAGGGGTACTGCTCTAGTAGTTGTCATAGAGGACCTGCACCCTAGTGAGTCAGTGGGGGTCCATTATAATAGTATTCGTAGAGGACCTTCACCATAGTTCATTATCAGTGTCTACTCTAATGGTTGAGTACTCGCACATTGCTATCATAATGTGGTTATACTCTTGTTCATTGAGGACGCATGCCCTACCTGGTAGGGGGTTCCACTCGAAAGTAACTATAGATGTACCAACCCTTTTCCGATAGGGGTTCCACTCTGATATCATTGAGGACTTGTGCCCTAGTGCGTTAGGGGGGTTCCACTTTAAAATATATGACATCCTAGACTAACCACTACTATCATCGAACAATACCTAAATAAGTATCATGCTCGAAACATGTCACATCGTAACTTTAAATCTTTACCATAGGTCACTATTGAAATATACGTGAAAAATACATAGGCTAGGCTGTTTACTCGTCTGAACTGGGTAACTAGTGAAAAGGGTGGTTTTCCCCACAACAAGCCTGAATGGGACCCCATGGGGCCCGCACCTCGGTCCATAATTTTAAATTCCAAAACAATCCTCAAAATGTACTTCTAAATAATACGATCATGTTCCCATATATGACATGTCAATTGGATGATCTTATTATAAGCCATGACTATTTGAACATGACGCTCGAAGACCTATTGGGGCCTTCGATAGACCGACCATAGACCGACCACTGCGGTCAGTCCATCTACCGCTGCAGTTGACCACATGAGAAATGAACAAACATGAATTGACCACCTCAGTCAATCCACTTGTCATGTTGACTAGACGCAGCGATTAATCCACTTATCGCATCGACCGACCACCATATTTGAATGTCGACAGATTGGACTCATGGTAGGTGTACCCACGACAGCTCGAGCTACCGTGGCTCCGCTACTGATTGTCACAGTTAACCAAACCTAGGATTTTCCACATTCACCCTTATTTAAACATGGGTTCATCTTCGTCTGACCCACTTGGTCCTCTTTGTCCTAGACTACATTGGCACAACCCACCTAGCCCGTCTACCCCAAGTCAGTTGATGTGGTCACCGCTGGTTGTGGATTTCACAGCCGCCTGCTGTGTTACGTGATAGTCTACCACCGCCCAGGTCATGTCGCCGCTCCTATGGCCTACCACCAATCCTGTAGACCACCTCTACTCCCATGAACTACTACACATGGGTGTCGTCATGCACTACCATAGGTCATATCAGCCACCGCCTCGTCAGTGGTCCCCTACGCAGACCAGTGTGCCTCCTCTGATGCCTGAAAAGAGGAAACAAACACATATCTGAGATCCTTGGACCAATATATACTCATATCAATCCCCACTAGATGATCCATTGTGTTTTCATTGTTCCAAAAAGGTATGTATGATATCAAAATGAACAAAGGAAGAACAAGACAAATAATGGGATATAAATATAGATCAGTCGATAACCGTGTTATTTTGGCCATAGACATTGATGTCCAAGGATGAAGTAATAAACAAAGAATAAAATATTAATTCAAGAATTTAAATCAGGGATGCATAATATAAAAAAAATAATCCTACCTCGATTTGGATATGTATGTTGATGAAGAACATGTCCACCGAAGTTTCGTCGAATACTTTTCATTGATCCGCCAAAGGAAGAAGGGAGAGATCTTTGTCATCTGTGGTGGGAGGATTTTGAAGCATCCATAAAAGAGAACAAAAAATAACCTATTTATAATAAGTAATTAGGTTAAGTAAATCCTCTTAATTTCACCCGCCAACATTCTTGGGATCCGAACATCCCCCACCCTCTCACATTAGATTGCACTTAGGGAAAAAACTGCATTAGGAACTCAATAGTGGTCTTAGATTTCCAATTCGAGACCCATTCAAGGGTTATTTGAACAATATTCAAAATAAACTAAATTAATTTAATAATTTAATTTATGGCTATTTCCTCAGTGACTTTTTCTACATAAGACCAGTGTCAACAAAAGATATTTCTCGCATAGGGTAAATGTGATGATCCAAACTCAACCATGGACATTGATTTTTGATCTAAGCTCATCTTTGAGATATATCCTACTTCCTTCACATGAATAGAATAAAATTTACTTAATAGTTTTATAAAATTAATCATGGGAACACCGGGCCTCCGAATCATATGTTTCCTTAGCACCTCGCTCTGGAAATAAATAGAGAAATATTTCAAAGTCTTAAAAAGAAAAAAAATTGGATCTCTATAGTAACCTAAATAAACATTATTAAAATTATTATACAAATTATATAGGTGTTATTATTCCAAAAAATATTATCCCTAGGATCCTTAATAGTATTTCTAAAGGAGTTCTTTCAAAGAAGATGTAATCCCTTTAGCTGATCACTTTAATTTTTACTTATTATTTACAATATATAAAGCTATGGTTTTTATCATAACATAATGAATTAATAATCCCAATTTTAACAAAATGTTGTTATTTTTGATAAATCAACATTATCCACCCTCTTTCTTATTAAATGGGAATTGAAAGTATCACACGTGCATACGTATTTCTTGCCATCTACACATAACAATACAATTCGTTTTCCACCAACATATTTCATGGATTTTATTTTGATGGATTTAATGTTTATATGTTATAATTATTATATAATTATACTTGTATAATTATAATTTAAAATCATTATTATTACTATAAAATCCATTGGATAACAATAACGTCACTTGTGCATACTTGTGGACTACCACCTCCACGAAGCGATGCAATTTTTTTTCATTTCCTTTTTTACATAGATGGTAACAAGGAATGATTTAATTAATATAAAAGATTTATATTATGTATTAATGATTATATAAAGATGAATCATTATTTTCCTTTCTTTTTTTCATCCATATAAAAGTGAAAACAATGTTCATGCGTATGTATGACCTACCGTCTCCGTGAACTGTGTAATTTAATTTTCTATCTATACCTTTTATATATGACTCTAAATATAAATATAATAAAAATTTATGATATTTATATCATTATTTTCATATTTTTGATGGTTTAAATAGGATAAAAGTACAATTACTATGACTTGTGAACTAAAATAATTATGATAAATAAAATAACTAACACCCGAAAATGATGATTTTAATATGGAATTATTAATAAATGGGTGTAAAATAATGTTAATGGATTATATAAGATATTATATGTATGTAAATGAATATTGTATAGAATTATAATAAGTTTAAATTTATTCTATATGAGTTATGAGAACTTTCAAAGAATGTGGAACTCATGGTATGGGTTTATCATCTCAATTTACCTCTTTTGGCCCATATGTTATATTTAAAATCTATCTTCCTTTATAAAGTGTATATACTACCACTTAAAATTTTATTTCATTATTTTCTTTATTTTCAATAAATTTAAAGATTTTATTTTATTTTATTTTCCCATTGGGCTTATAATTCCAATTTTACCAAAGTAGTAAGGGTTTTATGTTACAATCTCATTGTTTATCAGGATTGTTTGTAATTACATTTCCGATGATAAACACTCATGATATACCAAATAAAAAACAAATTAAATTTATTGTAATCTATTTATTTTTATAAATTATATATTTTCAATTCATTTTTCTTACTTTATGTTCTCAAGATACCAAAATATTTTTAAAGGATACCTACACTATTTTTCTCTTTGGTCAAAAATTATTTCATTTCCATATACATGTTTTCTAAAAATCATTTCAAAAATGTTTTTAATAATATAAATTGATTTATTAAAGTTGCTTTTACATGTTATTGAATTTTTTTTAAAATGTAAAATTTAATATTCTTTTTGATTTCCTAACAATGTACTTTTTATCTTTAAAAAAAATAAAAGATATATTTTCTTTTAACTTATATGGCATGAAAAATATTTTAAACCATCACGACCACACATTATAATTTGGATACTGTTATATATTTCCATGTAAATTTTAATACAATTGTATTTTTACAATATTTTTTGCATTTATATTTTTTGAAAAGTTATTTTCAAAGTGGAAATGAAATTTTCCTCAAGAATGTTTTAATGATATTATAATGGAATTTTTATTCATAAAATATAATAAAGTGTAGTTTCAATTATGATTTACTCGGGATGTGATCCAAGGATACCATCCTTATTATTATTTTGAATGGTTAATTTTGATGATGAAAAATTATTATAAAACTCATTCCTTTTCCACATGTTATGCTATAATGAAATGGTTGATTGTTTATTAAACCCATTATTTTCATGTGTTATGATATGATTAATATTTTGTGATATTATTGAACATGAAGGTATGAATTTAATTATGTGAATAGTGGTGCATGAATTATATGTTATTCCAATGAATTTGGTCTTGATAGATACTTCTTCGGATAAATAGGACTGGAATTAGAACTGAACCTACTTCAGTATGTGGAGTTATCCACTATGTTAGTCTTGGGATTGAACAATCACTACTATGATGGTTTAGGGAGTAAAAAAATACACTATTATAGACTTGGTAGTGTTCATATACTAGGCTTACATTTATTCCAAAAATCTATGTCTTAAGCAGATGTTATGCTTACATGAATCATGTTCTTTGATTCCATTATGATTCATGACTTATGAACTACTAGGATTTATGAATCAAGATTATATATAGTGTATGGTTTTCAAATTTTAAGCTCAAGTTGTCATACCCTTAAACTCATGTCATATCTCCCTTATTTACCCTTACTGAGCATATAATCTCACTCTTTCTTATGTTTCCTTTCCACAAGTTATGAATAAATGTATTAAGAGTGATATTCCTAAGAAAGGCGTTAGTTATGATATTTTTTTGTGGGAGAAGATATATTACACTTTCAAACTAGTTGTTTATATATCTATTATTCCAAAGGCACATGACATATACTCTTCTTCCATTAATAGTAATGTTATAAGATGAATATTCATTAAAAAAATTAACATTTATATAAGAAATTTATGGGTCACCATATGAATAACCACCTACTTCAACATAAATTAAGGACATTATTATCGAAGATACACCTTTGAGAAGTATTGATCCTCACATAGTTGATAAAAAAGTCAACAAACCATGGTTGGGTATAGTTAACCATTTCTTGATCTTTTTGAGTTCATAATAATGAATATAGAGATGCATTGACTAATACATCTTAAAAATGAGGATTATCAAACCCCATAGTAAAGAACTTGGGTGTATGAAACCCTTTTCCCGATTCTATTATATTATATTATTTAGTTATTTATGTTCAATGAGGGATATTGTACAGGGACACTTATATATGGGTATATCCACACATAATATTTCAATGGAGAACTCAAACTCTCATTATATAAGGAAGATAAGGAAACTCGTATAAGGATACATCAGAATATTCCCTCATATTGGGAATTCCTTTAAGGGTGATCCTTTATTTTTCCTCAATCATTTTAGCTAGATATTATTTCTTGTAAGGGAAAAATATCTATACTTGAGTATTTTTAAAAGGAGTTTTATCATTATCCGTGCACTTGTATAGAATGGATGAATGGATGGGGATATAGAAAGGTATTTCTCTATTTCAGAAGATTATGTTGGATCTATAGGAAAGCATTCGATCCATATTCATTATAGTATCAAATTTTATGAAAGGGAGTAAATCAACATTTTCATGGATATTTATCCAATAACGTTTTATTATGCAAGAGGTATATACATGAACTTTTCTTATTTCACCACTATATTTTTTCAAAAATAAACTAACCTTTATATATTTAGGCGGTGTTTGAATATTTCTGCTAAACATTATTGATAGGAATGATTCTGTAGAACTAGAATCAAATATGACATTATATATTATTGAATAAATAACGAGTATACTTGTCACATCTTTTTTTCATGATCCATTTTAGTAGTAATGATAACATAACATTATCATTGATCCCTTGGCCTATGTTTTTTTGTTATTTATATTGGATGATCATTGGATTCGTGTATTTACTTAAAAAAAATTTATGTACTTTATATTTGAAACATTAGACCATGAGTGGAAGATTGATTGAAACCTTCTAATATTATATCATATCAGTTGGCTTATTCATGTCCGATTGGAATTAATTATCTAGATACCAATATTTTTTTATATTAAGAATTTCATTACTCCTTTGAGTCAGTTTCCTATATTATTCTTTATACATTTATAACATGTGGGAAGATGGATTTTATTCCCATTATGAGATTTATCCATTGTTACTTTATAATTAAGAATCATTATCTTCTTTTTATATTAATCCCCATGAAACCCTTGGTAATAAAATATATGTATCTTAACTTTTAGAGAACATCAAATTATTTCTTTGTTGCTATCAAATTCTTGAATTGATAAATATTTTGAAAGATTCATTTTAGTCTATAAAATAACTATTCAACCTTTTTTGGTGTCAATTACAACTCTAGAGGGTTATGTTTTAGTTCATGTAATGTTATAATAATAAGGCCTAATTATTTCATCCTGAATTTTCTTCAATATAATAATATTCATCCCCACTTCAATATGGATAGTGCATGGAAAATATTTTTCAAAAAATATTTTCATCAATTATTCTTACTCCACTTATTTAGGATTTGTATTCATGATTAGTGGTAACCATAGATCAAATTCACCATAAAAGGGACAAATTGATAATATAACTTTATCGTGTTCATGTCATTTGAATATAGAAAATATATTATTAATGTAATTAATCATTATTCCATGATTAAGGGATCAAAATATCCACCAAAGAAGGGAGGTATTCTCACACAAATTATTTAAACTTAACTTGTTCTCACTTGGGATGTGGATGGAAATCCGTATGACTCAAGTAATTATTCATTACTTGATTCTGTTGAGAATATATCACTATGAGGTTCTTGACTATTGATTGCATCATATTAGGAATCTCATTCATGAAATATCTACATTTACTAAAAAATTAGTTATTAAAATGGTTTTTTCTATTTTCCTCCATTAGAAAAAATTCAAGTTTGAGATTACTCAAATTAATAAGAATTTAAAATTAAAACAATGAAGTTAGAAGGAATCAATAAAAATGACTAGTGTATCCTAACTTATGTATTTAAATGTTTCAATATAAGTAATTCATGGTTCATTTCTGAATAGGTTCTCTAACCTAGTCCCAAAAAATAACTAGAACTTTCTTTGATATAAATTATAATAACCCACATCTCATAAACATAATATTACTTTAATATTAACTTAATTATCCTAAAACCCCCAAATAATATACATCTCGAGTTCCATTGGTATATTAGATACATTATATTAATATTAAACTAAACCCTATTTATTTCAATCAATATAAAGTTATTATAACTCTAATTGAACTAATATTACTATATTTGGTACTATGGGGTCATACATAAAGGAAAAGTGTAATCTATGAATACGATTAAGGGTATAATACGATTAAATCATGATGATGCAATACTGAACAAGAATCAAGTGGAATATCATGATATCATGAAATAGTATGATCATAATGATGTAAACATTTCATAAAGACAATAATATCAAAATATCATGGGATTATAAATATGTTGAAATAACCAAAAACATCATATCATAATCCAAATTCGGGGATTACTTCCAAGACAACATAACATAGTGGACTGAGATTCTTTCCCATGAACCATACACAATATATCATGAGATAAGGACATTAGCCAATGCATTAGAGTGATGTATAATTCTATAATATCCAATCATTTAATAATATGTATATTCATATTTATGTAACACAATGGAAATAATACATAAGGCATAAGAATAATAAAACTCATTGAGAAGGATATGTGATGCATAATTATCATAAATCATAGAAAAATGATATACTATAAAGATTCTAAAGAAAATATGATGTTAAGGATTTTTATAAATTAATGATTAATAAGTATAGTCCTTGAATATTGAGCACAAGTGAAGGAAAAAATCATGAGAATGGAGTAAAGAAATAGAAATAAAAATGAACACAAAAATGATATTTTATTAAATCAATGAAGATCCTTTAAAAAAGATAAGTACATTGAGGTTTTTAAAAAAATTAAATATAATATTTTCAATTAAAATATAGAGTATTTATAAAAAAACTAAATATTATATCATTTAAAGGAATAATCTATAAAAAATAAGGAAATTTAACATTTAAATGTTTATACCACGAATGAAGAGTTTATTATCAGAATTTTTTTTTAACCTTGGGTGGTTTTTGAGATGAAGGGGGAGCTTACTGAGGTTAAAAGTAGAATAATAATAATAATAATAATAATAGTAATAATTAAATAATAGAATAAGCATATATGGTTATTATGTTTTCCTTTTTAGTAAACACCCAAATCATGTTAAAAATCAAGTGTCACATTGTGTTTCATATGATTTGATGTAAATTTCAAGGTTTTGGAGTGAATAAATGAATCATTTTAAGTTGTCAAAAATGATTTTGTGGGAATAATATTTCCAGAATATATGAATGTTGATTAATTGATTATGAATATTTAAATTCAGTTGTTATGTTTCAGTTATATTGAGTTACTAATCTTCTATAAATGAAAATGGATAACCAATATAATTAAGAGATTCTGTTAGTTAGAGAAAAAATAATAAATTGATTTTCTAATAAATTAACTATAATTATGGTTGAGTAATTTAATATTGAGTTTTATATTAAAAAAAGTAAATACATTATATAAATACTAAATCTAAATGTACTTCGTAGTTGTAAATGATTGGTGTTGGAAGTTAGGTAAGTCAAGAAGATTGATTTTTTACTAATACTAAACATAAATTATCAAGAAGGGAAAATATTTTGAAGAATTTATGAAAATTGATTAATGAAAAAAAAATTTGTTTATATATATGTATTATCCAATACTAGTGTAGATGTTGGTCCGTAGAGGTACTCAATATAAAGTTTTTATCTTCTATGTGTAATGGCTACTCTGAGTAGAATAGGTCAAAATTGGTAAAGTTCTCCAAACACAAGGCTTTCCAAACATAATTTTTTTATATTAAATAGGAATGTAATTTTGATATGTAAGGATTTATATTTTAAAATTTTGTAAATAACTCATAACCTATGGTTTTACATATGTAATAATTTATATTCAATACATATGTTTTTTTATACATGCGATTTTACTTATGTAAGATTTTTTCTATGACAGATATCACTTTTCTTCAATGCAAAAGGATTTTCACATTTCAAAAAATTGAATATGATAATGTAAAAAAAATTCGTTAATGAATTAATCATCATGAAGAGAGACCACGATACAAGAAATTATAGAATAAGGGTTGTATAATGAAGACAAAAATACTTCTGAATGAGATCTATTTATAAATAAATATTTTTAGATATCTATATAAAATGATATGTGGTTATTAAATATTGATAGGGATATACCATAGTATGGGATGAAATGTAACATGTAGGATGGGTTTGCACTATGATGTGAAAAAACAAAATTTGAGATATATACAATTTTGAGGGGGTTAGATAGATTGCACTGTAATTTATATCATGACATCAAAACCATGTAGAAATACTAAATATATGATAATTATTGCAACATAAATAAGTTTTTCACACCATAAAGGGAGAAATTATTAAAGATAAGTGGTTGTAAAAGCTAGTTTATCACACTATAATGTATACAGTTGTGCCATGATTTGTACTGTAGTATAGAATTTGAGGTTCATGTTGATATAACTCATTGTTTCTACAAGTTATTCTCTAAATATAATTATCATGTATTTTAATTATTTTAATGGGTGGATAGATTGTCTAGATAGATCCTGAAATATAAATAAGATGTTGGATAATTTTTATATTTGTTGAGATTTATTTAATAGAATAAGGGGTTCGAATTCGAATTTGAAATTAAAATTTCAACTTAAAAAAGAATATATTATTTTGTAAGATATATTTGAATAGTTTTGTTATGTGATTATTCATAAGGGATAGATATATGATGTAAAGACGGATGAAGTTGTAATAGAATGAACATAATCATCCTATACTTACATTATTGATATCCAATATTATATCACATAAAAACCCAAGAAACATGAAGTGTATAGACTTAAATTTTTTGGAAAAACCCTTTCATAATTAACTAATACATTCCATACTAAATAGACATATTTGCCACTAGACCTAACCCTTCAAATAATACAATTCTTTCATTAATGTCCAAAACTACATAAAAAAACTTATACTTCATAATTATTCCAACTCATCCTCAATCATTGTAGAAATCATTCTAAAATGTTTTATGAGAACACAAATCTTATTTATTGGTGTAAAATAATGATAAAACCATTTAGGCTATTTATTTATTGAAAATACTTAAAAACAATTAATTTAAAGAAATAACATTATGTGTGTACCAAAAATAATTTCAAATATCAAATCGATTACTTTTCTCAAAACATTCCATATTTTTTAGTAAGAACTCATAAAATAAATTTAATAATCATGAGGGTTCCTTATAAAACAAGTGAATTTTTTAAGAATTTTTTTCCTAAGATACAAACTTATAACCCATATAATAATATAAAAATTCTTCTAAATACAATACTTTTAACTTTAAATGATCAAAAAAATTCTCCTTCCATGAAATCAACTTACTATAATATTAAAGCCAAACATTTTCTTTTAAACCCCATATGAATGAATTGAAAGTCCATAAAGGAATATTGGGATATTAAATAAAAATATGTAAAATGTCTGTAAATTTAATGTGAAAAAAGATTGCATCATGTTCACAAATAAAATAAAATATATTCTTATATAGATTGTGTGAAAATATAAAATCTTTTATATTCATTACTTTGTGGATGAGGTCAACTCCAAAAGGAAAAAATTATGATATCAAGTTATTTTAATCATTAACCAATCGATTGAGGGTGATATAATTTCATTCCCACCCATCATCATTTAAAATTTATAAGATCCAAAACATGAATAAATCAGATAAAATATTTAATTTTAACATAATATGAACCCAAAAAAATAAAACATACATTTCAAGTCATAAAATAAATAATAAAATTGGCTCATAAAAATATAGATCATTGATAGAAATCAACAGGTATATAAATATAATACATCATAATAATTTATAAGATAAATAATTTAAATCATTAATGTAACACCCCAAGCTTCTACGGTACGCTTCTCTTTGAATAATGTGATAGCGTGTGTTGTACGCAACACCGAGTTCTAACAACCAATCAAAACTAGCCATTATGAATAGTAATACCTACTTTTTAAAATTATATATATTTTATATTTCAAATTGGACTTCATTTTTGGATTCGGAATATCGAATTTAGCCTAAGGTGAAATTTTGGTACTTTTCGGATAAATTTCATATTTTGATGAATAGTGAAAATTACTAAATTTTAATTAAAAACAACTTTTTTAATAAAAATAATTAATAGTGATAAATTATGAATTTTAGTAGTTTTAAATTATATTCAGAATATATTTTTACCATTTAATATAATTTTGGTCATTGGACATAATTTTACAATTAAACCGAACATAAACAAGTGTCAATCTTTTGATAGTTATTATCTCTTAAAAACACGCTTTTTGTTTTGACAGCGGGAATTAATTTTAAATTAATTTCTGCCACTTCTGTGTTTTGAATTTAGGAAAATGGATTCCATATTTGGAATCAGGATGTTCAATTTGTGTAAATTGGTAACTTTTATTTTTAGACATTTTGAATAATTACTGCGGTAAATATTTTATTTACCATGGTTACGGGTAAATCCGGTAAATTAGGGTTAAAAAATAATATTATAATAATACTAAATTAACCTAAAACGTGTCTTAACCCTATTGGTAGACGCATGGTCGACCATGGGCATCTTTGGGTCGATTTTGGGACCCCATGGATCCACTTGTAAGTGATAATGACACTTTATGTTAATTAAGTTAAAATGAATACAAAAATGACACAAGCATATATCTTTTAGAAAACCAATTGTTACATAGGGTTATACATGTTGTATTTTTGATTTTAAATATTCATTAGAAAGCTAAAACGATTTCCTACATAATGATATTTTATTTATAATTTTTAGACATTAAATAATTTATTTTATTTATGACACAATGATGACGCAATAATTACTATTATAGTGAAAAATTAAAATAATTGATATTATAAATACCCTAATAAATGTAATATGAAACTTTTAATGAATTAAACTAATATTATAGGATAACAGGATATATTAGGATTGATTTAATTGACTTTTTTCGAAGTAATCAATCTGTTATGAGTTTCACAAAAATCAACTATTGAATAGTGTCAAAATTGACATAAAAGAGTTCTTAAAACAAATATTATATTATTAATTGATATTAAATTCCTAAAAATCTAAGGTTCGGCCAAACTCTGCCCAAATACTCTCCCAACATTCCTCACTACAATAGAGAGGCCTTAGTTTGATCAGAAAGCCAACCTAACGAGCCCTTTTGATCAAATCAAAAGGAAGAACCCGAAGAAGAGGTAATGTTTTCTCCACCCCTTTTCAAATTCCTTTCTTCTTCCACTTCTTCTTCCTTTGTTCTTACCATTATAAAATAATAACTCCAGTATATCACATATATTGTGATGTTATTATAAATATGGTACAGCCATATTCAGTATTCTATCCACCCTTTGAATAACATGTCACCATACGTGCGTACGTACGGCTTACCGTCTCCACGTCGTGGTGTAATTGTTATTCAATATATTATTATTTGGATGGGTATAATAATGATGTGTAACTCATGTAAATAATAAATATAACATGTTAATGATTCTTTATATATGATAGAACATCCATTTATATATTATTTTAATATCAAAAGAATGATATTGTCGCTCGTGCGTACGTACGGACTACCGTCTCCACGAACGCGATGAGATTCATTCTCCATCGTATCCATTCAAGTATAATTATCATTTGATGATTTAAAAATGATGTTTGAGGACTTGATATCATTCTGGATATGAATAATATACAACCTATCCTTTACAAACATGTCTTACGTAACAAAACATATAAAAGAAAACAAGTAAGTTAACACCCGAAACAATGATAATACTAAGATATTATTATCAAATCAATATTAAAAGATCATATATGATATCATATTAATTTATATGATTCTTGTATAATTTGATAACAATTATTTCACCATTATACAGGAGTTTAACCTACCCCAACCAAGGAAAAGTACAAGGTAAGGTTTATTTCACGATCTCTTCATTATCCGAGGTTGTTTATATGTAATAATCTACTGGGATATCTTTATCATCCACATCCATGTTTCTTAAAAATGTATTTCAAAACATTTTTACTATTTACTAGAATATGAGTTAAAGTCATTTATACCCTTTTTGACTTTTATAAGTGGTTTATAAAGGAATCTTTCCGTCGTTTTCAAAATAAGGTCCCTTTTAACCTTTTTGACAGAATTAAGGTAAGAATGTTTTTTAACTTATACGGCGGGTGCGGCTATTTTCCGCCGTTATAAAATCTTCAAAGCTTCCCTTACAAGCTTATAAGATTATTTCCAAAGAAAATGTTTTATATGGATCTTAAATGATTTCAAAATAAAAGGAGATATTTATTAAAAAAATTTTTGATTTTATCTATGTCAACATCCTTTGATGGATTTTAAGATCATTTGAAGTTGATTTATTATGATACAAAACTTCTATATTGTATTGAAGGTTTTGTGATATGTTTGACTGTGGATGTGCTATTTTTATACCATTCATAGTTTATGGTGAAAGTATTGACATTTTGTATGCTAGTTTTAATACGAATGTTTATGTTATATTTAAACCTTTTCATATGGGAATGCATTGGACTTAATATGTGACGGGTGGAGCCCGCTATAGCTCCTCGATGCATCGGTAGGTCTCATGAGACAAACTAGTGTCTTGGCACAAGGCCTTGACAAAATCTTATTTGTAGTCTTGGCACGAGGCCTTGACTATGTGGTTATGATAGTCTGGCATTATGCATTCCAACAGTATGAAAGTGGTTATTGATTTTTGCATGTGATTATTCGATTAGTAGAATATCCATGTGAATAAGTAAATGGGATTATTTCATTTTATTTATGCCATACCATGTTGAAAGTTCATGTTTTAAAGGCTTTTGTTTTAGTTATACATTGCCTTAAAAGTTTATTCTTATTTATGAAAGTTTCCGCTATATTGTTATCCTTACTGGGCACTTGAGCTCACCCCTTTTCTATGTTTTATTTTTCCCAGGAAGTGAAGAAGTAAGTTATCAATGACCTGCAGGGTTATTATGTGGGGATATGAGTGTGGATTATGGAGACAATATGTTGTTGTAGTAGTTTTTCGTTTAATGATGTAATGTAAAACTTATGAATATATCTAGTGTTTCCAAGGCTACTAAACCAATCGGTCTTTTGAGATTTGATCTTTCTTGTGATCATGCCAATGTTATGTAATAATGCACCGACTCTGGGTAACTGGGGTCGGGGCGTTACAGTTGGTATCAGAGGAAGTTTAGTACAAACCATGGAAGCTAGATTTAGATAAACTCTGATTAGAGCACGTAGACCTAAGATGAACTTTGAGGATTAGTATAGAAGAACTTCCTAGAATTTTGGTATTGTAGAGATTTTGTGAGTTTTCTGAGAAATACATCCATGTATGGATATGAGCAGGTAGAGGCGGCTCTGGCACATATGTACATAGGGGTAAAACCCGAAAACACCGCTATGGGCTAGACTCGAACGGGAACTGGTGCACGACAACGGGCCTTGCTGCACTCTTGGTTACGACACTCCCGGGGGATATGCTTAGGATGACTCTCATTTTTCATTACAAATCATTTTGAAGGAATTATGAGTATATACTTCCTCAAAGAAAACATTCTTATGATTATGGATTATATCCATAAATAGTTCAATTTATGTTAAGTGTTTTATAAGTATGGGATTATATATTTTGATTCATAAACTGATCTAGTTTATGCCATTGTTTGGAAATGGCGCCTAGTGGAAGAAATGGAAACCGTATCAATGCATGCACTCCATATAGGGATTGCCCTCCTCCTCAAGATAATTATAGTGGGGCTGGTGATGCAACTGGTGCCGATCAGCTAATCACCATACTGGGACAACTTACTCAGGTTATGAATAATAACCTTACCCGCATGGAGCACCCTGATCCGTAGCGTGGAGGATCAATGTTAGATCGATTCATGAGGCAACAACCACCAACGTTCAATGGGAGTACAAATCCCTTAGTAGCCGAGCAGTGGATAAATTGCCTAGAGAAAATATTTCAGGCTTTGGGGAGCAGTGAAAGGGAAAAAGTTATCATGGAAGTTTACAGCCTCACTGGAGATGCTGATCAATGGGGATCATTGATTCAAAACATGAAGGAAGATGATGAAGTATCAAATATGTAACGGAGGGAGTTCAAAGATCTGTTGTTAGAAAAATACTTCCCTCGCGACCATCGATCAGATATGGAAAGGCAATTTCTGGGTCTGAGACAAAAGGAGGATGAGAATGTCACAAAGTATGAGGCTAACTTTACAAGGATAGCGAGGTATGCTGGAGATTATATTCGCAACCCAAGAAGTAAGAATGATTATTTCATTGATGGGTTAAAACCATTTCTCCATCGAGCATTAGTCTCACAATCCTTTTCATTGTACGAAGACATTGTCTCATGTGCTATCAAGACCGAAAAGGAATTCTCTAAGTCTTATGACTTTAAATCAAAGCAAGAGAAGAAGAGACCTGCTGATCAAACTGGGAATGGAAATAAGGGGAAGAAAGGAAAGGTTGAATATCCATGATGTGGTAAATGTGGGAAGAAACACCCCGGTACTTGCTTGAATGGAATGGGAGTCTGTTACAAGTGTGGTGAAAAAGGCCACCAAGCTCGTGATTGCAAGGGGAAGAAGGAAGCTACCAACGTTCAGTGCTACAATTGCAGGTAGATGGGGCATTATGCAAATGCATGTCCTAAGCGTCAGGAGAACTTACCTCAGAAAAGGCCAAGGGATCAAGGCCAGGCTTATGCTATCACTACTGCTGAGGTAGAAGCTCCGAAAGACGTGGTGGCACGTAATTTAATGGTTTCCTCAAGTTTAGCAAATGCATTATTTGATTCTGGATCATCGCATTGTTTCATATCTTCCCAGTTTGCTAAGAAAATTAGATATTTCCAATTTGATTTAATAAGGGAGTTGTTAGTTAAAACTCCTAAGGGAAGTATCATTGCAACAATGTTTTTTGAATCAGTCCCCATTAGAGCACATAAATTTTCTTTATCTGATGATCTCATCGTCATACCTATGATTGAGTTTGATATAATCCTCGGTATGGATTGGATTTCGGACTATGATGCGAAGATTTATTGTAATAAGAAAGAGGTTACAATTCTTGATGATAATGATAAGGAACACCTTATTTTTAGAGCAAAATCGTCACCACCTAATTCATATTTAGATCCACCCCCAGTAGCTCAACTTAATTCAATTATTGGGGAGGAAAAGAATGAAATAACTGTCAGTGAGGAAAGGAATGTTCAAATTGAGGATGTACCTGTTGTGAAAGAATTTGTAGATGTATTTCCGTAAGATTTACCTGGACATCCTCCAGAACGAGAAGTTGAGTTTTCCTTTGATTTGATTCCTGGATCAAGGCCTATATCGAAGACCCCTTATAGAATGGCCACTGTAGAATTAGTCAAACTAAAGAAACAACTAGAGGAATTGAGTAATAAGGGATTTATTCTCCCTAGTTTTTCTCCATGGGGAGCCCCTGTTCTTTTTGTAAAAAAGAAAGATTGATCTATGAGGTTATGTATCGACTACAGGGAGATCAATGCTATAACGATAAAGAACAAGTATCCCCTACCTCGTATTGATGATTTATTTGACCAACTGCATGGAGCTCAATACTTTTCAAAGATTGACCTTTGATCTGGACACCATCAGTTGTGTGTGAAGAAGGAAGACGTTCTGAAGACAGCTTTTCGAACCAGGTACGGGCATTACGAGTTTACTGTAATGCCATTTGGATTGACTAATGCACCCTCTGTATTCATGGATCTGATGAATAGAGTTTTCAAGGAGTATCTCGATGAATTTGTGGTGGTATTTATTGATGATATCTTGGTATACTCCAAAACCTATGAAGAACATGAAAATCATTTGCGCATTATCTTGAAGACTCTGAGGAGGCATGAATTATATGGGAAGTTTAGAAAGTGTGAATTCTGGCTTCAGGAGATTACTTTTCTTGGCCATATTGTCTCTAAAGATGGAATCTCTGTTGATCCTTCTAAGACCAAGGCAATCCAAGAATGGACAGCACCTACGAGTATAACTGAGGTACGTAGTTTTATTGGTTTGGCAGGTTATTATCGACGTTTCGTCCAGAATTTTACCCGATTGGCTAACCCATTAACGAAGCTCACACGTAAAGGGGTTAAATTTGTTTGGACAAAAGAGTGTGAAGAATTTTTCGAATAACTGAAGAGAAGATTAGTCAATGCTCCTATATTGACTCTACCATCGGGGATTGATGGGTTCGTTATTTATAGTGATGCATCAAAGAAAGGACTTGGTTGTGTCCTTATGCAGAATGATAGAGTTATTGCCTATGCACCACGACAGTTGAAAATTCATGAACAAAACTATCCTACTCATGATCTCGAGTTAGCAGTTGTGATCTTTGCTTTGAAGATATGGAGGCACTACCTCTATGGTGAAAAATGTGAGATTTATACTGATCACAAGAGTTTGAAGTATATTTTCTCACAAAAAGAACTCAACATGAGGCAAAGGAGATGGCTTGAATTACTCAAGGATTATGATTGCACGATACACTACCACCCGGGGAAAGCAAACAAGGTGGCAGATGCTTTGAGCAGAAAAGACCATGGAGTTTTGAACATGATGAGAATGGAAAGGGATCCAATTTTCATGGATCTAGTGAAGATGGACATGAGAATAACCAGGGAAGGTGAAACATCAATGCTTTTTCAAATGGTTTCCAAACCATCATTACTAGAAAAGATTAAGAGTTCTCAGAACAATGATGAATAATTTCAGAAGAAGATTAAAGTTGTGAATGATGGGAGATTGAGAGACTTTGTGTATGAAGATGGAATTTTGAAATTTGGGAAGAGACTTTGTGTTCCCGATATACCTGATCTAAAAAGGGAATTGCTGGATGATGCACATAGTTCCAATTTCTCTATACACCCTGGGAGCACCAAAATGTATAGAGATTTGAAGGAACATTTTTGGTGGGACAACATGAAGAGGGAGATTGCTGATTTAGTGTTAAGATGTATGGTTTGTCAACAAGTGAAAGCTGGAAGGCAATAGCCTGGAGGAGTCATGCAACCTCTTCCCATACCGGAGTGGAAATGGGACAATATTACGATGGACTTTGTCATGGGGATACCAAAGACTCCTAGAAGGAATGATGCAATATGAGTTATTGTTGATCGTCTTACTAAGTCAGCACATTTTCTTTCTATAAGAGAAGATCTACCCCTGGAACGTCTAGCAAGACTTTATATTAATGAAGTTGTGAGACTTCATGGAGTACCCCTATCAATTGTTTCTGATCGTGATCCCCGTTTTACTTCATGATTCTGGAAAAGTCTTTAGAAATCCCTGGATAATGAACTTCATTTGAGCACTGCTTACCACCCTCAGACAGACGGACAATCAGAACGGACTATTCAGACCTTAGAAGACATGTTGAGATCTTGCTCACTTGATTTTCAGGGTATGTGGGATCAATATTTACCACTGGTAGAATTTTCCTATAACAATAGCTTTCATTCGAGTATTCAGATGGCACCATATAAAGCGTTATATGGAAAGAGATGTCGTACACCAACCTGTTGGGATGAAATTGGTGAAAGAAAACTTGTAGGCCCAGAACTGGTGGAGGAAACGGTGGAAAAGGTGAAGGTGATCCAAAATCACATCAAAGCAGCTCAAAGTAGGCAGAAGAGCTATGCCGATAATCGAAGGAAGGATTTGGAATTTCAAGTCGGTGATCATGTTTTCCTGAAGGTATCTCCGTGGAAGGGAGTCATACGTTTTGGTAAGAAAGGTAAATTGAGTCCCAGGTACATCGGACCTTTCGAAATTTTAGAACGAATTGGGGCTGTAGCTTACCGATTGGCAATGCCGCCAAGTCTCTCAAAAGTTCACGATGTGTTCCACGTATCTCTGTTGAGGAAATACATGCCTGACCCAACGCATGTACTCACCTATGAGGAATTAGAACTGGAACCCGATCTATCTTATTGTGAAGAGCCTGTTAGGATTCTAGATACAAGAGAACAAGTACTGAGAAACCGGACGACGCGTCTGGTAAAAGTTTTGTGGAGAAATCATAAGATGGAAGAGGCAACGTGGGAACCCGAGGAACTTATGATGAAGAAACAACCAAGTCTTTTTATGCACTAATACCCTAGAAATTGCGAGGACTCAATTATTTTAAGGAGGGAAGAATGTAAAACCCCAAGCTTCTACGGTACGCTTCTCTTTGAATAATGCGATAGCGTGTGTTGTACGCAACACCGAGTTCTAACAACCAATCAAAACTAGCCATTATGAATAGTAATACGTACTTTTTAAAATTATATATATTTTATATTTCAAAATGGACTTCATTTTTGGATTCGGAATATCGAATTTAGCCTAAGGTGAAATTTTGGTACTTTTCGGATAACTTTCATATTTTGATGAATAGTGAAAATTACTAAATTTTAATTATAAACAACTTTTTTAATCAAAATAATTAATAGTGATAAATTATGAATTTTAGTAGTTTTAATGTATATTTAGAATATATTTTTACCATTTAATATAATTTTGGTCATTGGACATAATTTTACAATTAAACCGAACATAAACAAGTGTTAATCTTTTGATAGTTATTATCTCTTAAAAACACGCTTTTTGTTTTGACAGCGGGAATTAATTTTAAATTAATTTCTGCCACTTCTGTGTTTTGAATTTAGGAAAATGGATTCCATATTTTTAATCAGGATGTTCAAATTGTGTAAATAGGTAACTTTTATTTTTAGACATTTTGAATAATTACTGCGGTAAATATTTTATTTACCATGGTTAAGGGTAAATCCGGTAAATTAGGGTTAACAAATAATATTATAATAATACTAAATTACCCTAAAACGTGTCTTAACCCTATTGGTTGATACATGGTCGACCATGGGCATCTTTGGGTCGATTTTGGGACCCCATGGATCCACTTGTAAGTGATAATGAAACTTTATGTTAATTAAGTTAAAATGAATACAAAAATGACACAAGCATATATCTTTTAGAAAAACAATTGTTACATAGGGTTATACATGTTGGATTTTCGATTTTAAATATTAATTAGAAAGCTAAAACGATTTCCTACATAATGATATTTTATTTATAATTTTTAGACATTAAATAATTTATTTTATTTATGACACAATGATGATGCAGTAATTACTATAATAGTGAAAAATTAAAATAATTGATATTATAAATACCCAAATAAATGTAATATGAAACTTTTAATGAATTAAACTAATTTTATAGGATAATATGATATATTAGGATTGATTTAATTGACTTTTTTCGAAGTAATCAATCTGTTATGAGTTTCACAAAAATCAACTATTGAATAGTGTCAAAATTGACATAAAAGAGTTCTTAAAACAAATATTATATTATTAATTGATATTAAATTCCTAAAAATATAAGGTTCGGCCAAACTCTGCCCAAATACTCTCCCAACATCCCTCACTACAACCTAGAGGCCTTAGTTTGATCAGAAAGCCAACCTAAGGATCCCTTTTGATCAAATCAAAAGGAAGAACCCGAAGAAGAGGTAATGTTTTCACCACCCCTTTTCAAATTCCTTTCTTCTTCCACTTCTTCTTCCATTGTTCTTACCATTATAAAATAATAACTCCAGTATATCACATATACTGTGATGTTATTATAAATATGGTACAACCATATTCAGTATTCTATCCACCCTTTGAATAACATGTCACCATACGTGCGTACGTACGACTTACAGTCTCCACGTCGTGGTGTAATTGTTATTCAATATATTATTATTTGGATGGGTATAATAATGATGTGTAACTCATGTAAATAATAAATATAACATGTTAATGATTATGTATATATGATAGAACATCCATTTATATATTATTTTAATATCAAAAGAATGATATTGTCGCTCGTGCGTACGTACGGACTACCGTCTCCACGAACGCGATTAGATTCATTCTCCATCGTATCCATTCAAGTATAATTATCATTTTATGATTTAAAAATGATGTTTAAGGACTTGATATCATTCTAGATATGAATAATATACAACCTATCCTTTACAAACATGTCTTACGTAACAAAACATATAAAAGAAAACAAGTAAGTTAACACCCGAAACAATGATAATACTAAGATATTATTATCAAATCAATATTAAAAGATCATATATGATATCATATTAATGTATATGATTCTTGTATAATTTAATAACAATTATTTCACCATTATACAGGAGGTTAACCTACCCCAACCAAGGAAAAGTACAAGGTAAGGGTTATTTCACAATCTCTTCATTATCCGAGGTTGTTTATATGTAATAATCTACTGGGATCTCTTTATCATCCACATCCATGTTTCTTAAAAATGAATTTCAAAACATTTTTACTATTTACTAGAATATGACTAAAAGTCATTTATACCCTTTTTAACTTTTATAAGTGGTTTATAAATGAATCTTTCCATCGTTTTCAAAACAAGGTCCCTTTTAACCTTTTCGACAGAATTAAGGTAAGAATGTTTTTTAACTTATACGGCGGGTGCGGCTATTTTCCGCCGTTAAAAAATCTTCAATGCTTCCCTTACAAGCTTATAAGATTATTTCCAAAGAAAATGTTTTATATGGATCTTAAATGATTTCAAAATAAAAGGTGATATTTCTTTAAAAATAATTTTGATTTCATCTATGTCAACATCCTTTGATGGATTTTAAGATTATTTGAAGTTGATTTATTATGATACAAAACTTCTATATTGTATTGAAGGTTTTGTGATATGTTTGACTGTGGATGTGCTATTTTTATACCATTCATAGTTTATGGTGAAAGTATTGACATTTCATATGCTAGTTTTAATACGAATGTTTATGTTATATTTAAACCTTTTCATATGGGAATGCATTGGACTTAATATGTGACGGGTGGAGCCCGCTATAGCTCCTCGATGCATCGGTAGGTCTCACGAGACAAACTAGTGTCTTGGCACAAGGCCTTGACAAAATCTTATTTGTAGTCTTGGCACGAGGCCTTGACTATGTGGTTATGATAGTCTGGCATTATGCATTCCAACATTATGAAAGTGTTTATTGATTTTTGCATGTGATTATTCGATTAGTAGAATATCCATGTGAATAAGTAAATGGCATTATTTCATTTTATTTATGCCATACCATGTTGAAAGTTCATGTTTGAAAGGATTTTGTTTTAGTTATACATTGCCTTAAAAGTTTATTCTTATTTATGAAAGCTTCCGCTATATTGTTATCCTTACTGGGCACTTGAGCTCACCCCTTTTCTATGTTTTATTTTTCCCAGGAAGTGAAGAAGTAAGTTATGAATGACCTGCAGGGATATTATGTGGGGATATGAGTGTGGATTATGGAGACAATATGTTGTTGTAGTAGTTTTTAATTTAATGATGTAATGTAAAACTTATGAATATATCTAGTGTTTCCAAGGCTACTAAACCAATCGGTCTTTCGAGATTTGATCTTTCTTGTGATCATGCCAATGTTATGTAATAATGCACCGACTCTGGGTAACTGGGGTCGGGGCGTTACAATTAAAGTAGAAGTTTAGAAGGAAAATACCTCTTAACTTGATCCCAATATAATAATTTAATCTTCCCTTAACCATAGTGATAAAACCCTAATAATACACTATTGTTACTAAAATATAACTGATTATGAAAATGGTTCTCATTTAAGAGAAATGGGGAAAATATAGATTGATGAAGAAACGTTAGATGTTTGGAAAATTGAATATAATGTTATTGTTTTATAATCACACTTAATGGATTTTTTTGTAAATATAAGGAATATTCTAAAATATCAAGATGTGGTATGAATGTATAGAATGAACTAACTCTTAGCCTTACCATGTTATAAATATTATGAGATATTGATATTATCTCATTTAATATGTTTTCTACATTTATCTTACAAAATATTTATTGATCACTTATAGTTTCTATAATATTCATGATTGACTAGCATAAAAGCATTCACATAGACTATATCTACTTATATCATCATCCCAAAACATACAACTACATTTAATATTATTTCTAATATAATAATTTTTAACATTTAATATAATATGTCAGATTATATAATGCTAAACACATCATATTTTAAAATAATTTTTATTTGATTATTCCATCATAACATTTCAAACTATCATTTTCCTAACTAAAGATATTTATATTTTTCCTATCCATATTTTTTGATGCATAAATATTATTTACATTGAGATAAATTAAAAAAGGTGAAGATTAATTCACGAAGCACTACTTATTTGAGGAGGACATATTTTAAATGACCTAGACATTGTTTATAATTTATAATACAAAAGAAACAAGATAAACCATTGTTTCAAGATGTTGTATGTAAATAAGTTAAAGTACTAAAAATATAAAGTACTAAATACCATAAATATGTGAAATAAATTAATAGGATTATATTGAAATTTTTTAAGGGTTTAATTATATTCCAATAAAAGTGAATTCACCTTGAAAATTGATCTAGAGGGTTCGGAATTTACAAGAACAAACTACAATAGGAGCAATGGGGTTGTGTTATAAGTGAAGATCATAAAAAATAAAAATGAAAAAATATCACATGTATACATAAGAAATATTTTATATATAAGATGTTTTTTAAGATCCATGCTGATATGTTAAAATGGATAGAACATTCCAAAGATACATAATATATTTTAAAGAAAAATATTAAGATGCATTGTATATTTCTATTTACCAAAAACCATATTTAATATTTTTTTATCTTCTAAAAATATGTAAATGTTTGTACTCTATAAAATTCTTTCAATATACATACATTACATCCAAAAAATGTCACATGTAATTTCTTTAGCTTATGAATATTTCCAAAAATTCAATACATAATAATTTATACCATTCCATATTTTCACCACTATTATACATAACAATATTTACCTAAAATATAAAAAATATATCAGAAGCCAAAATAATATTAATGATATGTAATGAATATTCACAAATAGTAAAAAATAAATTTTAAAATTCAAATATCTTAAATATATTTAAAAATAGGAAAATCCATTTTAGTAATCTATAATAAAAAATCATAATGTTTTAATTCAAACATTTTCTAAAAAATACCATATTCTTGTTTAATACATTTTTAAATTATTTTCCAAATTATCATTATATAAAATATCTTATAATTAATCACTTATTTAAATAGATAAAAATGGTAAATCATGTTTTCTATAAAGTAACATAGTAATTTCAAATTCATAATTAGTATCTAATTTAAAATATATTATCATTTATGTCTTGAAATAAACATGTATACATTTTAAAAATACAATTCATAACATGAACATTAATAAAACATATAAATATTAAAAAAACATTTAATTTTTTATTAAACACACCCAATAATATATTGGATCTATTTTTCAGGGACTCAAAATGGATAACCATATTGATTACATTATCATATATATAATAACTATCTCTAAAGCCCATATCTCCACCTTTAAATAACTAGACATCCTATTCACTCTCTCTATCCTCAAAATGAATTTACTTTTTCTAGTAATTTTGATTTTTTACTATAATTTTATATGGAATAATCTTCATAGAAGATAATGATGATGAAAATTTAAAAATTGTGGCTCTTTTGTACTCTTCTTACTATTTTACCATTGTACATGTACTAATAATACAAAGTATATTTTCCTCTCTATAGGTTTTGTAATATTATTCATATATTCTAAATTATACTAAGATTATTATTCTATTTTCAGAATTGTTTATGAAAAAAAATCATTTATGGAAATATATTACATGATCAATCCTAGGTTTTTACATTCTCCCCCTTAAGAAAATTACACACTCAGAATTTTATCTTCTTGAAAAAACACAAGTAAAATGATAAATATTTTATACTATTCAAATATATAAATCCTTAATCATTTTATCAAGCTTCATGGTATTATTCCATGATACTTATTTTTTATAATGAAAAATGTTTTTCTCTTAACCAGGATCTAATAGTAGTTTTAAAATAAGAAATTATTATGAAACAGTTCACACCTAAACCGAATCCCAAATTTCTATTATTGCATCATTAATGATGATAAAGGGTCCTTAAATTAATACAATAAGTTCAATTGTTTTCAAATTCTTTTACTTATTTTATCTAGGTACAGTTGGTATAATTAGATCTTAATTGGTGAAAATAATGACATAGTTTTTTAAAAGTTTCATTTTAGGCATATATTTTCAAAACATGAGAATGAATTTAGTTTGTATTAGATAATATGATATAATTAGATTTGAAATTTTTAAATTGTGTTTTGGACTCCTCATGTTTTACTAAAAATTTAATGCTTACAAATCATGTTTAACATATCAATAATCATGTATGAATCTTGTAAACTACATTTAATCTTGTTCTATTAGGTTTCAGTATGAGTATTCTTAAGTATAATCCATTATGTGAGTATTGTTTCGTAAGACAGTTTACAGATATTTGGGAAAGTCTATGACACTGTAAGTTTGCTAACAGTTCCATATTTTCACAAATAATGTAAAATCGTAATCTTCCTTCAAATTTTGGATTCTCGCAAAGGACCTAAATCCGTTTCCAAGACACCGTTAATAATTTTAACAAATGACTAGACCTCGTTACATGAGACACTATGTTTCTGAATGTTCAGTCTTGTTACTAGTTCTAGAATTTTATAAAGACCAGACATTGTAAATGTGCTACTAGTTTTAAATATCAACACACCTATGGCACTGTGACTGTCTCACAATGACTATGTCCCCAAAACGGTGGCATCGTTCCATACTTAACCATTTTTATACATTTTCCAATTATATTTAAAAGTTATTTCTAATGATCATATTTGAGTCATTTAATGACACTGACATAATTAATGTTATAGACATGTCACCTGATAGTATGAGGTATGAGAAGTAGAAATTCTGTTCCCTATCATCCATAATAAAGACATCAGGAAGATAAAATACATAATGGTGCACAAGCTACATTTTGATCAAGAAGTGTATTGCATGAAGAGGATAATAACATCCATACACTAAATAATAACTGAAGAAAACTCTATTAATGTTTCTGAACTATTGTGGATCAAAATCTAAGACATCCCCGCCGAAGAAACTCTAAATATAACAATACCTACAAAGAATATCTCATCAAACTTGAAACCAGAACATGAGACTCACACTACTCTGTTTTCACAATAGAAACCTAAAATCACATCTACTAAATCCTACAAGTTCAGAGCTGTATATAAAAACACTCATAGAATTTATAATCCTTTTTCATTATCTTTTATCTATTGTGTATTGTTTTTATTACTTTTTGAGTAGTGTTTGTATCTGTATTAAAACACACATTATCTCATACAATGAACTAGGGGATACAAGATATCCTTACTCAAATACCTTTTACACATTGTTTCACCCACGTATAACTATGGAAAATGTCTTTTGTGACCTGGTTGTTAGATTTACCATATAGAATAGTTGATTAGGTCTTGTGACCTAGATAGTCTTTTATACTGATATCAACCTCAATCAAGGGTGTGGATTGAAGCATTATCTATATATATATATATATGTATGTATTTCTTGGTGGTAGGTTACCACCAAGTGGAGTGGATTATGTCTCAGCTTGAGATTGAACCACTTGTTTTTTCTACTATGTCTTTCAATTCAGTCTTTCTTTGTTTTAAACTTATATTTCAAGAAACTAAATTTAAATTATATAGTTAGTATTGGCTCGTACTTAATAGAGTAGTTTCAAAAGATGTATCAATATTTTATATTTTTATAACTTAGAATTAATGAATCTTTTGAGAATCTCTTAGTAACACCCAAAGATTCCACAATACGTTTACCTTTGAATAATGCAATAGCTTACATTGTTTGCAACTTTGAGATTCTAACACACTGTGACCAATCAAACTAGCCGTTATGAATAGTAATACCCAGTTTTTGAAATTTTATAAATTTTATTTTACAAAATGGACTTATTTTTTGAATTCCGAATATCGAAATTAGTTTAGGGTGATGTTTTGGTATTTTTCTGAAAAATTTCAATTTTTAATGAATATTGAAAAACACTACATTATTGTTTAAAACCTACATTTTATTTAAATAATTATTTATTTTATATAAATTTATTTTAATTCAAAATAGATACATAATACCTATATAAGTTCAATGTAATTTATTAGAGTCATTTTATAATATGTTTAGATATATAAAATTTTTGTTGAACTTTTTGCCGTCTTTTACCCACCTCCTAGGAGCATTTGAAAATTTGCATAAAACATAATTTTACCACTTCTGTGAGTTGAATTTCAAAACATTGAAAGATACGGTTAATATTAGTAATTAAAATTGTGTTCAATAAGATTAAAATAATTTTTGGTGAATAGTATCTTTTGACTTTTATTTACCACGGTTAAATGTAAATAGTGTAATTAAGGGGAAAAATGATATCAAAATTACCCTAACCCATGTCTTAATTTTATTGGATAAGTGTAATTTGTCCGAAAAAAAACTTATGAATAAAATATCACCCCCTTGGGTCCACTTGGATTAGATTAAGACATTTATTATTATTTTTTAAAAAAATAGTTAAAAGAGTTAAATTCAAAGTTTAACAAATAAACCATATTTAATATAGGGTTACACAAAATATAGATTCGACAATAAATATTCTTTAGAAATATAAAAATATTTACTACACAATGGTATGTTATTTATAATTTTTATACATTAAATAAATAAATTTATTTGTGACACAATGATGATGTAGTAATTACCTTATTAATGAAATATTAAAATAATTGATATTATAAATATAAAAATAAATGTAAATTGAGACTTCTGGTTAATTAAAATAATTTCTTAGGTTAATATTATATGTTATATTTGGTTAAATAAATTTTATTCGAAGTGATAATATTTTAATGTCTTTTGAAAAAATCAAATACTAAATCGTGTCAAAATTGACATAATTGTGTTTTTAAAACAAATACTATATTATTAATTGATATATTATTCATAAAAATATTACTACAGTCCAAAGGACATAGATAAGGTTATTTATATTAATAATGAACCACATGGGGTTTTCTTGAAAGTTTATAGTACGTTCATTAAGCATATAATAGAGAAATACAAAGAGACATGGTAAATGTCAAACTATTTATCTAATAGTTAAATCTAAAAGACACGGTCAATATGGTGACCTAACCTGTATAAAACCTGTTGGTTGAGAGTTTTTCGACCTATATCCACTTTAGATTCTAAATAAATAATTTGAATTCAATATAAACCGAAAATTATTTTATTATAAAATAATATTTCAAAATTTTCATAATGTGACCCTGACATCTCTTATAAAAGCTCACATCCACTTCTCTTAATTTCACAACTCCAAATCAATTTGGATCGGCCAAACCAAGACCAAATATCCTTCCAAAGTTCCTTCCTTCATCCTAAAGACCTTACTTTGGTCATAAATCAAACCTAAGGACCCCTTCTGATCAAATCAAAATGATGAACCCGAAGAAGAGATAAATATTTCATCACCTCTTTCAAGTTCTTTTCTTTTGCCACATCCTCTTTAATTTTTTTTCCAATATAAAATAATAACTCCAGTATATTCTATATATTTTTATTTTATTAAAAAAAAATTTACAACCATATTTATTATTCTATCCATCATATGAATGACAAAGTGACCATACGTGCGTACGTACGTCTTATCGTCTCGACGACGTGGGGTAGTTTTTTATTTAAACACTTCATAATTTGGATGGGTATAATAATGAGTATAACTAATGTAACTAATAAATAAAAAAATTTATTGATTCTTTATATATGATATACCATTAAATTACATATTATTTCACCGTCAATATAATGATATTGTCGCTCGTTTGTACATAAGGATTACCATCTCCACGAACGCGATGAGATTCATTTCCCCATCGTAATCATTAAAGAATAATTTTCATTTTATGATTAAAAATAATTTCTATGAACATAATATCATTAGGTATATAAATCAAATACATCCTATCTATAACAAACATGTCTTATGTAACCATGCATATAAAAGAAAATGAATCAGTTAACACACAAAACGATGATACTACTTAAATATTATTAACAATGTAACATTGGAGGATCATATATTATATCATATTTATGTATATAGTTCTTGTATAGTTTAGTAAAAATGTTATAACTATTATATAGGAGGTTAACATACCATCTACTAAGGAAATGTACAAGTTAAGGGTTAATTTCACAATCTCTTTATTATCTGAGGTTGTTTTTATATAGATATCTGCAGGGAGCTCTTTATCATATACATCCATGTTTTCATAAAAATGTATTTCAATTTTTTTTAATATTTACTAGAATATGTGATAAAGTCATTTATAACATTATTATACCTTATATTTGTTTAATGTAATCTTTCCGTCATTTTCCAAACAGGGTACTTTGTGTCATTTTCGACAAAATAATGGTAATAATGTTTTTTTAACTTATACGGTGGGTGAAGCTATTTTCCGCCATTATAACATCATCGAATCATACCTTAATATCATTTAAGAATATTTTCAAAATTAATTTTTTCTTTTATAATTATGAGACTCTTATATGGAATCAAAATAGAAAGAGGTATCTCTTTCAAATAGCTTTCATTTCCTCTATGTCAACATCCTTTGAAGGATTGTAAACTTGTTTGATGTTGATTTATTATGATACAACTCTTACATATTGTATTAAATGTTTTGTTATATGTTTGACTGTGGATGTGTTATTTTAATACCATTCTTGGTTTATGGTTAAAGTATTGACATTTCGTATGCTAGTTTTAATACGAATGATTATGTTATGTTTCAACCTTTTCTTATGAGGATTGTATTGGATTTAGTATGTGATGGGTGGAGACCGCTATAGCTCCTTGGTGCATTAGTAGGTATCATGAGATAATTAGAATTGGAATTTTTTGAGGCCTTTCCCAAATTGATATATGGTTTTAGCCGAGGCCTTAATGATTTATAGACGTCTTGGTTGAGTCCTTGAAAAAATGTTTTATAATGTCCGACATTATACATTCCCTAATTATGAAAATAATAATGATGGTTCATGTGGTTATTTGACTATTAGAATACACATGACTATGTTTTACTATGGAATTATTTACTCTGATCATTTTCCTACCCTAAAGTGTTCATGTTTATTATTTTTAAAGGCATGTGTTTTTAATTATTCATCATGCCTAATGTTTATGTTATCTTCCAATTTATTACTTACCCTTGATGATCATTTGAGCTCACCACTTTCCTATGTTTAATTTTCCCATGATATGAAGAAGGTAGTTATGAGTTACTTGAAGGAATAATCTTGGAGGCCTGGACGTTTCTAATGGAATAAATTAGTGTTGTATTTCTTTCCAAGTTGTAATGTTGAACATTTGTATGTATCTTGTTTCCAATAATACTAAACTGATCGGTATTTCGGGACATGATTCCATGTATCATTAAAATGTTATGTAATAAATCACAGACTCTAGGTAACTGAGGTTGGGGTGTTACAGTTGGTATCAGAGGAAGTTTATTACAAATAATTGAATATAGATTTAGAAAAACACTGATTATAGAACATTACCCTAAGATAGAATTTGAAGATTAGTATAGAAGAACATCCAATAATTTTGGTACTGTATATATTTTGTGATTTCTCTAAGAAATACATCTTTGTCTGGATACGAGCAGGTAGAGGATGCTATGGAACAGATGTACCTAGGGGTAAAACCCAAAAACACTACATTGAGCTAGACTCGAACGGGAACTAGTGCACGAAAATGGGACTTGATGTATTCTTGGTTACGACACTCCCGAGGGATATACTTTGGATAATTCTCATTGTCTTTACAAAACATTATGAATGATTTATGAGTATATAAATCCTTAAGGAAAACATTTTTATGATTATGGATTATATCCATAAACTGTTCAATTTATGTTAAGTGTTTTACAAGTTCATAATTATGTATTGTGGTTCATAAACTAATCTATTGTATTCCATTGTTTAAAAATGAAGCCTAGTGGAAGGAATGGAAACAGTATCAATGCACGTAATCCATGTAGGTGTTTCCCTCCTGATCAAGATAATTATAGCGGATCTGGTGATGCAACTGTTGCTGATTAGATTATCACAATACTAGGAAAACTCACACAGGTTATGAATAATAACCTTACCCGTATGGAGCACCCTTATCCACAAGGTGGAGGATCAATGTTAGATTTCTTCATGATGCAACAACCACCAAAATTCAATGGGTCTACAAATCCATTTTTAGCTGAACAATGGATAAGTTACTTAGAGAAAACAGTTCATGCTTTGGGGAGTAGCGAAAGGGAAAATGTTGTCATGGAAATTTATTGCCTCGTTAGAGATATAGATCAATGGTGGCCATTAATTCAAAACACAAAGGAGGATGAATAAGTATCATGTATGTAATGGATGGAGTTTAATGATATTTACAAAGAAAAATATTATGCTCATGATCAACGAGCGGATATGGAAATGCAATTTTTGAGTCTGAGACAAAAAGATGATGAGAATGTCACAAAGTATGATGCTAACATTACATGGCTACCAAGTCATGCTACAGATTATATACATAACCCAAGAAGTAATATTGATTGTTTCTTTGATGTGTTAAAACCATTACTCCATCGAGAATTAGTCTCGCAATCCTTCTCATCATATGAAGATATTGTCTCATGTGATATCAAGACAGATAAGAAATTATCTAATTCTTAAGACTTTAAAGAAAAGTAAGAGAAGAAGAGTTATGATGAACACTCTGGGAAAGGAAATAAGAAAATAGGGAAGAAGGGAAGAGTTTAATTTACACCATGTGATCATTGTGCAAAGAAGAACCATGGTTCCTGTCTAAAAGGAAAAAGAGTACGCTACAAATGTGGACAAAAAGGCCATCATTCTGGTGATTGTATGTAACGCCCTGACCCCAGTTACCTAGAGTCGGTGCATTATACATAACATTGGCATGATCACAAAAAGATCAAATCTCGAAAGACCGATTGTTTTAGTAGCCTTGGAAAAACTAGATATATTCATAAAGTTTTACATTACATCATAAAGTGAAAAACTACTACAACAACATAGTCTCCATATTCCACACTCATATCCCCACATAAAATCCATGAAGGTCATTCATAACATACTTCTTCACATCCTGGGAAAATAAAACATAGAAAAGGGGTGAGCTCAAATGCCCAGTAAGGATAACAATATAGAGGAAACATTCAAAAATAAGCATAAATATTTAAGGCAATCCATTACTAAATCAAAAGCCTTTTAAACTTGAACATCAACATAGTATGGCAAAAGTAAAATGAAATAATTCCATTTACTTATTCACATGGAAATTCTACTAATCGAATAATCACATGCAATATCAATAACAACTTTCATAATGATGGAATGCATAATGCCAGACTATCATAACCACATAGCCAAGGCCTCGTGCCAAGACTGCAAATAAGATTTTTCCAAGGCCTTGTGCCAAGACAATAGTTTGTCTCATGAGACCTACTGATGCATTGAGGAGCTATAGCGGGATCCACCCATCACATATTAAGTCCAATGCATTCCTATATGAAAAGGTTAAAACATAACATAAATATTCGTATTAAAACTAGCATACAAAATGTAAATACTTCATCCATAAACCATGAATGGAATAACAATAACACATCCACAGTCAAACATATCAAAAAACCTTCAATAGAATATATAAGTTTTGTATCATAATAAATCAACTTCAAATAAGCATAAAATCCATCAAAGGATGTTGACATAGATGAAATCAAAACTGTTTTTAGAGAAATATCTCTTTCTATTTATGAAATCATTTAAGAGTCATATATTTATAAAATAAAAAATTTTTCTTGGAAAATATGCTTATAAGCTTGTGAGGTAAGCTTCGACGATTTAATAACGACGGAAAATAACCGCACCCACCGTATAAGTTAAAAAAACATTTTTACCTTAATTCTGTCGAAAAGGATAAAAGCACCTTGTTTGGAAAATGACTGAAAGATTCCTTTATAAAACTATTATAAAAAGTCAAACAAGGGTATAAATGACTTTAAACCATATTAATTTAAATATTAAAAATGTTTTGAAAAACATTTTTAAGAAACATGGATGTAGATTATAAAGAGATCCTAGTAGATTAGTACGTGTAAAAAACCTAATATAATGAAGAGATTATGAAATAACCATTACCTTGTAATTTTCCTTGGTTGGGGTAGGTTAAACTCCTGTATAATGGTGAAATAATTGTATTAAATTATACAAGAATCATATATATTAATATGATATCATATATGATCATTTAACATTGATTTGTTAATAATATCTTAGAATTATCGTCGTTTCGGGTGTTAACTTACTCGTTTTCTTTTATATGTTTTGTCACATAAGAAGTGTTTGTTATGGATAGGTTGTATCTTATTAATATACATAATGATATCAAGTTCTTAAACATTATTTTTAAATCATCAAATGATAATTATACTTGAATGGATACGATGGAGAATGAATCATATCGCATTCGTGGAGACGGTAGTCTGTACGTACACACGAGCGACAATATCATTCTTTTGATATTAAAATAATATATAAATGGATGTTATATCATATATACAGAATAATTAACATGTTATATTTATTATTTACATGAGTTACACATCATTATTATACCCATCCAAATAATAATATATTGAATAACAATTACACCACGACGTGGAGACGGTAAGCCGTACATACGCACGTATGGGGACATGTTATTCAAAGGGATGATAGAATACTGAATATGGTTGTACCATATTTATAATAACATCTCAGTATATATATGATACTAGAGTTATTATTTTATAATGGTAATAACAATGGAAGAAGAAGTGGAAGAAGAAATGAACTTGGAAAAGGGTGGTGAAATTATTACCTCTATTTCGGGATATTCCTTTTGATTTGATCAAAAGGGCACCTTATGTTGGATTTATGATCCAAATAAGGCCTCTAGGTTGTAGTGAGGAATGTTGGGAGAGTATTTGGGCAGATTCTGGCCAAACCAAAAGGCTTTGAAGGTGTGAATAAATGAGAAGGAGGAGTTCCCTTTTATAAGAGGGGTGAGTGGCACCTTTGGAGAAGCTAGAAATATTAATTTATAATAAATTCATATTAGGTTTCTAATGGCTCAAAAGTTGATAATTTAAATGTTAAGGTGGATATAGGTCTAAAACCATTCAACCAATAGAATTTAGACAGATTTGGGTACTTATATTAACCTTATCTTTAAGTATTAACTCTAAGTTAATTTGTTTCACTTTTACAATTTCTTTTTTTATATTATATGCTTAATAAACATACCATATACATCCAAGAGACCCCCAAGTTGTCCATTAATGAAAAAAATATCATAATATAAGTCCATTGGCCAAACCTTATATTTTTAGGAATTTAATATAAATTAATAATATAATACTTGTTTTAAAAACTGTTTTATGTCAATTTTGACACTATTCAATAGTTGATTTTTGTGAAACTCGTAACAGAATTTTTACTTAAAAAAACGTTAATTAAATCAATCCTAATATTTCATATTATCCTATAAAATTATTTTAATTCATTAAAAGTCCAAATTATATTTATTTGGTTATTTATAATATCAATTATTTTAAATTTTCACTATTATGGTAATTACTGCATAATCATTGTGTCATAAATAAATTAAATAATTTAATCTCTAAATATTATAATTAAAATATCATTATGTAGTAAATAGTTTTATCTTTCTAATGAATATTTATAGTTGAATATCCAACATATATAACCCTATCTAAAAATTGTTTTTCTAAAGGATATATGCTTGTGTCATTTTTGTATTCATTTTAACTTAATTAAAATTAAGTGTCCCTATCACCTACAAGTGGAACCATGGAGTCCCAAAATCGACTAAAAGATGCCTATGGTATAATATATATCAACCAATAAGTTTAGGACACGTTTTAGAGTATTTTTGTGTTATTATAATATTATGTTTTAACGCTTATTTACCGGATTTACCCTTAACCATGGTAAATAAAATATTTACCGAATTAATTATTCAAAATATCTAAAAATAAAAGTTACCTATTTACACAATTATAACATCCTGATTCCAAATATGGAATCCATTTTTCAAAATTCAAAACACAGAAGTGGCAGAAATTAATTTAAAATTAATTCCCGTTGTTAAAACAAAAAGCGTGTTTTTAAGAGATAATAACTATCAAAAGATTGGCACTTGTTTATGTCCAGTTTAATTGTAAAATTATGTCCAATGACCAAAATTGAATTAAATGGTAAAAATATATTGTAAATATACTTTAAAACCATTCAAATTCATAATTTATTACTATTAATTTTTTTGATTAAAAATGTTGTTTTTAATTAAAATTTAGTAATTTTCACTATTCATCAAAATATTAAAGTTATCTGAAAAGTACCAAAATTTCACCTTAGGCTAAATTCAATATTAAGAATCTAAAAATTAAGTCCATTTTGAAATATAAAATATATATAATTTCAAAAAGTAGGTATTACTATTCATAATGGCTAGTTTGATTGGTTGTGGTGTGTTAGAAATCGATGTTGCGTACAACACACGCTATCGCCTTATTCAAAGAGAAGCGTACCATAGAAGCATGGGGTGTTACATTCTCCCCTCCTTCAAATAATTTCGTCCTCGAAATTTATAGAATATTATCACATGAAAAGACTCGGGTGGTTCTTCATCATAAGTTCCTCGGGTTCCCACGTTGCCTCTTCTATCTTATAGTTTCTCCACAAAACTTTTACCAGACATGTCGTCCGGTTTCTCTGTACTTGTTCTCTCGTATCAAGAATCCTGAGAGGATATTTACAATAGGACAGATCGGGTTCCAGTTCTAATTCCTCATAGGTGAGTACATGCGTTGGGTTAGGCATGTATTTCCTCAACATAGATACGTGGAACACATCGTGAACTTTGGAGAGACTTGGCAGCATTGCCAATCGGTAAGCTACTGCCCCAATTCGTCCTAGAATTTCGAAAGGTCCGATGTACCTGGGACTCAATGTACCTTTCTTACCAAAACATATGACTCCCTTCCATGGAGATACCTTCAGGAATACATGATCACAACTTGAAATTCCAAATCCTTCCTTCGATTATCAGCATAGCTCTTCTGCCTACTTTGAGCTGCTTTGATGTGATTTTGCATTACCTTCACCTTTTCCACCATTTCTTCCACCAGTTCTGGGCCTACAAGTTTTCTTTCACAAACGCCATCCCAACAGGTTGGTGTACGACATCTCTTTCCGTATAACGCATTATATGGTGCCATCTGAATACTCTAATGGAAGCTATTGTTATAGGAAAATTCTACTATAGGTAAATATTGATCCCACATACCCTGAAAGTCATGTGAGAAAGATCTCATCATGTCTTATAAGGTTTGAATAGTCCGTTCTGATTGTCCGTCTGTCTGAGGGTGGTAAGCTGTGCTCAAACGATGTTCAGTATCCAGGGATTTCTGAAGACTTTTCCAGAATCGTGAAGTAAAATGGGGATCACGATCAGAATCAATCGATAGGGGTACTCCATGAAGTCTCACAACTTCATTAATATATAGTCTTGCTAGAAATTCCAGGGGTAGATCTTCTCTTATAGCAAGAAAATGTGCTGACGTGGTAAGACGATCAACAATAACCCGTATTGCATTGTTCCTTCTAGGAGTCTTTTGAAGCCCCATGACAAAGTCCGCCGTAATATTTTCCTTTTTCCACTCCGGTATGGGAAGAGGTTGCATGACTCCTCTAAGATGTTTCCTTCTAGATTTCACTTATTGACAAACCATACATCTTGACACAAAATCAGCAATATCCCTCTTCATGTTGTCCCACCAAAAATGTTCCTTCAAATCTCTATACATTTTGGTGCTCCCAGGGTGTATAATGAAATTGGAACTATGAGCATCATCCAACAATTCCCTTATTAGATCAGGTATATCGGGAACACAATGTCTCTTCCCAAATTTCAAAATTCCATCTTCATACCCAAATTCTCTCAGTCTCCCATCATTCATAGCTTTAATCTTCTTTTGAAATTTTTCATCATCGGTCTGAGAAATCTTAATTATTTCTATTAAAGATGGTTTGGAAACCATTTTAAAAAGCACTGATGTTTCACCATCACTGGTTATTCCCATTTCCATCTTCACTAGATCCATGAAAATTGGATCCCTTTCACTTCTCATATTGTTCAAAACTCCATGGTCTTTTCTGCTCAAAGCATCTGCCACCTTGTTTTCTTTCCCTGGGTGGTAGTGTATCATGCAATCATAATCCTTCAGTAATTCAAGCCATCTCCTTTGCCTCATGCTGAGTACTTTTTGTGAGAAAATATACTTCAAACTCTTGTGATCAGTATAAATATCACATTTTTTACCATATTGGTAGTGCCTCTATATCTTCAAATCAATGATCACAGCTGCTAACTCGAGATCATGAGTAGGATAGTTTTGTTCATGAATTTTCAACTGTCGTGATGCATAGGCAATAACTCTATCATTCTGCATAAGGACAGAACCAAGTCCTTTCTTCGATGCATCACTATAAATAACGAACCCATCATTCCCCGATGGTAGAGTCAATATAGGAGCATTGACTAATATTCACTTCAGTTCTTCGAAACATTCATCACGCTCTTTTTTCCAAACAAATTAAACCCCTTTACGTGTGAGCTTCGTTAATGGGTTAGCCAATCGGGCAAAATTCTGGACGAAACGTCGATAATAACCTGCTAAAGCAATAAAACTACGTACCTCCATTATACTCATCGGTGCTGGCCATTCTTGGATTGCCTTGGTCTTAGAAGGATCAACAGAGATTCCATCTTTAGAGAAAATATGGCCAAGAAAAGAAATCTCATGAAGCCATAATTCACACTTGCTAAACTTCCCATATAATTCATGTCTTCTCAGAGTCTTCATGATAATACACAAGTTATTTTCATGATCTTCGTATCTTTGGTAGTATACCAAGATATCATCAATAAATACCACCATAAATTCATCAAGATACTCCTTGAAAACTCGATTCATTAGAACCATGAATACAAAGGGTGCATTAGTCAATCCAAAAGGCATTACAGTAAACTCGTAATGCCCATACCTGGTTCGAAATGTTGTCTTCAGAATGTCTTCCTTCTTCACACACAACTGATGGTATCCAGATCGAAGGTCAATCTTTGAAAAGTATTGACCTCCATGCAGTTGGTAAAATAAATCATCAATGCGAGGTTTGGGATACTTGTTCTTTATCTTTATAGATTTGATTTCCCTGTAGTCAATACATAACCTCATAGATCCATTTTCCTTTTTAACAAAAAGAACAGGGGCTCCCCATGGAGAAACACTAGGGCGAATAAATCCCTTATTACTCAATTCCTCTAGTTGTTTCTTTAGTTTAACTAATTATACAGTGGACATTCTATAAGGGGTCTTCGATATAGGCCTTGATCCAGTAATTAAATCAATGGAAAACTCAACTTCTCGTTCTGGAGGATGTCCATGTAAATCTTCTGGAAATACATCTACAAATTCTTTCACAGCAGGTACATCTTCTATTTGAACATTCCTTTCCTCACCCACAGTTATTTCATTATCTTCCTCACCAATAATTGAATTTAGTTGAGCTACTGGGGGTGGATCAAGATAAGAATTAGGTGGTGATGATTCTGCTCTAAAGATAAGGTGTTCCTTATCATTATCATCAAGAATTGTAACCTCTTTCTTCTTACAATAAATCTTCGCATCATAGTACGAAATCAAGTCCATACCGAGGATTATATCAAACTCAATCATAGGTATGACGATGAGATCAACAGATAAAGAACATTTATGTGCTCTAATGGGGACTGATTCACAAAACATTGTTGCAATGATACTTCCCTTAGGAGTTTTAACTGAAAACTCCCTTGTTAAATCAAATTGGAAATATATAATTTTATTAGCAAACTGGGAAGATATGAAAAAATGCAATGATGAATAATCAAATAATGCATTTTCTAAACTTGAGGAAACCATTAAATTACCTTCCACCACGTCTTTCGGAGCTTCTACCTCAGCAGTAGTGATTGCATAATCTTGGCCTTGATCCCTTGGCCTTTTCTGAGGTAAGTTCTCATAATGCTTAGGACATTCATTTGCATAATGCCCCATCTCCCTACAATTGTAGCACCGAACGTTGGTGGCTTCCTTCTTCCCTTTTCAATCATGAACTTGGTGGCCTTTTTCACCACACTTGTAACAAACTCCCATTCCCTTCAAGCTAGTACTAGGGTGTTTTTTCCCACATTTAAAACAGGATGGATATTCAACCTTTCCCTTATTCCCTTTATTTCCATTCCCAGATTGATCAGTAGGTCTCTTATTCTCTTGGATTGCTTTAAAGTCATAAGACATAGAGAATTCCTTTTCGATCTTGATAGCACATGAGACAATGTCTTCATACGACGAGAAGGATTTTGAGACTAATGCTCGATGGAGAAATGGTTTTAACCCATCAAAGAAACGATCAATATTACTTCTTGGGTTACATATATAATCTCCAACATACCTTGCTAACCTTGTAAAGTTATCCTCAAACTTTGCGACATTCTCATCCTCCTTCTGTCTCAAACTCAGAAATTTCCTTTCCATATCTGCTCGATGGTCGCGAGGAAAGTATTGTTCTAAAAATAGATCTTTGAACTCCCTCCATTCCATATTTGATACTTCATCATCATCCTTCGTATTTTGAATCAATGACCACCATTAATCAGCATCTCCAGTGAGGCGGTAAACTTCCATGATAACCTTTTCCCTTTCACTACTCCCTAAAGACTGAAATATTTTCTATAGGGAAAATATCCATTGCTCAGCTACTAAAATATTTGTACTCCCATTGAACGTTGGTGGTTTTTCGCTCATGAATCGATCTAACATTGATCCTCCACGCTGCGGATCAGGGTGATCCATACGGGTAAGGTTATTATTCATAACCTGAGTGAGTTGTCCCAGTATGGTAATTAGCTGATCGACACCAGTTACATCACCAGCTCCACTATAATTATCTTGAATAGGAGGGCAATCCCTACATGGAGTGTGTGCATTGATACGGTTTCCTTTTCATCCACTAGGAGCCATTTCTAAACAATGGAATAAAGTAGATCAATTTAGAAATCAAAATATATAATCCCATACTTATGAAACACTTAACATAAATTGAACTATTTATGTATATAATCCATAATCATAAGAATGTTTTCTTTGAGGATGTATATAATCATAAACCCTTCATAATGATTTGTAAAGAAAATGAGAGTTATGCTACACATATCCCCCAGGAGTGTCGTAACCAAGAGTGCGGCAAGACCCATTGTTGTGCACCAGTTCCCGTACGAGTCTAGCTCAAAGAGGTGTTTTCGGGTTTTACCCCTAGGTACATCTGTGCCAGAGCCGCCTCTACCTGCTCGTATCCAGACAAGGATGTATTGCTCGGAAAACTCACAAAATCTCTACAATACCAAAATTCTAGGAAGTTATTCTATACTAATCCTCAAAGTTCATCTTAGGTCTACGTGCTCTAATCAGAGTTTATATAAATCTAGCTTCCAAGGTTTGTACTAAACATCCTCTGATACCAACTATAACGCCCCGACCCTAGTTACCCAGAGTCGCTGCATTATACATAACCTTGGCATGATCACAAGAAAGATCAAATCTCGAAAGACCGATTGGTTTAGTAGCCTTGGAAACTCTAGATATATTCATAAAGTTTTACATTACATCATAAAGTGAAAAACTACTACAACAACATAGTCTCCATATTCCACACTCAAATCACCACATAAAATCCCTGCAGGTCATTCATAACTTACTTCTTCATATCCTGGGAAAAATAAAACATAGAAAAGGGGTGAGCTCAAATGCCCAGTAAGGATAACAATATAGCGGAAACTTTCAAAAATAAGCACAAACATTTAAGGCAATGCATTACTAAAACAAAAGCCTTTTAAACTTGAACTTCTACATAGTATGGCAAAAGTAAAATGAAATAATTTCATTTACTTATTCACATGGATATTCTACTAATCGAATAATCACATGCAATATCAATAACCACTTTCATAATGATGGAATGCATAATGCCAGAATATCATAACCACATAGCCAAGGCCTCGTGCCAAGACTAAAAATAAGATTTTGCCAAGGCCTTGTGCCAAGACACTAGTTTGTCTCATTAGACCTATCGATGCATCGAGGTGCTATAGCGGGCTCCACCCGTCACATATTATGTCCATTGCATTCCCATATGAAAAGTTTTAAACATAACATAAACATTCGTATTAAAACTAGCATAAGAAATGTAAATACTTCATCCATAAACCATGAATGATATAAAAATAACACATTCACAGTAAAACATATCACAAAACCTTCAATACAATATTGAAGTTTTGTATCATAATAAATCAACTTCAAATAAGCGTAAAATCTATCAAAGGATGTTGACATAGATGAAATCAAAACTCTTTTTAGAGAAATACCTCTTTCTATTTTTGAAATCATTTAAGAGTCATATATTTATAAAATAAAACATTTTTCTTTGAAAATATTCTTATAAGCTTGTGAGGGAAGCTTCGACAATTTAATAACGGCGAAAAATAACCGCACCCTCCGTATAAGTTAAAAAAACATTTTTACCTTAATTCTGTCGAAAAGGTTAAAAGCACCTTGTTAGGAAAACGACGGAAAGATTCCTTTATAAAAATATTATAAAAAGTCAAAAAAGGGTATAAATGACTTTAACCCATATTCTTTTAAATAGTAAAAATGATTTGAAATACATTTTTAAGAAACATGGATGTGGATGATAAAGAGATCCCAGTAGATTATTACGTATAAATAACCTCAGATAATGAAGAGATTGTGAAATAACCCTTACCATGTACTTTTCCATGGTTAGGGTAGGTTAACCTCCTATATAATGGTGAAATAATTGTTATTAAATTATACAAGAATCATATATATTAATATGATATCGTATATGATCTTTTAACATTGATTTGTTAATAATATCTTAGAATTATCGTCATTTCGGGTGTTAACTTACTCGTTTTCTTTTATATGTTTTTTTACATAAGCCATGTTTTTTATGGATAGGTTGTGTCTTATTCAAATACAGAATGATATCAAGTCCTTAAACATTATTTTTAAATCATCAAATGATAATTATACTTGAATGGATACGATGGAGAATGAATCTCATCGCGTTCGTGGAGACGGTAGTCCGTACGTACGCACGCACGACAATATCATTCTTTTGATATTAAAATAATATATAAATGGATGTTATATCATATATACAAAATCATTAACATGTTATATTTATTATTTACATGAGTTAAACATCATTATTATACCCATCCAAATAATAATATATTGAATAGCAATTACACCACGACGTGGAGACGGTAAGCCGAACGTACACACCTATGGTGACATGTTATACAAATGGTGGATAGAATACTTAATATGGTTGTACCAAATTTATATAACATCACAGTATATATATGATACTGGATTTATTATTTTAGAATGGTAATAACAAAGGAATAAGAAGTGGTAGAAGAAAGGAACTTGGAAAAGGGTGGTGAAATTATTACCTCTTCTTCGGGATCTTCCTTTTGATTTGATCAAAAGGGCTCCTTAGGTTGGCTTTCTGATCCAACTAAGGCCTCTAGGTTGTAGTGAGGGAAGTTGGGAGAGTATGTGGGCAGAGTTTGGCCGAACCAAATGTAGAGACCCGAAGCTTGACGTACATGAATATTACAATAGTTTTGTGGAATACTTAATACATAAGAAAAACAAACACACAAGGACCGTAATAGTTTAGTGTCTTTGGAAACTTGGAATAAAATCTTCTAATCGTGGTGAAAGATCTGCAACATCTCCCAATAAATATCTCCCATTTTTTTCTTACCTAAAACCTTTCTTTATATCTTGGGGAAAAGAAAACATAAAAGGGTGAGCTCAAATGCTCAGTAAGGGTAAACAAAAGAAATATCAATCACATCATATTCATAAGAACATATCTTTTAGAAATCTTAACCTGCAAAAGATATCATGATTTCATAACATGGGATAAATCATAGTAGTGAAATGTAATCCCAATAATCATAACATAAAACATGAAACTTTGTGGCATACACACATAATCATAGAGAATCATTTTTTATTAGTCAAGACTCATTGCCAAGACTATCTTTGTGGACAAAGTCCCTTTCTGAACCGAGTTCACTCCTCGTTTCAGTTCTGTTTCACTGAACCGGTATAACCTACTGTTCCAGCCATGTCTGTCTCATGAGATATAAAATCTTTACCCAATGCATTGGAGGAGATATAGTTTCCACCCATTTCATAATGAAATAATTCTTACTTGTGCCACAAAATAAACATACATCATTCATAATAACCCAATAAATAAAATGGGTTTCATAAACATCATCCCATCATTACATAATCCATATAAAAGAAATAGATATCATTTCATAATAAGATAAGTGAAACCATGTAAATCATAGAGACATTATACTTGAAATATACACATATGAAATAATGTCATCTTAGATGAAAAATGGTTTTGATAAAACACTTGAAATGAATTCTTGAGGAAAATATCCTTTTTTCGTCAAAATCATTTCCTTTAACAAAATGTCATACAATTTTAAAAGAAACAGATTTTGTTGAAAATAATCATGAATTCTTTTGAAGGAATCTTCATGAAAACAAGGATTTATAAAACCATAAACAACCATTCATGTCGTATAAGTTAAAAAAACATTCTTCTCGTACTTTTGTTGGAAAAGTCAAAAAGTACCTCGTACGAAAAACGACAAAAGATTCCTTTCATATCATTTACTAAAAACTCACATAAGGGAAAAATTGGATTTTTTTAAAAAAATTGGGTGGATGGAAATAATATTACATTTTGAAAAAACAAGGATGTTGATGATAAAATACACCCTAGTAATTACGAAAGTATAAACAATCTCGGATAAAAATGAGATTGTGATATTTCCCTTACCTTAGGTCCGATTTGCTTCATAAGTGTTCGAACATCCTGTATAATGGTTTAAATAATGTCATTGACTTATTCCAGAATCATACTCATTGTTATGATATCATATATGGTTCACTTATGACTTTATATTACCCGTTCTTTTGTAAATTCCATGTTAAAGAGCATGTTTGGTAAAATTGTTTCATTTGTCATCCGTATTTTGACTTGTAATTATTCATATGATTACTTAGATCATGATTACTTAATTACAGAATATAAAACATGATTTATATATAATATATATTCATAATATACATATATATAATAAATCGGTAAATGGAAAGAAATACACCGTTCATGGAGACGGTAGGTCGTACGTACGCATGAACGCTGTTTTCGTTTCATTATTGAGTTGAATGGAATTAAGTAGATGACATACATCTATATACACATAAATCCAGTATAATTATTATGTAATATATTTCATGATTACTTATTATATGTACTTTATAATCATTCATGAATGGTTAAAGTGGAGAATGAATCTCATCACGTTGTGGAGACAGTAGTCCGTACGTACGCATGAGCGATGATATCGTTCTCATGATCGAGGGATTGTATTGGAGTGTATGTATACTATTTCAGAATCAATATAACTTTAAAATAATCATATATAGTTATTATTTACACCATTATACCCATCCAAGTAAGGTGGTGGTGGAAAATAGATTTCACCACGGCGTGGAGACGGTATTCCGTACGTACGCACCCACGGTGATTTCGTTTTCCATAGGATGGATAGATGGTGAAATAGGGTTGTTTCATACTTATAATGACATATCAGTATATGAGTGATACTGATGTTATTACTTCATAATGAAACAACCTATGAAAAAGAAGTGGAAGAAGAAATAAAGTTGAAAGAATCGGTAACAGAAATTACCTCTTCTTTGAAGCGCATCTTTGATATCTCCTTTTAGGGAACTAAAATTGGTCTTAGAGGAATACCAGAACCTCTAGGATACATCTAGGGAAGTGTAGAAGAGAATTTGTCAGGGTTTGTCCGAGCTTGAAGGCTCAAAGTTTTGTGAGGAAGAGAGGGAGGAGGTGCCCTTTTATAAGGGAGGAGAGGGGTACCTTTGGAATAACAAAAACTATTATTTTATTATATAGTCAAATTCGGTTTTAAATAGATACAAATTGATTTATTTAGAATCTAAGGTGGGGATTGGTCGAAATCCTCTAATCCAATATAATTTAGATAGGTTTAGGTTCCTATTCTAACCTTATCATTTAGATTTAAAATGAAGTTAAATAATTTTACTTTTACCGTGTCTTCTTGGGTTCTTATACTATAAGGTTAATAAACTTACTATAAGCAGCCAAACGAACCCCAAGTTGTTTATTATTAATATATATAACCTTATCTATGTCATTTGGCCGAACCTTATATTTTTAGGAATAAAATAACAATTAATAATATAATATATTTTTTAAAAACTATTTTATGTCAATTTTGACACTATTTAGTAATTGATTTTTGTGAAAATAATAAAAGAATTATTAGTTCTAAAAACGTTAATTAAATCAATTATAACATGTCATATTAACCTAGAAAATTAGTGGAATTCATAAAAAGTTTCAAATTACATTTATTTGGGTATTTATAACATCAATTATGTCAATATTTCGTTAATAAGATAATTACTACATCATCGTTGTGTCATAAATAAATTAAATTATATGATATCTAAAAATTACAAATAAAGTTCTATTATGTAGGAAATATCTTTATATTTCTAATGAATATTTATTGTCTAATTTATCTTATGTATAACCCTATATTAAAAATGATTTTCTTATTAAACTTTGATTTTATCTATTTTAACGCTTCTTTAAATAAATTAATAATAAATGTCCTAATCTAATCCATGTGGTCATAAATGGTCATATTTTATTCCTAAGGTTGTTTTTGGTCGAATTAAACTTATCCAATAGAATTGGGACATGTGTTAGGGTAATAATAATATCATTTTTACCCTTAATTACCCTATTTACTTTTAACCGTGGTAAAAAAAAGTAAAATGTTTCTATTCACCCAAAATTATTTTCATATCATTGAACCAAATTTTAGTCCTTGATATTAACCGTGTCTCTCGGATATTCGAAATTCCACTCACAGAAGCGGTAAAATTATGTTTTATGAAAAATTTAGTTTTTTAACTACCACTTAGTGGTTTCACTATTCATTACAAAATGAAAGTTTCCAGAAAAATACCAAAAATTAGGCCTAAGATATATTTTATATTAAGATTTAAAAAATTATTTCTATTTTACCAAATTCAGACCATATCAGTTGCATTAATTAATTTACAAATTAGTTCTCGTCGTCAAAACAAATAACGTGTTTTTAAGAGATAATAACTATCAAAAGACTGACACTTGTTTATGACTGGTTTAAATGTGAAATTACATCCAATGACCAACATTGTATTAAATTGTAAAAATATATTATAAATATACTTTAAAACCAATCAAATTAATAATATATCACTACTAATTATTTCTTTTAAAAAAGTTCTTGTTAATTAAAATTTAGTAATTTTCACTATTCATCAGAATATGAAAGTTATCTGAAAAGTACCAAAATTTCACCCTAATCTAATTTTGATATTCCGAATCTAAAAATGAAGTCCATTTTGAAAAATAAAATTTACAAAATTTCAAACAGTGGTTATTACTATTCATAACGGCAAGTTTTAATAATATTTTAATAGCATATCGTTGTTTAGTGAAACTCGGTATTGCGTACTACACATGCTATCAAGGAAGGTCATGATTTCATGTAATGCAAGTCAAGTCAAGGATGTGTGTTGTGCAAGCTCCTTTTGGTGTAGCGTACAACACAAGACATTAATGAAAAGAATATTTTTCATAAAATCTCGGGGTGTTACATTCTACCCCCCTTAAAATGAAATTCTCCCTCGAAATTCGTCGGGGTTGTAAATGGTTTACTACTTGAAAGTTTCTTTAATAGAAACCCACATCGTAAAAAGGAATACCAAAAACATTCTTTAAAAACAAAAGTATGAAACCTAACGGTTTCCCTAATAAACTAATCACTGGGTTTCCACATAGGTGAAAATATGGATATGGAAGAGAAATATAACCATCATGTTCTGATGGAGAGTGGTAGAGAACATGGCTATGGAAAATACAACAATCACAAAGACATAAATTTGTGACAATCTAAGGCACCATCTAATTCATCAGATATAAGAGAACCAGGACTAATTTTTTGGTTTTCAAGATCATTTCCCTAAATTTGATGAAATTGGAATTAGAAGAAATACTTTCGTTATTTTGGTACTGTGTCACCATTGGTCATTCTTTGGACAATTTCCACTTCATCTCTTAAAGAAATGAAGTTGGATTTGTCATTCGTGAAGTGTTAGCAGATCATGTGATAGAATGATGGGTCATTCCATCTGTCTCAAACAAAAGGTTACAAAAGTTATCAAAAATACATAAGACCATCTATGGTGAAGTCAATCGTATACGATTCCAAAAATGAACTTATACTTCATATATCATACCACGTAATAAAATAAAACTAGTTTCTACTAACTAGGGACATCCTGTAGGCCAGTAGTAGGTGATAAAGGCCAGTAACACTTCGGTTGTGGGTTCGATTCCCACAGTATTGTCTGAAGCGATAGGCTGTCGCCCGTCCTGCAGGTTGTCCTTTTTCTAAAACTACATTACTATAACATCCCATCAATAATATAAAAAAAACATTTATCCTTAAACAATACTAACTTATGTCCAACATAGTCCATTCCAATCTTTAGGCTTATCCATAATACTAATGTCCAATCTCATATTATAGTGAAAACGATTACCAAAGAGTTCATATAACAAGCATGTTAATACCATCGTTGATCCCCGTATATCATGAGATATGTCTTGTTGGTCACATTCCAAACATTCGAAGGCCTTAATCATGTATTCTCTTGAAAAATGAATACCCATTGAACCTTAGTGAAAACATTAATGTAGTTAAAAGTTAACACTTTCCATATACCAAAATCCTCAAAAATTCTATATACTCAAACCATGATATCACTTAGTCCTTATATAAATCATGAGCTCATGAATCCTGTCAAATATGACATTTTCTCATTTTCCCTTCATTATGCGTATATAATCTTTTTTCCAAAAATATCTCAATCACTTTCCATGGTTACCGGTATAAAATTATTGAAGACCACAATAGACCAATACAAAAATATTCAAATACTCAACATTATTTTGGAATCCCATTAGATAAACACTTAAATATTCCACCACATCGTTGTCATATTCAACATCAGCAATGGTGATCACATGTGACTTCCCTTTGTCCTTTGCCTTAAGTGGTTGCTCATGTCGATCACCACTAACCCTTGGATTAGGGCATTTATTGGCATAATGTCCCATCTCCTTGCACTTAAAACATTGAAGTGTAGTAGGTTCATTCTGTTTATCCCATCCATTTTTTGCATCATTAGACATCTTCTTCCCATCATTGCGGCATTCAAATGCTTGATGACCTTCCTTTCCACATTTGAAACATTTACTTGTCCCTTTAAGACAATCTCCACCATGCCTCTTTCCACACTTTCATCATAAGGAAACAATCATCTTCTTTTCACCATTATTATGAGATTTCTCCTTGAACTCCATCTGTCATTTCTTGTCAAAACTACTAGATAGCTAAGTAACACCAACTTCCATTTCTACCTTGATAGCACAATGCACAATTTCTTCATAGCTACTGAAATCTCCTATAGCTAATGCCCTTTGAGGATTTTCTTTTAAGCCACTGAAGAATCGATCAACTTTACCTTCAGTTTGGATGATAAAGCCAGATGCATACCTTGAAAGCCTTGTAAAATTCGCTTTGTATACACCAACAGATTCATCATCCTTTTGATTTAGTTCAAGAAACTCCTTCTCCCTCTTTGTTCGAAGAATACGAGGGAAGTACTTATTGAAAAATAAGTTCTTGAACTCTTCCCATTCCATGGACTCAATTTCATCTCTTTGCCATGTATTCTTGATAAGATTCCACCATTGATAAGCTTCACCTTCCAAACGATATACTGCTAAGATGACTTTATCATGTTCAGAACATTGAAGAACTGAAAATATCTTTTCAATGGTACTGATCCATTATTCAGCAACTAGTGGATCAGAAGACCCACTGAAAGAAGGTGGATGTTGCCTCATGAAGGACTCAATAGAATATTGTTCCCTTCTCTGCTCATTTGGAAGTATTTAATGATTCATATCTTGTGTAAGTATAGAAATAAGATTTTTCACTCCATCTCCCATAACATTTGTTTGTTCAAGAGGACAATCATTTCATTTTCCATTGCATTGATCAACACGGTTCCTTCGGGTTCCATCCATCATCTAAAACCCAAAAAGAATAGTGTGAGAGGCAAAAATCATGCTAGGGAAAACAACATAATAAAGTTGGAGTACCTTCAATATCTAACATCTTAGGTTTAATTATATGATCGTTAACATAATTCTAGGACTATAACCTATACATATACTTAACCTTAGGGACATCCCTAGGCATACCTTACAAATATCTCTAGGGATCTCACTAATGTTCTCGCATCGTAGTTTCCAAAGGTTGACTAAACCTTTCCTATGATACCAACTGTAGAGACCCAAATATTGACATACATGAATATTACATTACTTTTGCAGAATAATTAATACATAAGAAAAAAACACACAAGGACTGTAATAATTTAGTGTCTTTGTAAACTCGGAATAAAATCTTCTAATCGTGGTGAAAGATCTTCAACATCTCCCAATAAAGATCTTCCCTTTTTTCTTAACTAATACCTTTCTTTATATCCTTGGGAAAAGAAAACATAAAAGGGTGAGCTCAAATGCTCAGTAAGGGTAAACAAAAGAAATATCAATCACATCATATTCATAAGAACATATCTTTTGGAAATCTTAACCTGCAAAAGTGATCCTGATTTCATAACATTGGATAAATCATAGTAGTGAAATGTAATCCCAATAACCATAACATAAAACATGAAACTTTGTGTAATACACACATAATCATATAGAATCGTTTCTTATTAGTCAAGACTCATTGCCAAGACTATCTTAGTGGACAAAGTCCCTTTCTGAACCGAGTTCACTCCTTGTTTCAGTCCTGTTTCACTGAACCGGTATAACCTACCGTTCCAGCCATGTCTATCTCATGAGATATAAAATCTTTACCCAATGAATTGGAGGGAGATATAGGTCCCACCCATCTCATAACTAAATCATTCTTACTTGTGCTACAAAATAAACTTACATCATTCATAATAACCCAATAAATAAAATGGGTTTCATAAACATCATCCCATAATTACATAATCCATATAAAAGAAATGGATATCATATCATAATAAGACAAATAAAACCATGTAAATCATAGAGACATTATAATTCAAACATAAACATATGAAATACTGCCATCTTAGATGAAAAATGGTTTTGATAAAACACTTGAAATGAATTCTTGAGGAAAATATCCTTTTTTCGTCAAAATCAATTTCTTTTCCCAAAATGTCATACAATTTTAAAAGAAAAGGATTTTGTTGAAAATACTCATGAAGTATTTTGGAGGAAGCTTCATGAAAACAAGGCTTTATAAAACCGTAAACATCCTTTCATGCCGTATAAGTTAAAAAAACATTTTTCTCGTACTTTTGTTGGAAAAGTCAAAAAGTACCTTGTACGAAAAATGACAAAAGATTCCTTTCATATCATTTACTAAAAACTCACATAAGGGAAAAATTGGTTTTTTTAAAAAAATTTGGGTGGATGTAAATAATATTACATTTTGAAGAAACATGGATGTGGATGATAAAAGACACCCTAGTAATTACGAAAGTGTAAACCATCTCGGATAAAAATGAGATTGTGATATTTCCATTACCTTAGGTCCGATTTGCTTTGTAAGTGTCCGAACCTCCTTTATAATGGTTTAAATAATGTCATTGACTTATTCCAAAATCATTCTCATTGTTATGATATCATATATGGTTCACTTATGACTTTATATTACCCGTTCTTTTGTAAATTCCATGTTAAAGAGCGTTTTGGGTAAAATTGTTTCATTTGCCGTCCATGTTTTGACTTGTAATTATTCATATAATTACTTAGATCATGATTACATAATTCCAGAATATAAAACATGATTTATATATAATATATATTCATAATATACATATATATAATAAATCAGTAAATGGAATGAAATACACCGTTCTGGGAGATGGTAGGCCGTACGTACGCATGAACGCTATTTTCGTTTCCTTATTGAGTTGAATAGAATTAAGTAGATGAAATACATATATATACACATAAATCCAGTATCATTATTATGTCATATATTTCATTATTTCTTATTATATGTACTTTATAATCATTCATGAATGGTTAAAGTGGAGAATGAATCTCATCGCTTTGTGGAGACGGTAGTCCGTACGTACGCACGGGCAATGATATCGTTCTCATGATCGTGGGACTATATTGGAGTGTATGCATACTATTTCAGAGTCAATATCACTTTAAAATAATCATATATAGTTATTATTTACACCATTATACCCATCCAAGTATGGTGGTGGTGGAAAATAGATTTCACCATGGCGTGGAGACGGTATTCCGTACGTACGCACGCGCGGTGAATTCGTTTTCCGTAGTATGGATAGATGGTGAAATAGGATTGTTTCGTTATTATAATAACATATAAATATATTAGTGATACTGATGTTATTACTTCATAATGAAAAAACCTAAGAAGAAGGAGTGGAAGAATAAATAAAGTTGAAAGAATCGGTAACGAAAATTACATCTTCTTTGAAGCACCTCTTTGATATCTCCTTTTAGGGCACTACAATTGGTCATTGAGGAAGGAAAGAACCTCTAGGATACTTCTAGGGAAGTGGAGAAGAGAATTTTCTTGGGTTGTCCTAGCTTGAAGGCTCAGAGTTGTGTGAGGAGGAGAGGGAGGAGGTGCCCTTTTATAAGGGAGGAGAGGGTACCTTTGGAATAACTAAAACTATTATTTTATTATAAAGTCAAATTCGGTTTTAAATAGCTCCAATTTGATTTATTTAGAAGATAAGGTGGGTATGGGTCTAAATCCTCTCATCAAATATAATTTATACAAGTTTAGTTTCCTATTTTAACCTTATCATTTAGATTTAACATTAAGTAAAATAATTTTACTTTCACCGTGTCTTCTCGTGTTCTTATACTATAAGGTTAATAAACTTACTATAAGAAGCCAAAAGAACCCCAAGTTGTTTATTATTATTATATATAACCTTATCTTAGACATTTGGCTGAACCATAGATTTTTAGGAATAAAATAACAATTAATAATATAATATATTTTTTAAAAACTATTTTATGTGAATTTTGACACTCTTTAGTAAGTGTTTTTTGTGAAAATCATAACAGAATAATTAGTTCAAAAAAAGTTAATTAAATAAATAATAACATGTCTTATTAACCTATAAAATTAGTGTAATTCATAAAAAGTTTCAAATTACATTTATTTTGGTATTTATAACATCAATTATGTCAATATTTCATTAGTAAGATAATTACTGCATCATCGTTGTGTCATAAGTAAATTAAATTATTTAATCTCTAAAAATTACAAATAAAATACTTTTATGTAGTAAATCCTTTTAACTTTATAAATAATATTTATAGTCGAATTTATCTTATGTATAACCCTATATTAAAAATTATTTACGTATTAAACTTTGATTTTAACAATTTTAATCCTTCTTCAAATAAATTAATAATAAATGTCCTAATCTAATCCATGTGGGCCTAAATGGTCATATTTTATTCCTAAGGTTGTTTTTGGTCGAATTAGACTTATCCAATAGAATTAGGACATGCTTTAGGGTAATAATAATATCATTTTTACCCTTACATACCCTATTTACTTTTAACCGTGGTAAAAAAAAGTAAAAAGTTACTATTCACCAAAAATTATTTTCATCTCATTGAACCATATATTAGTCCTTGATATTAACTTTGTCTCTCGGATTTTCGAAATTCCACTCACAGAAGCGGTAAAATTAAGTTTTATGAAAAATTCAGTTTTTTAACTACCACTTAGTGGTTTCACTATTCATCAAAAAATGAAAGTTTCCAGAAAAATAACAAAACTTAGGCCTAAGATATATTTGATATTATGAATTCAAAAATGATTTCTACATTACCAAATTCAGAACATATCACTTGCATTAATTAATTTAAAAATTAGTTCTCGTCGTCAAAACAAATATCGTGTTTTTAAGAGATAATAACTATCAAAAGATTGACACTTGTTTATAACTGGTTTAAATGTGAAATTACATTCAATGACCAACATTGTATTAAATTGTAAAAATATATTCTAAATATACATTAAAACCACTCAAATTAATAATTTATCACTATTAATTATTTCTATTAAAAAAGTTCTTTTTAATTAAAATTTAGTAATTTTCACTATTCATCAGAATATGAAAGTTATACGAAAAGTACCAAAATTTCACCCTAAGCTAATTTCGATATTCCGAATCCAAAAATGAAGTACATTTTGAAAAATAAAATTTAAAAAATTTCAAAAAGTGGTTATTACTATTCATAACAGCTAGTTTTAATAATATTTTAATAGCATATCGTTGTTTAGTGAAACTCGGTATTGCGTACTACACACGCTATCGAGAAAGGTCGTGATTGCATGTAATGCAAGGAAAGTCAAGGATGCGTGTTGTGGAAGCTCTTTTTGGTGTAGCGTGAAACACAATACATTAATGAAAAGAATATTTTTCATAAAATCTCGGGGTGTTACACCAAATGGCTTCGAAGTTGTGAAGAAATGAGAAGGAGGAGTGCCCTTTTATAAGAGGGGTGAGTGGCACCTTTGGAAAAGCTAGAAATATTAATTTATAATAAATTCATATTCGGATTCTAATGGCTCAAAAGTTGATTATTTAAATGTTAAGGTGGGGATAGGTCGAAATCCATTCAACAAATAGAATTTAGACTGGTTTTGGTACTTATATTAACCTTATCTTTAAGTATTAACTCTTAGTTAATTAGTTTCACTTTTAGAATGTCTCTTTGTATTTTTATATTATATGGTTAATATAATTACCATATACATCCAAGAGACCCCCAACTGGTCCATTAATGATACAACTATCATAATATAATTCTCTTGGCAGAACCTTAGATTTTTAAGAATTTAATATCAATTAATAATATAATACTTGTTTTAAAAACTCTTTTATGTCAATTTTGACACTATTCAATAGTTGATTTTTGTGAAACTCATAAAAGAATTATTACTTTGAAAAAAGTTAATTAAATCAATCCTAATATCTCATAGTATCCTAGAAAATTATTTTAATTCATTAAAAGTCTCAAATTATATTTATTTGGGTATTTATAATATTAATTATTTAAAATTTTCACTATTATGGTAATTACTGCATCATCATTGTGTCATATATAAATTAAATCATTTAATATATAAAAATTATAAATAAAATATAATTATGTTGGAAATCTGTTTATATTTCTAATGAATATTTATAGTCGAAAATCCAACATATATAACCCTATGTAAAAATTGTTTTTCTAAAAGATATATGCTTGTGTCATTTTTGTATCCATTTTAACTTAATTAAAATTAAGTGTCCCTATCACCTACAAGTGGCACCATGGGGTCCCAAAATCGACCAGAAGATGCCTATGATCGAACATGTATCAACCAATAAGTTTAGGACACGTTTTAGGTAATTTTGTATTATTATAATATTATTTTTTAACCCTAATTAACCGGATTTACCCTTAACCATGGTAAATAAAATATTTACAGAAGTAATTATTCAAAATATATAAAAATAAAAGTTACCTATTTACACAATTTGACCATCCTAATTCCAAATATGGAATCCATTTTTCAAAATTCAAAACACAGAAGTGGCAGAAATTAATTTAAAATTAATTCCCATTGTTAAAACAAAAAACGTGTTTTTAAGAGATAATAACTATCAAAAGTTTGGCACTTGTTTATGTCCGGTTTAATTGTAAAATTATGTCTAATGACCAACATTGTATTAAATGGTAAAAATATTTTCTAAATATACTTTAAAACCTTTCAAATTCATAATTTATCAATATTAATTATTTTGATTAAAAAAGTTGTTTTTAAATTAAATTTAGTAATTTTCACTATTCATCAAAATATTAAAGTTATCCGAAAAGTACCAAAATTTCACCTTAGGCTAAACTCAATATTCCGAATCAAAAAATGAATTCTATTTTTAAATATAAAATATATATAATTTCAAAAATTATGTATTACTATTCATAACGGCTAGTTTGATTAGTTGTGGTTTGTTAGAACTCGATGTTGCGTACAACACAAGCTATCGCCTTATTCAAAGTGAAGTGTACCGTAGAAGCTTGGGGTGTTACATTGTATGGGGAAGAAATAAGCTACCAATGATCAATGCTAAAATTGCAGGGATATGGTAAATTATTCAAATGAATTTCCTAAGCATCAGGGAAACATACCTCATAAAAGGCCAAGGGATCAAGGACAATATTAAGCAATCACTACGGCTGAGGATGGAGTTAAAAAAGATGATATGGAATGTAATTTAATGGTTTCCTCAATTTTATCCAATTTTTTATTTGATTTTGGATCATCACACTGTTTCATATATTCCTAGTTTTCTAATAAAATTAGATATTTCCACTTTTTTTATCAATAGAGTTTTCAGTCAAAACTCCTAAGAGAAGTCTCATTGCAACAACGGTTTGTGAATCAGTCCCCATTAAGGAATATAAACAATATTTATCTGCGGATATAATAATCATACCCATGATTTATTTTGATATAATCATTGTTATGGATTGGATTTTGGACCATGATATGAAATTTTATTATATGAAGAAGGAGGTTACAATTCTCGATGATGATGAGGAGTACCTTATCTTTAGTGCAAAAACATCACCATCTGATTCTTATCTAGATCCACCCCAGTGGATCTACTAAATTCAATTATTGGGGAGGATGAAAATGAAATAATTATGGGTGAGGAAAAGAATGTTCGAATAGAGGGTGTACCTGTTGTGCAAGAATATGTTGATGTGTTTCCAGGGGATTTACCTGGACATCCTCCAGAATGATAGGTATAGTTTTCTATTGATTTAGGTTCTGGTTCAATGCACATACCGAAGACCCCTTATAGAATGGCCACTGTGGAATTACTGGAACTAAAGAAAAAACTAGAGGAATTGAGTAATAAGGGATTTATTTTCCCTAGATTTTTTCAATGGGGAGCCCATGTCCTTTTTGTTATGAATAAAGATGGATCTATGAGGTCGTGCAATGACTACAGGGAGATCAATGATATAACAATAATTAACAAGCATCCCGTACCTCGGATTGATGATTTATTCGACTGACTTCAGGGAGCTCAATATTTTTCAAAGATTGACCTTCGATATGGATATCACCAGTCATGTGTGAAGAAGGAATACATTCTAAAAATAAAATTTTGAACCATGTACAGACAATACAAGATTAAAATGATGCCTTTTTGATTGATTAATTCACCATTTTTCTTCCTGGATATAGTGAATAGAGTTTTCAAGAAATATCTTTAGGAATATTTAGTGTTATTTATTGAGGATATCTAGGTATACTTCAAAAGATACAAAGATCATGAAAATTACATGTGCATTATTCTGAAGACTCTTAGAAGAAATGAATTATATGGGAAGTTTAGAATGTGTGAATTATAACTTCAGGGGATTTCTTTTCTTGGCTATATTATCTATAAGGATGGAATCTCTATTGATCCTTCAAAGACCGAGGCAATCCAACATTGTTCAGCACCGATGAGTATAACTGAGGTATGCAATTTTTTTGGTTTAGGTGGTTATTATCGACGTTCCATCCAGAATTTTTCTCGGTTGGCTAACCCATTAACCAAGCTCACACATAAAGGGATTAAATTTGATTGGACAAATGAGTGTTAATAATGTTTTGAAGAAATTAATTGAAGAATAGTTAATGCTCTTATCTGGACTCTTCCATCAGGGAACGATGTGTTTTTTATTTATAGCGATGCTTCAAAGAAAGTACTAGGATGTGTCCATATGAAAAATGATATAGTTATTTCCTATGAATCATGATAGATAAAAATTCATGAGAAAAACTATCCCACTCATGGTCTAGAGTTAGAATCTATAATATTAGCTACGAATATATGTAAAAACTATCTCTATGGTGAGAAATGTGAGATTTATACTGATCACAAGAGTTTAAAGTATATTTTCTCATAGAATGAACTCAATATGAGGCAAGGATGATGGATTGAACTACTTAAGAATTATGATTGCACCATACACTACCAACTGGGAAAGAAAAACAAGGTGGAAGATGCTTTGAGTAGAAAGGACCATGTAATTTTGAACAAGGTGAGAGTTGAAAGGGGTCATATTTTCATGGATCTAGTAAAGATGGATATGTGAATAAATATGGAAGTTGAAACATAAATACTTTTTCAAATGGTTGCCAAACCATCTTTACTAGAAAGGATAAACAGTTCTCAGACTGATGATGAGGAGTTTCAAAAGAATATTAATGCTATAAATGATGGGATATTGAGTGACATAGTATATGAAGATGAAATTTTGAAATTTGGGAAGAGACTTTGTGTGCCCGATATACCCGATCTAAAAAGGGAATTGTTGGATGATGCTCATAGCTTTAATTTCTCTATACACCCTAGGAGAACCGAGATGTATATAGATTTGAAGGAACATATTTTGGGGGACAACATGAAAAGGGATATTGCTGATTTTTTGTCAAGATGTACAATTTTCAAATAAGTGAATGTTGGGAGACGACAACCTAGAAAAGTCATCAAACCTATTCCCATACCTGAGTGGAAATTGGATGATATTACGATGGAATTTTTCATGGGGCTACCAAGTAATCCTAGAATAAATGATGCAATATAGGTTATTGTTGATCATCTTACCAAGTCAGCACATTTTATTTCTATAAGAGAAGACTTAAAACTTATAAGTTTAGCAAGACTATATATTAATGAAGTTTTAAGACTTCATAGAGTACCCCTATCAATTTTTTCAGATCATTATCCTCGTTTTACATCAATATTCAGAAAAATTATTCAGAAATCCTAGGATACTGAACATTGTTTGAGCATTTCCTACCATCCTAAAACTGATGGATAATTAGAACAGACTATTCAAACCTTATAAGACATGTTGAGATCTTTATCACTTGACTATCAAGGTATGTGGGATCAATATTTACCTCTGGAAGAATTTTACAATAACAATAGCTTCCGTTAAAGTATTCAGATGGCCCCATATGAAGCGTTATATGGAAAGAGATATCGCACACCAAATTTTTGGGATAATGTTGGTTCAAGAAAACTTATAGGCCCAGAACCTATTGAGGAAACAATAGAAAAATTGAATATTCTCCAAACCCACATCAAAGTAGCTCAAAGTAGGGAAAACAACTATGCCGATTACCGAAGGAATTATTTGACATTTTAGGTAGGAGGTCATGTTTTCTTGAAGGTATCACCAAGGAATGGAGTTATAAAATTCGGTAAGAATAGTTAATTATTTCCCATGTACATCGGACCTTTCGAAATTCTAGGATGAATTGGGGTTGTAGCTTTCCATTTGGAAATGCCACCAAGTCTCTGCAAAGTTCACGATGTGTTCCACGTATCACTGTAGAGAAAATACATGCCTAACCCAATGCATTTACATGCATATGAAAAAATTTAACTAGAACCTGTTTGTCTTATTTGAAGAGCATGTCAAGATTTTTGATATGAAAGAACAAGTTTTGAGAAACCAGATGACTAGTCCATTAAAAGTTATATGGAGAAACCATAAGATGGAAGAGGCAATGTGGGAACCAGAGGATCATATGATGAAGAACCACCTGAATATTTTTGTGCGGTAGTATTCTTGAAATTTTGAGGATAAAATTATTTGAAAGAGGGAATAACGTAACATGCCAAGCTTCCACAGTACCTTTCCCTTTGAATAATGTAATAGCTTCCATTGTATGCAATTTCGAGATTCTAACACACCGTGACCAATGAAACTAGTCATTATGAATATTAATACCCACTTTTAGAAATTTTATAATTTTTTTTCAAAATGGACTTCATTTTTGAATTCGGAATATCAAAAGTAGCATAGGGTGAATTTTTGGTATTTTTCTGAAAACTTAAAAATTTTGATGAATAGTGAAAAACACCATGTTATTGTTTAAAATAGAATTTTTATTTACAAAATTAATTATTTTATTTAAATTTATTTTAAGTCACAATAGATACATAATACCTATATAATTTCAATGTAATTAATTGGAGTCATTTTATAATAAATTTTTATATATTAAAAATTTATTAAACTTTTTACCATCATTTATCCACCTCCTAATCGCATTTGAAAATTTGTATAAAACATAATTTTATAGCTTCTGTGAGTTGAATTTCACAAATATGAGAGACACGGTTAATATCATTAAGTAAAATGTTGTTCAATAAGAAGAAAATAATTTTTGACTAACAATAACTTTTAACTTTTATTTTCCATGGTTAAATGTAAATAGGGTGATTAAGGGTAAAAATGATATCATAATTTCCCTAACACATGTCCTAATTCTATTGGATAAGTGTAATTTGACCAAAAAATACCTTAGTAATAAAATATTATCCCCTTTGGTAGACTTGGATTATATTATGAGATTTATTATTATTTTATTTAAAGAATAGTTAAAAGAGTTAAATTCAAAGTTTAATAACTAAATTTTTTTTAATATAGGGTAACACACAATATAAATTTGACTATAAATATTATATATAAAGATAAAATTATTTCATACATAATGTTATTTTCTATATAATGTTTATACATTAAATAATATAATTTATTTACGACAAAATGATGATGCAATAATTACTTTATTAATGAAATATTAACAAAATGGATATTATAAATATCCAAAAAAATTAAATTGAGATTTATGGTAAATTCAACTAAATTTATAGGTTAGTATGAAAAGTTATAGGTTGTTAAATAAATTTTATTTTACGTGACAAAGTTTTAATGTCTTTCAAAAAAATCCAATACTAAATAGTGTCAGAATTGAAATATTTGAGTTTTCAAAACAAATACTATATTATTAATTGATATAATAGTAATAAATATCTGAGGATTAGATAAATGTCTTAGATAAGGTTATAGATATTAATAATGAACCACTTGGGGTTTTCTAGGCAGTTTATATTATGATTATTAACTATATAATAAAAAATACAAAGTGACATGGTAAATGTCAAACAATTTAACTAAGAGTTAAATCTAAAAGATAAGATTAATATGGTGACATAAACCTATCTAAAAACTATTGGATGAGAGGTTTTCAATCCATCCCAACATTATCCTCTAAATAATTTATTTTGGAGAAATTAAGAACCGAAAATAATTTTATTATAAAATAATATTTCAAGCTTTTACTAAAGTGACCCTCACCTCTCTTATAAAAGGGCACTTCCACTTCTCTTAATTTTACACCTCCAAATCCATTTTCCTCAGCCAAACCTTGATAAAATATCCTCTCAAATTTAATTACTTTATCATAGAGGCCTTCTGTTGGTCATAAAGCTAACCTAAGGAGCCCTTTTGATCAAATCAAAAGGAAGAACCCAAAGAAGAGGTAAATATTTCACCACCTCTTCCATGTTCTTTTATTCATACACTTCCTCTTTATATGATGTTTCCATTATAAAATAATAAATCTAGTATCTTCTATATACAATGATGTGTAATGCCCCAGACCTGGCCAGCCACCGGAACAGTGCCGAATGGGTTGGCTGTCACTACCTTAGGCGCACCTCCACCGAATGCCAAAAGGCTGCCGACTAACAGCGGGGCTCTGTTAGGTATAGTGGGGAGGCTATACCATCTCGGAGGATCATAATAAGGGTAATGGTCCGAGTATAACTATAATGATGCAGTGGAATGAAGGACTCGGCAGACTCAAACCAGACCCCCCAAGCAGAAGCATAATCAATAAAGATAAACAATGAAAGTAATAAATATAAAAACAACAGCAGAAATAAACAAAACAGCATGTTGATAACATGTAACTACAATTGAACTGTAAAACATGCATCCAAAGAAGAACATACACAACATAATATAAAAAGGGCACCAATGGATAACCAATAGTAGCTAAAACAAGTAAGCATTCCGATACAGAAAAGAAAAAAAAACAAAGTAAACCCCAACTAGACAAGACCTCAAGGTCCATACCATATCCATGCAACAACTAACGTAGCCCAGCTCCTGAAGCTGGCCTCTTTCCTGCATGTAAATCCATAAAGTATGCACACGTTCCGAAGGGCCCACACAGGGTGTGAGACAAATAGAAATAGGATACCACCCAACGGTGCATACCAAATATACATGTTTAAGCATTCATGCATTTACAAGGAAAGTATTAAACAATACAGTGCATAAGTAAATGCAAACTACACTAGTGCTCAACAACCACCATGGAGTTTCACCTGCTTTGGCCAATGCCGGAATCTCTGTCATGTAACCTGGAAACATGAACCCCCTGACACCTCGTGTCTCAAGTACCAACATCCCGAAGGCTCGCCCAGGAATAGTAACCTGGCACCATGTGCCTCTAGACACCTTGTGCCTCAAGTACCGACATCCCGAAGGCACACCCAAGAAGTAACCCAGAGGAACAGCGATGCCTGTCCTCAAATCACGACGAGCCTCAGACCCCAACCTGACAGTCTCAATGCTATCCCATGAAGGCTCCTCACCTCCCACATGGATTTCTACGACATGAACTCACAACCAAAATACCTAACGGCAACTACAGGGGACTCTACCCACACTAGTGGTCAAAAGAACCTCATCATGGAGTATCTCTGTGTGCACACTACTCAAAGTACGGAGTGAGTGGTAATCACCAAAATAGTACCTAAGCCACCAACTCACCTAACACCACATGTCCCTGCGACCATGCCACTCAAGTCTGATGGCATCGCCATCCTAGTAACCTAGGCCATGCCCAACTTGACAGTCATATTGCCTCAAGACGATGTCCATGATGCCCAATCCGATGGTAAAAACCACTCAATGTAACCCGGGCCAAGCCCAACCTGTGATTCGCATCACTCAAGCGTAACAGGGCCAAGCCCCACATAACCCAAAGGGTCCAGCTGATGCAATTCAGCAATTGCATAAATAACTTATTCAAATAGAAAACATAAACAGGAAAAAAAACTAAACAGTTGAATTGTACTATGCGAGGTTTTGTTCCATACCACCACTGAGGTCTTAAATTCCTCTAGCAATTTTTATCATTCTTTAATAAATTAAACTCAACAGTTTAACACATTAATATATCAATTAAAAACATTTTGGCATTTACCGACCGAAACTCCCCAATGAGCAATGATCCATCACCCGCACTGCTCACTCAAACTGGTAACATGGCATACCCAAAAACATCTGATACGTCCAAGAAGTAATTCAATAATAAATAGGATATAAAATGGGTCCCGCTCAAAATACGTGAAAACACGCCGAAGGCTGCATCAACCAAATAACCACGAAAACACAAAATGAAGTATGAACCACCTACCCGAGACTCATATGATGCTACTCCTCCAGTAACAGCCGCCAATTCGGTCAAAACGCGGTAAATCTACAAAATATTCAATACCGTTCAAATGCCTATAACTAGTTCTAGAACAAAAATCACACAAAACGGCACAAGGGGACTCGAGGCCTTAGCGAGGGGGTTCCAACGCATCAATAGGAGTTCGAATCAGGACTTAGACGGATGACCGAAAGAAGGAATAAGGTATGGCCATCTTTGTTTTTGAAACCAGCGTAAAAAATGAATGTTTTTCATTAATACAAGGCTAATGCCCGTTTTAACACAAAAAAGAAACTACACGGCATGTACTTCATGACTACACATCATGTATGTCATTTAACTGTTCCTGAGATTACTTAATTCTGCCACCATACTTTCCAGACCTGCCGACCTAAGTACATGGCATGTACCGGGTTTCTCTTCTCTTCCTCACCGCCTTACCCACACACTATTTATATCCCTCATACATGGCTAGACTACATGGCGTGCCCAAGGGGGACATGGCGTGCACCTGGTTCTACCCGGCCAACAGGCCTACACACCATGTATGGCCTCTACATGGTCAGGGGTTACACGACGTGTTTAAAACCACATGCCATGTAGTAAGAAACTTCTACACAGAAATGTCACGACATGTAATTGGTGATCCCATGGCCGACACTCGCTCAACATATACACCGCGTGTACTTAGACGTACACAGTGGGTAGTATGGAAATTTCTAGAAACTTCCCATTTTTTCTAGTTTCCTTAGAAACCAGTCAAAAATTCAATCAGGGTCCGTATTTTGACCCTTTCTACAAACCCAGCTTCTTAAAATCTCCCCACCTTAAAATTTCTTGCCCCCGAGCTATCCAATGAAACCCGGAGATGACACCAAACATATCACCCCAAACAAAGCAACCCGGACTCCCTGGTATCAAAGGTCCCTGCTAAATTCCTCAAGGGGCTCCCCACTTTAGGAATCGCCTAACCCAGTCTCAACCCAACAAAACTAATAACAAACTAGGGTTTACTAACCTGTGTCCCAGATGCAGATTCCTCCTATGATGCATCCTCACCCCTGCGCCCCATTGGTGCTCCTGTGTTGCTTCTGACACCCAACGTAGCCTACACCGCATTAGTGTCCGCCTCCACGAGGTCCTCGTTCATAGCACCGCAAATATCTCACATCCACGATGCCCCGATGCCCAAGACACCTCAAGTAACCCACATCCTTGATGCCCCGATTCCCACGACACCTCAAGTAACCTGCATCCTTGATTCCCCGATGCTATGCATCTCATACATATATTTATATATATATATATATATAGAATATACCACGCACCCGATATGGATCAAATCCCACTGACTAACATCTAGTCAATCCACATAGATCCTATGAACCACGTGCACCCAAAACAGACATGCCTCTATAGGTCATTCAAAAAATGAAACATGGAGATCACGAACACTCCGCGGTGTAGCTCTAACTGTCGTCGGCTCACCAGCCTCCTTAGCCTCTAGGAGCTCCACGGCATGCTCCTGGCCTGATGTACGGCTGCCTGATGCCTCACCTCCATGCAGTGCTGCTCCAGTCAACAGCCACTAACCCCTCAGACGGGTCTGACCATTTCTGTCATGACCTCTACGCACAACTGAACCTCGACTACCCTCTCTGGGTACCGAACCTTAACCAGCTCGAGACGCTACAATCTGTCCTGGTCCCTTCCTACTGGTTATCTAAGAAGGGTACATGCAAAACCTCTCCAGATGACCATCCTTTCCACATGCCTGACACTCCTTAAGAGGTCTACCGCACTATGCTGGAACATGTCCCAGCTGTCCACGCTGAAAGAATATTACCGAAGAACTACCATGAGGTGGTTTAGCTGAATCCCTGGCCTGACTGCCCTGCTGGAATTCATACCTTCCTCGCTTCCTACTGTCTGAACCATCACCTGAAGTTGTCACCCTGCCCAAGCAAGACTATTATCTCCCGTTTCCCTAGGATATGAGCACCAGATTCATCACATCGGAGAAGGAACCCAGCCTGAAGATGTTCACCTGGACCCGAATGGCGTGTCGTAAGCCATCGTCGAAGCACCTCAACCAAGTTGCATCATCACTCACCATACCTGGTGTAATGTGAGACAACTCTATGAAGGTAGATGCGTAGTCCATGACAGACATATCTCATTGCTGAAGACTCAAGAACTCGTGAGCTCTCTCTGCCCTCAGTGTCTCCAGGTAGAAGTGCTCAAATAACTTTTCCTCGAAGTCCTTCCATGCCAGTTCCTCGTGCCTACGAGCCTGAACCTGTACATCCCACCAATGCTTCGCCGGTCCTCTAAGCATGTACGTCTCCAGCTTGACCCTCCGCCCTAGAGGAATCTCGAGCTTCTCAAAGATCATCTGCATATTCTCTAACCAGTTATCAGCCGCCTGCAGACCACCCCCACCCTGAAAAAGTGGCGGGTGTTGCGACTGGAACTCCCACATCAGATACACCATAGAAGGCTTTGTACCCCACACGCCTCTTTCAATCACCTACAAGACACATACCAGGCTATATCAGAGCTACTCGTCAAGACATGGTCTGAACGTTGCCAAACCCAGCTGATGCCCTCCCTGCACTGAATCCTAAACCTGATCCTGTCCCTGAGCCTGTACCTGTGGCTCATGCTCTGCCTGTACCAAATCTTGAACCTGATCCTGCGGCACTATATCATCTCCTACCTGACATGCCATCAAGTCATGAAGGAGTAACCCCATGAATACCATAAATGGCCATACAACCCATATATATACAACAATATACTCTACACAGATATGGTAAGTAGTAAAAGGCAGTTCATAACAACTACCCTTACTCCCCCTCACTGCAACCCATGCCTCATGGCATCTCGGCCTCATGGCCTCCTTACCCGCCCTCAAAAGAGCCAAGTATCACAAGTACCTCGGGAAATGCCCGTCCTGACAACTCACGTTTCCTCCAACCAATGACTGAGTCACCCAATCCTGACAGTTACACTGCCTAATCCATAGTACATGCCTGATCTCATAAGAGGAAGTCGCAAAATCCTGCAACATGCAATTCTAAAAATATATAAAGCATGGAACATTACAGTGCACCAACGAGCAATTCTATCAGGAATTTCACCTATTCACATTTCAATGCACAGAAGCATGGGAATTGATTTTATTCACATGTTATTATCACATCACAAAGAATACATGCAATTATGAAATTGAAGTTCCCTAAAATGTGCATATCAAAATCCAAGAAAAATAGCCTCTCCATACCTGGCCAATGTCAAATTCTCCCTTACCGCACCCGGTCAATGGTCACATATCTCAATCAAGAAAATCACACATCAACTGAGCCACCGAGGTGGAAATCATATAAACTGTAATCTGAGAAAAAGCACACAACAATTCCCACCCATGGAAACTTGGTCCCTTCCTCATACTTGGGGCTGCAGGCACCCAAGAACAAGCTAAAACTTAGTTCTAGAAACAACAACCTATCTCCAGTCTACCATATCCCAAATAGTAAAACCAGCATAAATAAAAAGAGTAGTCTCAATCTCATTAGTAGCAAGAAAAACACTACTACTAAATCATTGTCAAGAACTACTCTGATACCACTTTGTAACGCCCCGGACCCGACCAGCCACCTGAATAGTGTCGAACGGGTCAGGTGTCACTACCTTAGGCACACCTCCCCTAAATGCCAAAGGCTTCTGACTAGAAGCGAGGGTCTCTAAGTTATATTTGGGAGGATATACCCTCTCGAAGGATCATAATAAGGGTACCGGTCCGAGTATAACAGCAAAGATGCAGCAGAATGAACGGCTCAGTAGACTGAAACCAGACCAGCAGAGCGGAAGCATAACCGATATAGATAAATAGTGAATGAAATAAATATAACAATAGAAGTAGAAATAAACACAATAGCATGATGATTACATGTAACTACAACTGAATAATAAAACATGCATCCAAAGAAGGTCATACACAACTGAATATAAAAAGGGCGCCAATATCTAACCAACAGTAGAAACAACAAGTAAGCATGCCGATACCAAAAAAAACAAAAAAAGTAAACCCCAGCTGGGCATGACCTCAAGGTCCATACCATCTCCATGCAATGACTACTGCAGCCCAGCTCCGGAAGTTGGCCTCTTTCCTACACGTAAATCCATAAAGTCTACATGCTTCCTGAAGGGCCAATGCAGGGTTTGAGACAAATCTCAGTAGGATACCACCCAAGGGTGCATACCAAATATATGTGTTTAAGTAGTCATTCATTTATAGGGAAAGTACTAAATAGTACAGTGCACAAGTAAATGCAAAATCCACTGGTGCTCAACAGCCACCATGGAGTGTCACCTGCTTCGGCAACGCCAGAATCACGGTCAAGTAACCCCAAAACATGCACCCCTGACACATCGTGTATCAAGTATCGATGTCTCGAAGGCATTACCAATAATAGTAACATGGCACCATGTGCCTCCTAAGACCTCGTGCCTCAATTACCGATGTCTCGAAGGCACGACCAAGAAGTAAACTGGAGGAACAACGATGCCTATCCTCAAATCATGACGTGCCTCAAACCTCAACCCGATGGTCTCAATGTTATCCCCTGAAGGCTCCTCACCTCCCACGTGGCTTTCTATGACAAGCACCCCCAACCAAAATACCTAACCGCAACTGCGGGGGTCTCTACCCACACGAGTGTTCAAAACCACCTCATCATAGAGTATCTCTGTGTGCGCACTACTCAATGTTTAGGGTGAGCAGTAATCACCAAAATAGTACCTATTCCACAAACTCATCTGACACCTCGTGTCCCTGCGACCATGCCACTCACCTCTGATTGAATCACCATCCTAGTAACCCAGGCCATGACTAACCTGACAGTCGTACTACCTCAAGATGATGTCCATGATGCCCAATATCGTGGTCAAAACCACCCAAAGTAATCTGGGCCAAGCCTATCCTATGATCCACATCACTCAAGCATAACCGGGAAAAGCCAAACACAACCCAAAGGGTCCAACAGATGCAATTCAGCAATTTAATATAAAACATTTTCAAACAGAAAACATAAATAGGAAAAACAAACTAAACAGTTGAATTGGACTATGCAATGTATTGTCCCATACTACCACTGAGGTCTTAAATTCCTCTATCAATTTATATCAGGATTTAATAAATTAATATCAATAGTTTAACACATTAATATTTCAATTAAAACCATTTTGGCATTCCCCGGCCAATATTCCCCGATGAGCAATGGTCCCTCACCTGGCCCGCTCACGTAAACGGGTAACAGGGCATACCCAACGGCATCCCATAGGTCCAACAAGCAATTCAATAATAAACAGCAGATAAAACGAGTCCCTCTCAAAATACCTGAAAATGCGCTGAAGGCTGCGTCACCCAAATAACCACGAAAATACAAAATGAATTATGCACCACCTACCGGATACTCGTACGATGATACTCCTTCGGTAACAGCTACCAATTCAGTCTGAACGCGGTAAATCTACAAAATATTCAATACCGTTCAAATGACTATAACTCCTTATAGAATGAAAGTTAGACAAAACGGCCAAAGATCAATCAAGTCCTTACCGAGGGGGTTCCAACGCATCAATCAGAGATCGAATTGGGTCTCAGACGGAAGATCGGGAGAAGGAATGAGGTCTGTCCGCCTTGGTTCGCAAAACCGGTGTAACAAATGGAGGTTCTGCCTCAATACGAGGCTACTTCCTATTTTAACGCAAAAAAAAAAAGAAACTACATGGCATGTAATTTGTGACTACACACCATGTAGGTCATTTAACTGTTTCTAAGATGACTGAATTCCACCGCCTTACAATCTAGACCTGCCGACTTGAGTACACGGCGTGTACTGGGGTTCTCTTCTCTTCCTCGCCGCCTTACCCACACTCTATGTATATCCATCATACATGTCTAGACTACATGTAATGTCTAAGGGGAACATGTCATGCACCTGGTTCTACCTGGCCAATAGGCCTACACGCCATGTTTGGCCTCTACACGGTCGGGGGTTACACGGTGTGTTTAAACCCACACACCGTGTAGTAAGTAACTTATACAAGGTCATCTCACGGAATGTACTTAGAGAGTACACTACCGACACTCACTTAACATATTCATGGCGTGTACATAGAAGTACATAGTGTGTAGTCTAGAAATTTCCACAAACTTCCCATTTTCTCTAGTTTCCTCAAAAACCAGTCAAAAATTCAAACAAGGTCTAGATTTTGACCTGGTCTAAAAACTCGGGTTCTTACATGATGTTATTATAAAATTGGTACTTCCAAATTCATTATTCTATCCATAATATGAATGAAAAAGTCACCATACGTGCATACCCATGGCTTACCGTCTCCACATCGTGGTGTAGTTTGTTATTCAAACACTTCATTATTTGGATGGGTATAATAATGAGTATAACTAATTTAATTAATAAATATAACATGTTATTGATTCTATATATCTGATATAGCATCCAATTACATACGCTTTCACCATCAATATAATGATATTTTCGCTCGTGTGTACGTGCGGATTACCGTCTCCACAAACTCGATGAGATTCATTTCCTCATCGTAATCATTCAAGAATAATTTCATTTTATGATTAAAAATAATTTTTATGAACATAATATTATTCTATATATTAATCAAATACATCCTATATATAATAAACATGGCTTATGTAACCAATCATATAATGTAAAATGAATTAGTTATCACTTGAAACGATGATACTACTGGAATATTATAAACAAAGAAATATTAGAGGATCATATATGATATAATATTTTTGTATATAGTTTTTTTATAGTTTAATAATAATGTTTTTACTATTATACTGAAATTTAACATACCATTAACTAAGGAAAAGTACATGATAAGTGTTAATTTCACAATCTCTTTATTATTCGAAGTTGTTTTTACGTAAGTATCAACTGGGACCTCTTTATCATCCACATCCATGTTTTCTTAAAAATGTATTTCAAAACATTTTTACTATTTACTAGACTATAGGTTAATTTCATTTATACCTTTATTTGACCTTATATGATTTGAAATGAATCTTTCCGTCGTTTTTCAAACAATGTACTTTATGTCCTTTTCGAAAAAATTAAGGTAAGAATGTCTTTTTTTAACTTATATGTTGGGTACGGCTATTTTCTGCCATTATAACATCCTCGAAGCTTCCCGTACAAGCTTATAAGAATATTTTCAAAATTAATTTTTTCTTTTATAATTATGAGACTCTTAAATGGTTTCAAAATAGAATGATTTATTTCTTTCAAAGAGTTTTCATTTTTGTCTATTTCAACATCCTTTGATGGATTTTAAACCTGTTTGATGTTGATTTATTATGATACAAATCTTCCATATTATATTGAAGGTTTTGTGATATTTATGACTGTGGATGTGTTATTTTTATACCATTCATGGTTTATAGTTAATGTCTTGACATTTCGTTTGCTAGTTTTAATATGAATGTTTATGTTAAGTTTCAATCATTTCATTCAAGGAATGTATTAGACTTAGAATGTGATGGGTGGATCTCGCTATAGATTTTTGGAGCATTGGTAGGTCTCATGAGACAATTAGATGTGGAATTGTCTGAGGCCTTTCCAAATTTGATATATGGTTTCAGCTGAGGACATAATCATTTTTAGACGTCTTGGCCAAGGCCTTGAAAAAATGATTCAGAATGTCCAGAATTATACATTCCCTCATTATAAAAATTATAATGATGGTTCATGTGGTTATTTAACTAGTAGGATTCCCACGACAATGTTATATTATGTAATTATTTTATCAACTCATATTCCTACCATAATTTGTTCATTTTTATTATTTGTAAAGGCATGTGTTTTGAATTATTCATCATGCCTAATGTTTATGTTATATTCCATTGTATTTCATACCCTTAAAAAGATTTTTATATCACCCCTTTCTTATGTTTAACTTTCCCTGGATAATAATAAGTTAGTTCTGATTCACTTTCAGGCATAATCTAGGAGGCTTGGATGTTTATAATAGAATAAATTAGTGTTTTATTTCTTTTCAAGTTGTAATGTTGAACTTATGTATGTATATTTTTTCTAATAATACTAAATTGATCGGTCTTTTGGGACATGATTCCTTGTATCATGAAAATTTTATGTAACAAAGCACTAACTATGGGTACTGGGTGTTGCGGCATTACACTCTTTGAACAGTCAAAGTATTATAATTTTACTACATTTGTTGACTCGCCTTTTTTTATTTTAATTAGAGGAATATTTTAAATAAAAATTTTTAATTAAAATTTCTATAGGAACTCAATTCACCCCCTCTAGAGTGACCTACTCCAACCAACAAGCCTTATCAAATGAGTTTTTCAAATCCCTATTTAAAAAAAAAATAACTCTGTTTTTGAAATATTTTTCAACATTGAATTTAGTTATGTTTTAAAGATCTCAAAAATTTTATTAGTTCTTAATTTTAAGTCCTTTTCAAAATATATAATTTATTCCTTAGTATAGATAATATATTTGAAGTCGATTATACCAAAAGACCTCAATTCATTAATGGATTAAATTAATCACAGTAGAAAATTATAATGAAATTTATCTTAGAAAGTATGGGTTTTGATATTTGGTCTTTAATTATAGACGAATATATGATTCCTTCTACTGAGAAGCATACTTGGGATGACCCAAATAAGTATACTTATAAAAATAATTGAAAATTCATGAATTCCATATACTTTTCTTTATTAGATGATGAGTTTAACATAATTTTTACAGGTAAAAAATCCCATTAAATTTGGGATACATTATCTATTTTACATGAAGGAACCTCTAATGTTAAAGAAATGAGACATAAAAAATGTAATATTAAATATGATGACATTTAAATGATGCATGATGATATTATTTCTAACAAGTATCTCATGTTTAATGTAATTTTTAATACAATGATCTCTTTGGGAAGAGAAGTTACATCCAAGGAGAAAACCATGAGAATGCCTGGATGCTTACCAGATAGAAGGGGAGGGTCTTCGGTCACATCTTATGGTATTATCAAGCTTCCAGTCAAGGGTATGATAGGTAGGTTGATGATGTATAATTAAGAATTAAAATTCAATAAGGATGAAGAATATAAAGAAAAGATAAAGTCAGTGGATTTCAAAACCAGTACTTATAATAATAATGAAAATAAAAGGATAAAATCTCATTCTGACAGTACAACTAATGTAGATTCATCATCTTATAGTGATGAGAAAATGGATCAATTATCTATAATATTTAAGATGTTTTATTGAAGGATGAAATTTTTTAGGAAGCCCGACTTCAAAGGAAGATATTATAACAAGGGTAAGTGGAAGAAGGATTGGAAAACGAGTGAAAAAACTGATGAAATAATATGGAATGAAAATAAGAGAACAGGACATGTAAATGCTAGTTTTCCCATGTTAATATACAATTAGATATACGAGTACAATGATAGAAAGTATAAAAAGGCCATGATGGAAACATGGAGTGCTTCTGAAGACATTTCAAGTGAATTAGAGTCTCCACATGATAAAAAGGCTGACAAAACCAATATGTGTTTTATGATAAACACATCTGAGGTGACCAATGAGTCTCCTATAAAAAATTCCTTTTATTCTATAGTTGAATTTGATTATATAAATAAAAAAAATAAAAAAAATGTTTTAATACTACTAAATTCTTGAAGAAACTTGTAATGAATTAAAAGAAAAATACAAATCATTGAAGAAATAGGATGCCTTGAAAACCACAGTAATATATGAACATACTACAATGAAAGAGAAAAATGTTCAATCACTCAAAAAGGATAATGAACTTAAGTAATCTAATGAGAAATTGAAAAAGGAACTAGATAAATTTAAAAATGGAAAGAACGATCTTACATGGATTCTTGGAAAACAATTTTTTTTAAATACACTACTGGTATTGGATTCTAACATGGGAAAAGAAATCTCACTAGAAACAAGATTGTAAATAAATCTAGAAAACCTGTTTTTCTACCTAAAAATAAAAATTCTGATTCCAGTTCAAGTCCTAGAAATTCTTTTAATACCACTAGTTTTCTAGACCAAATAGAGTCTATTTGTCAAATATGTTACATAGTGTATATATGAAACCCATGAAGGAAATGTGGGATCTTAAAGCACTGATTACTAATGTTACTGGACCCAAAAAAATTTCGGTACCAACATCTCTTTTTTTTATATTTTTTCATAAATTTGTTTAAAGAGATCTTGAAAATCATATGGTACTTGGACAGTGGAGGTCAAGACACATGATAGAATATTACTCATGATTCAAGAATTTAATAAAGATTTATAGTGGGGATGTCACCATTTGTTACAAATGATAAAGGAAAAATAAATGACCTCAACCAGATTGGTAACACTAACTCAGTTTTAATTTCTAATGTACATTCTATTGAAGGATTAAAATATAATCTGCTTAGTATCTCAAAACTATGTGATGTTGTTTTTCATGTTAAATTTTAAAATGATTGTTGTAATGTTTTTAATTATAATAATGAATTATTATTTTCTTCTTTTATAAATGAAAGTGTTTATGTTGTTAACCTAGATTATTTAGTTTCTCAAAATGTTTCATGATCTATTTTATTTTACAAAGAGTCTTGGATTTGGAATAGATGACTTGTACACTGAAATATACACTCCCTTACAAATATTTCTAGAAACGTTTTAGTCAAGGATCTACCCAAACTTGAGTTTCCAAACTAAAAAGTCTATAATCCCTATCAAAATGATAAACAACAAAAAAATACCTTTCAAACAAAAGAAAGAAGTTCCCACTTTTAAACCTCTTGATTTGGTTCATATGGATTTGTTGGAACATCTAGAGTTTCTTGTCTAAATGGGACGAACTATTTTTTTTATAGATGACTATTATAGGTATATATGGACATAATTTTTGCCTCATAAAAGTGAAGCATGTAATTACCTCACCAAGTATGCTCGATCTGTAGAAAACTTAAGTGAACATAAGATAAAACATATAAGAAGTTACCATGGTCGTGTGTTAGAGAGTCAAGAGTTGGAATATTTCTTCTCACTAAATGGATACAGTTCTGAATTATCTTCCCCTAGGACACTAAAAGAAAATAAGGTTGTAAAAATAAGAAATAGAACCTCATAAAAAATTTCTAGAACTTTTCTTAGTGATCATGACCTTTCTATTTAATTTTGGGTTGAATATGTAAATACAACCTAATATATTATTAAAAGTGTGTTAATCATAACTATTATTAAGTAAAAACCTTATGAGTCTTGGAACAATAGAACACCCAAGGTTAGATACATCAATGTTTTTGTTTGTAATGTCTATATTCTTAACACCAAGGATAATCTGGAAAAGATTTCCTCCAAGTGTGATGATGTAATTTTTCTTGGATATTCAATCTCTAGTAAAGCCTATAGAGTCTTTAATAAAAGAACTAAATGTGTGGAAGAATATGTACATGTCAAATATGATGAAATAGAACCAAATTAACTAAAAACCTCTCTAGATAATCTTAAGGATGATATTTCAAATCTGGAATGTAATGCTAAATCTTCTGACCATCCTATGGAAGAATCTGTTAAAACTTCTAGTTCTAGAAATTCTACAGATTCTTGTCCTAAAGATCCTGAACCTGCAGAAGATGTTGACATAACCATCCCTTCTTTAACTATATCATTCAGAACCCCTAATAATGATCCTCTAGATGTTGTTATTAGTGATTTAGATTATAGAACATAGACTAGAGCTTCTATAAGAAATCAGGATGAACATCAAGCATTATTGTCACAGTATGAACCGAAAAACATCAATGAGGAAATCAATGATGAATTTTGGGTGATAGCTATGCAAGATGAAGTAAATTAGTTTAAAATAAATAAATTATGAAAATGTGTAGATAGACTCAAAGACACCTTGACCATAGACACTAAATGTGTGTTCAGGAAAAATGTAGCTGAAGCTGTAACATAGTTAGAAACAAAGCTAGATTGGTTCCACATGGTTATAGTCAAGAATAAGGAATTGACTATGATGAAACTTCTACATTAGTTTATATAATTAAATCCATTAGAATGTTTCTTGCGTATACAACACATATAAATTTCAAACTATTCAAATATATTTCAATAGTGCATTCCGAAATTGGTATATAGTTGAGGATTTTTTTGAACAACCCCATGGTCTTACAAACGCTCATTTTCCAAATAAGGTTTTTAAATTAACAAAATTTTCATATGGTTTAAAATAAACTCCAATAGCTTGGTATGATAAATTAAGTAGTTTTATTATTTATAAAAGTTTTTAAAAAGGTATAGCTACTACTTTTCACTATATAAAACGAATTTATAAAGATGTTTTAGTTGTTAAAATCTATTTAAATTACATTACCTTTATATCAGGAAGAAATTCTTTATGTATTGATTTTTAAAAAATGATGGCAAATTAATTTGAAATGAGTTAGATGGGTGAATTAAAATTATTTCATGGATTTCAAAATTTTCATAAAAAGAAGGTATTATCTTAAATCAAAAAAATATATATATAAAAAATATTATAAAATGTTTTGGCTTAAATAGAACTAAAATTAGTGATACTCTAATGAGTACCACCTATAAGTTGGATCTTGATGAAAATGGTAATTATGTTGATCAAACCACATATAGTGGAATGATCAAAAGTTTTCTATACTTAACTTCTTGTTGTCCTGATATTATATTTAGTGTTTTCATGTTTGTATGTTTTCAAGAAAACCCCAAAGATTCACATTTATATGCAGTTAAAATAATTATCAAGTTCCTCAAACATAGTACTAAGTTAGGAATAGTTTATCCTAGAGGATAATAATTTGACCTGGTTAGATATTCAAAGGCTGATTTTAGTGGTTGAATATTATATAAAAAAACTCCTCTGGAACATCTCACTTTTTGGGAATGTTACCAGTTTCTTGGTGTAGTAAAAAATAGAATACTGTTGCATTATCTACTACTGAGTCTTAACACATAGCTATTGGTAGTTGTTGTGAACAAATTTTGTGGATGAAACCAATGTTACTAGATTATGGATATCAATTCATACATATACCTATAAATTGTGACAATAAAAGTTCTATTAAGATTTCATAGATTTTTTTTCACATTCTAGGACTAAACATATTGATGTAATATATCACATTTTTAGATATCATTATCGAAAAGGTGATATCACATTGGAATTCATTGGAACATAAATTCATCTTGCTAATATATTCACAAATCCATTAAATTCTGAAAGGATAAATTACATCATACATGAGTTAGGGATGATAATAATTAGGTGAATAGCTTATTATTTTTCACTTTACAATTTAACAATTCACTGTTTCACAATTTATTTTTTTGTAGTTACTGTCTAACAATTATTGTCTCTCAGTTACGGTCTCATACTTACTTTCTCAAAAATATGGTTGGATCATTTAGAGTCAATCCATAATGCTAAAACCATAACCACCTTTCCTTGTCTTACCATAATGACATAGACTTATAATTTTAGAAATTTTTTTACATATCGTTGTATTGCTTATCTTATTGATTTTATGACTCATATTTGTGTTTTCAATGTTTAAAATCCCTAAATGATAAAAACCCAATATTTCCACTCTTTGCATCACCTAATCTCACTTATCTTAAAATAGAAACCCTTTCATCTCAAATTGTTATCAATATTTCATCTTTTCATCTTACTCTAACCCACATTGGACTCCTAGAATGAAGAATCCATCCTCATCAACTCCTAAAAAATGTCTACTATTGAAGAAAGAGAAAAAGGATATGAAAAGCATGCATAAAAACCACTATATCCCGGACTTACTGATCATATAGTACTGCTAGAGAAAGAAATTTGTCATAAGTGGTAGCTTAAAAGTAAGTCACTTGTTTTCAATGTATTGGGAGAATATGGATGGTTGAACTAGTACACAGAAGAGAAAAGACCCATTTATCTAAATCTTGCTTCTAAATTTTTTTAGTATGTTCAGTTCTTGTTTAATTCTGAAGATGATTTGGTAGTAAAAATAAGGGTTAAATTTAAAGGTGTTATTATTCTTTGTGTTTATGGGCTGGCTTCCTCGGAATAACTCAGGAAGTAATTTTTGTGGATTAACAAAGAGGCCATCCTCCACCTGGTGATGTGTTTATCCTAGAAGAGACTCTTGGAAATCTGACTATAAATAAGAAGAATAGAAGGTAAATTGCTACTAAACTGGATGATGAGGCAAGGTTGTTGTTTAAGTTTATTCAACATCTTATTTGTCCAATGAAAGAGGACATTACCACTCTTATGTATCAGGTGTATTCTTGATACATCTTATTAATAATTGTAAAAAGATCAATATGTGTATGTATATTATACTTCACATTCGTGATATTATCAAGACAAATTCAAAAACAAACTTCTCTATTTTATTCAAGGTTAATTTATACAATATTGTTAGCCAATGAGTAATTAGTATGAATGGAGAAGTAGTTGATGTTTATGAGTTTTGTTTCTCCAAGGATACATTTATATGGATTAAAATTAGCTGGAAACCATGGAAGAAATCTTGGGTGGAAGATAATGAATAAATATATGAATGATTTTAAATGGTTAAAAAGCAAAAAGAAATAATAATGTATCTAAACCTATTGTAGAACATGATGTTGTTATTGAATACATAAATGAAGAAGTAGAAGATAAATAAAGTGAACCTGAAGAATGTACTATCTTAGAAGAAGAAGATAGTGGCCTACCTTTTCCACAAGAAGTCATTTTCGAATATTTAGTTGCTGAAGTTGATAAAAAGATAGTTACTGAGGAAATGTTTCCCGAAGAAGAAAACGTTTCCGCTTTGGAAGAACAATATGTTCCTGAGGAACTTTTAGAATTACCTTTGGACCTTGTTTTAGAAGAATATTTGTCTTTTGAAAAAGTGGCTTCTACTGTGTAATAGTTAGAAAAATAGGATAAACGTGAACTAATTTTATCTGTTGAGGAAAGAATGGAACTTGCCTTTTAGCTAGCTATAGAAGACATGGGTGGACCTGAAAGAGATTAGAATTTGGATGTATATCCAGATATTCAGTCCCTTTATCATATCACAAATGCACTTATTAAGGGGGAAAGAACATTATTTTAGAAATTATTAATGTGACCAAGCATGTGGATTTTTGTTCAGTGGATACCTATTACCGATTTCCAGAGTATTTTTATGTGGATGGTTCTCAAGGAGTATCAGTTAAATCAATTGATCCCTCCACAATTTTTAATCTAAAACCAATAAATTCCAAGGAAACTTTACCTTCAAAAGAATCTGAACCTCTATTGGTATCTACTTCAGAACCTATCTATGAAACTCATGATTAGGTATGTAATGATGTTTTAAAAGGATTTGGAAACACATTGTTATCTTGGTTTGAAATGGTCATGAAATCACAACCTACCCCAGTGACTAATCATAGTGAAAGAGATGCTTCTATGATGTTAGAGAAAATTATATGGAAGATTCAACTGAAAATGCTTTATGAAAATCATGAAGTTAGAATTGAGAAAAAACAGTTGAGTGATGAGGTGAAGTCTCTAAAATATAGGTTTGAAGATATGAATAACGTATTGAAAACTGATCAAGACCATGTTGCTTATTTTGTTGATGAAGTTGGTGATCTGATTCCATGGAAGCTTTTATATCTAATTCAACCAAACCTGACTTCAATATTTTAAAAATTAGCTGATATCAACACAAATATAGTCAATGAGATGTGTTCACTTGTTGCTAGACTTAACAAGATGACTGATGGATATTAAGGATGATTACAAAAGGTTCTAAATCAGCTTGAAGTCTCTCACATCAGCTGTTACAGCTTCACCTACTTTTGGACAACCATCTCATCCAAATTACTACGATTTTATAATAACTGTTTTCAAATAAGAGATTCAGTATTTATTGAGTGGTGTTGATAAGGAATGTCTTTTTGCTATAATCAATAATAGCGACTGCGTGCTTGAATTGGTGAGGGTCCATTCCAATATAACCAATGATGTTGAATAAGATACTTTTATGAAAGTGGAATTCTACTTTAACAGAATTTATTCTAAACATGAGCTGACCAATCACTTAAAATAACTTGTAGATTATTTAAAATACCTCCAATCATTAAATCCATTTAAGATGAAGTGCATAAGATCAAAAAGTTTACACCCACTCAGGATATGTTTCTAGAAATGAAATATGACTTTGAGAAGGCTATACAGTATGGAGGTGAGATCATCCTTGATTTCATTAAGTTGTTGAATACCTATATTCATGTGTAGAGAACTGCCATTATAGATCATATAGCTACCCCTTCGCGGCTAGTTCAAAATCATTCCACCTACATTACATTTTCTCTAACTACCATGTCTATATCTCAGGATCTGATCTAGAGCAAACTTTTTTTTATTGAGAAAAAATTGCATCGGTCTGTCACTAGACTATCTCATGAAATCTCTATCTTTGAAGGAGTTTATTTTACTTCTCTCACAGCTGGCTCAATCCCTTTTACCATTTCTTATTCTACTCTTGTGGATCCTCTTGATGTATTTTCCAAGTTCAAAGACAAGGATGTGGGTTCTGAAGAGAAGTGAAGGATGCATTTTTGATAAGGATGTACTGTATTTTTCATTATTATAATAATTAACTCTCTCATTATATTCAATCCAATGTGAATTGTTGATTTTTATTCTCTTACTTGTATTTATTTAGTACTTCCTTTTCTTTTTATTCTTTTTGGTAATCCCAAAATGGGGAGAAATAAGACAATACATTTATGGAAAAAGGGTCTTCATGGGAGAAGAATAGTTTTTATACATCCTATCACATATATACCCAAATATATTGTGTTTACTAAAATATATGGCTTATAAATGCCAGGATTTGTTATCATAAAAAGGAGGAGATTGTTAGGCTCCTCCCATTTTACTCATATATTAATGCTCACAAGTCATGATTAACATATCAAAAATCATGTATGAATCTTGTAAACTGTTTTTAATATTATTCTATTTTGTTGCAATATGATTATGCAAATGTTTAATCTATTATTTTAATATTTATTTTTAAGATAGTTTACATATATTCGAAAAAAAATTATGATACCATAAGTTTGCTGCTAGTTCTATATTTTCCCAAATTTGGGGAAATTGTATGATTGATACAGGTTATGGATTCTTACAATGGAGCTGACACAGTTTCCTTGCTACCATTTCCAAGACGTTGTATCAAGACACTATTTAGAATTTTGAAAAAGGACTAGAAACTATTACCTGAGACATTGTGTTCCTGACACTACAGTCCTGATACAGGTTCGGTAATTCACAAAGGACTAGACATCATAACTGTACAGCTAGTTCCAAATCTCAATGCAACTTTGGAACTGTGATTGTCTCAACATGACTATCTCACTGTGACTATCCAACCACAACTGTTACACCATTCCATACATAAAACAATCTTCTGTATTTTCCAATTAAATTTAAGAATTATTTATAACTGTCATATTTGAGTCATTTAATGACACTGACATAATTAATGTTTTTTAGACATGTCACCTAACAATACGAGGTATGAGGTGTATAAATCATGATCCCTATCGATAATAAAAAATAAATATTGAAGATAAAATAAAAGATACTTACCATGCTACATTTTGATCAACCAGTTGATTGCATGAAAAATATAACAACATTCATACACTGAAGAACACACATAGAACTCTCTATTCCTAAGGCTGAACTACTATAGATCAAAATCTAAAACATCCTTGCAGTAGAAACTCTAATAAGAATAAGTTCTATAAAGAACATCTCATAGAACATGAAACCATAACACGAGACATGCGATACTCTATTTTCACAAGGGGAATTGAAAATCACTTATGTTATATCCTATAAGTCTCGAGTTTCATAGACAAAAACTTAGAGTATTTCTAATCCTATCTCATTATCTTGTCTCTGATGTGTATTATTCATATTAATTTTCAAGAAGTGTTTGTATATATATTAAAACACACACTGTCTCCTTCACTTAATTGGAGGATACAAGATATCCTCACACATATATCTTTTACACCTTATTTCACACACGTATAACTACGGAAGAGGTCATGTATGACCTGGTTGTTAGTTTTCCCATGTAGAATAGTTGTAGAGGTCTTGTTACATAGACAGTCTTTTGTACTGCTCTTAACCCTGATCCAAGGTGTGTATCCAATTTTTTTATATTTATTTCTTAGTGGTAAGTGATCACCAAGTGGAGTGGATTAGGTCTCGAATTGAGACTGAACCACCTATTTTATCCATTGTGTCTTTAAATTTATCCTTTCTATATTTTTAAAATATATTTTAGAAAACTAAATTTTACTTTGATTTTTAGTCTTTGCTAGTGGTTATAACTATTTTTCCTTATAAGAGTAGTTTCAAAAGTTGTATCAATATATTATATTATTATAACTGAGAATTAATCAATCTTTTGAGAATATAGTTAAACATTTAAACTTTTATAATTTTACTACCTTAGTTAATTGTCCTGTTTTTATTTTAATAGGATAAATATTTTAAATAAAAATTTTAAGATAAATTTTAATAGGAACTCAATTCACCCCCTTCATGAGTTTCTTATTCCGACCAACATTGTGTTTTTCCAAAAGAGAAGAAATATTATCAAAAATTAAAATTTTAAAACTAAATACATATAGAATACGTGAAGAACCCCTTCATCTATAGCTTCCCTAAAACCTTTATCTCTAATAAATCATTAAAAATGTGAAAAAATTTCAATTACCCTAATAATACATTATATATTGAGAAATATGATAATGTTGGGACTTTAAAATATCATAAAAAAATAATCCATAATCCCTAGAAATTTTGAAGTATGGAGAAGGTATTTTATGTACCATATAGTTGCCTTAAAGTTTATTAAATGTTGGAAAAGATTTCAAAATCACTTTATCATCACATAACAATAATTATTTCTAGTTAATCATCTATATGGGATAATAATTTCATGTGGTAATTTATTTTTTCCATCTTGATAATCAATCTTTAATGTATTGATACCACATAAAATGATTCAAATTATCAACTACTAAATGATAACCTTATCAATTACCTATTAACATTATTAATCATAGAATATGTAAAAAAATTTATAATTATACTAATCGGGTTCTCACTTTTTTCAAAAAAATAATTAAAACAAAAAAGAAAGGTATGTATAATTACCTAAAAAATAATCAAAAAGAATCCTCTAAAATTATATAATTAATTTTTCAAAACAATAACACTAAAAATTCACCCTACATTTAGTTACTAATTTTCATTGATATAATACTCAAAAAACAACTAAACCAAAAAACTGGTAGATCCTTGATCATATATTATCCATAAACAACTTCTCCTTTGTCGCAAAAATTGTTCAACAACATTAGTCATAAAAAAATCTTATTAAATTTCGAAACCCAAAATTCCTGATTTCCATGATTACATGTGCTTCAAAAAATTAATACCAAATTAATCCTTCATAAAATAAACGAATGAAACATGATTTAATATATAATATAATTCTAAAAAAAATAAAAATTATTTTAGAATGAACCAAAATTATTTTTATATAAAATTACATTTCAACCCCATGGTTATGTAAACCTCTCAAATAATATTCCCAAAATAAGATAACCCATTATTTTAAATAACCATAACTACCACAATATCAAATCACATACCATCCCTAAAGGTTACACCTACCTTAGTGAATAATTATTCCAAAAAAAAAACAAATAAATATCTCCTAAAATATCATTAACCACCTTAAATTCCAATCACATAAGCCCTCAAAAGGTTATCTATGACTATGAATTCAAGATCACCCTCAAAAATATTAACCCATAATGGTACCCAAAACTCTTAATTTACCCTAAACAGAATTGTTTTAACCTTTTGATGTAATATAAACCCAACAATGATACCAACTATAATAACACAACTATAATTATACCATAATTACCTGAATTATACAAAATACTTTATCTCTTAAATACCCAAGATATTTTAAGTTGAATGTTTTATAGATTTAGAAAAATTCATTTCATAATATAACCAGACATTCTAAAAACACATGGATGTTTTTCTCAGCATACCAAACTATTCAAATAATACACTTGATTAATTCAATTCTAAAACCTCAATATGAAACTTCATCTTCACAACCATTTCCAGTTATCCAAAAGAACCATTAAAATTATAGGAAAACATGATATGGGTACATAAATATCTTTAATAAGAATAAAATAATGTGAAAACATGTTAGTCTAGTGAATTATAGAAACCCTAGAAAAAATAATTATATAAAAAGAGAACTTTAAGATCAAACAAAACTTACTCTCAAATATGAAATCAACTTCTTTTCTAAAAAAATTACGGAAAAAAATTCCGTAGTCAATAATAAAAGAAATAGAATAATGACGAGGGTTCCGTGGAAAAGATGAGAATTTAAGAAGAATTAATTTATTTAAATATAAACTTTTAAACATTAAAATATCATAAAATTATTTTAAATACAGACATTTGTCCATGAAAAGACAAAAAATTCATCTTATATGAAATTGGCCTCTTATATCATGAAATACAAATATTTTCTTTTAAAATAGATTAGAAAGTATAAAAAGACTATAGAAGAGCCTTTAGATATCATGAAACATTATAGAAAAATTAAATACATTGAATGTAAAGAAAACTATCATTATGTTCATAGATAACATAACAAATATCCTTTTATAGATTTTAAGAAAATAAATAAGCATAAAAACACATTACACTATCAATGAGGTTTACTCAACATGGCCCACAAATTTTTGATCTCATTATATATTAATCATTACCCAATTGATTGGGGGAAATATAATTACATACACAATCATCATCATTTAAAATATCTAAGATACAAAACATGAAAAATCACATCAAATCTTGTATTCTAACATACTATGAAAAAATTAAAAAAAATTAAAACCATAAAATAGAAATCTAGTTGTCCAATAGAAAGATAAAACATGATACTAATTTTTTTGAGATATATTTTAAAACATAAAATTAATTGATTTAATGGAAAAATCCCCTCACAACAAGTCCAATATAAGAATCGAATATTCCCTTAACCTTAGTGATAAAACCCTAAATATATTCACAATTATAGATTTTCCCATAAATATTGGCTAGTATTAATAATTTCATGTTGTCTTCAAGCATAGATAAACTCCTAAATACCATATCCTTCTCACATTATGAAGAATTTTAGATCCTGTTGAGATCGCATTTTATATGATTTATAATTTTTCTCACAACCTATTCCTTTAAATCATATATTTTTTAACTTGTTCATTAATAAAAGGATGAAAATGATTCACATGCCCCTTATAGTTTAATACCATGAACCCACAACATAAAAATTCTTTTTAATATGACTTATAATATAATATTTTTTTACATTAATTATATTTTATAAGCTTATGTATTGTAATACATATCATATTTTTAATGTCTTTTAATTTTACTATGTTATATTAGCAATTAATAATTCCATTTTCTCTACTTATGATATTTAGGTTTTTCTTATAGATATTTATCCATAAAAAATTATTATTTTTGATGAGTTAAATTTAGAAATGTAAAGATGAATTTTGGAAGCACTACATCTAGGAATGGTTCACATTAAAAATGATCTCAATGTTTTTTGGAATTTATGATTAAAAGGTTATATAATAATATACCTAAAAAATATATTTAATTTTTTGAATATAAAGTATTTAAAAAATAATATAATTAATATAAAGGTATAAGAAATGGTGGAATCTACTTGTTTTAAAAAACTAAAAAGTTCAAAATATAAATCTTAAAGGAGAAACATATTAAAGAAATTGTAAAAATGAATCGAATAAGTGAGCTTTTATATAGAATGATTCATAATTCACATCAATAGTAGTATGTTTAAGATTAAATGTGGTGAAGGGAAAACCCTTTCTCAATACATAATTTTTATAAATGCATTTGTATGAAATTTATTATGGCTCATTGGAAAATGAAGGAATTCAGAAAACTATACAAAATAGTTATAAGTATTTACATAATGATATTATTTAATAAAAATATAATATTACTAAAAAACAAATGATATGATATCATCATATCATAAGGGTTTCTCAATATAAACAGAAGGGTTATCGGGGTGGAAAATTTATCAATAGAAATACACTCTAGATAACATGTTAACCTAACATATTCAATTCATAAATAATACTCATTATCAATTATAAAATATGATTGAAAATATTTTCAACTATATTGTTATGGCACATTGTAAATCATAAAATTTGATTGATAAACTAAACATGCTATGAGGGTGATGTCCATGGATGTCATTGAAGATTACTAGAATATAGGAAAGTCATGAATTACATTGTATATGTAAGGGTTAAAAATAGGAAATGTAAGAGTCCACCAAAACTTGGGTAAAGGTTTAATAATTTTTCTAATAAGGATAATTCACCATAAAAGTTTTTGGATAAGGTTCAAATGTTCTAGGAACAAACCATATTTTGAGTATGGGGGTCACATCGCAAGTGAAGTTCCTAAAAAAAATTAAATCCAAAAATCATTTGTATATGTAAAGAATTTTTTATATGGAAGATATTTACTGATAACCATTTAGAAATATGGACATGGAAAGAATGTTACCAAGACATGTAATATGTTTTGAAGAATATTTTTCAGGATACATAATATATTTTAATTTAACTAAATTCAATACATAGTATAATTTTATCTTCCAATGATATGTAAAGTTTTTTAATTGTAAACCTTGTTCAATATTTATACATAATATAATGTAACCATTATAAGTAAGGTTTTTGACTTAGTAATTTTTCTAATTTTTCAATATGAAAATATTTATACCTTTCCATTTTTTCACCACTCTTATATGTAAATTTTTTTCCCAAAACGTTAAAAGAATATATGAAAGGAATAAAATTATTACTAAATGATGAATATTAATAAATAATGAACATTAAATTTCAAAAATAAAATAAATTTAAAATATTAAAAATAATTTAATTTTATATATAAATTATTTTATTAATATATAATAAAAACCCATAACGTACTATTTCAAATAATTTCGAATAAAAATTCATATTCATGTTTACTCAGTATGTACCCATATATTTGGTATTAATTTGTTTACAATCAGGGATACTAATTAGTAAGGGTGGATGAGATATGTTTGAGACGTTTATAATGTTTATGAGATTATTTGGGTTTCCATGAGATGATTTTAAATGATTTTATTAGTGTTTGAGAGGAATCTATAATCACCATGCTAGATGTCAAAATTATAGCTTTATATATTCTTCTATAAGGTAACCAAGCATGATATTTTATCTATGTATTGACTTTTGAGTCATTGTATGAAGTCTTAATGAGACACAAATGAAAATTCATCTACTTAAGAATCAGAAAGAAATTTTTTCTATGTGAGACCACATAAGTAAATTATCTTATTATAGGTTTTAATTAGGTAAATTTAGTTACACATAGGGTGGTGTGATGTACGTATGTAAAATTAGTTTCATATTATATAATGCTAATATTGTAGGATAATTTAGCCACATAAGATAATTTTTTCCATGAAAAAGAAAATTTTGTTAATGGAAATCTAATACGACTTAATTATTTTGGTAATTTATCTTATAGGTGTATATCATAATATATTTTCCTATTTGATGTTTTTTTATGGTCACATAATTTAGTTGAGAAATGTGATGAGTATTGACCATAGTATGATGATTTTATTGGTGAAAATTCAAGTTTCAAATATTCAAATATTCTATATAATTTAAAATCATAGAATGATAAAGACATTCTTAGAGTTTAAAATATCACAGCTAGATTGTGATTGAATAATTATAAAAAATCAATGATCATTATTCAGTGAAAAAAAGTTCAAACATGTGTTGAGACTGATGAGATAAACTCAAAATAAAGTTCATTTATTCTGTTTTCAAGAATAATATAGATGTTTATGTGATGATTATTTTTCATTTTAAAGATTATGAAATAACATGAAATATATTTAGTGATTCAAGATTAATGTTCTTTATATTAGAAATGTTTTATTAAAATTTTGTTACACTGTAATTATTTCATTCTCACCTTAAGATAGTAGAACAAAATGTAATTTTTAGAAATTAGTTTTCTCAGTCATATTTTTATAAAGATAAAGATTAATGGAAATATAGACTGATCTAGTTGATTTAGAATAATTTTATGTTTCCTTTTCATAATAAATAACATAATAATATATATAGTTTTTCTATGGGAATATGGGAGAGAAACCCCCTAAAATAGATTTCAGTGAGTCTAGGGATGGAAGATTTAGGAAGATAAAAATTGTCCAATAATCATGTTCCATTATTTTGGTAGGATCAAGAGAGATTTTCATATATCAATTTGGGTATATGAATGTGATGTGTGGAATTAATGAATCACCTATCCAGAAAAGTGATTTCTCAAAGAAAGAAAAATTGTGACTGTGAAATATAAAATTGATATTTCATTGAGTAGCATGGGATAGAGTGAGAAAAAATATAATCTATGTGGGAGAACATGTATATGAGTTTTTGTGCATCTTGACGATCTATCTCTACCTGAGCGTATAGTTTTTATAGAATAAGATTCAATGAATTACTCAAGTGTTTTCATGTAGTGATGTAGAAACAACTAGTTCATTTATTCTGATCATCAGGAGTTGTATTTCCTAAATAAATTGAGCATAATCATTTTTTCCTATCAATTATTCTCAAGGGAAGGATCTTTATTAGTTTACAAAGAAACCTTTAACATCACGTGGCTTTTTTCATTTTTTTGGACTCATTTTAACTAGTCATGTGCTAAGTATAACTAGCGATATTATATATAAAATAGAGTGGGATGAAATTAAATAATGATATCGAATGAAACATGGTCAATCCACTTGTATTTGATCATAATAATGTAGTGGTGAATATTTGGCTCAGTGGGATCTGATCATGGAAAAGAGTAGAATCCCATGCTAGGTCTGAACCTTTTTTTAACTACTTGTTCTTTATATTTTTTTACTTTTTAATTTTACATGGGTAAGGTAACGTAAATATATTGAGTGGATCATGTCCTAATCTTTAGTAGTTGTTTAATTATAATTAAAAAAATTTAAAAAATACAATTAATACTGATTTATCACTGTTCCAAATAGTAAATCATTTCATGGGGAATTGCAAGTGGTATCAGATTAGTCATGTTCCCTCTTTTCATTCCTTTATTAGATTATTATGTTCAATAAAAATTTGGTCAATATCATAGGTGTTATGAAATTTTATGGAAAAATACTATGAATGGATGTATAATATGATTCATTTTATTTTACCATCTAGTATTAAATTAGTTGATTCATTTAATGATTGTTTACCACTAATTAAGATATGTTCTGAACAGTTTTTTACTGATAAAAGAAATATAGAAACCAATACAAATAAAATAAATGTAAACTTCTTGTACTTATCGAGAAATGTATCCCCCAATGTGATGGAATTAATTATTTCAATGAAATATAGGATAAGATAGATCCTATATTTTTAGGAAATGTAAAATTCAAATATGTTAAGCTATAGATATAGGAAATTCAATTTTAAAATATCAATATAATTGAAGATGAAAATTTGGATGACTTATTTACTTGGTTGAATGAATGTTTTAGTAACATCAGAGGATTTGGTGTGAATTATGATGATTATACTATTATTAAGAATTTGATGAGAAACTTTTCAGACATGTTTAATCCTAAGATTTTATATCTAGAATATCAAATGGATCATTCCCATGATGTACCACACAAAATTATCATTACATATGAACTTATAAATACTATATAATTTAAAAATAAATCCAAATATAAAATAAAATTTGAATCCTTGAATAGGTTTAAGATAAAAAATAAAGTAACTAAAAAATAAATTTGCATTAATAATGAATATGATAATGATTTTTAATATAGTAAATCTTGTCACCTATCAAAAATTACTAAATTTATAGAAATGGAATGTAAAAATATAAAATCCCACTAAATTGATTCAATTATGGTGATATTAAACATTATAACATTAATTTTCAAAATAAGAAAAGTGGGGTACATGATGTTGAGGATGAGAATAATAAAAATAATAGATGCATAAACTATAAAAAAGAATCATCTAAATCAAGTGGGAATAAGAAGAAGTTTCCCAGAAGAGGAATAATAAATCTGTTAAGTATTGAGTAAGTGGAATAAGTATCTTCTAACTGTAAATTTAATGATGAACCCAAAAAATAATTCACAAATTTCATGGCTCATATAGTAAAAAAAATGTGGAATATTATAGCATTTAAGGTGAAGAAGATGATATAGCATATATGGAATATATAATGAAATATAAATTGGAACCATATCTTGATAAAAATACACAACTCAATAAATAAGTTAGACTATTGAAGAAGTAGAATGGATATAATGATAAATCTCATGATGTATTTTGTACATTGTAATATGTATATATTGAAGATATAAAAATTATGAAGTAAAAAGGTGTGAAAAATGAAAAGATCATGAAGGAACATGAGGATAAACTCACATTGTAGTTTGAGGATATCAGAAAGACTAAATCTAAATACCTATAGGATGAAAAGGAATTTAATAATCTGATATATGACTATAATAAATAATTATGGATCAAGACCGTGTTGTCAAATTTTGATGAAACATTGAATTCAAAATAGTGTGATAAATCCCCATATTTTAGGTCTCATTTAAAATATATTTCACAAACAAATATGGGTTCAAATTATAAATCATGTCATTATTAGGATAAGAAGCACAAAGACAAACTCTCTCTAACACCTAAAAGGCATAAAAGCTCATGAAAATATGTATCTATAAGGAAGAACCAAAAAACCTTAGTTTAATTCTAATAAAATAATTTTTTCTTGATATAACTCATATTATAATGGAAGACCCACATTCAATGGGTACTGTTGGTGTTGTAGTATTTTTTTCTCATAGGGATTATTCAATTGAGCACAATATGTCACTAATAGTAAAAATTTATAAGGAAAGGGGTAATACATTAATAATATGACTAATAATTAATATAAGAAGAAATAATATTGTAGGGAAACATTTTATCCTCTCACAGAGAAGATCTTTGAATTCTTAGATAATGTATGTGGAATATATGAATAATAGGGACAAATAATTGAATATTTCAGGATTATTTATTATTAATCTTCCCTATACTGAAAATGGTAAAATAAAATCAAATGTGGATAATTTTGGAATATCCTTTGTAGTTAAAGTCACCTGGAAGAGAAGTGAGAGAGGAAATCCATGAATATTGGACAGTTATTTTTTTTCACACATGAAAATGGACAAAAAGATTCTAAAATACATTAGAGAACATGAGGGAAGATAATTGAATTTGATAAATGATAGTTCAATAGTAATTAATGTTAATGGTTTAACTATGATTTTAGAATATAATCTAAGATTTATAAATGCCTTTATATGGAAGGTATTAAGAACAGTTCATTGAGTATAAACTAACGGTGTGATGAAGGAACTGAAATTTTATTCTATAAAAATTAATGTTTCAAAAAAATTCTAAATATATATGTGTTATCATAATAGGATAAATAACAATTGGAAACATATTCAAAATTGGTGATCAAAAAAACTAATAATATATGAGTTCCAAAGAAGAAAATGAATAGTATAATATGAGAATTTTTCCCATTTTCCAAAGAAGTATGAGTAAAATATAAATTCATGATTTTGTAAGAGACGATAATCAACATAAAATGGAAGAATTATTAATTTTTAAAATATTCAAAAAATGGAATATGGTTCAATATATACATTAAAGAGTGAATATATAGTAATCAATACCATGTAAGCTCATTCATTCAAATATGTATGGTCTAATGGGGATTTAGTCCAAAAAAGGTAATTTTATTTCACTACATCTATTGATGATTTCACTCAAATGACTATAGTTATGGTAATAAAACACAATTATAATGAAATCAACTTGTTCAAAATATTTAAAAGGTAAGTTCAGAATGAGTTTTATGTATATATCTCGAATCTAAGATTAGATAACAAAATAAAGTTCAAATATAATTAATTTTAATATTATCTAGGAAACAATAGAATAAAAAACCAATTAAATACTCCCTAAAATACTAATAACATTAATAGTTGAAAGGAAAAATAGAATCATATTCAAAATTGGGAGAACAATGTTTGGAATGAACAAACATTTAATTTTATTCTTGATAGAATTAGTATAAACGGTTGTCCATATTAAGAATAGATGCTAAATGGGACCCGAAAACAAATTCCTTGTGAGATGTACTTTCATATAAATAGTATTGTGAAGTACATTAAATTTTTTGGAAGTCCATGTTTCATAAAAAACAAAGGCAGCAATCTAGGAAAATTTAATGAAAAATTTGATGAAGGCATCTTCATTGGTTACATTCCTAATAGAAGTTAGTACATGTGTTGGAGAAAAATGATTCATAAACTCATTGACAATTATTATGTCATAATTGTATAAAACAATTATATTATAGGAGTCTTAGTTAATGTATCATATGTTTTTTCAAAGGGAAACATTGAGTGTAAGTCAGAAAATTGGCCCATTGAACAAGAAGAAAATGTGTGAAATTTTTATGTATTTTATTTATATTATACTTTGGATGATATTGAAGACACTTAAATGTAGATAATATGTCATATGAGGCTGAAGAAACTTGTTTATATTTAAAATAAAATTGTTAATTTGGATACACCAATCCAGAATAGATTAAATATTAGGATTGAGAATCAAATAACTCTCATTTAAAAAATTAAACCCAAATTGGTCTTAGAGAAAGTTGAAAATAGAATGTATATTTGTTCCATGAATTAATAGTTCGATCAATCAGGAAAAAATACACTTAGAAGCTTATTATGAGTCCTAAAAACGTTATAGGTAATAGTTTTTTAGGAACAAACTCATTGTGAAATGAGAAGTATTAGGGAAAAAATTCCACATAGGTTTCAGGGGATTACCTTAAATTGAAGGCACAAATTTTGAATAAAACAATCTCCTTTTTCAAGACCATATTCAATAAGAATACTATTAGTAGTAACAACTCTAAAAAATATACATTCTCCCAAATATATGTAAATCCTTCTTTAATTAATAGAGATCTTGAAGAGTATGTTTTTATTGAGGAACCAATTTACTATTATTATTAATAAACATGGAATTATGGTTTCCATGTTGAAGAAATCATTATGTTTATTAAAATAGTTCCTAAGGTCCTAGTAATCTAAATATTTCAAAAAAAATCAGCAATAAAATTTATGTGAAATAATAAACTGCAAGTATTGTTATTGTTATTATTTATATTGGTGACATGATATTTTTAAGTGATAAAAGGCATCTCTATGAATAATTTACAAAGAAAAGTAAGTAGTATTTTGATATTTTCTTACCAAGAGTGATGGGTTACTTATTATGAATACATATTTTAAAATGATGAGAAAACAATTTTCTTATCTCAAAAAAATTATTCTAAATATTTTGGAAAAATTATGGAATGAAATATTATAAATAATTTTCCACTCTGATTTATTTTGGAATATAATTTTCCAAAGATGCGGATGGTAAGATTTTTAATTAGAGGGAATTAAAAAGAATTGTTGGAAACCATACATTAGTTACAACATCAAGACCATACATTTTATTTTTAGTGACTCTATATGATGGTTTTAAAAGTAATCCAAATAATATCATATATTTGAATCTAAGAGGATTCTGATATATTTCAAGGGATAAATCAACAAAGGATTTTTTTATACAAGAATATCAAATTTACAACAACATGGGTTCACATACACTGATTGGGAAAGTGATTAAACTATTAATAATTCTACATATGATTGAAACTTCTCTCTTAGTGAGTGTTTTCTGAGGGGACACATAAATAATAATCATTCAGTGAAAATAAGTATATATCAGCCTGTGTATACTATAGTTACACATTACAATAAGTAGATTTTGTAGATGAGAGTGTGTTGGAGGATTTAAAAGTAGTTTTTGAGAAACAATTATATATTTCCAATGACAATATGGGTAATATAAATATCTCAAATAATCTTTTGAAATTCTCAAGATCCAAACATACTGATATCAAATACTATATTATCAAAGAAATAGTGGAATGTTGTTATATAAATCCTGATTACATTTTCACCAAAAATAAAATTATATAAATTATAAATTGGTAGTACTAAGAGATATATATGAATATATGTATCTAAAACTTCATGTCTAACCTTCACCTCATTCTTGAGTGAGTGTGAAAAGATATCCCCAATGTTCTATTAATTGTGTTGACAAAGGGTGGGAAATAGTGAATCAACTATTTTTCTAATTGGGATATAATTATTATTTAAAGGTGAGTATTCACTGCTTTTGCATATGAATATTTGGAAATTGATTTTTGAAAAAAACATGTTGGTGTGAAAAAGGAATCATTAATTAAATAGGGACTTAATTTAAGTCATTTGGCCACACATTCTTAACATAGGGAGACAAAATCATCTAAAAAATATAACCTCATCTAGTTGTGTGGTACAAGTCACTTCACATAGAAAATATGATGTGATTTGAGGATCTCATGTTTGTTAATGATTTCTAAAAAATATATGTGGTTTGATCAAAGTGTTGAATGATGCTTACAACAAATCCAAAAGGGGGATACTGAAGTACCCTTGTATTGATTAATAAATTTGTTAATTTTTTTCTAATTGTTTTTTAATCCTAGTTGCACGTCATTAAATATGGTTGAGATTAATTTTAGATTTTTATAATTTATTTGAGAAGGTTTGGTTTCCCAACAAATATTTTAGAATAATCTACATGTATTTGAGTGGAATCTGAAATCATTATATTGGATGTCAAAATTATGGAAAAGTGTATTCCTATATAGGGGAACCACATAGGATATTTCAGCTATGTTTTGTTTATTGATTCATCATATGAAGCCTTAATGGGTCACAAATTGTAATCCATATACTTTTAATCAATAAAGTACATTTAACTATATGAGAATGTGTATGTTAATTATCTAAATGGAGGTTATTCATAGGAAATTTGAGTTACACATAGTTTATTATGTGGTGTTAAGTAAAATTAGTTCCATATATATATATATATATATATCTCATAGGATATTTCAACATTATATGATATTTTATCTACTTGAATGAATAATTTTAATATGGAACTCTATTTTGGGGCCACTCGGTAAGAAAATTATCTTATAGTGGTAGTGTGTAGGATACATTCCTTTTTGAATAATCCTTTTTATAGACACATAATTCAATTGAGATATGTGATGAAAATTGACTCGTGTATGAATATTTACTTGGGGAAAATTCAATTTTCTTGAATTTGAATATTTTGAAGAATTTGAAAAAATATGATGCTCTATTTGTTTTTTAGTATCTAAAATATCACAACATGATGGTTAATTAAGTTATATAAAAATTTATTGATCCTTATTTGGTGAAAAAAAATACAATCATGATATTACATTGATGATATGAACTCCAAATAGAGAGCATTAATTATGTTTTCTAGAATGTAGTAGATGTCAATGTGATGATTATTTATTTTCCCATAGTTCATCAGATCAAATGAAAACGATATAATTATTGAAGGCAAGTATTATAAATATCTTAAAACATTTATTAGTCTTATTTTTTAAATTAGTTTTGCCTAAATTATTTTTCTCTCCCCTCACACTAGTAGAAAAAATGTTATTAGTGAAAACTAGTTTTCTTAGACATGATATAAGAAAGTCGAAGATGATTAGAAATTTAAAGTGGTCTAATTCATTTAGAATAATTTTATGGTGTTGATTTCCCAGGGAAATATATAAGGTTGGTTGTGGTGCTTCCATGAGAACACTGGAAATAAGACATACACGATTGTTTTTAGTGAGTTTTAGGAGGAAAATAGTGTAATATTAAAATATTATTATACTCATAGTACTTTATTTTGGTAGGATCAAGATACCTTATTATTGTAACACCAAGACCCTAGTTACCCATATTCGGTGCATTATTACATAACATTGGCATGATACAAGGAATCATGTCCCGAATGACCGATCAGTTTAGTAGCCTTGGAAGTACTAGATACATTCATAAGATTTACATTACATCATAAAATAAAACCATCAACAACATTTTTCCCCTTTTAACACACTTATATCCTTAGCCTATCGCTGTGGGACAACCATAAAATACTTCTCCACATCCTGGGAAAAATAAAACATAGAATGGGGTGAGCTTAGATGCTTAGTAAGGATAACAATATAGCTGAAACATTCATAAATAAGCATAAAAATTTAAGGCAATGTATAAAACTAAAAAAGGCCTTTTAAAATTAAACTTCAGCACAATATAAAAAATATAAAATCCAATAATTCCATTTACTTATTCATATGAATATTCTACTAATTGAATAATAACATGCAATATCAATTGACACTTTCATAATGATGGAATGAATAATGCCAGACTTCATAACCACATAGTCAAGGCCTTGTGCCAGGACTAAAAATAAGATTTTGTCATGGCCTTTTTCCAAGACACTATTTTTTCTCATGATACAAAACCAACGAATCAATGAGCTATAGCAGGCTCCACATGTAACTTACTATGTCTAATGCATTCATCATATGAAAAATTTTAAACATAACATAATCATTCGTATTAAAACTATCATACGAAATATCAATAATTTATCCATAAACCATGAATGGTGTAAAAATAACACACATACAGTCAAACATATCACAAAACCTTCAATACAATATGGATGATTTCTATCATAATAAATCAACTTCAAACAGGTTTAAAATCCATCAAATGATGTTGACATTGATGAAATGAAAACTATTTGAAAGACATACCTATTTCTATTTTTAAGTCATTTTAAAGTCAAATAATTATAAAATAAAACAATTATTAATAAAATGTTATTATAAGCTTGTATGGGAAGCTTTAGTGATGATATAATGGTAGAAAATAGCCGCACCCTCTGTATATGTTAAAAAAGTCATTCTTACCATAATTTTGTCAAAAAGGTCATAAAGTACCTTGTTTGGAAAATGATGGAAAGATTCCATTGAAAAAATATATGTTCAAGTAAGGGTATAAATGAATTTAACCCATATTATAGTAAATAGTAAAAATGTTTTTAGTTACATATTTAAGAAGACATGGATGTGGACGATTAATAGGTTCCAGTAGATACTTACGTATTAACAACCTTAGATAAGTAAAGAAATTGTTGAATTAATACTTAACTTGTACTTTTACATAGTCGATGGTATGTTAACATCATGTATAATAGTTAAATAATTATTATTAAATGATACAATAACTATATACATAAATATGATATCATATATGATCCACTAATATTGATTTGTTAATAATATTTCAGTAATTTCATCGTTTCGGGTGTTAACTAATTCATTTTACTTTATATTATTTGTTACATAAGACATGTCTATTATGGATAGGATTTATTTGATTCATTTACATAATGATATTACGTTCATAAACATTATTTTTAATCATAAAATGAAAATTACTCTGGAATGATTATGATGGGGAATGTATCTCATCGCATTTGCGGAGACGGTAATCCGTAAGTACACATGAGTGACTATATCATTATATTTATTGGGAAATCATATGTAATTGGATGGTATATCAAATATACAAAATAATTAACATGTTATATTTATTATATATATCATTTATAATCATTATTATATGCATCCCAATAATGAAGTGTTTGAATAACAAACTACACCATGACGTGGAGATGGTAAGCTATAGGTACCCACATATTGTGACTTTGTCATTTATAGGATGGATAGAATAAAGAATAAGGTTGTAACTTATTTAAAATAATATCACAGTATGTAGAAGGTATTCGAGTTATTATTTTGGTATGGAAACAACAAATAAAGAGAAAGTGGAAGAAGAAAAGAACTTGAAAAAGGGTGGTGAAATTATTACCTCTTATTCAGGTGTTTCCTTTTGAGTTGATCAAAAGGGATTCTTAGGTTCGATTTATGACAAAATTAAGGACTATAGGTTTGTTTGAGAGAATTTGGAAGGATATTTGGTCAGGGTTTGGCTGAGCCAAAAGGCTTTGGAGGTGTGAAATTAAGATAAGGGTAAGTATCCTTTTATAAGAAATGTGAGGGTCACTTTAGGAAAAGATTGAAATATTATTTTATAACAAAATCATTTTCAGTATCTAATAGCTCAAACATTATTTATTTCTAGGATAATATGTGTATGGGTCTAAAAACACTCAGCTAATTTGTTTTAGATAGGTTTAGGTCACCATATTAACCTTATCATTTAGATTTAACTCTTAGTTAAATAGTTTGACATTTACTGTGTCTCTTTGTAGTTTTATATTATATGGATAATAAACATACTATAAATAACCAAGAGAACACCAATTGGTTAATTTTTAATAAATATAATCTTATCTATTTCATTTGTCCAAACCTTATATTTTTAGGAATATTATATCAATTAATAATATTGTATTTTTTTTAAAACACAATTATGTTAATTTTGACACTATTTAGTATTTGATTTTTTTGAAACCCATAATGACATTATAACTTTGAATAAAATTTATTTAATCAAACATAAAATGTCATAATATTCTATAAAATTATTGGAATTAATCATAAGACTCAATTTACATTTATTTGGATATTTATAATAACAATTATTTTTATATTTCATTAATAGGGTAATTACTGCATCATCATTGTGTCATAAATAAATTAAATAATTTAATATCTAAAAATTATAAATAAAATTCCATTATGTAGGAAGTATTTTTATATTTATAATGAATATTTATAGTGAAATTTATATCGTGTGTAACCCTATATTAAAAATGGTTTAATTATTAAAAATTGAATTTAACAGATTTAACACTTCTTTAAATAAAATAATAATAAATATCCTAATGTAATACAGGTGGACCAAAAGGATCATATTTTATAACTAAGGTTGTTTTTGGTCTAATTACACTTCTCTAATAGAATTATGACTTGTGTTATGGTAATTATAATATCATTTTTACCCTTAATTGACCTATTTACTTTTAACAGAGGTAAATAAAAGTCAAGGGATACAATCCACCAAAAATTATCTTCATCTTATTGAACTGCAATTTATGTACATATTTCAACTGTGTCTCTTATATTTTTAAAATTTTTCTCATAGAAGTGGTAAAATTATGTTTTATGCAAAATTGTAAATGCTCTTAGACGGTGGGTAAAAGACGGTAAAAAGTTCAATAAAATTTTATATATCTAAACACATTATGAAATGACTCCAATGAATTACATTGAAAATATATAGGTATTATGTATATATTTTGACATAAAATAAATTAAACTAAAATAACTAATTATTTAAATAAAAATTTGATTTTAAACAATAACACATTTTTTTCCACTATTCATAAAAAAATCAAAGTTCTCAGAAAAATACCAAAAATTCACCCTAAGCTAATTTTGATATTCCAAATCCAAAAATGAAGTAAATTATGAAAATTAACATTAATAAAATAATAAAAGTGGATACTACCATTCATAACAGCTAGTTTCATTGGACATGGTGTGTTAAAAAACCATGTTGCGTACAATGAAAGATACTAAATTATTCAAATGAAAATGTACCATTGAACCTTGGGGTGTTACATTCTCTCCTACTCAAAATAATTTCACCCATGAAATTTCTAGAATATTACTTCATAAAAATACTTGGTTGTTTCTTCCTCATATGTTCTTCGAGTTCCCACGTTCCCTCTTCCACCTTATGGTTTCTCCATAGAACATTCACCAGAAGAGTCTTTAGGTTTCTCAGCACTTGACCTAGGGTCTCAAGAATCTTGACAGGCTCTTCACAATATGATAGATCAGGTTCCATTTCAATTTACTCATAGGTGAGTACATGCATTGGGTCAGGCATGTATTTTCCCAATAGTGATACATTGAACACATCATGAACTTTGGAAAGACATGGAAGCATTTCCAAATGATAATCTAAAACTCTAATTCATTCTATAATATCAAAAGTTCTAATGTATGTGGGACTCAATTTACCCTTCTTACTGAAATGTATAACACCCTTCCATAGAGGTACCTTTAAGAAAACATGGTCCCCTAATTGAAATTCCAAATCCATCATTTGGTTATCGTCATCGCTTTTTTCCTGATTTGGGATGCATTGATGTGGGTTGGGATAACCTTTTCTTTTTTCCATCGTTTCCTTAACAAGTTCTGGGCCCACAAGTTTTCTTCAACCAACATCATCCCAACTAGTTGGTGTGTGACATCTCTTTTCGTATAACTCTTTATATAGTGCCATCTGAATACTTCAATAGAAGATATTTTAATCGGAACATTCTACCATAGGTAAAAAATGATCACATATACCTTGAAAGTCATTTGATCAAGATCTCAACATGTTTTCTAAGGTTTGAATAGTTCATTCTGATTGTCCATCGGTTTGAGGTTGGTAGGCAGTGCTCAAACAATGTTCAGTAGCTAGGGCCTTCTAAATACTTTTCCAGAATCTTGATGTAAAACAAGGATCATGATTAGAAACAATCGATAGAGGCGCACCATGTAGTCTTACAACTTCATTAATATATAGTCTTACTGGACTTTCAAGTGGTAAATATTCTCTTACAGCATGAAAATGTGCTGACTTGGTAAGACAATCAACAATGACCCATATTATATCATTCCTACTAGGAGTATTTGGTAGCCCCATGAGAAATTCCACTGTAATATTATCCCAATTATACTCAAGTATGTTAGGAACACAAAGTATCTTCCCAAATTTCAAAATTCCATCTTCATATATGATTTTACTCAATCTCCCATCATTCACAGCTTTAATCTTTTTTTGAAACTCCTCATCATCTGTCTGAGAACTTTTTATCCTTTCTAGTAATTATGGTTTGGAAAACATTTTAAAAATTATTGACGTTTCACCTTCCATGGTTATTCCCATATACATCTTTACAAGATTCATGAAAATAGGATCCCTTTCAACTCTCATCATGTTCAATACTCCATGATTATTTCTACTTAAAGCATCTTCCACCTTATTTTCCTTCCCCAGGTGGTAGTGTATAGTGAAATCATAATCCTTGAGTAGTTCAAACCATTGTCATCGCCTCATGTTGAGTTCTTTCTATGAAAAAATATATTTTAAACTCTTATGATCAGTATAAATCTAACAATTTTCAAAATAGATATAGTTTCTCCATAATTTTAGAGAAAATATTTCAGTTTCTAACTCATGATCATTAGTATGATAGTTTTTATCATGAATTTTTAGCTTTTGTGATGTATAGGTAATAACTCTATCATTCTGTATAAGGACACAACCAAGTCCTTTCTTTGAAGCATCATGATAAATAACAAATCCATCGTTCCCTGATGGTCGATTCAAGATAGGAGAATTGACTAATCTTTTATTCACTTCTTCAAAATAGTATTAACACTATTTTTTCTAAACTAATTTAACCCCTTTATGTGTGAGCTTTCTTAATGAGTTAGCCAACAGGGAAAATTCTAGACGAAATGTCAATAATAACCTACTGAACCAATAAAATGGCATACCTTAGTTATACTTTTCGGTGCTATCCATTCTTGTACTGCCTTGGTCATTGAAGGATCAATAGAGAATCTATCCATATAGACAATATGGCCAAGAAAAGAAATTTCTTGAAGCCAGAAATCACACTTGCTAAACATCCCATATAATTCATTTCTTCTAAGGGTTTTCAGAATAGTGCGCAAGTGATTTTCATGACCTTCATAGAATTTTGAGTATACCATGATATCTTCAATAAATAACACTAAAAATTCATCAATATATTCAATAAAAACTCTATTCTTTAGATCCATGATGATAGAGGGTTCATTAGTCAATCCAAAAAGAATTACTATAAACTAATAATGCCTGTACCTAGTTCGAAATGTAGTTTTCGGAATGTCTTCCTTCGTCAAACACGACTAATGATATCCATATTGAAGGCCAATCTTGGAAAAATATTATGCTATATAAAGATGGTTGAATAAATCATCAATCTGAGGTAGGGGATACTTGTTCTTTATTGTTATATCATTGATCACCCTGTATTCAATTCACAACCTCATTGATCCGTCATTATTTGTAACAAAAAGGACAGGGGCTCCCCATGGAGAAAAACTAGGGAGAATAAATTCCTTATTAATAAATTCGTCTAGTTGTTTCATTAGTTCCCCTAATTCCATATTTTCCATTCTATAAGGGGTCTTCAATATGGGACTTTAACCAAAAATAAAATCAATGGAAAACTCAATTTCTAATTATAGATGATTCCTTGTTAAATCCTCTAGAAACACATCAACATGTTCTTGAACAATAGGTACATACTCTATTAAAACATTATTTTCCCCACCTAGATTTATTTCATTCATTTATTCCCCAATTATTTAATTTAATGGAGCTACTGGGGGTGGATCTAGACAAGAATCAGGTGGTGACATTTCTCCTCTAAAGATAAGGTACACCATATCCTCATAAAAAAATGTAACCTCCTTCTTCATAAAATAAATTATTTCATAATGGTCTAAAAGACGATCCATTCTGAGGATTATATCAAATTAAATCATAGGTATGATGATGAGATCAGAAGATAAAGAAAATTTATATTCCCTAATGGGAAGTGATTCACAAAACATTGTTGCGATGATACCTCCCATAGTTTTTTTGACTGAAAAATCCCTTTTTAAGTCAAATTTAAAATATTTAATTTTCATAGAAAACTGGGAAGATTTGAAAAAATGTGATGATCCAGAATCCAACAAAGCATTGGCTAAACTTGGGGAAACCATTAAATTACCTACCACTAAGTATTTTGGGGCTTCAACCTCAGCAGTAGGGATCACATAAGCTTATCCTTTCTCCATTTACCTTTTCTGAGGTATGTTCCCTTAGCTCTAAGGACATTCATTTTCATAATTCCCCTCTTCTCTAAAATTGTAGCATTAAACATTGAAAGCCTCTTTTTTCCCCTTGCAATCACGAGCTTGGTGGCATTTTTTCCCACACTCGTAACAGACTCCTAATCCATTCAGGCAAGTACGAGGGTGTTTCTTCCCATATTTACCACTAGATGGATATTGAAATTTTCCCTTCATCCCCTTATATCTATTTCAAGAGTGTTCAGTAGATCTCTTTTCTCTTGCTTCTCTTTAATGTCATAAAATTAAGAGAATTCATTTTCTGTCTGGATAGTGCATGAGACAATATCTTTATAAAATGAGATGGATTGCGAGACTAATGATCAATGTAGAAATGGTTTTAACCCATCAGAGAATCAATAAATATTACTCCTTTTGTTACGTATATAATCTACTGCATGCCTTACTAACCTCGTAACGTTAGCCTCATATGTTGCGACATTATCATCCTACTTTTCCCTCAGACTAAAAAATTGTCTTTCCATATCCGCTCGATGGACATAAGAAAAGAGTTTTTCTAAGAAAATCTCTTTAAACTTCCTCCATTCCATGTCTGATACTTCTTCATCTTCTTTGGTTTTTTGGATTAATGACCACCATTAATATTCATCTCCTATGAGGAAATAAACATCCATGACAACTTTTTCCCTTTTGCTACTCCCCAAAGCATGAAATATGTTCTCTATGGAATTTATCCATTTCTAAACTAATAATGGATTTTTACTCCCATTTATGTTTGGTGGTTGTTACCTCATTAAGTGGTCAAACATTGATCCTCTGTGTTGTGGATCAGAATTCTCCATATGGGTATGGTTATTATTAATAACCTGAGTGAGTTGTCTCAGTATGTTGATAAGTTGATCAGTAGCAATTGCATCACCATATCCACTATAATTATCGTGAGTAGGAGGAAAATTCCTTCATGGATTACATGAATTGATATGGTTTCCATTCGTTCCACTAGTCTCCATTTCTAAACAATGGAATAGAGTAAACTAGTTATTGAATCACAATACATAATTCCAATCTTGTGAAACACTTAACATAAATTGAACAATTTATGGATATAATCCATAATCATAAAAATGTTTTCATTAAGGGTGTATATACTCATAAATCCTTCATAATGGTTTATAAAGATAATGGGAATTATCCTAAGCATATCCCCTAGGAGTGTTGTAACCAAGATTGCAGCAAGGCCCATTATCATGCACCAGTTCTCGTTCAAGCTTAGCTCAAATCGGTGTTTTCAATTTTTACCCATTGCTACATCTGTTCTAGAGCCACCTCTGCCTACTCGTATCTAGACCGGAATGTATTTCTTGGAAAACTCACTAAATATCTATATTACCAAAATTATAGGATGTTCTTCTATACTAATCCTCAAATTCTATTTTAGGGTAATGTTCTCTAATCCATGTTTTTCTAAATCTAGCTTCCATGTGAAGTGCCCAGATCAGTGTGAATCACTGAGAGGGGGAGGGGGTGAATCAGTGATCCTTTAAAACTTTTTACTAATTGATTCTTAATCAATTAAACCTCTATGGCTTGTTATGGCCTCGATCCACTCTTCTTCTATCTCTCATCCTTTCCTCGAATGATGCAGTAAATGTAAAGGCACAGGACACAAGGATTTACAAGGTTCGGAACAAAAGGCCTACGTCCTTTCCATGTTGGTTATACGCCCTAACATGGTTTCCTCCATTATAACTTGTTAGAATTACAATGGTCGATACAGAGTCCCACTGTATCTCTCCTGAGTCCCACAGGAGGGTCTTTATACTGTGTCCCACAGTGTTACCAGAGTCCCACTGGCCTGCTCCAGAATCCCACTGAAGACTTCTTCCACCCTGAGTCTCACAGGGGGCTTCTCCTGGCTCCTCGAGTCACACGAGTAGCTCTTCTTCTTGTTCAGCTCTTCAAATATCTTCAGCAGCCTGGGATAAAGACTGCTGGCCTTGCTCTGTACCTCTGATCACTTGAGTTGATTAGGTCTTCTCGTCTTGCTCAGGATTTATCTCCTTCTTCTAAGGATGACCTGGCCTCTCTCCAATTACTGAATACTCAGACAATTGATGTCTTTAACTTCAGTCTGGTCCAGTCTCATATCAACTCTACTTCATGCACTGAGTGCATGGAAACTCTGATTCCTCATGCACTGATTGCATGGCTTCTCAAAACTCTTCAAGAACTTCTGGTCTTGAACAACTCAAATGCACACCACTGATTTATCTTTGTTCACATGTGCACGTTCATGCATGCATGCATGCACTCCCCTACTTCTCTTCTTGGTGCAGTAAACCCTCAGAGGGTGTAGTCAACTATAGCACACACCTCCTCACATGAACTTCACACTTTGTTCAATGTGTTTACACACTTAAATGTGTGTTATAATTTTTGTGAGTCTTCTTCTTCTTCTAAGTGTGTCCACTCCACTTAGAGCACACACATAGGTTCGGCCACTTCACTTTGTTGTTTTGCACACACAACTTTGTTCTTTGATTTGCACACACACAATGAGTGTGTATTTGGCCTTCACTATTTTTGCACACACCCAAGCTATCCTCAGCCTTCTTTTCAAATGCACACACAAATGCACTAAGGCCTCGGGACTTCTTTGGTTGCACAAGGCTACGGCCTTTCCTTCCCATCTTGCACACACACCCGAATATGTCCTTCTCCACTTATGCACACACACTGCCCCATAGGGTTCCTTCACTTGACACACAAGCACAAAGGCTCGCCCTTCTCAATGGGGCAAGGTGGCGCGCAAGGGTGCGGCCAATACTTTTCTCTAATAGCCGCGTAGGGTCTTGGTGCAAGGGCCACTGCCTCGGGTGTGCACAATGCAACATCGCGGGCACACAAGTGCTTACCGCGCAGGGGGCGTGGTGCACAGAGGGAGCGCGCAAGGTCGCGCTACCCAACCTCTCCTTCCTGTCGCGCAAAGGGGTAGCGCGCATGGGACTCTCCCTTTCTCTTCTTTCGCGGAAGAGGTGCGCAAAAGGAACACACAGAGCCAAGGGATGGCTCCGGGCTTCACTGCCGCGCAAGTGGTGCGCGTAGGCTGTTCTTCGCTAAGCACCGAGGCTTCGCGGGACTTCAGATCTTCAACAAAGATTCAGCAAACCACTCTGAGTGCTTGGGCTCTCTTTTTATAGGCGAGGAGAGCCTCAAAACTTCCGCGTGGGATAAATCTCAAATCCCTGAAGTATTCGGATCTTCAAGATTTTTTCAAATCTTGAACTTTCTCCTCGGTTCTCTGCGGGTTCTTCTCTTTTTATTTTTCTCTACATGCATGCGACTTAGAACGCATGCACGACCTCTTCTCTTCCAATCCATGCAATGGTATAAACCCTTAATGGCCTCGGCAGCGTTGCTTGCCTCGGCCGAACATCGAAATCCTCATTTGTTGCATGCAGAGTCATTTTAATGCATGGACATGTTCGGTGTGGCCAGAAGATCACGAGGGACACATCGTTTTGATCGGAGGTGGCCGGGAACTCGAATTCTTCATTCGGAAGGCCTATCGTTCAGCGGCGTTGCGGGAGGTGCCTCGGCCAAGCTCGAGGAAGGGGATGATGCGACAGCCGTCGGATCAGGAGTTTGAAATACATCGGACGGCCGCGATCAGAAGATCTCGTGCGGGATCGATCGTGCGGTCGAGATCTGGCGCGCGATCGTTCGAGCGGCCAGGATTCGCTCCCGGTGAAATTTGCGCGTCCCACATCGAAACGGCCCGCGATTTCCACGCGGTTTATCAATATTACACTCCCATGAACGGCCAGTTGAATCTCCTCCCTCCACGGTGTCGCCCCGCACCGTGTTCTCTACGGGCGCACTCTTGCACCCACCCCTGCCACTCGGGCGCGCCACTGGCGCCCACTATGCTTGTCACGGGCGCGCTCTCGTGCCCCTGCTGCGCAGGCCTGATCCCCTGCGTGGCCCGAGGCTTATACAAGGCCCCGACCTCCTGCCTCAGGGATATGCTGCCTTGGCCTGAGGGTTCCCCATGGGCGTGGTGACCTCGAGTCCCACATGAGCCTTGGGTGATGACCCTCAGCTGGCCTTCCTTGGTGGCTATTTTTTGCTACTTAAAAACACAAGTGCTTTGTTAAGAAAAACAAAGTGACAAGTGTAAATGCCAATTTCCATTCAAGCCATCTTCTAAGACATTCTTTCCATTTATTCTTCATTGTTCTTCCACAAACTTCCTCAACTCCTTTCAATCATGTATTCTAGACTTATGAGACATTTGTAAAAGGTTCTTCATCAACCGAAGCTCCTGAATTAAATAATTCATCAACATTCTTCAATGATCTTCATTGATCAAATCAGAGATCAATTGGATCTTCCTCACATTCACATGCACTAATTGTTAGTGCATGGACTTCATTAATCCACTTCATCCACTTAGAAGTTGTGGATGGGTCACTTCAGCTCCTCATGCATTGTCAATACAATTCATGGTCATCAATTATTGTTGTAACTTTGTATCAGCAGGATACAAGTTCTTTGAACTTAAAGAGCAGCTCAACAATCGTCAGATATCCATGGAGAATGTTTCTACCACTACATCCTATGTCACTTAGTGAAGCTCATAAGTGACATGCCTCTTAGTACCATGGCCATTCTCCGTTCCTCACCAACACCATCACAACCTTTTTCATTCACATCTTGACATTCCTTGACATCCATTCATTCCATGACAACATCATGCCTCATTGACAACAAATGCAACACAGTGCATTTCACCATGTTTTGTACTAAACTTCCTATGAGACCAACTGTAACACCTCAACCCCAGTTACCCATAGTCGGTGCATTATTACATAACATTGGAATGATATAGGGAATAATTTCCTGAAATATCGATCAGTTTAGTAGCATTGGAATTAATAGATACATTCATAAGTTTTACATTACATAATGAAATAAAAACATCAAAAACATTTTGTCCCCTTTGAATAGACTCATATCCTTATCCTGTCCCTATATGTTAGTAATAAAATACTTCTTCATATCCTCGGAAAAATAAATCATAGAGAGGGGTGATCTTAAATGCTCAATAACTATAACAATATAGAGGAAACATTCATAAATAAGCATAAACATTTAAGGAAATGTATAAGACTAAAACAGAAGCCTTTTAAAAATAAAAATCAGAATAATATGGAAAAGATAAAATTAAATAATTACATTTACTTATTCACATGGATATTCTGTTTGTCATATAATCACATGCAATATTAATAGCCACTTTCATAATGATGGAATACATAATTCCAGGTTTTATAACCACATAGTCAAGGCCTTGTTCCAAGGCTACAAATAAATTTTTTTCAATGCCTTATTCCAAGACACTAGCTTTTCTCATTAGACCTACCAATAAATCATGGATCGATAGTGGGCTCCACCGATCACTTACTAAGCCAAATGCATTCCTCATATGAAAATGTTTAAAAATAACAAAAACATTCATATTAAAACTATCATACGAAATGTCAATACTTTATCCATAAACCATGAGTGGTGTAAAAATAATACATAAAAAGTAAAAAAAAGAAAAAAACCCTCAATGTAATATGGAATATTTCAATCATAATAAATCCCCTTAAAAGAAGTTTAAAATCCATCAAAGGATGTTGACATAGATGAAATGAAAACTATTTAAAATAAATAACTATTTATATTTTGATATCATTTAAAAGTGACATAATAATAAAATAAAACATTTATTTTGAAAATATTTTTATAATCTTGTATGGGAATATTCGATGAAGACATGATGGTAGAAAACAGCTGTACTCACCGTATAAGTAAAAAATATATATTCTTACCTTAATTTTTCAAAAAATTCATAAAGTACCTTGTTTGGAAAACGACAGAAAGATTCCTTTCAGAAAATATATGGTAAAATAAGGTTATAAATGACTTTAACCCATAGTATAGTAAATATTAAAAATGATTTGAATTACATTTTGAAGAAGGCACGGATGTGGATGATAAATAAAACCTAGTAGATACTTATGTATTAACAACTTTAGATAAGTAATGAAATTGTAGAATTAACCCATGCCATGTACTTTTCCATTGTCTATGGTATGTTAAACTCTTTTATAATAGTTAAAACGTTGTTATGAAATTATATAAGAACTATATAAATAAATATTTTATCATATATGATCCTCTAATAATTCATTGTTAATAATATTTCAGTAGTATCATTGTTTTAGGTGTTAACTTATACTTTTTATTTTATATGTTTGGTTACGTAAGCCATGTTTGTTATTGATAGGATGTATTTGATTCATATACAGAATGATATTATGTTGATAAAAATTATTTTTCATCATAAATGAAAAATTATTCTTGAATGATTACGATGGAAAATGAATCTCATCACGTTCGTGGAAACGGTAATCCGTACGTACGCACGAGCGACAATATCATTCTATTGATGGTGAAATAATATATAATCGGATGGTATATCATATATAAATAATATATAACAAGTTATATTTATTATTTACATTAGTTATAATTATTATTATATCCATTCAAATAATGAAGTGTTTGAATAACAAACAATACCATGACGTGGAGATGGTAAGTCGTACGTACCCACGTATGGTGACTTTTTCATTTATACGATGGATAGAATAAAGAATATAGTTGAACCATATTTATAATAACATAACAGTATGTATATGGTACTGTTGTTATTATTTTGTTATGAAAAAAACAAATAAAGAATAATTGGATGAAGAAAAGTACTTGAAAGAGGGTTGGGAAATTATTACATCTTCTTTGCATTTTTTCTATTAAGTTGATCCAAATGGCTCCATAGATTGGATTTATGATAAATCTAAGGAATCTAGGATTATGTGAGGGAAGTTGTGAGGATATTTGGGAAGGTTTTGGCCGAGCCAAATGAATTTGGGGGGTGTGAAATGAAGTGAAGGAGAAGTACCCTTTTATAAGAGAGGTAAGGCTCACTTTAGGAAAACCATGAAATATTATTCTATAATAAACTCATTCTTGGTTTATAATGGCATAAAAATGATTTATTACGAGTATAAGGTGGGTATGGGTCGAAAACAGTTCAACCAATAGGTTTTATACTGGTTTAGGTCATCATATTATCCTTATCATTTGGATTTAACTCTGAGGTAAATAGTTTGACATTTACCATGTCTCTTGGTATTTTATATTATATTGTTAATAAACAAACTATAAACTACCAATAGAAACCCAAGTGGTTAATTATTAATATATTTAACATTATATAAATACTTTGTAAGAACCTTATATTTTTAGGAATATTATATCAATTAATAATATAGTATTTGTTTTGAAAAAATCAATTATGTCAATTTTGACACAATTTAGTATTTGATTTTTTTTGAAAGCAATAAAAACATTATCACTTAAAATAAAATTTATTTAATCAACCCTAACTTGTAATATTAACCATTAAAATTAGTTTAAGTCATTAAAAGTATCAATTTACATTTATTTGGATATTTATATTCTCAATTATTTTAATATTTTATTAATAATGTAATTACTGCATCATCATTGTGTCATAAATAAAATAAATTATTTAATGTATAAAAATTATAAATAAAATTATATTATGTATGATTTTTTTTATCTTTATAATTAATATTTATTTTTGATTTTTCATTGTGTGTATCCCTATATTAAAAATGGTTTAGTTATTAAACATTGAATTTAACACTTTTAACTCCTTTTTAAATAAAATAATAATAAATGTCCTAATCTAATCCAAGTTGAACCAAAGAATAATAATTTATTACTAAGGTTTTTTCTGGTCTAATTACACTTATACAATAGAATTATGACATGTTTTAGGGTAATTATAATATCTGTTTTACCCATAATTACCCTATTTACTTTTAACCGTGGTAAATAAAAGTCAAAAGATAATGTTCACCAAAAATTATTTTCTTCTTATTGAACAAAATTTTACTTATTGATGTAAAAAATGTCTCTCAGACTTTTTAAATTAATCTCACTAAAGTGGTAAAATTAAGATTTATGGAAATTTGTAAATGCTCTTAGAAGGTGGGTAAAAGAAGGTAAAAAGTTCAATCAAATTTTATATATAAATACTTATTATAAAATGAATCCAATAAATTAAATTTAACATATATAGTTATTATGTATCTATTTTTACCTAAAATAAATTTAAATAAATAAAATAATTATTTAAATATAAATTTAGTTTTAAAAAATAACGCAGTGTGTTTCACTATTCATCAAAAATTTAAAGTTCTCAGAAAAATACCAAAAATTCACCCTAAGCTAATTTTGATATTCCGAATCCAAAAATGAATTTCATTTTGAAAATTAAAATTTATAAAATTTTGAACACTTCGAATTAAAATTCAAAATAGCTTGTTTCATAGGTAGTGGAGTGCTAAAAACCCATGTTGCGTACAATGCAAGCTACTGCATTATTCAAAGGGAAACATATCATGGAAGCTTGGAGTGTTAAAATAATGTAAAAAATTGGTTATATAAAGAGGATGTGTGGAATTAATGTCCTTTATAACTAGAATATTGATTTTTCAAAGAAATAATATTTGTGAATGAGAAATAAAAAAATACATTACGAAGTACGAGATAGAGTCGAGAAAAAAACATATTCTTTTTGAGATAATTCATAGCCAAGTTCATTGGATATAAAACATTTATCTTTACCTAACCTCACAGTATTGAGAGAATAATTTATAGAAAATGATCAATTTATTTTCATGTAATGATCTAAAAATTATGAGCTTTTCAATTTTTTTCATTAGAAGTTGTATATCCTAATTAATGTGAACATATTCACTTATACCTATCCCATTGAATCAAGATAAGTATCATAATTAATTTCTAAAGAAACCAAGAACATCAAGTGAACTTTATCATTTGTTATGACTCATTGTAACCAGTAGGATACTGAGTATAAATAGTAATAATGTTTTTAAAATAATGTGTGATGTGGATAAACAATTATATGGGATGAAACCTAACATATCCATTTGTATTGGATTATATGAATTTAGTGCAAAACATGTGGATCATTTGGACTTAAACACAACTTGTTTATTACACTATTTATATAAATTAGGCCAGTATAATGGAATATATTTACTGTATTGTATCCTAAATAAGAGTAAAATTTTATTTCAATTAAAAATAAGTTTTAAAATATAGCTAACCTAGATTCATCCCCCCCATCATAGTGGTTCATCGATTATTGGTTCATTTTAAATACCTTATATAATTATTTTAAAAAAATATATAAATTCTGAAATAAAACTTGTAAATATTAAATAAAATATAAATTTCTTTCTCCAACATACAAAATCATATATTATCTGATTTTTAGGGATATTATAATGGAGGAACATGGTAGAAACTTTATCAAATATATAAAATCTTCCCTCAATGGTCATATTTTATCCTTTAAATAACCAAACATCCTATTATCTCATTCCATACTAAAAATTCCTTCTATTTTTCCACTTATTTTCATTATTTATATTGTCATTTTCCATCGAGTTGACTTCATGGGAGATTATGGAGATTCATATTTCAACCTTTTAGTTATTTTGTACACTTTTTAATATTGTACCATTGTACGTTCACTGATAATATAGAGTGTATCTTTCCAATGGTAGGTAGTGTAATATTTTTATTTACTTTTAATTATAAAAATAATCATATTCTATTTTCCAAATAATTTATAAAAAATATATATTTATCAAAAAAATAATACATTCTTAATATTAGGTTGTTACTGAATGAGGTTTTAAAGAGAAGTCTTCATAGGAAGAGGTAAGAAGAAAAATAAGAAGAGTAATTTATGTTTTGTAAGTAAAATAAGAGGTTTACACACCATGTTTCTGTGTATGATCATCACACCTATGTTGGGTATTGAGGAAGAAAGAAAAATTCACACATGTTCTATACTAAATATGTATAAGAGAACTATAAATTGTTAGTAAACAATAAATATATATGAATAATAGTAATCCCTATATCATTATACTATAATAAATTAGTGTAATGTTTCAGGAGTAATTTTAAGATATGAAATTTTTGACGTTGTTATATTATGTGTCTAGGACATACACTAATTATTATATATCTAATGGTCATTATAGTGTAACACAAGTTCATAGGTTTTATTGAGAAATAAAGAGGAGTAATTTATCATATTTAGTGGTGAATCTTTTACATATTGTGTTTTATTATTCTCTTAGTGTATTATAGTTTTTCAGTGAGATAATTAACTATAAAAAGTGATAGTGATTTATTTTGAAAGAAATCATAATATGGGAAATAAAATATTTTCATTAATTCACCACCCACCACTCAATGAACCAACACCATTATTGGGGCCCTTATAAGTGGTATCAATGTACTCCAATATTCCTTTAATGATATTAATGTTTTAATATTGTTGTAATTGATGTTGTTGGACTCCATTTGTATTTGAGTTTTTATATATTTTCATAATCAAGAAATTGTTCCTTAATGTTTGAATATTTAGTCTCTAAATTTCTATTATGAACATAGATAATTTTTTTAAATAATAATAATGGGATTCCCACTTATTATGGAAGGAATTATTGTATCTATTAAGATCATATGTTGTTATACAATTTTTTATATGTTTTAATACTTTGGTAGCCTCTATTGATGGTTTTATTCTGTATGTTGAAGGTACAATAATTATGATAATAGCTAATATTTTAGAGAATAAAAATCATGTTAGAAATTATATTTTATTATATCATTTTAAATAGGTCATGTAAAAGTTAAAGGGATGAAAATATAAAGGGTCATTTGGGATAAATTACAAAATATCTATAAGGGTAATAAAAAATTTAATAAATCTAAGATAACAATTTAGAGATTGAGATATAAAGATCCCATGATGAATTTTGGGGAAATATTTGATGAATTATTCACTATGGTTAATTTAATTGTGAGAACCATACAAGGTTTTAGTGATTAATTGTAGAAATATAAGGTTGTTTAGAAGATAGTATGTATTTATCTAGATAGATATGATGCAACATTATTTTTTAGTTGAAGATTGTGATCCAGGTTCCATTCCATTGGGTGATATATATAAAATTATAATTTCTTATAAAATGTGTAAGGAAAGTGACTTCAAGTTGACGAGTAGATATTATAGAAAAATTTCCTTTAAATCTATTAATAATGATAAGAGTATAAAATACATTCCAGTATATGCGGAATAATTTATTGACAAGGAAACTTTTTAAAGGAAATTTGACAGGATCATAACATTCATTTCAAGAATTAAGATAAGTTATAAATGAAAATTTCAATGGAATATCCCACATAAATGTTTTGAGTGTGAGTATATTAGATATTTTATATCAATCTATCTAAGGATAAATATATGAAGTTAATGAATGTAAAGATAAGGATGAGATTCCATAAAGATCAATGATGAAGAAAGTACTAAAATATTATTTTAAGGGTAAAGGTGTGAATTTATTTAAAATAAATACGACAATTTCTTATCAAATATTTAATATCAATATATTAGTGAGAATAACAATAAAAGTGAGACTTAATGTGAAGATGATAAAAAATTTGTTGACTGAATAAGTGATTGACGAATAGTTCACTATTAATGAATTTACCAATTCTTAAATTGAGTAAAAAAGATAAATAAAGTTCATGTTAAATTTAAATTTCATAAAATGTCCTTAAAATATCTCAAAGATGGATTAAAAGGTAAATGTATAAATAAACTCATTTAGTCATCAAGATATAATTATGCTATTCATGCTAAAAATGAGTTAATCTTGAAAATAAAATTGATACCATGAATACATTACTATGTTGAAGGGTTTTAAAGTACACATATTTGTGAAGGTTATATAAAAGGAGAAAGATCATTAACATGATCAATATAATATTATAATGATGGAAAATGAATCAAAATAATTCAAATTCAACTTCAATTATTATGTATATGAGGTTGGAGAAAACTTAAAGAAGTTTATTGTGGAAAGATTTTTTGGTTAAAAGAATAATGAAATTAAAGTATGATAAAAAATCATATTAATAGGGTGAAAAATGTCTTATAAGAGTTTGTAAAAATTTAGATTTAATGCCAAAAGTGAAGAAAGTCAAGTTTATAGAAAAATAAGATGATTACCAAAGGTCTAAAATTTATGGGAATAGAAAATCTATTGTAACAACTACTATAAATGGTGTTCAGAAAATTCAAGTATGAATTATAAAGTGAGAAGTAAAATATTTTAATTATATCAAGATTTTGTTTCAAAAAGGATTCAAATTTTTAGTCAAAAGCTGAAATAATATCAGATATCAATATCTAGAAAACAATTATTTTTCAGTGGAATATCTTTATTTTATGGACATCACTGGCATTGTGAAATCTTTAGGAACATAGAAAATAAGTATTAGTATAGTTTCAAATATTTATACAAGTACACAAGTTATGGTAGAAGAAAATATTTATGGTCATTCAACCCACTAAAAGAATAAAAGTTGAAATTTAATTCAAAAACTCTAGAATGAATATTGAGAACAAGTTCTAAACATTAGTTAGTTTTAATAAAAAAAATTCTCATTGAATCACATTATTAAAGAATTTATCACCACTATAATTTCCTAAATATGAATTAATTTTAATACTAAAAATTCTAAAAATAAGAAAAAATGTAAGGGAAAATCTATTGGGAATTTTTTTCTATAAAGAGGTTAGAAAAAAATTTGTACTCAAAAAGAATGTCGGGGGAGTGATCTTGAGTAGAAGAGACTATTAAGGGATGGAAAAGGTGTTTTTATTTTAGGAAAGATATTCAAGGTTTCAAAAACAAAAAATTAAAGGGAATAAAAACTGTAGATTTCCTTCATACATTATTTTTAAATTAATGAAGAATATGAGTCCCCCATTCTAAAATAAGTATTGAATAATAATTTTATTGATTTAAGTGGTCTTAGATAAATAAGTAGTTGAGCACTAATCCATGGAGGATATAGAAGAAATATCATACTTTACTCATTAAATTATTAGGTATGATGATAAAATTGTTAATATTTGAATGTGGTTATAATATATTATACAATGGTCATTATTTTGTTAAATTATTATCTCTTCAAATTTTAATAAATTAATTATTTTAATTAACCAATATTTTTTAAATCATTAATAATATTTATGTTAAAATTTTAAAATGTTTTTAATATTTTAAGGTTTTTTATTTTCTTAATTATTTTAATTTTTGTTAATTTTTATTTCCTTATATAAAATATTAATTGGTTCATCCTAAGTGATAATCTTAGGCTATCCCTCAACTACTTTAAGGGGGCCCAATGGGTCGACTCCATGGGAAGGCCTATATTTTGAATCCTAGATAGAGGCATAGGTAAACCTATAATTGAGGTCATATATAAGGCCTACATAGTGCATGACCTAAAATGACATGGGATAGTCTCAATATGCCCGCTGGGCCAAATTCCCATGAATGTGTGTAGTGTAATAAGTGATGATCCCCAGTAGCCTACTTGAATTATGAAATGTAATAATTTATTTTATATACATGTCGCTAGAGTAAGGGAGGAACTGATGTGGGATGCATTTTTCTTATTACTCTTCATCCAAGTTAAAAAATTTAAAAATATCCTCAACCGCCAGATAAGACTGAACTCTGCCATTCAATATTATTATTTTTATCTCTCATGTATCCTTCTCTTATGCAACACTTCTCTGGTTTTAATTAAATCATCTTCTTCCTCCTTGTTTCTTGTCAATGCCCCAATTTTTATTCAACACTTTCTTCCATGCTCAACATAGTTTTATTCCACCATTGGTTGATCTTGTTTCAATGGTTGACCATTGTTCTTGATTGGAAAATTTCTCACCAACGGTAGATCGTATTGCTCAATTGTATATCTTATTCACCCTACTAAAATATCATTCCTCCCTATATATCCTTCTGTATGAACCTTATCATGGAATATATATTTCCAAGAGTTCCTCCTTCACCAAATCTTTTATTTTCACTTCGAGTGTTCTGTGCATCTTTCACTAATAGATCAGTCATCTCTCAATAAAAAGTATTATTGGGTCACTGAAAGATCACCTCAATGAAATAACCATCGAAAAACATCACCGGTAGATCCTGTATTATTCACCAATAATAGAACCACCTTATATTTCATAGTATCATTGCAAGTATATTCATTCCTTAAAAAATAGTATTTATTTTGATCTAGCGCCTTCCATCGCTGGGTGTACTTAGATCTCCTACCACCAATGGACATCATCAAATGGTTAGTCATCTTCCACCATTAGACAACCGATGGTATAATGTTATTTAGCCATTTAATTATGTTTTTCATAAAAAATTATTGCAATTATCTTTTTCATGACCCTCTTTGGATCCCCATTTCTTGTTTTCTTCTGAATCATTATTTCATAGTTTGAGATGTTTTTATTATTTCAAGAGAAGGTAATTTTTATTTTTAATAGTTTTATTTATTTAGCACTCTGGTGGGTCATTTTTCCGGTGACAGTAGAATCATGACACATCTCCCATTTTTCATTAGAAAACATTCTCCACAATTCTATATTTTATTGTCATTAGACATCAAATGGGAGATCATTTCACTGGTTGTAGAATAAGTAATCTCTCTCTATTTTCAATGGGGGATCTTCAAAAATGGTAAAAGAGTAAATATACCACTATAATTTTTAATAAACTGTTATTTAAATTTTAATTTCTCATATTTTTATTCATTTTTTAGTTGATTCTATAAAAATAATTAACTTCATAAATATTTTACCATTTCTTTTTGAAATATAAATGTAAGAGTGTGTAAAAAATAATAATAGGATTGTTTTATATACTCACATACATGTTTATTGAAATTAATATGATGTATTAATAATATATAATATATTTTTATTGTTTATGTTGTTTTATAAATGTGAATTTTAGAGATTTTTATAACTTTAATTTCAATTATTTTTTATTAATAAATCATGATGAAATAAAAATCCAGATTGCACTCTATTTTTTCTACATAGTGTTAACAAATAAATATAATGGTGATATTATATTCTTGTTATGTTAAAAGAAGTTTTTGTAGAAATTGGTCTTTCTTATACTTCTAGATAATCTCTATTTGAATTATCTAAGATAAATATTCAATAAATTTAACAATGTTAGTGAATATCATTCTATATATTACTTTTGATACAACATTAAAAACAATTATGATCTCAATTTCTTAATGAAACTTCTGTAACCTATGCACTCTCGATGCGATCATAGAAGAACATTATCTTCAAAATTGTTTTATTAAAGTGAACAATTATCATCAAGCTTCAACATCTTCTACATTTTTATATTATTATAATTTATTCATATTTTCTTTTATTTATGTATATTTACACTTATTTTTGTATTTATTAAAGTCTAGTTTATGATTTTATGAACAAAAAAGGTCTTTGTTCATCTCTTTATTCAACCATATAAAAGGAAGTCTTGGTTGTGACTCCCAATCAAATGTTCGAAAAATAGATCAGGTTGGTCTCCTATAATAGACAAGGTTGTTCCTTTCGGTTTAATTAAAAGGAATTGTCTATAATAAGGTTTTCACACATTTAAATGTTATGTTCTGAATGGTTACCAGTATCCTTTAGGATTATAGGAGGTTGATGAGTGGACTAGTATATTTGTGATCTGAACCACTCTAAATCTTCGTTTTATTTCATTTTAGTTCTTATTCACCTTATTTCCAGAAAATTTAACTCTATAAATATGTTTATTTTATAAACTTTTATTGTTTTTGTCTTTAAATTTTTAAAATAACTATTCACCCATAGTCATATTTTCCATCACTATTGATCCAAAAATTGGCATCAAATTTAGTTCAATAGCTTTGTGTTTCTAATACCAAAAAATTGGTATCAGATTCTTCTCTCTAATAGGTTAGTCTTTCTATTATTTAATTTTTAAATATATTCCAACATGGTATCTTATGCTTAAAAGTTTAAGGAACAAAATATAATGTTTCATTTTAGATGCAAGGTATAAATGTGAATGATTGATGGATTCCACAAAAAAATCCTTCTTTGATGTAAGTGACTTTGGTTACTGGAATGAATGAATGTAAACGTACCTCAAGTAGTTATGTTTGGATCATTGTACTATCCAGCAAAATCCATATAGGTTACCCAAAGTTGATCTTATGACACTTGTAGGTAATGACATGGTAAAATATTTTTTTATTTACAAAGAGAAAAATATTTTGTATTTTTCTATAGGTAAAAGTGTCTATTTAGATGTTTCTTCTGGTAATATAGACTACAGTATGTAGAAGATACTTCAACTGACTTATTATTGGATTGATAAGCTCAAGAGAACCAATATAGTATTGATCTGAGTAGAATATATGGACTTCATGATGAGAAATATAGAATATGTATGCCTTATGTTCTATCAGTTTACCTGTATAACTAATGCTATGAGTTATTTGAGAGATGTTTTAGAAATTGAGGATGAAATTGAATGAGTAATGAGGGCAATTCCAAGAAGTTGTAATTCAAATAATGAGTCCATTGATGAAAGTAAGAATTTTGAAATGTATGATTTAGATGAATTAATATGTCTCTACTTTATTATGATTTAGACATTCATAATATTGTTGATGGGGAGTATATTAAAAGAAAAGGTATTGAATTTAAATATGACTTTATTGATACCTCCAATTCCTATGAATCTGATTTCCTGGAAATTTACAAGGAGATTACTCACTTTAGTAACAATCTTTTCATGTTCATGAAAAACAAAGGTTAAAAGAGGAAGTTCAAGTAGAATTCTAGAAATGAGTATAAGAATTATAATACTACTTACCATAATAAAATTTTAGAATTAAATGATTATGAGTGTATGAAGAAAGTAAACATAAGGACTGAATAACCTATACTCAAACCACCAAAGAAAGCAAAGGAGAAAATAAGAAATGAAAAATAAGATTTGTTTGGAGGTTGGGATTGGTCATATAGTTTGGACACAAGTTGTGATAACGAAAGTGAACAGGATATAGGGAATCTTACCCTGATGGATATTAAATTTGAGGTAAATGATTAACACTTCACAGAGTTAATAACTCATGGAAATTTTAACTATAATTATTTATCTATAAATGAAACCTAAATAGTTTTGGATTCATGTTCCGATTCCAATTAGGAAAATTTAAAATGTTACAAAACATTTTATAGAAAATATAGATTTAAATAATAATGGAGTCAAGATAATTAAAAAGTAAAAATAACTAAAAATTATGAATAATAATTTTATTGAATAAAATGAGAAATTTAAAATAGAATTTGAAAATCTAGAAATTCTTCTTTCCTATAATGATAAATCAAAAGAGGATTTTTATTCTATTTTTTAACTAAAGGACAAAAATTAAAGGACAAAAACCTACTGGTAGTAAATTATAAAGATAAAGATAAAATATTTAATTCATTTTTGGATGATCAAACTAAATTAGAAAATAAATGTATGAAATTAATGTAATAATATAAATAATTATGAAACATAGATCTTGGATATAATGAAAATGTCTTTACAGATTTAGAAACTATTAAAAAATATAAAATTCTTTTGAAAAATAATTTTATTAATCATAAAAGTAATTTATCAATTTTCGTAGAATGAAATGAAAAATATGATAATATTATTTATTTAATAAAACAAAACACTACTAATTAATGTTTTTATATATCAGTATATATCAGAGTTTAAATATGACTAAATTTGTAAAATGATCAAAAGGAATGGATTCTAGGGTAACCTATTTTAGATGCATAACGAAAGGGAATTATTCCAATGAGTGTTCACTAATATTTACACAATAATTTGGTAATAAAATAACTTTCATTCATATATATATATTTTCTAATTATAACATTAATAAATTCATTATATTAATCAGGGTTCTATGTTTTTCTACTGCGAATCCAGCTGGACACAAGTTAGAATGGGTACCAAAAATAGTCTGTTTTATTATTTAATTTTAGGAAATCTACCTAAGAAGTTTTAATGACTGATAATTCTTGGATAATGGCTGCTCCAGGAACATGAAAGGTGATATTTCAAAGTTTTTATCATTGAATTCATGTGATGGTGTCCTTGTAACATTTGGAGATAACTCTAAAGGAATGATTAATGGTATTAGTGATGTAGGTTTTTCTAATACATTGATTAATTCAAAAGAATTGTATTTACTTGTTTTAAAAGCTAATCTTATATGTATTTCATAGATATGTAATGATGGATTTAATTTAAATTTGAAAATAATCCATATAATATTTTAAAATATAAATTATTTTTTATTTTCTTTAAATATAAAATAAAATGTATATTCACTTTATTTTTATGATCTAACTAAACAAAGAGTTATGTGTTTGAATTATGTATAACCAGATGAAATTTTATGTAATATGAGGATTGTGCATGCAAATTTTAGACTGTTTTAAATACTATTAAAGCATAAACTATTTCTATATCTACCCAAGTTATATATAATTATGTACTTTATGTGTGATTTTAATTTGAAGGTTAAGCAACACAAAGAAATATTTATGTTTATAAATGATGTTAGTACTGATAGATGTTTAGTATTATTACATATTTACTTGTTTGAAACCCTATAACCTATAATTTTTTGGTTAAATGTATGTATTTGTAATTTTAGATGATTAAAATAGATTTTTATGGATTTATTTTTTATCCCTTAAATATGAGACTTTATCCTACTTTTTTTTCTTTCTATAAACTTATTAATTTTTTAAACTGTAAATCAATCATATTCATCCGAAGTGATAGAGTTGGTGAATTTTTGACTTTATAATTTGATATATTTTTAAAATCAAATGGATATAAAATTTATTTCTCTTCCCATAGAATGCCACAATTAAATAAAGTGGCATAAGGAAAGAATATATCTATTCAAAAAATGGATAAATCGATGATAATGCAATTTAGTGTACCAAAATACTTTTCAGAAGAAGCAATAAATACAACTTTTCAAGTATTGAATATATTTTTAATTCGAACATTCCTAAATAAGACCTATTATGAACTATTTAATGGTTTTAAACCTAAAATTGGATATTTTATGCTCTTTGGATGAAAGTGTTTATCTTAAATGAAAAAGTTAATGTAGAAAAAATTGAATCTAAATTATATGATCTGATATTTTTGGGTCATTCAAATGATAGAAAATATTACAGAGCTTTCAATAGAAAATGTTAGTTGTTGAATAATTTTTGCATGTTATTTTAATGAAGAAAATTCTAGTAATAGGGATTATGAATCCATCAATGAAAAATATGATTTTAAATAATTTAATTTCGGTGAAGATAATAACCAAGACAATGATAGTGTATATGTTGAGAAGAATCACGTATCTTCCAAAACTGATCTAAAGGAATGAAAAAATCTAAAATATTACCATATTTAAAATTTAATTGGTAATTCACAATTTCAAATTCAAACTAAAAAATTTGTTTTACATTACTATGTAAACTCTTCTTTTATTATTGACTTCATTCTAGTCAAAGTTTAAAACGAATTAATTGATTAAAATTGGATTAATGTTGTACATGATGAATTAAATAAATTTTATTGGAATAAGGTGTGGCATTTAGTTGATTTTACAAAATATTAACCAATCATAGGTACTAAATAGATTAATTATAATAAAAATGTTTTATATTGAATGATAGTTAAAAATAAATCACGACTGTTCACATAATGTTATTCCCCAGAAGAGAGAATTGGCATTGCTGATCCTTTTTATATTTTTTCTAGGTTGTAATAAATTAATATTCTCTTTGCCTTTTCATGTTTTCAGAACATAAAATTATTTGAAATGGATGTGAAAATTTACATTTAATGTGGAATTATTTTAATGGAATTCTATGTTATAAAACCCTATGGATTTGAAAATGATAAGTTTCCAAATCATATTTTTAATTTTAGTATATACTTATATGGTCTTAAGAAATATCCAATAGATTGGTATGAAATAATAACAGAGTTTATATTATAAAATTATTTTGTTAAAGGGAAGGTTGATCCAAACTTGTTTATAAAATTATTTTCGAGTGATATACTGATTACACAAACACACACATATATTGGTGATATACTATTGGGTTAAAAATATTATTCTCTGTCTAATGATTTTTCTAAACTAATGTTTAGTGAATTTGACAAAATCTTAATGGGCGAAATAAAATTTTTCCTTATTTTACAAATTATTTAAAGGAATGATGGTACTTTCATCATTAAATCTAATTATGATATACAACATATAGGGGATTGGACTTAAATATAGTAAATATATGAAAAAACCAATGATTAATAATTAAAAATTCTACATAGATGTATCTGATCATTCAACCGATGTTAAACTATATAGATTCATGGTAAGAAGTATATTATAACTCACACTTTATAAACAAGATATCATGTTATTAGTTTTCTTATGTGATGGGTTTTAGTGAAACCCAAAATAAATTCTCCCTTATATAGTTAAGTGGATAATTATCAATATCAAGGTTAATGTATGTACTTAATTGTTCTATTCAAATTAGACCTGTTTTTATTTACTTCCTTACTCCGATTCTGACTTTGGAGGTTTCGTACTTGATCGGAAAAGAACTATATGTATCTGTCACCTTTTAGGAAAAAATTAAATTTCCTAGAGCTCTCATAAAACACAATCTGTAGAATTATAAATAGATAAGTTGGAATATGTTTCTTATATTATTTTATATTCATATAGTATTTAGATAGAACAAACCTTTTATGATTTTAATACCAATTTTGATGAAATTCCAACCTACTGTGATAACTCAAGTGCTATATTAATTTAAAATATATATATTTAACAATCTAGGACTAAATACATACATGTAAGGATTAATATTCTTAAGGGTCTTGTAAAAAAATATTATATATGTTTATAATTTATTACAACTTAGAAATATTTAGATGACATATTTTCAAACCCCTAATATTCTATTAAACATCAAAAAATAAAATTTCAGTTACGAGTTCTAAATGGTTAAAATAGGTATTATTATAATCAATGATATTAAAAAAATTCATATATTCCAGAATTGAATTTTATTTAATAATATGAATAAATTATAATTAGGAATTACTATTTAAAATGAATTATTAAACTGTAATTATTTTACTTTCAAAGTAGTTGATTTTGACTAAAAGGGAGTTTTTTTTGTATAATAAGTTGTAATATACTTTTGATAAATTTAAATAAGGGGGATATTTTTGTTTAAAATTAAATAAATGTTATGTTTTTGAATTTAAAAAATGGGGAGTTTCTTTTTATTTTAATGTGGTTTTAATACTTTAAATATTTTCCTTTTTTTTAAATTACACTCCTTTCTAATTTTATCACATTCAAAATTGTTTTAATTAATTAATAATTTTTTACAATATTTAATAATTTTTAACTAAATATTTTAATATGTTGTTAATGTTTGAATGATATTATTTTTATTAATTCTTTTATTGTTTGTTATGTTTTGTTTCCTTATATAAAAAATAATTGGTCCATCCTAAGTGAGCCACTTAAGATAGCCCTCAACCACACTAAGGGTACCCAATGGTTCAACCTCATATAAAGTTTTACAATTGGTAGAATAGATAGAGGGAGAGGTAAAATTGTAATTACAACCATGTATAAGGCCCACATAGCGTGTTCCTGAAAGTTCAATGGCATGGGCTTGGTAAGGCAACTCGTCCAAATGACTATGAGTATGTGTACTGTGTAACCCATTCTGATACCCAGTAGCCATATTGAGTGTTGGGATGTCATGGATTGTTTTATATATTTTTTGATAGCATAATGGAAGAACTGATGTGGGACACATTTTCCTTATTACTATTCATCTGAGTTAAAAAAATTGGGCATGTCATTGACTATCAAATCAGATCAAACTCCACCATTATGTATTATTTTTTATCTCTTGTATATCCTTCCTTCCACCCACAATTATATAGTTAGAATTAAATCATCTTATTACTATCATTTTCTCATATATGCTCTAGTTCTAGTCTAATGATTTCTTCTATTCATGACAAATAATTGTATTCCACCGCTTGTAGATCTCATTTAAATGATCGACTGTTGGTCTTTACCAGTATATGTATCACCATAGGTAGATCTTTTTTTAAAAAATATATCTTCTTCACTCCTCTATATTATCATTCCTCCACAGATATCCTTCCATTTGAACCCTATCATGACATAGATCTCTCCAACAACCCCTCCTTCCTTCGCTGAAGATTCTCATTTCATGTTTGGTGTTCTATACATCCTTAACCAATAGACCTTCTAGCCATATACAAAAGCACAATTGGGTCACAAGAATGTCACCTCATTGGAATAAATGTTTAACATTCATCACTGGAAGATACCATGTTCTTCGCCAATGGTAGCACTACCTTAAGTTGAACAGTATTAATGGAATTAACTTCCTTCCTTCAACATTTCATTGGTTTTTATTTTGATCCATATTCTCCCATCAATTAGAGTACATAGATATTCGATCACCATTGGAATTCATCCAATGGTATTCTATCTTGCACCATTTTACATCAAATTATAGCATGTAATTTTTGTTTTTATCATAATCTTATTTTGAAAAACTAGTGGTGGAAGCTTTTTCATGGTCCCATTTGGATCTTGCTCTCTTGTTTACAGCTGTATAACTCATTCATAGTTTGAGATGTTTTTCTTGTTACAAAATTAATTTTTTTTTTCATTTTTAGCATCGGTATTTCATTTTAATTGTTCTTGTAGATCATTTTTCTAGTAGTAGAAGAATCATTCCACTACTCTCTATTTTCACCGGTCAAAAATTCATCCCATCGTTCTATATTTTTTTATTATTGGAAATCCAATGGTAGATCATTTCACCAGTATAACAATAAACTACCCCTCTATATTTTAAATGGTGGATCTGCACCAATAGTATAAGAGTGAATCTACTACTATATTTTTTAATCCACTGTTAGACAAAATTCTAATTTTTTTATCATTTTAAAATTTATGTTATTAAATTAATTACATTGTTAAATGTTTTATTATTTGGTGCTGAAATATAATTGTAAGAGTGTGTAAAAAATTATTATAGCATTCTTTTATATACTCGTACACATGAAGATTGAAATTCATGAGATGTTTTATAACCATGAAAATTATTCAATTATTTATATTACTTTATAAGTGTTAATTGTATAAATTATTTATACCTTTTATTTTAATTGTTTTAAATAAATAAACAATGAATAAAAAAAATTTAATTGTACTTTTTTTTCCGGTGTGTCATTTTCAAATGAAGGTAATTTTCATATTTTTTTTACTATAACAAGTTTCAAATAGATATTGAATTTAGAAACCCTCCTAGAAGATATATATCTTAATTATTTGAGATACATATTCAAAGAATAAAACAATATCAATGCAGATTATTCAATAGATTACTTGTGATACAAATATGAAAATTCTTGATACACTCAATTTTTTAATGAAAAATATACATCTTTTGTACTCTCGCTATGATCATAGACAAACATGAACTTTAAAATTATTCAATTCAAGTGATTAATTATCATTGAGATTCAACATCTTTAACATTTTTTATATTTTTAAATTTAATTTTTATTTCTTTTTCATCATGTAATATTTTCTGTTTTATATATATCTATTTGAATATGTTTTATGATTTTCCCAACAAAATAAGGTGTTACATCATCTAGTTATTCCATCACCTAAAATGAATTGTGGGTTGTGACTCCCAATCAAAATTCGGGTAAACATACTAGGTTTGTGTCTTGTAATAGACTAGGTCGTGCCTCTAGGATTCTATAAAAGGCCATGTCTGTAACAAGGTTCACAAGCCTTTAAAAGTGAGGTTCTTAGTGGGTACCAATAATATCATGTCTATATGAGGTTGAGAAGTGGAATATGATCTTTTCTATCTAACCTAAGATAAATCTTGGTGTTCATTAATTTTATTTCCTCTACACTTTATTTCAAGCATAGTTCACTCAATATATATTTCTATTTTGTAAAATCTGAATATTTTTTCTTTAAATTTTTAAAATTATTTTCACTCCCATTCTATTGATATTTTATATCAATATTTATCCAATAAATGTCTCATATATCACTTTCTATTTAGATACCTTTTTCTAATAGGGGTAATGATAGCATAAATCCCATTTTTATTATTACTTAATGTATGTGGGAAATAAATGTATGGAGAGAATCCTAATATATATTTTTAACCTAATGTGTGAGAGATATCTCATTTAGGAAGAGTATATAATTATCATAATTTTTTAAAAGGGTTAATATGTGAAGTCAACATTTGTGTGTCTGGCTTGTGAATCATTGTAACGTGATTGTTGAGAATGTTTGTAGGAATGGTTAAAATAATAGTTTATTGTAGTTGAAGAAGATTTAGAGGAGTTAATTTAAATACCTTTAATGTAACACTTGATATTATTGTTCAATATTATTATTTCTTACATTTATTTCACTCACATAACATTATAATTATTTACTGATAATTTATTGTTAACTGTTTTGCGTTTTAAATGTGATTTACATTCAATGATTACAAAAAAATAAAATATGGGGATTTTTTAGACAATGAATGAAGAATATATTGAGATGAATAGTTTTTGTGAATATATGGATGATATTGAGTCCTAAGAAGACTATAATGATGTTATAAGAAAAATAATAATAATTGGGTAATATAATTAGTAAATTTGTAATTGTGTTTTTTTTGTTAAAACATAAATCTTGATCAAAATAACGTTTTATATTGTGTTTCATTTTATATGAATCCCATTCCAAGGTTTTCTTGTGATTTTAGTAATCATTAGAAGTTTTTATAGATGTTTTTATGTGTGGGAATTTTTTTGGTAAATAGTAAAATGTGGGGTTTCTACTTCTGAAAGTCTACATCTAGTTTATATACATTGAGGTATCCGAAATTTATGGAAGTTCTGAAATTAAAAAATATTATCCATAAAAAGGTTAAACTATTGATAGAAATATAATGAATGATAAAATTATGTTCTGGAATATAAACTATGATATTTTTTGGGTAAAAAAATATTTTGTTTGGGATATAAAATAAGTTGTCAAAGAATTACATAAAGATTGAATATGTAAGTACTTCAAAGTTTTAGAATATTGGTGAAGGCATCTAAGTGGGTCTAGAATATGGATATTTTTCTAAGAATAAATATATAGTATCCAAAAGATGAAATATTTTGTCAAAGAGATGAAAAAATACAATGGAAAAATATGTATATTGATATATAAGGATTCTATCATACATGTGTAAAGGATGATGCATAAAAGTACTCAGTATATAAGGTTTTTATCTTTAGTAATTAATGGTTACTATAAGGATATTGGTTCAAAAATTTATAAATTTATTAAAACATAAGTTTTTTTGTATTAATGATTTTTATCCACAATATGTAAAAAATTATAATATGTAAGGTTTTATATTTGTAAAATTGTAAAATTACTTATAATATTAGCTTTTTCATAAGTAAAATTTTATATTAAATATGTAAGGTTTTACATACATGAGATTTTAAATATTTAATATTTTATATTTGATACATATGGTTTTTTATAGATAAGGTTTTTTTAATTTTCAAAAAAATTGAATATGATGATTTCTAAACAATTCCTTCATCTATTAAGAAACATAAAGAGACATTGTGATATATGCAGTTAGAGAATAAGCTTTATGTCATGAAGATAGAAATCATGTCATAATGAATGTTATGGATAAATAAATACTTATAAACGACTTTGTGAATTGAGATATAGTTGGGTCATATTTAGAAGGATACATTATAGTATGGGATGAAGCATGTCTTACAGGATGGGGTTGTTTCATAATGTTAAGCCATGTATTTTAATATTTTCATTATTTTGAGGTTGTCAGATGGATTAGGATGAAATATATAGTATCACACTTTTATCATAAATACATTTAAATAAGAATATTATTTTCCTTCTATGAATAATTTTTCCATGCCACAATGGGAGAATTTGTTTAAATAAGCAGTAGGGGATAACTGGTTTATCACGCCACAATCTATACATTCATTCTATAATTTATACCAAAGACTAAAATTTGAGGTTCATAATGATGTGTCTCATTTGGTTCTACATGGTTGATCGAAATTTTATAATTAATTTTTTAATTACCTAAAATTTTGGATGGAATTATTGGAAAAATCAAAAATACTAAAAAATAATCAAGTGATGTTATAGAGAATTTGAGATATTGTTTTTGGAATTTAGGAGTTTAAATTTTAATTTAAAATTAATATTTATTCTTAAATAATGGTCTCTTACTATGTAATATATATGTGAAGATGGATCTTTCATGATTATTAAATACATGGAGTGGATAAGGAAATAGAGGGAAGAGTATGTGCATATAAATCTACACTAAAATAGAGAATAATAAGAATAATAATAACATTACTTCTGTTTGTGAAATATGAAGAAGAATATGGATAAGAATACACAATAGTATTCTGTGTGAGATCATCAAACCTGTATTGTGTCCTAGTAAGAAATAATAAATCACACATGTTATACATTGAATAGGTTTGGAATCACTATACATTGTTTTAAGATAATCAAATTAGAGGAAGAAGCACAAACCTTACCTCGTCCAATTACAAGACATTAGTGGAACTAATTTGGTGGTAATTTTTTTAACTTATTTCCTTAAGAGTCATAGATATACCTTGATGTTTTTTCTAAAATGGTGATTCTATGTGATTATTTGGTCCTGATTCTTACTAGATCATGCCAATGAGTAGCTGCTCATTTTAAGTAATGAACCACGTATATATGGTGGTATTCATTTGGTTTCCTTTCTTAGTGTGTGATAGTTTAGTAGTTAGATCATCAATCTAACAAATTATGGAGTTTTATTTCATAATAAATGATAAAATTTACAATATAATATTGTTCATTGATCCCCCCTCTACTTAATCATCCAACATCATGCATGGGGCTATCATATTCCCTTCAATCGTGTTTTCTTAAAATAAGTGATTGAGAATGAATGTTTAAAAATTTAATCACCCCTTGTAAATAAATTGAAGATAAAATATGTATATACTTAATAAATATATATATATATATAAGTATTAAATTTAAATGATAGATAGAGTGAAATGTGAAGAGAGCGAAAGAATATCTTAAAAGAAAAACAGGGTGGCTTGGGAGATCCCTTACCTAGAGTCTTGACTCACTTGGATTCTCCATAAACATCTTAAATAAATGATTTACATAGGTTATTTCAATTCTCCATAACCTTATTAATGTTTATTTCATATATTAATCTCTTTATATTATCATATTTCATCTATTACACTATTTCTCCTCGTTACACCCACTTATGATTGTTTGGTCAACTACTCCTAAACTATTAAGGTATGTGGATATTGGTCAAAGGTTCTATAAAATAGTTATATGATTTATATAAGTTTATATGTTTGTATTATTTATCTTTTTATCATAATAAATGTAATAAAATTAAATATATGGTCCAAAATACTTTCATGTTATGATAGTTTCCTTGATACATTTTTTAAATAGTTAAAAAGGCCATGAATTTTTATTTTCAGAATAAATGATATAATGAAGAAATTATATTTCAAAAATATTAATCATGTCAGAAATATCATATTTAATTATGAAATATATTTTTTATACTATACATGTAAGGAAGTAATTATTTTTTTATAACATTATCCATAAAGGTGGTTAAAATCAGCAATGATGGGATGTATGTTATAAACAACTATAAAAATGGATTTTTTGAGTTATATGACAATATAAATCATATTTTAGTAGAATTATATTCTTAATTATAATATTATTGTTTTTTGTAAAAATTAAAAATAATTGGTGAAGGGAATAAGGAAAATTAATTTAAAGGTGTAAGAAAATTAATTATTTTCTTTGTACTTTTGACGTGGCTCCTTTAGACTTCACTTTCAGACATGTAATATTAGTATCATTGTTAGAAAGGGATTTAAAAAGTATATAAGAGACTTATGATGTTATTTTAGCATATATTTTGAAATTTAAAATGTTTTTAATGTGAATATAAATGGGTGGATGGGTGGTATTTATAAGAGTAGGATAAGTTTTTTTAATAAAATATTTATTAGTTTATTAATATTTTTAGAGACATACAATAGTGATGATTATTGTGATTATATATTTTAATTGATGCATTTAACATTGATATAATGGATTCTTATATCATCTAGTGTTGAATTACTCATGTATTTAACATATAATTAGAAATAATATATTTAATCATATTGCATTGTTCACTAAAGTCCATATTTTTTAAAAATATATCTAAAGCTCAAACTAAAATAATTTTTACTCGATGATTATAAAAAATATATCTTTTAAAAAAAAATATCTAAATTAGTAAATTTTAATATTTATTTATGATATAAAAAATAATTTTTAGTAGATAATACAATATTTATTCTACTTAAAATACATGTATATACATATATTTTGTATCACTAATGGAGTAATTATGTATTATTATTTTTATAAATATATTTAATTACTAATTTGATGCTAAAAATAATTTTAAAATTTAATTATTCATTAAACCTAATGGTCATTTTTTTTATTGCAACATTCAAACCACTATTCTCACACATAGATTACTATTCCTGTAGTCATATTTATAATGGATATATCTCATATTTATAAAGGTAATAATGATCATATTATTACTATAAATACATCTTAGGTAATTATCTTGTCACTCACTAAATTTCCCATCAAGGATCAATATTATTCATTTTCAAATAAATTATTATATTAAAATTATGTTGTTTACTTTTTAAAGTACAGTTCGTATCCATGATAATTTTTGGAGACTATGACATACCAAAATATCATAATTATAATTTCAGTATTTTATATTGTTTATAAACTAATTATAATATTTTAAATTTTATTTATTATATTTATACATTACATGTTTTGTTTTTTATATATAAAATAAAATAGTTTTTTTATGTTATGCATGTTATATTATATATTATCTATACATATATATTTCAAGAGAAAAATATTTTTATTGAAAATTTTGGTTCATTATAATGATTCTTTGTCACTAACTACATCGTGGAGTATCACATGGTGGACCATGAAGTGGACCAAAAATCCATGCAATGGTGGTGCATTTACTGCTTAATTCCATTAATATCCCATGTGTTCTAAAGCCTCATAGACTTAACACACTTTCTCCTTATGTCACATCATATGATATAAATTATGAAACTATACCCAAAATATATTTAGGGTATCCTTTTTTATAACTTCTTTTAAAATATTTATCATACATATTCACCTTATTTTAAATCATACTTAACAACATGGGAAAATATTTCCATAACATCTCCTTGATATCCTCTAAAACACATTTTGGTTAGCTCTTAATGTTTTCTAAGTGAATGATCACATAACATTACCTTCGCCCATATAGATTATCACATCACATGAACAATATATTGGAATGCCTATAAACTTCCTCAATCTATCTAAACGGAAGGACAATACTTCATAACATTCATACAAGAGAAAAAATATCATCTTTATTGATTTTTTATAGTCTACACGGTCAGATACATGAAAACCCCCCCTAATTAGATTAGTCTCATGTATTTCATATTAAAAGTATCTAAGTATAAATTTTATCATTATAGGTATCTTTTTGACCATATGTAAAAAGATTTAATATTAAAAATTCACCCTTATCATACCAAATACATATAGTTTGATACACCACATAGTTTACAAGGAAGGTCATCTAGTACGCAACACTCATTTTTTGATATTCTTGAGCATACTCATTATCAGTATATAAAATTTTATACATGTCAACCTAAATATTTTATCACAACCTATAATTATCCATGTCAAATATTAGATAGTGATACTTTTAAAGGTAAATTTTCATTTAACATCATGCAATATATGTAACCAATATGAAATAATGATAATCTAGAGACTACATTTTCTGTAACATGAAAAATATTATATTTTTGAACTCCTTTAATAATACTAACAAAATAATACACTAGTGACTGTATCATTATATCTAATATGATAAAACAAAAAAGGACTTATGTTTGTCACACTTTTTTGGATTTTGTAAAACTCATTATATCTCTATATGATTTCTTCCACATCTATATATGATCATATGATAAAACTCTCCCAATAAACTCTCTTCGTGATAATAATATACAACTAAAGTTTATTCGAATAATGAAGACGGTTAATAATCATATTCCTAATTTTCAAACACCTAAACATAATATTCAAAACCATTTATTACACAATATATAAAATTATGATGTTAATATTTTATGTTGTGCATAAAAATAAGTACAAATTTAATCACCATAATCATTCATACCACTTTTTTCATAATATTTTTTGTTGATATCACTTGGTAACTACATTAACAGCTGACATAATTATTTACCAATATATCTTAAACTCATATAGAACAAAAAGTAACATTCAATTTTCTTTAATAAGTATGTTAACACGTTTCATTTACATTTATCGATATACCCTATAAGAATTTAATATATTATGTGACACACATATTGAATTTGACGAGTTTAATATTTTATTTAGTGTACTTGAACGTATTTAAGTGTTAAAAAACTCTTAATGGCCTCTTAAAAACTATATTTTCTTTAGAATATCATGCTAATCATATATAAAATTATTTTTATATCTAAAAATTTACCCTTATTTATTATTAGTCGGAATATTTAATAAATTATTTTACTTATATTATATATAGTATTCAATGTGTTTGGTGAAATTTTTCAAAAAATAATATTATTCAGAAAATATTCCACCAATGGGTTCTGTAATATAAATTCCACATATTTGAACAAATATCTTAGTCTAAATCCTTTTATCTTGGATAAAAAACTTTTTCATTATCTTATTCTAAAATTTGTTATAATATATCCTTAATCCTAAACCATGTGTATCAAAAACCATGATATAATATTGTACATAAAAACTCTTTGTTATAAATGTTGATTATAATATAAGATATAAGATCAAAGTAAACATTATTTATTTAGATCTATCTAATATCTCTATATTTATTTCTTACACTCAATTATTCGGGATCCATTTTCTATATAATCTAAATAAAAACTACCATCCTCTTTAATTATTTTCTTGATTTTGAACTCCAGTATAATTATATAACTTATAAGATATACATTTTGTATCCTATACCCTTCAAAATAAAGAAATTGATTTTTATAACATCGATACATGATGTTGACATTCCATGGACTTTAATACACCAATTTGGGTATTTTGAAAAATTAATTCCTATGGAAACATTTTCTCTTCATCCAAACACCTTCTTTAGGTTATAATTACATGCAATGGTTACTAAAAAAATTATTAATCTTTACAAAAAACATTTCATATTTCAATTTGTACTTTTATCCACTTATACTATTAATGATATTCCAAATACTAATGTTCTTATTTTATGCACATTTTTCATCGATACCTTGATTAGATAAGGTAACATTTTATAAAAATAGTTCAAAATATTGTAAAATTTCAAATAATGATCACTAGATAAATTATGTTTCTTGAAAAATATATTAGAAACCCATAAATATCTATAATTCATAAACAAACTCAATTATAATTCGTAAATAAGAGGACACTAAAATTCCTTAGGTTATCTTACATATAATTCCATCGAAACCATAAGATATTAATTTTATGATTATTATAAGAATATAGACCCACTTATTAAAAAACAAAAAAATTAGTTTCTCAAGAAATTATTTGTCTAACACATTGACGTTTATTTTTTAATACATTATTCTTATGTTTCTATACTACTTTAGGATCTTTCTTTTATTAAGTTAATCCTACACCAAAAATTATCTCAAAATCAATATTGATGGTGTAGATGATGTAATTTATTATTAATATATGTGTTTAAGAGATGATTATCATATTTTATATTCAGTTAATAAGGTATTTTATTAAACATTCCCCCACTAAAAGTAAGTAACACCCCACGATTTTAAAAGAAGAAAATTATTTTCAATTGCGTAAAGGGTCTGCAAGACTCTTTTTATCTTGCATTACACATAACAGTATGTTCATATTTCAATATAAAAATCCTTAGTTTATATTTAATTACACAAAACCCCAATATTTTTATGTTATATATCATATCTAACATGAAACATGGAACTTAAATGACCCATGATATATATTATCATTATAACCTAGCCGTTAAATTGGAAGGTATGAATAGTATTAACTACTTTATGAAATATATATACATAAATAAATATAAATATATGTGTGTCTGTGTGTGTGTGATTTTTTTTGTGTGTCCTACTCAATATAAATTATTGATAAATTTTTATTAAATAATAAATTAATTTTTAGTAAAGTGGTTTTATTCTTTAAAAATATGTTTTCTTCAAAAGTGATTTTTGTTGAGTTTCCTGAAAAAACATATTATAATAATTTTTTGGAACATTTATGAAATTTATTATATAAAATTATATTCATTTTTGGAATCCTAATATCAATATTTTAAATGGGTTAAATTTTGGTATTTTTCAAAAAATAAGCATTTATCATTGAATATTGAAAATACTGATTTTTTTAAAAAGAAATTTATTTTTCATAAATAAAGTAATTTAATAGAATAAATATGTTTTTAATATGTTTTAAATTAAACTAGGTATTTTTTTTTAATCCACTTAATTATATTTTAATCATCCATATATTTTATTTTAGTATATGTAGTTTTTTGTTTATATTGTGTTTTTCTAAAAACAATTTTAAAATGCAGAATGTTTCACCATTTTAATTAAAAAAAATAATCCCTAATAGGGGATGTCTTAAATTTAATATTTTTATTATATAACATTAATTGTTAAGTTAGTTTCATGCAATGATTATTATTATTCTTAGAGTTATTATAGAATCATTTTTTGGTTCAAAAAAATAATATTCTTAAGAACTCATTGTTTCTTCGTATATGCAAGATTAATTTCAAATTAAATTATGCTAATTTTATGATTTTTTTACATTATTAAACCAAAACACACTTAAAATAATGTATCTCATAAAATACAAAAAGGGATCCTCCTTAATAACCCATTTGTCCTAAACCCCAAGGATCAACTGTGTTTCATAATTTAAAACCGCATTGAAATTTTATCAAACATGATGAATGAGTAAAACCCCATTTCAAAACCATGTTCTACTATATAATGAAATTCACCAACTCTTTCAAAGTAAAACCCCACACGAGATATAAAACATTACAAGACCACCCCCACGAATGTTACTCATTATTAGAAAACCCAAACAAGGCCTAGGGATATCCAACTCCATCAAACCACTTTTAAGGAAGCAACTATTTCATTTTTACAAGGGATAAACGACACACACATTTCAAACCACCATTTTGAATAAATGTTAAATCTTTGTTTTAAAATCATTTGATGTCAACATCTCTATTTAAAATCGAATTCTATTTTAAATATCATTTCCACTCAATGAAGACCATACCGGGTTAACACCCACTACCCAACTTCAAAACCGATCAAAATTCCCCAAATTCATTTAATTAAATTCTTATCACAAATAATCATTCCAATTTAAATCCTAAAACGTTGATTATATAAAACCAACCATTTATGTAAAATAGAAGGAATAATAAAATGGTTTCAAATATTCTCAAGGACATCATGTGTATTTATACTTTAATAAAAATGTAATTAAAATGTCACAAGAATATTATAATTCAAAAAGATAATGATTTCAAAGTAACTCCTGCCTCGAAGGGAAAAGGACCAAGTTGGAACACTTCGGCACTTGAAACTTTTGACGAAGACCACCCCACACTTTCACTCACATAAATTCTTATATATATCCCTTAATCTGATGTACATATTCCCATATCCATGAGGGAATATATACAAGGAAGATATATATACATAAACACACACATGTACCTATCTATGTGTGTGAAACCCTTCAAAAAACATTAAAACACATTAATTAGCTTAAAGGGGCCAATAATCACCAATTAACCCAAATAAAAATTGTGCTAAACAAAATAGAAGATGAAATACCCTATCCTGAGTAGTGGAACAAAGCTGAAATGAATGATTCCTCTTTCCCTTTGGTGGTGGATTTTGGAACATGAACAAGGTAGACCCGATAAACCCTTCACATAACCTAACATCAAAGGAAAACCCAAAAATAAGTTAAACCCTGACCAAGGGTTTTTCTAAAACACTCTATGTGAGAAGGAGAATAAAAATGGACAACCATGGGAGGAAATAAGTGTAAAATTTATTACTTAGATGGAATGAGTGAGATTCATAATGAAACTGATGAATATTATTGATGAAATATAGGTCCAAGAGGTATGGAGGGACACGACCATAGAGGGGGTTATGGAACCTCGCATGATGCATATGTAGTATAAGAGGTGATATAAAATAAATAAAGTGAAAAAGGAAATGAAAATAAAATAAAAACTCATTTTATAAAATTCTAGGAAACTCACGTGTTTTGCACATAGTTTACCAAACCATGTGCTGGACACTACCAAGGCCATGAACACTCGCACCATTACCTGAAGGTAGATGAATGATTGATAAAACCATCTTAAAACTGCGAGAATCAACAATATCAATATACAGATCCCAACCTTATGCTTTCTACAAGGCTTAATAGACCATGCACAAACTGTGCGCCACTCCACTGATTCACCTCAGAACTCACACATGCACTACACGATTAATACTAATCATATTGGATAACTGTGAAATAGATAAAATCCTATAAAAACATAAATTTCTTTCCCTCCAACTACTGGAACTCAAACATTCTCTATAATAAAATAAAATAATCTAAAATAAATACATTGTGATTCCTGGGGTATTACACAATACATGATATGTTGTATATCGTGTAGGATTAGATACATTAAATAATAGAATAGTAAAACTCACCACCATATAGTTTGTCCTAGGGGAAACCATAACGTGGTTCAAACCACCTAATCATGATGACAACATTAGTGCACAATTCCATCTATTATTTTCATACCAGGTTAAACAAGTGAGGATACTCTCGTGGTATGATTCCTTATAGATTATATTGTGAGTATTATTCCATAATTATGATTCTTCCAATCAAGCATTAGAGTAGGTAAAATATAACCATGAAATGGTTTTGTTAGCATTAAAGGACTTATATGTGATGGAATGTTTGTACTAAAGGACATATTTCCTATTATAAGTGTCTAAACCCATGCTAAATAATTATTTTCATCAATTTCATTAGATAAAATACATTGAACTTGACCATGAAAACATATATTCTTTATAGATAATATATATTCACATATAATTCTAAATTATTTAAAACAATAATTTTCTTGTTTTGATAATTCTTTTGATTTTTTTATCAATTCAGTTTTCACTCTTATCATCTCATAATTTTAGTGAAAAATCCAAATTAGATTTCCACTTATGATTTCTATTCGTATTCCATGAATCTATGAATTTCACCATTAGTGTTATGGATGTTATAAAATAAGTAATAATCTCCTTGTGTCATTCATCATTGATCCAAATAAGAATCATCTTAGGATTGAAATAATTATTTATCTTTTTCTCTTAGTTTTGAGATGGAGGAGTTGGATTGTATCTGGGTCATGAGAGAGTATTCGAGAGGTTCTCTTGATATTGAGATAATTATCATGAGAGAAAATGGTGTGCATAAAAATTCTCAAAACCCTAGAAAAATGATATTGAAGTTCCCTTGGGAATAATTAAATTTATTTTCAATGTGTCAATATTTTTTCAGTGTGGATACCTGATGAATCATAGAGAAGTTTTATGGTTATATACTCCAAATTAAAAGTGATGATCTATTAAACTGTTCTTAATATTAATGAAATGTGTTAATATTTTTGGAAGATAACATAATGCTTAAATAAAATTAATAAGTGAATTGTATTCATCATTTGAAGATTTTAATTTTATATCATCAAGTGGATAATTTTTAAGATTTTAATTGATGATCATAAATTGGAGATGGTTTTATAATCATAGTATAAGACTTGTATGCATTTATATTGAGATCTGAAGAAGTTGTATTTTGAGATGGCATGGAGTATTTGAGAATGGATTGAAATTTATAAGTGTATTTTCATTTTTAAAATAATTGGGATAGCTCTTTTTATAATTTTTTGTTAAAAAACATTCCAATTCTAGACACCTATAAAATTTAGTTCAACCACATCCACTAAGGTGGTCGCAAGAACCATATCGACCACAAATGGATCAATAAGAAAATCTAGGAAGAGGGTAGAGTATATATATATTTCAAGTAGAAGGATGAAGGTTCATGGGTTATCACACATGAGGAAAGGTAGTGGTTTTCCTCTCATGTGAAGGGTGGCATTATAGGATAGAGGAGACCACTAGCTCTAGACAGGCATATTCTTGCAAGTTGGTTCTGTACATTTTTTTATTAAGTGGTGTTTATTTTCTTAAGAGACCAACATAGGAATCAATGTCAATTATAAATTTTTCATCCTTCAGTTAAACATATGAACATATAAAATAGGTGTGTGAGATAAATTAAACAACAATATTTAAATTATTCATATTCACTGTGAGGTTGGGTTCATCGGTGTTGGAGTTCAAACACACACAAAAATTATTATCATGTTAAAAAGTAACTACTATACAAAGTGATATCATCAATTAAAGTTAAATAAAATATTAGCAGTAGTAAAATTCAAAAATAAATAAGTATTGTGTGGTTTGTAGGTGATATTGTGAGGCAAGTATGGGATAAAGGTGTTTTAAAATCTACATGGTTGGAAAATGATGAATGAAGTGCATATGAACCGAGTGATAAGTTCTGCATATAATATGAGTCAGTGGAAAAGGTTTGTTCCCCAACTAATCAAGTTATGAGGTTGATCATTGGACTACTATAAAGTAGTAATTTGGGGGAAATATGTAATGGATCACGGTATTTATATGATGATGAAGTCCATGTCATTTTTTAAGGTTTATCTATGGAAGTGATATGTTCTCTATATGGTTATTCATTAAAGGATGGAGAACACATATACTTCTTGGCCATGTGAATGTGAAATAGATATAGAAATATTCTTGGATTTTTGTTAGCATGAATGATTAAACATGTATTTCCATGATTGTTTATAGTACTCTATAAATTACCACCTATATCATATTATTAGTTTTTATCCACTTTAAAAAGAACTAAAATTATTAATAAGATATTATCAAGAGTTAAAATCCATTTTGGTGTGTAGTTTATTTTATTAACAAGGAGTAAAGGGGAACCACATACTAAAATTAGTGAGAAAAGGTGTGGGTCCATTACCCATCACATGATGTGAAGGTACACATCACCTAAAAAATGTGTTAGGTGATGGGTATATCACTTATATGGGGTGAAAATTTTAATTGAATACTTTGTAAAAAATAAGGAAGTAAATCACATTAAATAATAATAATAATATTTAGACTTGTTTTAGGGTTCATCGAGAACATGCACAATACACTTCACCATGTTTACATGAAGTGCATTCAAGGGATTCATTTTTCAATTTTTAAAAAAGTTAAATTGAGATTTTTCATGTTTATTATTTCATAAAATATTATATAAAAGAAGAGACTGGATCTAAAAAAACTTTACAGAAGTAGAAGAATAGCATGCCCATGTATTCATTGAATTTAGGAGACCGAAATCATTTAAGATATGGAGTGAGTTTCAATATCAAAAAATAGATCAAGAAGATGTCAAATTTTATAAAACTATACACAAGAAGATGTTTTGATGAATCTATTCATAGATGTATTGAAATTGAAAATTTTTATAGAATAATCTAATAGTATAAAGAGATCTTCCAAAAATTGGATCAATTTGAAGACTGAGATTGTGATTGAGGTATCAGACCAATCCATAGATGATTGAAATTTGGGTGTCTAATCAATTGATAAAGTTAATATTTTTAACTGGGATGTATAACTAGTTTCTAGGGAATTATAATTTGGTTTTTAACCAACTATAGTTATATAAACATTTGAGTACAATGTAGAATCCATTTTGGGGTGTATAACCAGCAAGGTAAGAAGTGATATTTTATTCCAACCCATTTAAATATAGTGTTCTACTGTATATTTTATTAATACTACATATGAGGTGGGTATATGATATATTTTTTATAGGATTTATAATCATAACAATTTAATTAGTTTGAATTAAAAGAAAATATATCAAAAAATTAAACCATTGATTCACCCCCACCTCCTCTTAGTGGACAATCAAGTATGAAGAACTACAAGTGGCATTAGAGAAAAGGTCCCCTATAATGTTCCAATGGAATATTTTTAGATATAATTACTCTTAATTATATGAAAACTGAGGGTGGTTTGTCTTTTTGTGACAAGAATATTCATATCTGGGAGAATATGATGATACCTTTCCTCTATTCACTTATTTTGGAAGTTAGAGATACTAAAATAGTGGGTTCTCCACCAATTAATGATGACACTATTATGAATCAAGATGATAAGATAAATATTTAGTTACATGGAATGTCTCAAAATGATATATTGACAACTCTTCCTTGGAAAATATACACAAAGGACACAGGTCTATGGACTTCCAAGGATATCTAGGACAAATTAAGAAGCATATATGAAGGTAATGTCCAAGTAAATTATGTGAAACTTAAGGTTTGGGGTTATAAGATTGAGGAAATTTAAATGTATGATGGTGAATATATTAATTGTTCTTTCACCAATGTGAATCAGATAGTAAGAAATATTTAAGGTTTTGGTGAGAATCTGAATGTTCAAATGAATGAAAAAAAATCATATTAAGGATTTTATAGATCATTTTGATCCAAAAATATTATCCCCATAGTATAAAGATTTTTTATGATATAATAATGGAACCAACCTTCAAAAAAGATGAAATGGATTTTGAAGCCATTGAAATAGAAACTTTATGTAATAAAATGTTATGTAATAAAGTGATTATGTTGTTGAGGGATGTTAAGAAACTTGTTAAATTATATCTATTTATAAAGGGGAATTAAAAAGGATAAGTGGATATAAAGATTAAATTGGTCACTAAAGTTATGGAATTGTGATAGCCTTGCGAACATTACCAATACTAATACAAAGTATAAGGCCACTAAAACTGGATCTGATGGGGAAGATGAAAAATTATGAAAATAAAAAATGGTTAAAAATAAAAGGAAGCATTATAGTAGCAATAATAGAAATCAAATGAGAAAAAACTGATAAATTCATTTCATTATAAGGTAGCTCTTAAAATAACGAGGTTACTTTTTTTGAAAAATTAGAAATGGGATTTTAATCATAGTGTGATAATGGTGATGGATAAGAAAGTGAATGATCTAGAAAGGATGTTTAAAGGTGAGTTGGAATCATGTATTAGAGAGATTAAAAATCATATTAAAGAAAAAAAATTATTAAGGATGAATTCTTGGTCGAAAATATTTTTTAATAAAGAAGATAGGTTTAAAAAAGAGGAATCATTTATTGATGATATTAAAAATCATAATCTTAAATATGTTGAACAAAAGAATATAATATGTAATCTATGGAGAATCCAGATGATAGGTAATAAAAACATAGTGATACACAATCAATGTGTCTTTTTGTTTAAAATCCAATGGACATAGTCATGGAATACTTTAACAACTTAGTAATGGTTAAAGGAGAATCTTCTCAAGCTAGTGACGTGATATGATCTAATAATAAATTAAAAAATTAACCTAATATATCTCAAATTGATTCTAAAACTATTTAGACATATAAAATATAGAGGAAATATTCTACATCAAAGTAAAGGAAGAATATTCCAAGGATACAACCACATCCTATGAAAATATTTATCTAAATAAAGGAATATAGCCCCCACAAAATCCAAATAGATTCACTATCAAGATGGGAGATGACAGTTCAATATATATTTCTTGTGATGTTAGAGTTATGGACACAAATCCTACTCTTGATGTATAATATTTTATTTCTAGAAATGTTGTATGAATCAAAGTGGAGTTATAGTGTAAAAATGAGAGCTTATTCATAAATAAAACAAGTTGTTTCTAGAAATTCAATTAATATTTCCACTTTTAACATATTTGAAAATTTTGAAAATATGTATGTTGGGTCAGTTCAAGGTGGTCACAATGCGAAGCAGTGCATGACTGGAAAACCAAGACATATTCCTTATATTATAATATAGAATAAAATTCAAAAATATAAAAAAGGATATCCAAAAAATATTATCCCTTTTAAGATGGTTTATGTGAATCTCAATGAGGCTAAGAAAGTCAAGAAATAATACATAGTGGTTTAACTAGACTAATTAGATATGGAAAATACAATTAAGAAATAGTATATGGATTTTAAAGATAAATAAAAATAATTGGTTACACATGAAAAAATTAGTATATATGAGAATTTATCCCCACAAACAAGTTTATATGTTGAATCATAATCGTGTGAAAGGTGTGGTCAGTATAAAAATGGAATAATGGATCGTATAAAAATATAAACTAATCATGAAATTACAGAGAGAAATATTATTAAATCTCAATAAAATGAAGTTTCTTCAACAACTCAGGGGTATATAGCTACACTATCTAAACAATAATTTCATGGGAAAAAATAATACAAGTAAAGTTTTCAAACTAAAAAAAACAAGATTCCAATGAAATATCCTCGTGATGATTTTGGAAGAAAAGAGAGTTCTAGGTTAAGAAAAATCTTTCAGCCATAGTGTTACTCTTGATAAATCTAATAGGTTTCTCTTTATCACTAACTCTATATTTGTTTATAATAACATATAGATAATTGAAGGATATGGATGCATCCATTGAGGGGGAGAAAAATGATGCAAAACTGTTAAATATTCCTTGCACAATGAATGTGGAATCATTGAACAAAATTTTAAAACTGGAATATGAAGTCTAAAAATCACTCTCATATCCCTATTATAAATGACATTAGAAAATTTATCCAGTTGGAGATTATATTTTGATAAAACATTTTGATATTTTTGACTTTCACTTGAATTTTCTAATGTGTTTTTTTAGATTTTTGTAGGATGTTTATATTTCATGATTTGATAGATTGAGAAGCCCCAAAATATGTAGAGAGATTTCTTAGATTTTGGTATCATAATCATGTTTTTGTGTCTACAACATTAATCCCCTTGGTTATATAATATTTTTTCTACACCTATTTTTCCCATATGGACTTAGAGTTTTCTAGATAATTTTAGTTTGTAGAGAAAACTTATGGTATCATTTCCCTCTCTAATGAAAATAATATAACTTGTAATAATGGAGGAATTAAGAATTTTTTTTGAAGGTAGATGAATTCAAAATCCCTAAAAAATTTATTTTATGCCTTATTAATAAGGGGAGAAATAAAATCAGAAATCATTACTTGATGAGTGTGTAATAATATTGAAAATAAAATACAATGGGGGAGATTTATGTCCCCGTTTTATGGATTATATTTGTTATCAACGTGTCAATATATTTTTGATGCATGGAGACAACGATTCATAGAGGGCTTTTTTAAAACATACAAAAAATTATTAGTGAATATTTTATAAGTTTTATTAATGTTAAGGACATGTGAAAATTTTCTTCAAGGATAGAACATTGACCACATTAAATGAAAAAGTGAATAGTAATTATCATTTTATGACATCAACTGAATGACATAATGTGGAGATGTTTTGATAAGCATTGTAGAATAATTTTTTAAATTAAAATTGAGATCTAAATGATATTTATTTTGAGATTGTATTTGTAACACCCCAACCATCCATGATATGCTTCCTTTAAAATAATACAACAGTGTGTGTAGTACGAAACTTCACGTTCTAACACATACCACAACCAATCAAACTAGCCATTATGAATATTAATACCCACTTTTTGAAATTTTATAAATTTTATCATTCAAAATAGACATAATTTTTGGATTTTTAATATCTAAAATATCCTAGGGTAAATTTTTGGTATTTTTTAGAAAACATTCAAATTTTGATGAATAGTGAAAAATACTAAACATTAATTAAAAACATATTTTTTAATCCAAATAATTTATAGTAATAAATTATACTATTGAGAGGTTTTAAAGTATAATTAGAATTTATTTTTACCATTTAATCCAATATTGGTAATTGGACTTAATTTCACATTTAAACTAGACATAAGCAAGTGTCAATCTTTTGATAGTTATTATTTCTTAAAAAACACACACTTTGTTTTGACAACAAGAATTAATTTTAATTTAATTTTTTCCACTTCTATGTTTTGAATTTAGAAAAATTGATTCCATATTTAGAATCAGGAGGTCCAAATTTTTCAAATAGGTAACTTTTATTTTTATACATATTGAATAATTACTTCGGTAAATATTTTATTTACCACGGTTAAAGGGTAAATCTGGTAAATAAGGGTAAAAAATAATATTATAATACTATTAAATTACCCTAAAACATGTTCTAACCCTATTGATTGATAATTTTCCGACCATTGGCATATTTGGTCGATTTTGGGACCCCATGGAGCCACTTGTAAGTGATAATGGCACTTTATATTAATTAAGTTAAAGTAAATACAAAAATGACATAAGAATATATCTTTTAAAAAAACAATTTTTCCATACAGTTATATATGTTATATTTTTTACTATAAATATTGATTATAAATCTACAATGATTTCCTATATAATGGTATTTTATTTATAATTTTTTAGAAATTGAATAATTAAATTTATGTATGAGACAATAATGATGGAGTATTTTCCTTATTAACAAAAGAATCAAATAATTGGTATTATAAATGTTAAAATAAATATAATTTAAAGTTTTGATGACATCCACGAATTTTACTGGTTAATATTACTTGTTATAAATGCTTAAATAAATTTTTTTCTAATTAATAATGTTTTTATGACTTTAAAAAATATCAATTATTAAATAGTGTCAAAATTGACATAAATGAGTTCTTAAAACAAATATTATATTATTAATTGATATTATATTCCTAAAAAAACTAATTTTTGGCCAACAGACTTATATAATGATAGGTGTATCATTATTGGACCACTTGTGTGTCTCTTGTATTTATATAGTATGTTTATTAACTATATAATATGAAAATACAAAGAGACATGGTAAATGTCAAACTATTTAACTAAGAATTAACTCAAACTAATCAAGTTATTATGGAGACCCAAACCTATATAAAACCTATTGGATGAGTGGTTTTCTACCTATACCCACCTTAACCTTTATATAATCCACTTTTGAGCCACAAGAAACCGAATATGAATTTATTATAAAATAATATTTCTAACTTTTCCTAAGGTGCCTCTCACCCCTCTTATAAAAGGGCACTCCCCCTACTCAATAATTCACACCTTCAATGCATTTTGGATCCGCCAACCCCTCCCCAACTATCCTATCAACGTCCTTAAATTCATCCTAGAGGACCTCATTTGGTCAGAAATACAACTTAAGGAGCCCTTTTGATCAAATCAAAAGGAAGAACCTGAAGAAGAGGTAATAATTTCACGACCCACTTTCAAGTCCTTTTCTTATTCCACTTCTTCTTTTTTGTTATTTCATTTATTAAATAATAACTCCAGTATCATCTATATATTGAGAAGTTATTATAAATATGGTACATCCATCTTCATTATTCTATCCATCCTTTGAATGACATGTCACTATACGTGCGTACGTACGATTTACCGTCTCCATGTCATGGTGTAATTGGTATTCAATACATTATTATTTGGATAGGTATAATAATAATTTTTAATTGAAATAAATAATAAATATAAGATGATAATGATTCTGTATATATGATATACCATCCAATTATATATTATTTTAATATGAAAAATGTGATATTGTCGCTCGTGCGTACGTACAGATTACCGTCTCCACGAACGCGATGTGATTCATTCCCCATCATATCCATTCAAGAAAAATTTTCATTAGATGACTAAAAACAATATTTAGAGACTTGATATAATTATAGTTATGAATATGATACATCCCATACATAACAAATATGACTCACATAACAATGAATATAAAGGAAACTGAATTCGTTAATAGATAAAAGAACGATAATAATAAGATATTATTAACAAATCAAAGTTAAAAGATAATATATGATATCATATTAATGTATATAATTTTTGTATAATTCAATAACAATTATATAATTATTATAAAGGAGGTTAACCTACCCTCAACCAAGGAAAAAGTACAAAGTAATGGGTTTCTTATCTCACTTTTAATTCCGTGAGATTTCCATTGTTCACAACTTATTTATTGCATGTGGTGTGTGTAATTCCCATGATTTTATTAATTATGTAATATACGTTAATTTATGGATATTTACATCATCATTTTATGATCCTTCTTTAATGGGTGTATGTTTACTATGTTACCAAATCGGTAAGGGAATTTGAAATTTCAATTTCCACTCATTCTGCTTTATGCATACTTCATTGATTATCTTACTCCAAGATTATGTGTGGAATCACTAATCATTTAATTATGTCAAAATATACACTCCCCTTTCTGTGGATATAATTTTGATACACATAATCACTCCATTGATAATTTGTCAAGTCATCTATATGAACATGATAAGAGTAATTTTAACCCAATCTCCATTTTTTGAGTTAAATATCCAATTCATTGGTGTTGTCTTTACAAGAATATGTGTGAAAGTTATCTGATTGATTTACACTGAATATACAATCATATTGAGTGAATTTATATCAATCACACATAATTATGTTGTTGATTTATCCTTAACCTAAGGATAAAGTCTTTATAAGATATTTCATCTCAAATTACATTCCATTGAAAATTCTAAGTTGTTATACACCAAATCACTTTTCTATGGTTTATATAATGTACTTTGACATAGTATATCATGAATACCTTTATTCTCATGATATTACAATGTTTTTGTTACATCAATTATTTGTATTCAAGTGTCTCTCTTTTGGTTAGGAACTCTAACTAAAATATCGTTTTAAATGTTTTAAGGATTTATTATTCTAAATCTTTCACATTAGTGTCTATGTTTTAAAAATAGTTTTAATGATTTATTTATATGAACATTAAAGAATTAAAATTAAAATTCCTTTTAAAAGTTTCAAAGTGTTATGGGACACTTTGATTCAAAAAATAATCTATTTTTAAATGGCTTCTTGACAAATAGTGTGACTTTTAAATTATTTCATGAAAAGGGGGATATTTCTCTCTAATAGTTTTGATGATTATTTTCATATATATAAATATCCTTCATTATTTTTGATTGAGGTTAATATGTTACAATACAATATTCCATATTGTTTTGAATGAGTTATGTTTGACTGTGGATTTTCTATTTTTATACCTTTCATGGTTTATGGAGAAATTATAGACATTTCGTATGCTAGTTTTAATACGAATGTTTATGTTATGTTTAAACCTATTAATATGAGGAATGAATTGTACTTAATAAGTGATGGGTAGAGCCCGCTATAGCTCCTCGATGCATCGGTAGGTCTCATAAGACAAACTACTGTCTTGGCATAAGGCCTTGACAAAATCTTATTTGTAGTCTTGGCACAAGGCCTTGACTATGTTGTTATGATAGTCTATCATTATGCATTCATCATTATGAAAGGGGTTATTGATATTTCATGTGATCATTCGACTAGTAGAATATCCATGTGAATAAGTAAATGGAAATATTTGATTTAATATTTTCCATATTATGCTGATGTTCAAGTTTAAAAGGCTTTTGTTCTAGTCTTATACACTTCCTTAAAAGTTTATGCTTATTTATGAATGTTTCTGTTATAATTTTATCTTTACTCAGCATCTGAGGTCACCACTTTCTATGTTTTATTTTCCCAGGATACAAAAAGTTATATTATCACAGACCTCCAGGGATAGTCTATGGGATCATAGTGTTGTCTATGGAGACAATGTTATTGTACTTTTCCATTTTATAATGTAATGTAAACTATATGAATGTATCTAGTACTTCCAAGTCTACTAAACTAATCGGTCTTTCGAGACATGATCTTTTATGATCATTCCAATGATACGTAATAATGCACAGACTCTGGGCTTCTAGGTTTGGGGCATTATAGTTGTTATCTGAGGTAGTTTAGTAAAAACCTTGGAAACTAGATTTAGATAAACTCTGATTATAGCACAAATCCCTAAGATAGAATTTGAGGATTAGTATAGAAGAAATTCCATGAATTTTGGTATTGTAGATATTTTTTGAGTTTTCCAAGAAATACATCCTTGTCTGGATAAGAGTAGGTAGAGGCGGCTCTAGTTTAGAAGTAGCTAGCAGTAAAACCCGAAAACACCGCTTTGATCTAGACTCGAACGGGAACTGGTGCACAAAAATAGGCCTTCCTGCACTCTTGGTTACCACACTCCCATGGTATATTCTTAGGATAATTTACATTTTCATTACAAACCGATTTAAATTATTTTAATATATGATGAGAATAAATGACCTTGGTTAATCTTAAGGTGTTTCATATTGAGAATATGGTGTCATGATATTATCTAAATGATTTTATGATTACTGTAACTCACACAATGATTTATGGTTTTAGACAATGGCTGGATTCCAAGGAATTCATAGTAACATTGGGAATGATGTACAACGTGGGAATGGTGGGGGAAATGAGCAACAAAATAGAATGTTGATAGACGTAAAAGACATCGTGTTCATTCCAAATCAGTTTTCCAAAAATATGATCAACAACATATATATTAACAAACTCTCAGACTCAACAAAGAAGACAAATGTGATGAATGATAAGAGCTCCAGCAGTGGAGACCATGGAGAAAATAATCCTAAATTTCTATCATGCAAGAAATGTGGAAGGAGACACCCAGAAAAGTGTCTCAATGGAACAAATAAATGCTTTACGTGTGGGAAAGAAAGAAATAATGTGAAGAATATTAGAGAAAAAATGAAGAGTACAATGGAAGAAAATAAACATAGACCCCAGATTCCATTAACAGTAATTTTCTGTAAATATAGGGGACCTGGCCATTACCCGAGTGAATGCCCTATTCTATAGGATATGTTTTTTGGTCAATGAAGTAGCTATGTGGAAATAAATGGTTAGAGAAATTTTTTAAAGTACTAGTACTACATGTCGATGGGATTAATTTGGAATAACTTTCTCTTGTACTTGTAACCCTGTAGTTTTTGAAGTGAAAATTATATTTGAGGAAGAATTATCTTTTCTCTTGTGGATATAGTTATAAATAACCATTTGGTTTTATATGATCATTGGGTTCGAGGATATTAGAAGTTATTATATTTTGGGATGAAAATGAAAGGTATGAGATAACATGTGTTGGTAAATTATGTTATGGGTATTTTGAGGAATTTATCTCATTTTGGTAATGTTATAAAATATAGTTTTTGAAAAAGAACAACATGCAGACTGTGTGACAACCCGTCGCATCTGAAAAAGCTATGGGAATTGAACCCACAACCAATGTGCGATTGGGATTTATCACCTACCACTGGACTACGTGAATTCCATGGATAGTGTGACTATTTATTTTTAGTTAAATGATTTTATCAATCAATAATAAGTTTATTTGGGATCTAATGTCTTATTAAATGAATACCCTTAGTATAAAAAATGATTCGGTGATTAAGTGATAAATGTTATTTTAGAATATGTTCGCTTTGTTGGGAACACTATATTCCCAAGAGAAATAGAATACTATGGGATTTCATTTGAAGAGTAGTGGTGGATTTTTATCTATGTTTTTATTGTGGATTTATAGTGATTTGGGTTATATATGGAAATGATTAACCAATTATAGAGAATATTTGATTAGGTTAATTACTTTTAAGTATGTGACTTTAAGAGTAGTTGATTTCATTTGGAGATACAATTTAATGTGGAAGACTACATAACCTAATTCTTCTATGTTTTGGGTTTCAATATTAGTTTGGATTATATTGAAGTATTTTAAGGACAATTGTTTATTTAATGATATTTAATTAACTTTGGGGTATTTTTGGTTTAGTTTTAGAAATTAATATTAGTGTTTCTTTCTCTAATGGAATATCCATTTGGGGGATCATCAGATCTTAAACTAACAGTTTTGGTTTTGATTAAACTCTAAATACAAGGTAAATATATATTTTATCCTTCGTGGAACATGTGATTCTATAGAAGTTTATTCTATCTCTTCCAGTGTGACCATGTCTTCTTGAATACTCATATTTTAAAAAAAATGAGTTAGTGGTAGAAATTTATTAAAGAATGAAACTCTACTTAAAAATTATGTATAGCTCATTATGTTCTTAGTATTTTCAGAAATTAATTCCGCATCTTTATGTAATTTAACTTAAAAGAAAAAATAATGTTGTCTGTTTACTTTTCCTACTGGGAGACAAATGACCATTTTTTTCCATCACAAGTTTGTGGTTATCTTGCTGTTAACTTCTTCCTAATCATGTTTTATATTCCCCTCCATCATAGCTTGACACTTAGTTTATCATCCATATCCATGTTTTCCTACATGGGATCCTATTATGGGTTATCTTGGGTGACCTTTGTACTTCTCTTTCTTTTTTTTAAAGTGATAGTTTTATTGACTCTTTTTACATTGTGGGATTTTCCATTATATTCCAAATCCCAATTATAAAAATTGCGAGGATGCAATTTATTGAAGGAGGGGAGAAGGTAACACACCAATCTTCCACGGTACACTTCCCTTTGAATAATAGAGTAGCGTGTGTTGTTCGCAACTTCGAGTTCTAACACACACCACAACCAATCAAACTAGCCGTTATGAATAGTAATACGCACATTTTGAAATTTTATAAATTTTATCATTGAAAATGGACATCTTGGATTCGTAATATTTAAATTATCCTAGGGTAAATATTTGGTATTTTTTAGAAAACACTCAAATTTTTATGAATAGTGAAAAATACTAAACATTAATTACGAACAACTTTTTTAATCCAAATAATTTATAGGGGTAAATTATACTATTGAGAGTTTTTAATGTATAATTAAAATATATTTTTACCATTTAATCTAATATTTCTAATTGGATGTAATTTCACATTTAAACTAGTCATAAAAAAGTGTCAGTCTTTTGATATTTATTATTTCTTAAAAAACACACTCTTTATTTTGACAACTGGAATTAATTTTAATTTAATTTCATACACTTCTGTGTTTTGAATTTGGAATAATGGATTTCTTATTTAGAATTATGAGGTAAAAATTTTATAAATATGTATATTTTATTTTTAGACATTTTGAATAATTATTTCGCTGAATATTTTATTTACCATGGTTAAAGGGTAAATCCGGTAAATAAGGGTAACAAAATAATATTGTAATAATATTAACTTTTTCTAAAATGTCTCCTAAACCAATTGGTTGATACATGTCCAACCATGGGGATATTTGGGTCGATTTTGGGACCTTATGGAGCCACTTGTAATTGATAATGACACTTTATATTAATTAAGTTAAAGTAAATACAAAAATGACATAAGCATATATCTTTTAGAAAAAAAAATTTACACAGGGATATATATGTTATATTTTAGACTATAAATATTCATTATAAATATAAAAACATTTCCTACATAATGGTTGTTTATTTATAATTTTTAGACCTAGATTAATTAAATTAATTTATGACACAATAATGATGCAGTATTTTCATTATTAATGAATGAATCAAATAATTGGTATTATAAATGTTAAAATTAATATAATTTGAATGTTTTTATGACATAAAAGAATTTTATTGGTTAATATGACATTTTATAATTTCTTAAATTAATTTTTTTATAATTAATGAAGTATTTAGGACTTTAACAAAAATCCATTATTAAATAGTGTTAAAATTGACATAATTGAGTTTTTAAAACAAATATTATATTATTAATTGATATTATATTCCTAAAAATCTAAGGTTCATACAAAGGACTTCTATAATGATATTTGTATCGTTAATAGACCACATTGGGGGTCTCTTGGATGTATATATTATGTTTATTAACTATATAATATAAAAATAAAAAGAGACATGGTTAATGTCAATCTATTTAACTAAGAGTTAAATAAAAATGATAAAGTTAATATAGTTATCCGAACCGATATAAAACTTATTGGTTGAGTGGGTTTATACCTATACCTACCATAAACATTAAATAATCTACTTTTGAGCCACTATAAACCGAATATGAATTTATTATAAAATAATATTTCTAGCTTTTCCTAAGTTTCCCCTCACCCCTCTTATAAAAGGACACTCCACCTACTCACTAATTCACACCTTCAAAGCCTTTGGATCTTCCAAAACTTTCCAAAATATCCTCTAAACTTCCCTAACATCATCCTAGAGTCTCTCCTTTTGTCATAAAGACAACTTAAGGAGCCCTTTTGATCAAATCAAAAGGAAGAACCAGAAGAAGATGTAATAATTTCACCACCCTCTTTCAAATTCTTTTCTTCTTCCACTTATTTTTTTTTGTTATTTCAATTATAAAATAAAAAATCCATTATCATATTTATACTGCGATTTTATTATAAATATGTTGCAACCATCTTCATTATTATATCCATCCTTTAAATGACATGTCACCATAAGTGTGTACGTACGACTTACCGTCACTTTGTCATGGTGTAATTGTTATTCAATACATTATTATTTGGATGGGTATAATAATAATGTGTAATTGATATAAATAATAAATATAGCATCATAATGATTCTTTATATATTATATACCATCCAATTATATATTATTTTAATATCAAAAGAGTGATATTGTCACTCATGCGTACGTACGGATTACCGTCTCCATGAACACCATGAGATTCATTCCTCATCATATCCATTCAAGAGTAATTTTCATTAGATGATTAAAAATAATATTTAAAGAACTGATAAAATTCTGGAAATGAATAAGATACATCCCGTCCATAACAAATATGACTCACATAATAATGAATATAAAGGAAAACGTATTCGTTAACACCCGAAACAACGATAATACTATGATATTATTAACAAATCAATGTTAAAAGGTCATATATGATATCATATTAATGAATATAATTGTTTTATAATTAAGTAAAAATTATTTCACCATTATACAGGAGGTTAACCTATCCTCATCCAAGGAAAAAGTACAATGTAAGGGGTTTCTTATCTCAATTTTAATTCCGAGATACTTCCATTGTTCACCACTTATTTATGGCATGTGGTGTGTGTACTTCCCATGATTATATTAATTGTGTTATATAATTTAATTTATGGATATTTACATCATCACTGTATGATCCTTCATTCATGGTTGTATGTTTCGTACGTTACCAAATTGATAAGAGAATTTGAAATTTTAATTTCCTCTCATTCGGCTTTATGCATACTTCATTGATTATCTTACTCCAAGATTGTGTGCGGAATCATTATTCATTTACTTATGTCATAATTTCAACTCCTATTTCAGTGGATATACTTTTGATTCACACAATCACTCCGTTGATAATTTCTCAAGTCATCGATATGAACTTGGTAAGAGTAATTTTAGCTCAATCTCCATTTTTTTAGTTAAATATCCAATTCATGGGTGTTGTCTTTACAAGAATATGTGTGAATGTCCTCTGATTGATTTACACTAAATATACAATCATATTGAGTGTATTTATATTTTTCAGACATAATTATGTCGTTCATTTACCCTTAACCTAAGGGTACAGTCTTTATAAGAGATTTCATCTCAAATTACATTCCATTGAGACTTCTTTGTTGTTATACACCAAATCACTTTTATATAGAGGATATAATGTACTTTGACTTAGTATATCATGAATAAATTTAATATTAAGATATTACAAAGTTGTGATTACATCATTTTTTTTATTCAAGTGTCTCTCTTTGTGTTAGGAACTCTAACTAAAATATCATTTTAAATGTTTTAATGATTTATTATTCTAAATATTTCACATTAATATCTATGTTTTAAAAATGTTTTTAATGATTTATTTATATGGACATTAAGTTTTTAAAATTAAAATTATTTTTAAAAGTTTCAAAGTGTTATGGGACACTTTGATTCAAAAATATATATTTTTAAATGGCTTCTTTGACAAATAGTTTGACTTTTAAATGTTTTCATGAAAAATGAAGATATTTCTCTCTAATAGTTTTGATGATTATTTTCATCTATGTAATTATCCTTCATTATTCTCAATTGAGGTTAATCTGTTACAATACAATTTTACATATTGTATTGAATGAGTTATGTTTGACTGTGGATATACTATTTTAATACCATTCATGGTTTATGGAGAAAATATTGACATTTCGTATGCTAGTTTTAAGACAAATTTTTATGTTATGTTTAAACCTAACCATATGAGGAATGAATTGGACTTAATAAGTGAAGGGTGGATCCCGCTATAGCTCCTCGATGCATCGGTAGGTCTCATGAGACAAACTAGTGTCTTGGAAAAAGGCCTTGACAAAATCTTATTTGTAGTCTTGGCACAAGGCCTTGACTATGTGGTTATGATAATCTGACATTATGGATTCCAACATTATGAAAGTGGTTATTGATATTGCATGTGATAATTTGACTAGTATAATATCAATGTGAATAAGTAAATGGCATTATTTGATTTTATCATTGCCATATTATGCAAAATTTCAAGTTTAAAAGGCTTTTGTTCTAGTCTAATACACTTCCTTAAATGTTTATGCTTATTTATGATAGATTATTCTATAATGTTATCCTTACTGAGTATATGAGCTCACCCCTTTCTATGTTTTATTTTCCTAGGATGCAAAGAAGTATATTATGACTCACCTCCAGGGATAGTCTATGGGATCTCTGTGTTGTCTATGGAGACAATGTTATTGTAGTTTTCAATTTTATGATGTAATGTAAACCTTATTAATTTATCGATCACTTCCAAGGCTACTAAACTAATCGGTCTTTCGAGACCTGATCTTTTATTATCATTCCAATGATACGTAATAATGCACCGACACTGGGCTTCTAGGGTCGGGGCATTACAGTATTGAGTATTTGATAATATGTGGCTTTGTAATTATTTATGTGAATTTAGATAACTCTTTTATAAGTGTATTAAAAAATATTCCAACTCAGGTATATCATGTAATATAGTTAAACCATAATCACCAAGGTGACCGTGGGAACTTTCTCAACCACACATAGCCAACCCAATGGGCTAGAAGGTTGGTCGATGTAACATCTGAGATTTTTTATCAGGTTTAATATTCCAAACCAAATTAAATTTTGGAATTTTGTATGCATGAATTTTTTTTAATAATCTCAATATCTTAATTCCATGAGTTTCTTTGAACCATGACTGTGTTTTTAGATTAGGTTTAAGGCTCGGTAATGGAATTGGGGTTTTGGGAATGTTTTAGGCATATCAAACCCAAGAAACACTATTCTGGGAAAGCACAAACATTAGATCATAGTTTGGACAAACCATACTGCCTCCTATGAGTAATTGTGGGGCCCTCAAATGGGAGTAGATGTGTTTTGAAATAAAATGCAGATGGGTGTTCATGGTCATGCGACACCTCTACAATTTTTAAGAGAGGGATTTTGAACAGCTTGTACGTGGTTTGAAAAACTGTTCACCAAGATCATGAGTCTGTGTTGATTAGGTGTAGATCACAACATAGTTAGTGCAAAATTATCAAAATCATGCAGCCAAACCATGCATCTCATTTATTTGGTAGATATTACATTTTTTCACTTCCCTTGTTATTTGTATTTTCCTCATCATTTCTACGTTACTTCAGGTGCACATTAGAGTGGGTTCTGTAATTTTCTCTCCCACCTAGGTTATGATCCAAATCCCTCATCCAAACTTTATTCCTTAATCCATTGGTGGATATGGATTCATCTCTGTAAAAAACGTTAATACGATAGCTTATTTTTTTCATTTATCTCACCACAGTGAATTTCAAATTTGAGTGAGGACTTTTACCCTATTTTTAGTGCATTAATATAAAATTACATTTGTTCCACTTATACATGAGTTAGTAGATCACATCATATTATTTAGTTCCTACTAGTATAAGGTAGGTGGTTCAATGGATTCTCCATGAATTTCGGTTATTTTGGGTGGGAATAACTTAATGTTTCTTTGGGTTGAATGAGTGTGCCTCAAATAAATTATTGTTTTATTTTAAATTGATTCATTTATGAAATTTGATGCCTATGGTCATTATCCAGATTTGCTATAAATGTTTATGTCCGGTAAGAGGATTGGACCAACCTGGGATGTTTAGGTCAGGTATAAAATTTTATTAATTATTTTTTTATTGAAATAAATTTCTCAATTGGAATATGATGGGATTGGACTGAGGATTAAGGTACTGTGGTTCATCTGGATGGGTGAGGAACATAAAAAATGGGGTGATGATGATCACCTGGTAAGTGACATGGTCGTTGGGATGTGGGATTGGACCATGTGACTTGAGGTGGAATTGACCATTGAGAATTAGCGACATTGTCGATGTGGCCTAACGTGTCAGTTGATGTGGCTAAATTTTTTAGTGATTTCCACTCACTCTTTGTTGGTCGATGCACTGTTGAGTCATGTGAATGAAATTAAGGCTCAGATGAAATGGTATTGACCACTCATTGTGGGTGGATACCATTGTAGATTATGCAAATTTGGTGATGGTGTTGACCATCAGATATTATGGGGGTGATCACTGTATAAATCCATGCGGATTGTTGTGGACCATTGATGGATGGTTTTGGGAGCAATAAATGTGGGATAGGGATCACCCTGAAACTTGAGGCCATTGGGCTAGGATATTGGGAGGAAAGATACCATTGTGCCTCAATACATAAAATATTAAGCTGATAGTGTATATTTATTAGAGGACACACATCATTATGACTTGAGATGTCGGGCTTCAAGGCGATACTGATTGTCGAAGTTGAGTTCTGATGTACTGGGGTCTTGTTTGGGAATTACATTTGGACATCAGGTTTATGATTGGTGGAATGACATGACAATGACTTGATTATTGGTCTAACCTACAGGTTCACCTAGTATGATACTCATCATGAGATTCCATGATCACTAGGCCATGGATCCTCACCACTGCAGTTATATATATGCATACATGTTCCATATTCCATATATATAACTAGGGGCATGTATTTAAACTTCTATAGAAGATTTCCAAAGTAGTTTTAATTAATCCTTGTTCCTATTGAGCACATGGGAAATGATTATTTAATTAAATGAGTTTGCAATAGAATTTTATTTATATTTAGAAACACATAAATAATTATGGATGTAAGAAAATAACACATTGGTGATGGACTACTAAGATTTATTCTCACATAGTACATGGGACCATCGAGATGCATGTAGGTTTTATGATTTTCAGATCAAGTAAGATTTCATACTCAGGATCTAGAACATAGTGATTGAGTTGGACATTTTTCATGGGATGGATGGCAGTGGACCATGGGGGTTTCTCTACATCAACATGAGTTTAATATTGTATCATCATGCTTAATATATGTAAGTAATGATGGTTGGGGGGACTGAAATCTCTTAGAAAATGGATTGGTCTGGAGGATTGGAAATGGATCATCTGTCAACATCTGTGGGCCACATCCCCCACCCAACCAGGTCTTGAAGATGCCACGATCAACTCCCTCTTTTCAGACCAGGGCCCAGGATGGTGTTTGGAAAAGATCCAGGAATGGTTTAATGAAAGATACCAAAGAATTATTTTGAGCATCCCCTGGGTCCCTAATGCAGGCCTCAACCATATTTTTTGGTCTAATGATTCTTCAGGTGAGTACACGGTGAGATCCGGGTATAGACTGGCTCTCAGCATTCACCCTCACGACCGTGATGAGGGACCATGGAAAGAACTTTGGAAGCTCAACGTCCCCCAAAAAATATGCCAAATATGGTGGCAGGTGTGTATGGGCGCCCTCCCTACTATGAGCCTCCTTGTTTACCGACATATGATCAGTGCTGAATCCTGCCCTTTCTGCCCGAATATTCCTGAAAATCCTTGGAACACCATCATTCATTGCCCCAAAGCCAAGGAAATTTTGAATAAATGGGGCCTGACTTCAGATGCTTCAATAGACATTGCCTCTAACCTCACCGATCTTCTGATGTGCTAGTGTTCCTCTCTTTCATTGTCTAATGCAAGCTCTCATTGAACCCTGTCTGGGATCATTTGGGTTCGGCGTAACGCTTCGGTTTTCCAAAAATTTCATCAGCCTCCTGAGTTCTAGATTGAATGAGCCACTTCATGGATTGAGGGCTGGAAGGACCAAAAATGACACTTTATTCTAGGCATTACCCCCTCCTATTCCCCTCATTGGACCCCCCCCCCCCTAATAGAAGGGAGTATTAAGCTTAACGTGGTCTCTTCTCTCCCCAAGGATGGGCATGTTGCTCTCAGCCTCCTGGCTCGAAATCATATGGGGCATACCATTGGAGCAAAATATGAACCACATCATGCCATTTGGGAACCTACAATTGCTAAGGCCTATGCCATACTTGGAGGGATGATGCTCGCTGTAGAACGTGGATGGGCTGATATCATCATCGAGTCTGACTGCCTTTCTGTTATCAATTCTATTAACCACAATGACGCCAGACTCCAGGCCTTTGGCTTCATCATCAAGAGATTGCACACACTGCGCCAAGGATTCTTGTAGGACCCCGGGACACCCTGAGAGGGGAGGGGTGAATCAGGGTGGCACCTTTTTCTTTTTTTAGTTTTGGATCTTGTTCCCATGTTGGTAGGAACTACTTAAACCTTTATGATGGATATGCTCCGTAATAAAACATTCACATGCAGAGATATGACACAACTATTTTTACTTGGTTACCCACTAAGGGCTACGTCAAAGGAGCATACGTCGACAGGTTTTCGGTCGTACCTAAATACACTATGCTTCACTAGCTATAGATTACAAAGGTTCGGGTACAGTCACTCTGTCCCAGGCTCACTGCCTTTACAATTGTTCAGGGATAGCTCACTGCGTCCCTCGGGTCACTCCCATTTACTCCCCATGGCTCACTGCCATTGGTGAAGTCCCACTCAATTTATAGACGTGAAGGTATCTTCAATAAATGTGCATTTCTATTTTTTGTCTCTTGTTCAGCATGAGACATTGCTTGCATCAGGGTTCAGAGTTGATGCTCTTTATAGTTCAACCTTTCTTCTTTAGTGCAATGATTAAATGCACTAGATCCCCTTGTCTTCGTTTTCCTGAATCAAAATCACTTATGTGATTGCTCAATAAATGATGTTCAGCTTACTCGGCATTCGTTATAATCAATTCACCATGTATTCATGAGATCATGCATGTATCATTTAGATTTCTTCTTCAATCTCGCTTTGCACCGAAAGTATCAGGCAATCTTTAGCTCTTGTGCACTTCCAGAAAGGCGGGTGTGCTTCAACAATATTTGGATCTCCTTTTCAAGCCCGGTGCGCAAGTCTCCATCTGGCGCGCAAGTCTTAGGCGCGCAAGTATAACCAAATGCGCAAGTGTCTCCAAAGCACCTGCGCGACTCTGTCTTCTTGAACTTCAAACCTGTGCGACTCACTTCTTTCTTTGCCCAAATCACCTAGGGAGCGCAACCATTAATCAGTGTACAACCTCTACTTGTGTGGCTCAATCACCTGCGTGACGAGAGCTTGAACAATATCTAAGTCTTGAGCTCCGTAAGAAATGAGGAGGGGTGGTACAGTATTTAGAGGCAAACTGGACCCCCTGCGCGGCGGCGCGCAAGTCATCCATCAGCGTGCAAGTCTCGGCCCCTGCTAGGCACTTGCGCGATCAATATCCAAACATGCGCGAACATATTGCCTTTGCCAAATTTGGATCTTCTGATCTCAAAAAACCATAGGCGCGCAAGTTCTAATGCATTCAAGGCATCGGCGCGCAAGTCTCTTCCCGACACATAATTCATGAGTGTGACCTCACCAAAACTTGTGCGACCCTTATCCCTTGTATCTTCTCTTTTTGTACCACCTCCAGATCATCCATTCCTATGTCGATGTTCTTGAATCAAACATAGATCATTGACCACAACTCTTGAACTCGACATGTCACCATGGAATCTCCTTTTTCAACAAATTTGTATGTCGTTTTTTTGCTTTGTCGACAAGCACGATCACCTCAACAGCACTTCTTCTTGGTGATCTGTATCCTTCAGCAACTCTTTTGCTTTTATCACAAACTCCACTATTGCGATATGTATTCTTTGAAGGAACAACTTTAGTACCATCATCTTCTATGACAATGTGATGTTCATGGCCATTTCATAAGTCAACTCATTGGCACATTTCCTCCTTCATCAACCGTCATGATCAACTTCATGAAAACCATGTGATTCAATCTGTCATGAAGTCTCTAGCATGGTTCTCACGCAATCATGAGTAATTTCATGGTCTTCATCAAAACCCATTGTTCTCATGCAATAATGAGGAATTTCATGGTCTTCCTTAAAAAACACCATCCTACGTAAATCATCCTTGGATGGATTACTCCTCACATTCACCATTGTTTTAAACAATGTATCACATTTGACACATGTTCTGTGAACTTACGATTAGCACAACAATCGTCGGAATCACTAATCCTCTACTTCATCGGAGTACTTCATGATCTCCTTCACTGTGAGCTTCCATTCCTCCATTTTATTGGAGTACTTCTTGATCTCATTCATTTTGATATTCCATTGACAACTATTGACAACAAATACAAACCTATACACAAAGTGGTTCCAACAATCTCCCCCTTTTTATTTTGTTGTCAATACCTTATACATCATCTGAAATGAATTTGTCAATGTCAAAATGAGAATTTTCTATTCAATCAACTTTTCTTTTCAAACGTTCATTTCACTTTCTCTCCCCCTTATTGATAATAAATACAAAGCACATGGTAGGGAGGGTATCAATCCACACTTAAGCAATGTTTCATTAGTCATTTCACTCTAAGTCTACTTGAGCAATGCTCGATGTAGAAAACAAGAGGATTTGATTAAGTCATCAAGGTCGTCCATTATCCACAGATCATGATACCAACATGAGATGATAACTCATGTAACTTGTCTTCAAGGGTTTACTAATTTAATTCCAGGTAGAAGAAGATCAACTATGATAGAGAATAATCAACCTGAAACTCCTTCTCTATTGGCGTGTTCTTCAAGAAATTCATAGAGTAACTGCTTTTGAGTCCAGCTGGAGTTGATATTGTTTGAAACAGTGATTATGGGAGCTTCTTCATTCTTCTCCCCCTCAAGGGAAACACTCCTCATCATCCTCATCAAGGGTGATCCTTCGTCATCATAATCTTTTAATATCAATTGAACAATCTACTAAGGATGGAAACTTCTTCAGCATGGCTATCAGGAGTTGACAACATTCACTAACTCTCAGGTTCTCCCCCTGAGAGCATGCTTCACCTTCAATTACCTGCATTATTAGCACAAATACAATACAAAAATGATTACAGGAATAAGGTGGTTCCTTCTTTCTTCATCAAGAATACCTGCTTGGTTTAGGTTCTTTTCTTAACAAATTTCCTCTGTTCACTCCAGTCTTCATGCCTACACATTTGAACATATGTTCTGACATCTGTCGATGTGGCATGGCTCTATTCACATTCTCTTCTGCTTTGTGTGGAGAATTGTTCTTCTTAGCAGCCATCATGAATGATACATTCTTACTCCTCTTAAGGACTGATTCTTGCTCTGGTATTAAGGTTAGGCAACCTTTTTCAATGTGACCAAATTTCTTGCATCTCTCACACAGAACTTAATTGACACGTGTGTTTCTCTTTGTTTACAATCTCTCCTGCACTGTGTCTTCATCATGTGAATGTCTTCCTTTTCCTTTTTCACCAGCCTTGGCCTTCTCATCTTCATGTTTCCTTATTCTTTTCAAATCTTCTGGCCAGATGACCAATATGTCATTTGGAACTTTTGTAGCTGGTTTAGGTCTTCCACATGGGTTCATCTGAGATTCATCCCACTTAGTGTTTCTTTTGGATGAATGACCCTTCAATTTCATGGATCTAAAATCCTGGGTCTTCTCAGCTTCCCTACTTGAGATCTTCTTGGGGAAGTGTGTGTTCACAACATTCTTCTGATTTCTCCCCAAGGTAGCTGCTTCATTCTTTAACGGCATCAGAGGTCTTCTTTTCTTTTCGATAGTGAATGCATGTTGACGTGGACATGTTCCTGCATTGTGACTGCTGCCATTGCATACATCACAGATGTTATCAAGAATTCCAAATCTGTTTGCATTAAACAAATGCTTTTGGACCTGCTGATGTTGCTTCTTTTTCTCTGGATTCCTTCTCTTTGATATAGTCATTCTCGATGCTTTTCCATGTAAGGGATTATGAAGACAATCCAATGCACAGTGCCCAAATCTGTTGCAGCACCAACATTTACCGACAAATCTTTTCTTCTTTGTGACTTATGTATTAAGTTTTTGGGCCATCTTTTTAATCTTTTGTGCTCTATTTAAGGAACCCACTTCCTCCTTTTTCTTTCCATCCACCCTATCCATGGTGATAGGTTTATTCTTCTCACCTTTCCACATCCATACTTATTTATAACTTTTCTTCCCACCTGCACTGATTGTAGGAGTGTATTTAGAAATATGAGTACAAGATGGTTTGGATGGTACCTTCACTCTCTCAGTTTCTTGTGATAGATCAAAGAGTGAAGTCATAATCTTTTTATCACATGTTGGAGGTCTTTTGACAATTGAATCCTCCAGTGAGCATTGAGTACTAGCAGCAACTGATTCTTGATGAGGATAATCAAGGGTGGTCATAATCTTCTTATCACATGTTGGAGGCATTTCAGCTTTAGACTCCTCCAACGAACATTGAGTGCAAGCATCACTCATTTCATTCTTTTGTGAAGTCTCAATATGTGTGTTCTCAATCTTGGTCAACTGATCTTCCAATATTTGACCCACAATATTGAGGATGATCTTCTGATCATCAATCGTGATCATATTCTCTTCACAGGTCTTCTTCAATCTTTCAACCTAATCTTCATGCATCTTAACTTTGTTTTGTAACAAAGAGTCATGTTCCCTGAATTTAATGGAAGTTTCTTCCAAACAAAAACTCTTGAATTCATTGCTCTTCTTCAGCTCAGCTTCAATTGCATAGATCCTTTCTTTTAAAGTCTTATTGACTTCCTCTTCTTCTTCAAATACTTTCAACCATTTGATGAGATTCATACATTCCATAACATTTCTTTCCAACCACTTTTCCATATTGTCATCTTCCCTTTCTAATCGATTGATCTCAACCTACATAGATTAGAATAGGCTACAAATAATAGCAACCCTTTCTTCTGGAATATCATGCAGATATGTTCTGAGTTTTTTTAGAAAGCTTGAATTAGGGGTATCATCCTTTCCTCTGGATGAGTTCTGAGCCACCTGCTTGTTACTTTCCAAGCCTAATGTTTCTTAATTATTGGAATGGCATGAAGAACAAGACTCTGCAACTTCTTTGGATGTGGGGGACTTCTTCATCATCATCTTCTCTTTCTTTTTCCTATTTGTCAAAGTCTTGGTGGATATAGATTTCTGCTCAGAAATGACTGCGTCATTATCAAGACTTCTCTTCATTTTTGACTCTAGGAAAGAAACTCAAATCCTCTTCTCAATAGAATTATTGGAGAATATCCAACATACGTTAACCTCCCTATGATACCACTTGTAGGACCTCGGGACACCCTGATAGGGGAGGGGTGAATCAGGGTGGCAACTTTTTCTTCTTTTAGTTGTGGATCTTGTTCCCACGTTGGTAGGAACTACTTAAACCTGTATGATGGATATGATCCGCAATAAAACATTCACATGCAGAGATATGACACAACAATTTTTACTTGGTTCACCACTAAGGGCTACGTCCAAGGAGCATACGCCGACAGGTTGTCGATCATAACTAAATCCACTATGCTTCACTAGCTATAGATTACAAAGGTTCGGGTACAGTCACTCTGTCCCAGGCTCACTGCCTTTACAATTGTTCAGGGATAGCTCACTGCATCCCTCGGGTCACTCCCGTTTACTCCCCATGGCTCACTGCCGTTGGTGAAGTCCCACTCAATTTATAGACGTGAAGGTCTCTTCAATAAATGTGCATTGATGTTCTTTATCTCCTGTTCAACATGAGACTTTGCTTGCATCAGGATTTAGAGTTGATTCTCTTTATAGTTCAACCTTTCTTCTTTAGTGAAATGATTGAATGCACTAGATCCCCTTGTCTTCGTTTGCCTGAATCGCAATCACTTATGTGATTTCTCAATAAATGATGGTCATCTTACTTGGAATTCATCAGAATCAATTCACCATGTATTCATGAGATCATGCATGTATCATTTAGATTTCTTCTTCAATCTCGCTTTGCACTGAAAGTATCATGAAATCATTAGCTCTTGTGCAGTTCCCGAAAGGCGGGCGTGCTTCAACAATATTTGGCTCTCCTTTTCAAGCCCGGCGCACAAGTCTCCATTGGGTGCGCAAGTCTTAGGCGTGCAAGTATAACCTGGCGTGCAAGTGCCTCCAAAGCACCTGCGCGACTCTGCCTTCTTGAACTTCAAACCTGCGCGACTCACTTCCTTCTTTGCCCAAATCACCTGGGGCGTGCAACCATCAATCGGCGCGCAACCTCTACTTGCGCGGCTCAATCACCTGTGTGATGAGAGCTCAAACAATCTCTAAGTCTTGAGCTCCGTAAGAAATGAGGAGGGGTGGTCCAGTATTTATAGGCAAACTGGACCCCCTGCGCGACAGCACGCAAGTCATCCATCGGCGCACAAGTCTCGGCCCCTGCTAGGCACTTGCGTGATCAACATCCAAACTTGTGAGAACATATTGCCTTTGCCAAATTTGGATCTTCTGATCTCGAAAAACCATAGGCATGCAAGTTATAATGCATTCAAGGCGTCGCCGCGCAAGTCTCTTCCTGGCACATAATTCACCAGTGTGACCTCACCAAAACGTGTGCGACCCTTATCCCATTTCCATATTTTGATGATCTGATCTTCAAAAACATATGGCGTGCATGTTTCCTATCCTCCAAGAGTATGGCGCGCAAGTCCCTTTGCCAAAATCACTCTTCTTCATTTGTTGATTTTGAGCCCCTGAAATTTGGCAAACACTGGAAAACAGCGCCACCTTGTATCTGCTCTTTTTGTACCACCTCCAGATCAACCATTCCTCTATCGATGTTCTCGAATAAAACATAGATCGTTGACCACAATTCTTGACCTCGACATTTCACCATGGAATCTCTTTTGTCAACAAATTTGTATGTCGTTTTTTTGCTTTGTCGACAAGCATGATCACCTCAACAACACTTCTTCTTGGTGATCTGTATCCTTCAGCAACTCTTTTTCTTTTATCACAAACTCCACTATTGTGATATGTATTCTTTGAAGGAACAACTTTAGTACCATCATCTTCTATGACAATGTGATGTGCATGGCCATTTCATAAGTCAACTCATTGGCACATTGCCTCCTTCATCAACCATCATGATCAACTTCATGCAAACCATGTGATTCAATCCGTCATGAAGTCTCTAGCATGGTTCTCACACAATCCTGAGTAATTGCATGGTGTTCATCAAAACCCATTGTTCTCATGCAATAATGTGGAATTGCATGGTCTTCATTAAAAAACACCATCCTACTTAAATCATCCTTGGATGGATTACTCCTCACATTCATCATTGTTGTAAACAATGTATCACATTTGACACATGTTCTTTGAACTTACGATCAGCACAACAATCGTCTGAATCACTACTCCTCTACTTCATCGGAGTACTTCATGATCTCCTTCACTGTGAGCTTCCATTCCTCCATTTTATTGGAGTACTTCTTGATCTCATTCATTTTGATATTCCATTGACTACTATTGACAACAAATACAAACCGATACACAAAGTGGTTCCAACAATATCCCCCTTTTTATTTTGTTTTCAATACCTTATACATCATCTGAAATGAATTTGTCAATGTCAAAATGAGAATTTTCTATTCAATCAACTTTTCTTTTCAAACGTTCATTTCACTTTATCTCCCCCTTATTGAAAATAAATACAAATCACATGGTAAGGAGGGTATCAATCCACACTTAAGCAATGTTTCATTAGTCATTTCACTCTATGTCTACTTGAGCAATGCTTGATGTAGAAAACAAGAGGATTTGATTAAGTCAACAAGGTCGTCCATTATCCACAGATCATGATACCAACATGAGATGATAACTCATGTATCTTGTCTTTAAGGGTTTACTAATTTAATTCCAGGTAGAAGAATATCAACTATGATAGAGAATAATCGTCCTGAAACTCCTTCTCCATTGGCGTGTTCTTCAAGAAATTCACAGAGTAACTGCTTTTGAGTCCATCTGGAGTTGATATTGATTGAAACAGTGATTATGGAAGCTTCTTCATTCTTCTCCACCTCAAGGGAAACACTCCTCATCATCCTCATCAAGGGTGATCCTTCATCATCATAATCTTTGAATATCAATTGAACAATCTACTAAGGATGGAAACTTCTTCAGCTTGGCTATCAGGAGTTGACAGCATTCACTACTTCTCAGGTTCTCCCCCTAAGATCATGCTTCACCTTCAATTCCCTGCATTATTAGCACAAATACAATACAAAAATGATTATAGGAATAAGGTGGTTCGTTCTTGCTTCATCAAGAATACTTGATTGGTTGAGGTTCTTTTCTCAACCATGTTCCTCTGTTCACTCCAGTCTTCATGCCTGGACATTTGAACATATGTTCTGACATCTGTCGGTGTGGCATGGTTCTGTTCACATTCTCTTCTGCTTTGTGTGGAGAATTGTTCTCCTTAGCATCCATCATGAATGATACATTCTTACTCCTCTTAAGGAATGATTCTTGCTCTGGTATTAAGGTTACGCAACCTTTTGCAATGTGACCAGATTTCTTGCATCTCTCACACAGAACTTCTTTGACATGTGTGTTTCTCTTTGTTTACAATCTCTCATGAACTGTGTCTTCATCATGTGAATGTTTTCCTTTTCCTTTGTCACCAGACTTGGACTTCTCATCTTCAAGTTTCTGTATTCTTTTCAAATCTTCTGGCCAGATGACCAATTTGTCATTTGGAACTTTTGCAGCTGGTTTAGGTCTTCCACATGGGTTCATCCGAGATTCATCTCACTTAGTGTTTCTTTTGGATGAATGACCCTTCAATTTCATGGATCTAAAATCCTGGGTCTTCTCAGCTTCCCTACATGAGATCTTCTTGGTGAAGTGTGTGTTCACAACATTCTTCTGATTTCTCCCCAAGGTAGCTGCTTTATTCTTTGACGGCATCAGAGGTCTTCTTTTCTTTTCGACAGTGAATGCATGTTTATGTGGACATGTGCCTGCATTGTGACCACTGTTGTTGCATACATCACAGATGTTATCAAGAATTCCAAATTTGTTTGCAGTAAATAGATGCTTTTGGACCTGCTGATGTTGCTTCTTTTTCTCTGGCTTCCTTCTCTTTGATATAGGCATTCTATGTGCTTTTCCATATAAGGGATTATAAAGACAATCCAGTGCACAGTGCCCAAATCTGTTGCAGCACCAACATTGAACCACAAATCTTTTCTTCTTTGTGTCTTCTGTATTAAGTTGTTGGGCCATCTGCTTAATCTTTTGTGCTCTATTTGAGGAACCCGCTTCCTCCTTTTTCTCCCCCTCCACCCTATCCGTGGTGATAGGTTTCTTCTTCTCACCTTTCCTCATCCATACTTGTTTAGAACTTTTCTTCCCACCTGCAGTGATTGTAGGAGTGTATTTATAAATATGAGTACAAGATGGTTTGGATGGTACATTCACTCTCTCAGTTTCTTGTGATAGATCAAAGAGTGAAGTCATAATCTTCTTATCACATGTTGGAGGTCTTTTGATAATTGAATCTTCCAGTGAGCATTGAGTACCACCAGCAACTGATTCTTGATGAGGATAATCAAGGGTTGTCATAATCATCTTATCACATGTTGGAGGCATTTCAGCTTTAGACTCCTCCAACGAACATTGAGTGCAAGCATCACTCATTGCATTCTTTTGTGAAGTCTCAATATGCGTGTTCTCAATATTGGTCAACTGAGCTTCCAATAATTGACCAACAATATTGAGGATGATCTTCTGATCTTCAATCGTGATCATCTTCTCTTCACAAGTCTTCTTCAATATTTCAACCTCATCTTCATGCATCTTAACTTTGTTTTGTAACAAAGAGTCAAGTTCCCTGGATTTAATGGAAGTTTCTTCCAAACAAAAACTCTTGACTTCATTGCTCTTCTTCAGCTCAGCTTCAAGGGCATAGATCCTTTCTTTTAAAGTCTTATTGACTTCCTCTTATTCTTCAAATACTTTCACCTGTTTGATGAGATTCATACTTTTCATAAATTTTCTTTCCAACCCCTTTTCCATATTTGTCAGCTTCCCTTTCTAATCGATTGATCTCAACCTGCATAGATTGGAATAAGCTACAAATAATAGAAACCCTTTATTCTGGAATATCATGCAGATATGTTCTGAGTTTTTTCAGAAAGCTTGAATTATGGGTATCATCCTTTCCTCTAGATGAGTTCTGAGCCACCTGCTTGATACTTTCCAAGCCTAATGTTTCTTCATTATTGGAATGGCATGAAGAACAAGACACTGCATCTTCTTTGGATGTGGGGGACTTCTTCATCATCTTCTTCTCTTTCTTTTTCCTATTTTTCAAAGTCTTGGTGGATATAGATTTCTGCTCAGAAATGACTGAGTTATTATCAAGACTGCTCTTCATTGTTGACTCTACGAAAGAAACTCAAATCCTCTTCTCAATAGAATTACTGGAGAATATCCAACATATGTTAACCTCCCTCTGATACCACTTGTAGGACCCCAGGACACCCTGAGAGGGGAGGGGTGAATCAGGGTGGCAACTTTTTCTTCTTTTAGTTGTGGATCTTGTTCCCATGTTGGTATGAACTACTTAAAACTGTATGATGGATATGATCCGCAATAAAACATTCACATGTAGAGATATGACACAGCTATTTTTACTTGGTTCACCGCTAAGGGCAACGTCCAAGGAGCATACGCCGATAGGTTGTCGGTCGTACCTAAATCCACTATGCTTCACTAGCTGTAGATTTCAAAGGTTCGGGTACAGTCACTCTGTCCCAGGCTCACTTCCTTTACAATTGTTCATGGATAGCTCACTGCGTCACTTGGGTCACTCCCGTTTACTCCCCATGGCTCACTACCGTTGGTGAAGTCCCACTCAATTTATAGATGTGAAGGTCTCTTCAATAAATGTGCATTGATGTTCTTTGTCTCCTGTTCATCATGAGACTTTGCTTGCATCAGGGTTCATAGTTGATTCTCTTTATAGTTCGACCTTTCTTCTTTAGTGCAATGATTGAATGCACTGGATCCCCTTGTCTTCGTTTTCCTGAATCACAATCACTTTTGTGATTGCTCAATAAATGATGTTCAGCTTACTCGGCATTCGGCAGAATCAATTCACCATGTATTCATGAGATCATGCATGTATCATTTAGATTTCTTCTTCAATCTCTATTTTCACCGAAAGTATCATGAAATCTTTAGCTCTTGTGCAGTTCTATAATGGCGGGCGTGCTTCAACAATATTTTGCTCTCCTTTTCATGCCCGGCGTGCAAGTCTCCATCGGGCGCACAAGTCGTAGGCGCGCAAGTATAACCTAGCGCGGAAGTGTCTCCAAAGCACCTGTGTGACTCTGCCTTCTTGAACTTCAAACCTACGCGACTCACTTCCTTCTTTTCCCAAATCACCTGGGGCGCGCAACCATCAATCGGCGCGCAACCTCTACTTGCGCGGCTCAATCACATGCGTGATGAGAGATCGAACAATCTCTAAGTCTTGAGCTCCGTAAGAAAAGAGGAGGGGTGGTCCAGTATTTATAGGCAAACTGGACCCCCTGCGCGGCGGCGCACATGTCATCCATCGGCGCGCAAGTCTCGTCCCCTGCTAGGCACTTGCGCGATCAACATCCAAACTTGTGCGAACATATTGCCTATGCCAAATTTGGATCTTCTGATCTCGAAAAACCATAGGCGTGCAAGTTATAATGCATTCAAGGCGTCGGCGCACAAGTCTCTTCCTGGCACATAATTCACCAGTGTGACCTCACCAAAACGTGTGCGACCCTTATCCCATTGCCATATTTTGAGGATCTAATCTTCAAAAACATATGGCGCGCAAGTTTCCTATCCTCCAAGAGTATGGCGTGCAAGTACCTTTTCCAAAATCACTCTTCTTTATTTGTTGATTTTGAGGCCCTGAAATTTGGCAAACACTGGAAAACGACGCCACCTTGTATCTGCTCTTTTTGTACCTCCTCCAGATCATCCATTCCTCTGTTGATCTTCTTGAATCAAACATAGATCGTTTACCACAACTCTTGAACTCGACATGTCACCATGGAATCTCCTTTGTCAACAAATTTGTATGTCGTTTGTTTGCTTTGTCGACAAGCACGATCACCTCAACAGCACTTCTTCTTGGTGATCTGTATCCTTCAGAAACTCTTTTTCTTTTATCACAAACTCCACTATTGTGATATGTATTCTTTGAAGGAACAACTTTAGTACCATCATCTTCTATGACAATGTGATGTGCATGTCCATTTCATAAGTCAACTCATTGGCACATTGCCTCCTTCATCAACCGTCATGATCAACTTCATGCAAACCATGTGATTCAATCCTTCATGAAGTCTCTAGCATGGTTCTCACGCAATCATGAGTAATTGCATGGTCTTCATCAAAAAACACCATCCTACTTAAATCATCCTTGGATGGATTACTCCTCACATTCATCATTGTTGTAAACAATGTATCACCTTTGACACATGTTCTGTGAACTTACGATCAGCACAACAATCGTCTGAGTCACTACTCCTCTACTTCATCGGAGTACTTCATGATCTCCTTCACTGTGAGCTTCCATTCCTCCATTTTATTGGAGTACTTCTTGATCTCTTTCATTTTGATATTCCATTGACAACTATTGACAACAAATACAAACCTATACACAAAGTGGTTCCAACAATTCTCTTGCTGCACCTTCTCCTTTACCAAAAGGGAAGGAAACAATGCGGCCCATCAGCTGGCGGCCTTAGACCCCTTCGACTTCAACCAGCTATGGCTAGAAATTTTCCCTTCTTGGCTTTTCTTATGTATGACTGCTGATATTCATCATTAATATTATCTTTCCTTCATTTCAAAAAAAATGTATTATCTTTTATGGCATGTTTCATCTACAATTGGTCTGTTTTATATTATCTAACAATTTATTCTTTATTATGCTTCCACTGAGTTTTATATGTTTCTTCCACTGAGTTATGGTCATATTCTAGTATGTATATACATATATACCATTATTATTATCACCATCATAGGTTATAACCTCCACACTATCTCCTCTCAGACTATCATTACTAGTCGGTAGAATTTTGTATGGGGAGGTTCAACTAAGACCTAGTGGCCAACTGACATGGAGCACTATTTGGGTGGAAAACCTGTTTGGGGTTCTACAAATGGTATCATAATAAGAACTCATTGGTGTTTATTTACAGCATCACAATACTTTTCTATTAATTGGTTAGAAATACTGTCAAATGATTACTTGTATTTTGGTCTTATTATTTGTTCTATGGTGGATCAGAGGATGGGATGTATTCAGGATTGGGTATAGAGATCATGTTTGGGTGCCTATATCTCCTTTCACAGGGGACATACATGATATTAGGGGTGGTAAATTTACATTATATAGTGTTAATTTATAGTTTATTTTATTTTTACCATGATTGGACCACTTGGGCATGTTGGATAATTGTTTTATGCGATTGACCCTTGTCCTGGTATGGTAGGGGAGATTTTATTACACATCATGATAGGCAATTATGCTCATATGATGTTTTTGGTTTGATATTTTCTTTGGGAACCTGGATATTTCTAAATGGGGTTGGGCCATTTGATGTTTCTACAAAATATGATAAATAGTTTTTTACTTCTTATTTGGTGGAATTCTACTGAACTATCCCAAGAATTTAGTTCTAATGAGTTTTTTATGTGTTTCAATGTGAATCTATGTTCATGTGATATGTAGTCTAATCCCTGATAAGGGTATGTTTTTTTTGCAGTGTCAACAAGGAATCTTAAAAGTGTTTTCCTACATAGCCTCTATGGTGGAATTCTATTCAGCTAACTCATTCTGATATATGATGTATGATTATTGACTGTGATGTGGGTAGTAAGGGGTAGTGAGGGTGGATTATATGTAATGATTAAATATAACGTTGTTGGTCTTGGGGACATGATTCTGGATAATACTTGATACCTAACCCTGATATGGGTAGGTAAGGGTCTGTGAGGATGGTTGTCATGTCATGTGGTGTTGTAGGGGAGTGTAAGAGTGGTGAGATGCACTACATATTACATATCTCTTTATCTTTGATATTACATATATAAACTATTATGGTTGTTTGACCATTTCATTTGTAGTCCGCACGATTCCACCTAGATTTGAACTGAAGGAAATTTATGAGGGTTGTGATGTGGTTTTGCATGAACGAGAACACGGTGAGGCCTTGAAGGATCAAGATGAGGCCCCCGAGGGTTGGGAGGATCATGATCCTTTGGTACTAGTTCCAGTTCAAGAGGGACATCCACAGATGGAAAAAATATTGTCTATAGAATGATGAGAAGCTTAGGGAGAGCCTGATAAAAGTTATTCAGGGTATTGATCTGGGAGTTAATGGTGTTGATTCATTTATAGAATACTTGACATGAGAGTTCTAGTTTTAGAACACACCTCTATTTCCAGATTTGGGTATACCGTAGGTGGTAGAGAACTGTATGGAGTTGGTATGAAATGTTTTTTATTAGCTTGATTAACCCACCAAATTAGAGATATGATCCAGCAATGTACAATGTTAGAGGACTGTAAAAGCACTGGTGAGATGTACAAGTATCGGAATGCAAACATGAGGGACTATATTGGATGGATTTTGAGGTTAGGTTCTTCAAACACTTCTTTCTAGACACTAAGGGTTGACATAGCCTAATATTTTATAAATATCTAAAAGAGGGAAAAATCTTTTGGGGACTACACATCCAATTTTATAGACCTATCACATTTTGAACATTTTATAATGGGTGAAGCCATCTCCAAGTTGTGGCATTTTAAGGATGGTTTACAACATGACAACAAGGTGTAGGTGAACATTTCCAGAATATCATCCTTCTTTGATATAGTAAATTTGATTCTAATAGCTGAGGGAAACTTGATGGGCCAGTCTTATACAAGCCAAGTGATAACCTCATGTGAGCTAAGAAACGATGATTTAGGTTGTAGGAAGAAGGGTTGAGAGAAGTCTGAGCAAGGAAGCCAGGCTAATAACATTGGAAAACCACCGTAATGTGGGTCTTCAGTATTATGCCTCTAGTGTGGGAAGATAGGGAATGTTTTGACCCAGTGTGACTGGGTTCCAAATGTGTTTTGGGAGTGTGTCCATATTGTCCATTTGGAGAGGTTCTGCAAGAATCCTTCTCGAACAACTATGATCCAGGGATCAGGTCAGACTGAGGTATCTAAGGTAGGACTGGTAATGGTATTGAGACCTTGTAGTAGAGATTTATATGTACTTGTAGATCTTGGAATATTCAATGGGAACTGTTGGTGCCAAAATGGGAGAAGAAGACAAAGAAATGGAAAGCCACAAGGGGCTACCTCACGAAGACTATTCGCAGATCCCCAATCACACCACACCCGTGGCGGAGCAAGGAGGCGGGCTGCTTCGTGAGCACCTTTGACATTCATGATCCACTGCGAAGTAAGGAGGTGGGATTCTCCACGAGCACCATTGAAATTCGCGAGCCACCGCATAGAAAGGAGGTAGTAACGCTACGCAATCACCTTTGACGTTCGTGAGCCGCCGCAGAGTATGGAGGTGGTAATGCCCCGTGAGATCCTTTGACGTTCGTGATCCCGCCACGGAGCAAACAAATCCCTATTCACACAGACCGTGCGCTTCTTCACAGTGCCTCTCCATTATAAATACCAGCCTGCCCCAAGTCATGAGGATGGATAATCTGACCTTTCCACTTCCTAGATCTCGAATCTCGAAGCGCCTTCTACTCTGCGAATGATGAGCTGTGCGAGGTACTTCTACTCTGCAAAATGCCTCCCCTTTTCCTTGTTTTAACCCCCTCTCTAAAGGGGGATGCCTTTCACAGAGCCTAATGGTATATGCGAAGAAAGGGGATCCCCAAGGGGGGCTAGGTCATCGTGGAGTGTTTATGCTTCATGAAACACACATCCTGTACATGTGATCCACATGCTAAGGCGGGGCCACTAGACTTCGCGAAGCACATTACTTCATGATACCTTGCTTCATGAGGCACCTTTACCCTGCAAGGAAGTGCTCCACGAATGCCTTCAAACTTCGTGAAGCACCTCTTATATGCACCTATGCCCTATTCTTAAGCTGAGGCACCCCACTTCGCAAATCACACCCCTTCGTAAGTACCCTCATCCACGCAGAGCAGCAAAGCTTCACAAGGCCCCTTCTTATGAATCCCTCTGCCTTTCAATTCCTTTTCCTAGGTGACCGTCCAGGTTTACATGATTTGATTTCAAAGTCCCTTGGATGATACAGCCCATTTCATTACTTCACCTAATGCCTCTTCGTATAGGCATGCTAACGGCTATTGCTTCTTCACATAGCCATGCTAACATGAACCACCAAATGGTTAGCTCTATAACACCACTTATACATGGAATTGCCTATCTCCTCTCTTCACCAAGGTGTATAGGGTATCCGTTTTGTAAGTCCAATGGGTGTGGTGAAAATCCACCTTTTCTGAGCTACAAGATGTTAAACTTCCAAGAACCATCGTCCTCAGCACATGATGTTAAACTGTGACCTCGCCCAATGCCTTAAACGTAGGGTTCCCCCACCTTAGTCATTCTGCACACCCACCGGTCTCCATGTGGATGAGATCTTCCCTCACAGGGTATTATATCCTCATTATGGGAGTGGTGTTTGTCCGTGGGGAAAGGTCGACCATCTCAGTTTAAGCCCATAGATTTTCATTCAAGAGGTAGCGTCCCTGCTCCTCCTTTCTTCTTCGGTCCCAAGGACTATGGGGAGGGGGGAATGGACACCAGACCCCTCCTTTATTCGGTACCAAATCCCTCTCCCACTGGGCCTTGTCTCTATCAGGGCTCCATCCTAGAGTAAGTCCCAACCTCTTTGGGCTTCTAACCACACATAACCCCATGTTTCCTCTTTGGTCGGGCATCACACATAATCCCCACTCCACTTCTCACAGATGCACCTTTCATGATGTGATTGTCAGGTCTTTGTTGTCTCTTGTTTCTCACACCGAGAATGACTCGCCTGGGATTAGAGAAAGCACCTTTTATGACATCAACACCTTGGGTAGCCTAGACCGTAATCCCTACACAAACCATTCTGATCTATGGGGACTTTGATCCATGCCAAGGCACGGTACGTAAGAATTATCCCTGAGGTTCAAGCCCACCACCCCGGTCATTCCGACCATCTTCATATCGGTTCACCAACACCTTGGGAATCCAAGAGCATAAGCCCCACAGAATACATTCCAAATTACGGGGACTTTGATCCATGCCATGGGAAGGTACGCAGGAAGCCTCTCTCGGGTTCATGCCCACCACCCCCAGTCGTTCCGACCATCTTCACATCAGTTCACCGACACCTTGAGTACCCTAGAGCGTAATCCCCACACAACCCATTCTGAACTACAAGGACATTGATCCATGCCAAGGCAAGGTACGTAGGAAGCCTCTCGGAGGTTCAAGCCCACCACCCCAGCCGTTCCGACCATCGTCACGTTGGTTCACCAACACCTTAGGCAGCTTGGAGCGTAAGCCCCACACAACCCATTCTGAACTACAGGGACATTGATCCATGTCAATGCATGGTACATAGGAAGCCTCCCTGAGGTTCATGCACAACCCCCATTATTCCCGACCACTGTCACATCAGTGCACCAATTCCCCAATTCTGAACTACGAGGTCTTTGATCATTTCCAAGGCAAGATACGTGGAAATCCTCCCTAAGGTTCAAGCCCATAATCTGGTCACACCGACAATCTTCACATTGGATCTCCCCTATCCCTCATGACGTTAAACTATGAGCCCCAATCAATGGTAATTTGTTGTTTCACCAGTATGTGGTAACTCATTGCACAAAAAATGTACCCAGAACTATGTGGTATTTGATCTTTTCTAAGGAAAGGTACATAGGAAGCCTCCATGAGGTTCAATACCACCATCCACCCAGACCCCAGGTCCTTATTCACGTCTGTTCACCGACTCCTTCCCCATACTTGAACTACATGGACTATGATCCATGCCAAGGTAGGGTATGTAAGAAGCCCCTGAGGTTCAATCCCAAAAACCAATGGTCCCGGCCGCTTCCCGTCAGTCCACCACCGTACTGAATGACGTTAAACTATATCCTACATTTGATATCCTATTCAGTGGTAAGACATTGTTATCATATTCAGCGGTAAGTTGTTGACATTCTTATGATAAATGTTGCGACCCCACCCAGTGGTAAGCAATTGAAATCCCCAATTGGTGTTAAGCTGTTGTTAGATAAACTATGTGCACATTGATTCCCTGCCACAGGGATACGTTGGAAGCCTCTCCAAGGCTCAAGCCCAAATCCATCTTCATCCTCATGGCGGTTCCATCACATTTTCCATCCAATTCATTCAACCGCTCCACTATCTATCCTAATTCTTACCCGGGCTGCCACATTCCAGTGGAATCATGCCACCTCATACCTCATTCCCTTCAACATAATCGGGAAGTCAACCATACGTTTTCCCCAACATCGATGTTCCCTCCAGGGGTTGCACCCATCTGATCCACTCAAGTCAGTGTTCTGATCAGTTCGATCTGTCTCCACTGGATGTTAAACTTTCGACATACCCCGTGCTAATCCTGGGAAGCTAAAGAAAAACACAGATACATTCCCATGGTATGTAATTACATGCATTTGATTTGGGATTCCACGGACTTCTTTTCCCTATAGAAGCTCTATAATAAGGGACAGAAGATAGATGCACTAGTGTCCCAACATCCAGACACGCAAGTGATTCCAAATATGAGTACTCCCATGACCGAAGGTTGCTGCCCTGACCGGACCCCTTGGAATGTCCCTTATGAAGCATTTCAATTAACCGGTGTCCATGAAGATATGGAGCTAGGAAGTTTTTCACGGACAACATATTAAATCTATAAGGGAGAACAATTCGAGGTGAAGAGTTCTGAGGAGGAATTCATGGAAAGAAGAACCAACATCCCATAATCCCATTTTGATGAAGGAGAAAACGACCTTGAATAAGCAACGGATTCCACCTGCCTTTGGAAAGAGGGAATGCGGGGCAATAGACAGCACCACCATCCCCCCAAAAGACACGAACGTGCGTGCCCCTACGAAAGTGTCGAAAACAGAAATGGTGAACCCGACGTGAAATTCTTCTACACAACATGGAGACCAATAGTGTTCGGGGAATCAATGGATTGATGTGTCACCAGATCTAGTTATCTGGTGTTGGGCACCACTAAAACAATAGTGTTCCTGGCATAAAACTCACCAAAAGTTGGGGCAGTAGAACATTGGGCATCCCGTTCTATGACATTGTCAGCATGGATCCCTCTTACCAGCCTTGGAAGACGGGGTGGCATTGGGGCATTGGTCGTCAATTCCTTTTTCTTTCAGCACTAATCAATTAATCTCCCTGCTTCTTAGGAATCAAGTTACTGCTCCAGGGATGCGATCACCGCCCGCCCATCATCACAGGGGCAGAGGAAGTTCCCACACGGTCGTTCCATGTGGCTTTACCTCTTCCAAGATGGCCTCTATATCTATGACAATGGGGCACCCACACCCCCTCTCCCTGTCTATGGTCATCTAAATAAGGGTGATCAATGTCCTTGTGCGCCGTTATGAGGAGTATGGCATAATATCAACCCAATATATGGCCCGCCTAGATTAGGAGGTGTCTGCACCTCATCGAAAATGCCTCCCTCGAGGGTTGTACAGGGATCCATTACTCCCCACCCTGACATACAACCATTTCGAGAGCATGTACCCATAACGCTTCAATGATTCCCTACCCTACGTAGATGAGGTCGGTGACATCTGGACCAACCAAATCAGAGTCCCATTCCAGGGGCTCCCAGCAAGGACTCCCACCCACCAGCGTTAGCTCCATTACCCGGTCTTACTGGAATAAGAGAAGGTAAACTACATACCTGCACCAACAGCCCCGGTTCATTTGACCTGATGCCAGCGTTGGGCATAAGATGAGGAGGATGCCACCAAGGGGCATCAACGTCGGCAGCTACTGTGGCCCGAGCCACTACCGACACATATCCTCATTTCCCTGTATACACACAGCAGAGGCACTTATTTGCACGGCCAGGATCTAGGCCCCAACCGCCCCACAGGCAGGTTGGGATGAATCTCTGGATCGCTAGCACGAGTAGTGGTCACTGAGCGCTAACTCGCAGCTATGTCACCCAGTACAGATGTCCTTCCCATACCACTACCATAGAGAGATCGGGCCTTCTCTACTTAGAGGCTCGTCCTGGATGTCTACCCTACTCCACCCTCAATCCGAATGAAGGGCTTCTCCATGGTAGTGATACTCAACACAAAAGCCTCTCCTGTGCCCATTACACAGGGTATGGAGTCATTTATCCTGCCCCCGAGCACCGGGGTAATGACATTGACCATCTGGTCCCTCGTTAATGTGGGGATCCACCCCATGTCCTCTCAATTGATGGTGGAGGTCCTCCTCGTCTCATCAACCAGAGGGGTGAATGCCAGCCTTGCTCCACCCGAACCCAGCACGGAGGTCCATCCCGTGTTTAACTAGACCGGTACAAGGACCCTCCTCATACTGAGTTCGACAAGGAATACAAGAGTGGAGGTCCTCCCCACACTTCGTCTAGTTCTAGAGGAGGTCTTTCCTGCTCCGATGCTACCCATGGAGGTCCTCCCCATTTCTCCTTTTAAATTTTTCCTGGTGCTCCTCGCACCCTGGCTTCCTCGAGTGAACACCCTCTAAGACCCAGCACCAGTGGGGCTGAAGGACCCCGTTTGGGAAATCAGCCATGTCTTGAGAAGCCACCCAGGGGAAGGAAGGCAGGTCTTTGCTGCCATAAGAAAATTTTGGGAAGGTCCGGACAGAGATCAGACTAGTCTGCTTCTCAGACTCTGATGTGGAAGACGACTCAGTGCGAGAACCCTCATCTTGCTCATCTGAGTCAAGGGTCGGGGTAGGGACAAGGCGCATCCTCATAGTGCTCCCAGAATGTGAGGTCCATCATATTCATGCCTCCCTCTATAGGTATATCTATTAGGATGAATGTCTATTGACCCAAAAGGTTACGGTCATGAAATCACCACCATCATCACCAGATGTGCTCTCCACCTCAATAAGAGATCCTGAAGAACTATTCTAGGCACCGATAGAGGGAAAGAAACATCGCAGACTATCACCAGTATCCCTGGACCCTAATCCATGAACGGCGGCCGTCAGCCCATCATATCACAATGTAGTAGCCAGATCATTACACTATTCGGAGGACAGACCGAGATTCAGTGGCCAATCAGCCCACTCTCCATACTCTCCAGCAGCCATCCTGTCGTCCCAGCGGTCTACCTCAATACCGCTTCTAGTTCCCTAGCCATCCCCAGTTGATGAGTGGGGAAATCAAGGGCTAGACCTTGAATCTGATCCATGGAGCTTCTGGAATATCCTCGCAGTGGACCACTTCCCCGAGATGTTCTATCCCATGGAAGCATCAAATTTCTACACACCAAAATCCCTCACCCCAGAGGAAGTTGAGTGTTTTCACCACACCCTATGGGGGATGAATTTTATTCTTTGTCATAAGTGAGTGGTTTATCCCTGGATCCAATCACATTTCAAAGACATCAATGAGTAATTTCGTCTAGTCGATTTGGATGCACTCCCTGTGGCTCAAAGCCCCAAGTCACCAGGACATCGTACGACCCTCCAGTAGAGATTCATTCAAATTATCAAGGTACCCCACAAAATTATCAAAGAGGATACTCCCCACGTGAAAATTTATGGATGGGGGTAGTATGATGCCTTCCTTTTCAGTCCTATCTGGAAGCATCCCGACTCTCTTGGCGATATCGAGGACATGCCCCCTGGAAGAGTCATGGTCAACATGGCCGACATTGTGGACGAGGAGGACGAGCTGGAGCTTCTCGATGGAGACTTACCCCCCCCCCCCCCCCAGAGGGCGTTCCACCATTATTGGACCCATCAAGAAGGATTACACATCAGCAGAGGAACCCACTTGGTCTCCCTGTGCCCACCGAGGCATTGGTAGTCATCCGGAATTTCGGTATGGTAAAAGAGCACGTCAGAGCTTCCAAGAACATCAACTATTCTGAATTAGTCAAGAAAATGGATGAGGACACCAAGAAGATCACGTTGTGCCCAAAACTTGTTGAGTAGAAGAAGTTGGTTGATGAACTCTTGGATGAACGTGCTATAGAGCGATGGCCCGAATATGGAAATCCTAGGCCAGTACAGCAAGGGTAGGAACAACTTCCCCTCGGTGAGCTGACCCCAGGCAACCCTGATCATGTTGCTCCCATGGACAGTGCTGAAGCTGTATCTCACGGAAAGAGGGTGCAGTATGTCTAACCTAACCCTACAGAATGGTGCGACAATCCACAAAACCTAGCTGGGGTTCACCCAGTTACCCCACAAGTAGCTCCACCAACCGCTCCATGAGCCGCTGGAACTGTTTACTGTGTCAATGAAGCCACCAATGCACTCGTAGTTAGGGTTCCCCATCAAGACTGGGCCCCCTTCCTAGATGATCTTATGGCAGAGCTCATAGCCTACCTTGAGACATTGGAAACGCGACAGGTGTAAATCCCACCAAATGGTAAGCCATATCCGACGTGGGTGGATGATATGTTAGCGCCTCCAGGTATCGGGAATCCCACCTTCTCCCATTTAACGTGATTGGGGACCCTCCGAAGAACGTGACCCACTTCAAATCATTGTGTGGGCCCATATTAGGGACTCTAGCATAGCAAAAGGCTGCCACGCTCTGCTGTTTTGTTCAGACATTGGAGGGGCCAACATTTGTTTGGTACAGCTAGCTCCCTGTCGGATCCATAACAAGCTGGGAGGACCTTCACAGGTAATTCCTCTATTAGTTCAGCTCTACCTCTCAAAAAATGAGCATCACAGACCTCTTCAAGTGTAAAAAATGCCTGATGAGCAAGTCACAAACTTTAACACCTAGTTGATGTGGCTCACATACTCCCTTTACATTACACTGACTCAGTATTAATTACTGACGATGTGCATATGGAATGTCAAGACAGAACTGGTTCCTTCTCTGATCACCCAGAACTACCTTGGAGGATTCCGAGACATCTCTGATAAGGCCCAGTTCCTGGAGGAAGCCCTGCAACAGGTCATCCAGTCACGTCTTTTGCCCAATGTCATTATAGAAATGAGGGATGCCAGAGCCTAGCCCGTCGCGGTGGCCCAAACAGAAGCTCCCAGGCAACTAGAATCACAACAAGTGGAACCATCCCCACAACATCGAAGAGGCCCTCAACCTCAGGTGCAGCCACTGGATCATTAGCATCTACTTTAGAATCGATCAGTACCCCCGCATAATGCGCCGCCACCACCGAGGTGCGAAAATCAGAGTCCGCCTCCTCGACATGACCCTACAGCACCTCGTCAGGTCCAGGATCCATGGGTCCCCATCTAGATAGAAAAAAATGGACCTAGTTGTTTAATGAGAATCAGGTCCCTGGCTATTTCAGATGGGCCTTGGAACAAGGTATCATGCGTTTTCCCAAGTATAGAAGGCCAGAAGAGGTGAACCTCACTGATTTCCCCAGCTAATGCCCATATCATCAGATCATGGGGAACACCCTCAATAAGTGCTATGTGTTCAAAGACTTGATTTAAGACCAGGTCAATAACAACATAGTTAAGCTGGGCCCGGACCCGGCACATGTAGAAGGTGTCTTTGTAAGGACAGACAGTAGTAGCGAAAACGAGGGTGAGGGACAGAAGGTTTCTAACCACATGTCCTAGAAGTATGATGACTAGATGGCTCACAAAATGATTGATCATGCCCATGGTATTATCCGTGTGTGCCTGAATCAGCCGAAGACTTCAAAATCCATAGCCACCACTTCTGTATCATCATCTTAGCCGGCCTCTTCCCAGAAGAGCAATCATCGACAACGCACGGTAAAGCAATGCGCCCCGCCAATGGTATTGTCATCCCACACTCTCTGCGACTTCATTCCCCTGAGATGGGGATTCCCCCTAGGATCCTCACGGTGATGGATGACTCTTCAAGTGATACTCAAGGTTACGCTTAGGATAATACCATGGAGTAGGTAAACCCCTATATGACTCCCGATGACGAGGAGTGCCAAGTTAACCTCTGCAACGTCCACAGCTGACGCAAACGTCGGCAGAGCTGTAGCCATATGGGTTGTTAAGGAACATAATTCGGCACCTCCAGTTAGGTTGTTCATTCCACTGAGACCAGAAAGTAGGCCTAGCATAGAGCTCAGCATGAACATCCTTTTTAGTTATTGTCATCGGGCCCGCCTCCACCGCTGCTTGTGCTTTTGAATCAGGCAGAGCTACCTCAACCATGCTGGGACTAGCCTTTCCCTGCTATGTTCTGGTCTTAGTCATTCTTCCCTCATCCGGAAGCTACTTTTTGGGCTTGACTAGTGAACAATAAGACATGCCCTGCACCAACTAGCCGCCTGTCTAGCTGGCAGGCCCCGTCATGCATCTTATCAATAAACGGCCTCCTGCAAGCAGGAGTTCGCACCTGGCATTGAAATATGATGTCCTAATTCATATTCTCTACATTCTAGAGAGGCTTTCCATCATCAAGGCCTTTCAACTGTCACCAAACCTGCTTGATTCCCTCCCTAAGGCTTTAAGTATCCCCATCCAGTTTGAGACGGAGGTAGAAGTTACAAAAGTCTTTTATGCTGAAGCGGTCGGGAACGCCAAATGTCAGGCCATCATTTCATTTTCTATAGAGATGAAGGCTCTCCGATACAGGGAATAATCCTCCCACTATAAATTACTGACCAATTTAGTGACATGGAGGTTTTTTGCTATCTTGTTGACATGGGCTCTGGGATTAGCCTTATCCAGACGCGGACACTGCGGAAGCTGGGGTTGTCCGAAGATGAACTAACTCCCTCCAATTTAAGGATCGAGGGATCCGATAAGACAGAGTATAACCCAGCCGGTAAGATCCATTTGATGACCCAATTTTGCGTCCTAGTTTCTAGTACCGAGTTTATTGTTGTCTCATAGGATACCACATACAATGCATTGATGGGAAGACCATGGCTCCACCTGCATGCGGTGGTACCCTCATTGTATCAGCAGTGCCTCAAGTACTCCCTTAATGGCCGATTTGGTTTACTCCAAGGTGATGCATCTCCTTTCACCTCTGGTGAATCCCGCTACCTGGATACTGACTATTACAAGAGCAATGTCAAATAGATTCTGGTTAGTGAGTTCTAACCCGCCACTGTTGCAATAGACCCCTGGGCAGGTCTGGATGATGCCTATGTCTTCCCAATCCATCAGTTGGAGGCCACAACCCCCGAAATAGAGCAATGTTTTATTGTATTTGGTACAAGAGGGAATCATATTCTCAAGTACATGCGACGACGAGAAATCACCATGTAATCCTACACAAGTCAGGCTCAGGTGGTCCCCGAACATCCTACCCTTGTACGATATCGTGATGTCCTCCCCATGGAAATGAAAGTCCGTCATACATTCCTGTTTTCTTGTGCTAGAATTAAACGGCTCAAGCTGACTCACCACTATTTCTTTGATATCATCATGCATGGTCCATTGGTCCAAATACCAGGTGGGATCAGATCGACTGCCTTCATTGTTATGGTTTTAGCAGCACGTGAATCTACCAATATGTTGTCCACTACTGCCCAGGCTGGTACCATCATCCCTTTGGGATCTTCTGAACCATAAGAAGCTTCCCCTACTAGGGATCCCTCCTCCGCAAGTGAAGAAGAGGATTTGGAGGACACTCCCCCCACCTTCGAAGAGGGAGTTTCAACCATGGTCGATGAACTGGTACATGTGAACCGTGGTAGCAAGGAAGATCTGAGACACACATTGATCAGTGCCGCCATGTCCCTCGAAGAGTAGCAGCATTACATGGAGTTCTTTAAACAACATCATGACATGATTTCATTGAGTTACAACCATATTATAGGACTATATCCTTAGGTACTCTTCCACCACCTCAGTCTCCCAACAAATCATCGTGGGTTCAAGAAGCCTCCTGGGAAGATGCACCCTTTTCATAGTGCCACGGTCAAGGAAAATGTTGACGAGCTCATCAGAGCCATATTTTTCAAGGAGGTCTAGTACCCCAAGTGGATAGCCAACATTGTTCCAGTCCAGAAGAAGAATGGACAGATCAGAGTCTGCATCGACTTCCGAGATCTCAATTGTCACTGTCTGAAGGATGATTTTCCCCTCCAGTGATGGAATTGCTGGTTGATACTATGGCTGGGTTTCAGTCCCTCTACATCATGGATGGTTACTATGGATATAATAAGATCTGAATGGACCCTGAGGACGATGATTCCATATCTATCAGGGCACCCCATGGTACTTTCTGTTACCAGGTTATGTCCTTTGGATTAAATAATGCAGGTGCCACCAACCAACAGGCCTTGCACTGCATATTGAATCTAATCCCCAGGACATTGGTGGAATTATATGTAGATGACCTAGTTATCAAATCTTGTTAGAACTAGGACCATATCAGGGACATTGAGAAAGTGTTTGTCTTCCTCTATTCCCGCCACCTGAAGATGACCCCATTGAAGTGGGCCTTCAGGGTCACCTATGGGAAGATTCGTAGCTTTTTTGTCAATTTACAGGGAATCTAGATCGACCCAAATAAGATCAACGCCATCAGTCAGATACCTCCCCTAAACAATATCTGAGAGATTTGAGGTTTCGAAGGCCACTTAGCCTATATATGTCGATTTATTGCGAATATGGCCGGCAAGTGTAAGCCCTTTTCCCGGATCATGAAGAAATTATTTGCCTACTAATGGGATGAAAGGTGCTAGACTACGTTCGAGGAAATAATGCAGTACCTACTCTAGCCTCTGGTCCTGATTCCACCCATCTCCGGAAAACCACTGATCGTGTACGTGACTTCCTTAGAATAATCTCTTGGAGAACTTCTCTCCCAGAAAAATAATGAGAGGATAGAAAATAGCATGTACTATCTTAGTCGTATTTTCATCGATACAGAGACTAAATACTCCCTCATTAAAAACATATTCCTCATACTGGTATTAACAGTAAAAAAGTTGTGACATTACCTGTAGCACCACGAGGTACTGTTGGGGTCTCGGGTAGACCCACTAAAGTACATTCAGAACCGCCACATGTTGACCACCTATCTAGCATGGTGGGTGGTAATCCACTAGTATTTCGACATCCAGTTTGTCCGTAAGAAAGATATCTAGGGGAAGGCATCGGCAGACTTCCTTGCTTCCCATCCAACCCCCGCGGACCAGTACCTGGACCTGTATTTTCCCGACGAGGCAATCCTCTCGGTAGATCATGTCATCCCATGTTGGCAGATGCACTTTGATGGTGCATCTCAGAGCCCCACCAGTAGGAGACTCAATGATCCCATACTCAACAGATTGGGCCTGGGTATTTTCTTTATTACCCCGGCGCAAGAAATTCTGTCATACTCATTCCAGTTGTCGGAAGGCTGCACCAAAAATGAAGCACAGTATCAGGCCCTCATTACCGGCCTCGAGATGGCCCTCAAGATCGATGTGCCCCATTTTCATGTGAAAGGGGTTTACAAACTAGTCATATAGCAGATAAACTGTGACTATGTCATCAAGAAACCAAGGCTCGTACCATTGTTTGAGCGCACCCTCTAGTTAATGGCCCGGTTTCCATCTCGTTCGGAAGTTACTCATGTCCCTCGATCTCAGAATGGTTGAGCTGATGCGCTGGCCGGCCTGGCTACATCACATGCAGAACCCGAGCTAGCTGATATGATTTTACACATGGAACATCATAGATTCATTGCTCTCATCACCCCAGATGATGACTATGGCTTATGAGTAAGACATCTTACCTTAGAGCCACCACGTCCGGACCCCCAGGTTCCTAAGATGGAGTGGTTGAAGCAACCCCAGACTGGAGAGCCCCCATTGTTGAGTATCTCCAAAATGGTTACCTCTATGATGATCGGGTTTAGCGTGAGGGAATCTGATGCCACATGCTATAGTTTACCCTCCATAGTGGTCCCAATCTTGAGCAGATCCTCAACAAGCACGGTTTTGATGGTGTTCTCTTCCATTTCATACAAGGTGTATAGATTTCTCAGGTCATGCGGGAGGTTCATGCCCGTTCCTCTGGGGCTCACCAGGCTGGGCCGAAGCTGTCCCATTAGATCCGGAGACTGGGGTACTTCTGGCCCTCCACGATCCATGATTTCACTGAGTTTTCCAAGAGATTTCACGCATGCCAAAAAAAATCTAACTTCATGAATCGACCACAAGAACCTCTCCACTCCACCATGTACTCATAGCTGTTTGTGGTGTGGGGACTCAACATCATGATTCCATATCGATCGGTGACAATTTTCCGGTTCAGGTTCATCCTGATTTCCACATATTTCGTTTCATAGTGGGAAGAAGCAGTTACTCTCAAGGAGTTCAAGGCCTGTTCTATCATTGAATTCATGAGCTCTAATATCATCTACTGGTTTGGAGTCCCTCATTCCATCCTCACTGTTAACAGAACCAAATTCTGAGTAGCCGAGCTGAAAAATTATACCCCAAGTACAATATATGTTCAAACCATACCTCCCGCTATCACGCGTAGGAAAATGGGAAGATCGAGGTGTTCAAAAAAAACCTCTCAAACATTTTTTAGAAAATGGTTTTTCAGAATAAGAAGAGTTGTCCAGACAAGCTCCCCAATTCCCTCTAGGCTTATCATATGACGACTCATAATTCCACCCAGGTGAACCTATATTCCCTGGTGTACAGAGGTGAGGCCATCCTACCCATCAAGATCCAGCTGCCTTCATTATGCATAGTGGTGTATGCCCAGGAGGAGCCAAATATGGTATCTGAAATTCATCTGGATGAATTGGAATCACTTGATGAGAATATGCTTCATGCCATGCCCAATCTAGAAACGCATCAGAATAAAATAGTTAGATCCTTCAACAAGAAGCTTCACCTCTGCTCTTTCCTGCAAGGCGACTTAGTATTGGCCTTTCGGACACCAATGATCCCTGGTAGGAAACCACCCAAGTATGATCGCAAGTGGGAAGGACCTTAAATAAATCACAAGGCTTACCCCAATGGTGCATACTCCCGGGTGACCATGGATGGTGAGCGTATAACTCCTCCCACTAATGCCATTTTCCTCAATCAATACTTTTCCTCAACATGATGGTCCATCATGACCTTAAAATGTCAATTCCCGCATGACATTGAACTGTGTGTCATCCAGCATGATTTTAAACAACATCTTCAAAAACTATGTTTGGATTGATTCCCATCCGCATGGGATATGTTGGAACACTCAACCATTTCATATTGAGCACATCCCCAAACTCTTCTATTTGACTATCCCCTAGGTGTAGTTCTCTTGAAGGATCCTTGAATGATATGGTGTAGACTTCAGTATCCCCACTCATGCTAGGATTATAATGGTCTCACCATGTGCCAACTCCACATTCTTCTATCCTCCCACGTTCTCACTGCAAGATGTTAAACTACATGGCCTTCAAGAACCACGTACATCTTGATTCCCATCCTTATGGGATACGGTGGAATGCCCAAAAATTTTGTCTGGTGGCCCCACCCAAATTCCAGAACCTCCCCTCAGGTCAATACATATTGTGTGGTGTAGGTTTTTTCCTCAATACACATCGACCTCATCTCGATTTATCCATACTTCCCACTCCCCAGAGGTTTCAGCCTATTTCACTGCCCTTCTTGACTTCATAATGTATGCGTACACATATGATTCACCCACCCCTTTGATTGGGACTCCATCAGCCTTCCCATCTAGAAGGTCCCCCGAACAACAGGGATGCTAGGCCCGAGGGCTCTCCTACCACTTCAGGCCAACGCCCTCGAGGATGTGAGGAAACAAATTGATACAAGTCATGCGTTGCGAATATGGTCAGTGGTTGATGATCATTTGTTATTCCCATTCCAAGTCACTATTAGGATGATGTGTTTAGAACATGGCCAACATCTATCCTTTTTCGTCAGGGCCAACACAAGATGTCCCAAACATCGAGTGTAGTGGTTCATTCTGCCCCATTGTATATCCAAGCGACAATCTCCCCTCCGGCGATGCTAGCTACTAGACCCATGTATGGTAGGGAGAGATGAATCCAGCTCCTTTTTTCCCACACTGAGCACTTCTCACATGGGCTTAGAAGCTATGACGAGGTGGTAATCACAAAAGAGGTTGTATGGCTACCATTGGTTGAAACGCCCAGCCTTAGGCCCCTTGTCCTTTTCTGGCCCCTTTTCCTTCTCGGGCCCCTGACCCTGGTTATTTCTTATGGGATTGTACGGTGTGGTATGGGATTATGTTCTCATTCATGTTAGTCTAATCGACATTACATACACATCCCCAGATGAGATACCATACCCCTTTCCTCATCCTCACTGCAAGACGTCAAACTGCAAACTGGTCTGGCCTTTCTGACTGAGGCCTAGCCTTGGGCCCCTTGCCTTTTTCCGACCCCTTGGACTTCTCAGGTTCTAGCCCGAGTTCTTATGGGATTTTTCTATGTGGTATGGTATTATTTCATTATTCACATAGGGTTACTTTCTGTGTTGTACACATCCCCAGATGAGATACTTTTTCTATACTCATCCTCACTGTAAGACGTTAAACTAAAAACTGGTCGGGCCTTTCCGACCAAGGCCTAGCCTCAGACCCCCTGCCTTTTCTAGCCCCTTTGCTTTCTCAGGCCCCGACCCAAGTTCTTACCCAGAGTGTAAGGTGTGGTATGGGATTATGTCCTCATCCCCGTCGGGTTATTCTCAGCACTGTATGACTCTTTTATGTGAGGTATCATACCCATTTTCATCCTTACTGTATGATGATAAACTACACTTTACTCTCATCAAGAACTACGTGTTGCTTGATTACCATCCTCATGGGATATGTAGGGCTGTCCGAATGTCTAGACTTCAGTTCCAGCATTGTCTCTCAGAAATATCCCTTTCAATTTGGCAACATGGCCTACCCCTTCTCGAGGAGGGGACTATATGTTGTGGTATGGGACTATGTCCTCATTCACATCGGGTTTGTAACGACCACTCCACATACTTCTCCCTCTTGGGAGTTCTCAATCCATGTATTCTATACTCATCCCTTCAAATTGGTTACTCTAAAGTTGAGCACCCTCTTTGACCCTCGTCGACAATGCACCAATCTATCTAAGAGTACTCTGGTTCAGCATTTGGAGTGTCAAATTTTATGCAGACCTGCTTTTGCCCATTTTTTAGGCTTTGTGTTCCCCTTAATTTTGCTTTCATAATATTCCACATCCAAAAGGAACCCCAAATGTCTTGGATTCTAGGACTAAGGGATCTCCTACCAGCACAGGCCAACAACCTCTAAGGTTTTATACAACAAATCGATACAATTCCCGCATTACAAATATTGTCAGTGACCGATGCTCATTTCGTTGTCCTCATTATAGGCTAATGCAATATGGGTGCTATGTTTCATACACAGTCAACAGTCGCCCTCCATCATCATGCCAGCCCCATTAAGCCTTGAATGTTGGTTACACAATTTACATCATTGTCCACCCCATCATGTCCAAGTGGAATTTTGACACACCTTCCATTATCCCTCAATGCGCATTTGCATGTTAGGGGGACAAATCATCGGTAAAGGAATCATTCGAGGCTCCACACCGACTTCCCTTCTCCATGGTCCGAGATCTAAGACCATAAAATAAGATCTATTTTAAAACTATGTGTGTCTTGATTCCCATCCTCATGGGATATGTAAAAACACCCAGACGTCTCGTGTTTTGGTCCAGCTCAATTGGGAGCTAGTTTCTCCTACCCCTTACCCTCTTACCCCTATTTTGGCCCCTTGGACCGAGGTTTCTTTCATGGAATCCCGTATGGTGTGGTATGGGATTATGTCATCATTCACGTCGGGAATGTTTTATTACACCTTGCACATTCCCCCTTTAGCCTCGTCTCTACTACTTCTGTGCCACATGACATTAAAATGCACGCATGGTCCCATCACATGACCCTAAAATCTGATGTCATAATCCTGGACACATCATGAAAAACGACACTGCATCCTGATGTACTCACTAAAGGGGACACCATGTTTGGTATTGGTTACATGCCATAGCATTTTTCAATGCCTGTATACGACTTGATTCTTCTGGTGATGCCGAGACATGCTATCCTAGTCTTGTCACTTCATAAAAAAACCACTCACCTTAAATGAAAAACAAGATACATCAAATACCACTTCTTTTGGTGCGAGGGACACCCCAGCACAACCCTTTTATCCCAGGAACTGGTACCTTACTGTCCTGCCCCTTAGAACTACGTATGTCTTGATTCCCATCCTCATGGGATTTGTTGAGACACCCAGGCATTTCACCTCAGGTCCAGCCATATGAATCATAAATCGTGTTCCTCCCCATTTACACCACCTGGTCTTACCGATTGTGGGGAACCGCGTAACTGCAGCTTTGTCCTGAAAAAGTTCGGGATGCCCCATGATGACATTAGTAAAAAACAACTCACTCACTAGAGAGGTCCTATCTAAATGTTGTAATGATCCGTGATCATACTAATGCACCCATCTAAGGTGCTTCAACCATGGTAGGGTAATTTTGAAAGTCTTGGATTATGTTCGAACAAACCATCACCCCCCATTCCACACATTGTGTGCCCCTTATATAGACCTTTTTCCTCTTTCATATCTAAGGGAACCCCGTAACAGTATGGATTCTAAGACCATGGCCCACCTTTTGTCCTAGGCCAATGTTTCAAAAGGATAATGTGGGTCATTTTCAGTCAGGCCCTGTGTTTTGAACGTCGTCAGCAGTCAGTCCTCATTTTCTATCCTAATTCTAGGATAACATAATAAGGATACTATGTTTCAAATGCAGTCAACAATTATTCTCTATTGTCACGCCAGCCCCACAGTGTGCCAAATCCCGGGTATCATGATTCACTCCTTCCATTCCCATTTGTTCGGATTGATTCCAGCGCCCTTGGTATTACCCCGTTCGTGCACAAGGGCACACTGGGAAAACATTAATTCGATTGTTCTATGATCTTCATTCTCCAGTCAAGAATTTCCCATTTTCTTCCAGAAATCTAGGCCTTTTGTTCAAACCTCGGATTCCTGAAGGTTGGTTTCCACACCTACATTTGGATGTAGATTGTAAGGTGTTCATCCCTTGTTTCTCACACTAGTCCCGACCCATGTGAGCTTAGGGAATGATCGCTGGACGCTCCACAAATATCACAAGAATGCAATAAACCGATAAAAATAATAGAACTCATGAAAGCTATGGCATCAAACGATCAAAGAATGAAAGTATGTTTGAGGGTTAGGAATCATTATAGTACTTAAGGGTTGTTTCCCCCCATAGATGGGTTAACCTCTTCAAAAGAGCGTAGCAGCTCCATCACCCTCTGTCTGGTGGCATCTAGGAGTTAATGCCACCTGTTCAGCTCCTGCTACACCTCGGCAGTGATGGGGTGCAATTCACCGGCCGTAATCCAGTCCCACTCTACGTCGGTCAGAATGATGGTAATCTCCTCAGAGGCTCACTTCATGCCATATTTTCCCTCTGACAGTTGGTCTTTTATCCATGATAGGAGCTCTCACTGTGTGTCAAGGGAAGAAGAATGATCATCCACCCAGGCTTGTACCTGTTGAACCTCATCTTCAGCCTCTTGGAGATTCTTGATGTTTATCTCTTTCCTCTACTGTTATCCCACACCAAGGCCATGGTCATACTCTCGAACCTTTTCCACCATAATATCTCGGATGAGCATGTGGGGACACTGGGCAACCACTCCCCCATCACAAAGTTTGCGCAGTCGCGAGCAAAGTCTATCCATCTCATCCAACCATAGTTCTTGGGGGTGTCATCAATGAAGTGATCGATCAGCTTCCACGATCATTTATGGGCTGTATTTCTATCCTCTTTTTCAGAGGTCGTCTCGTCCCAATTGGCATATTTGTTAGGCTCATATGTGGGGAATGTCCCTAGGAAATCTTCAATAGGGTCCAAGTCTGGTGTTTAATCGGGCATGGCGAGACCTCGACTATCTGATCAATCCTCATCATCAAATCCTACCTCAATGATCTCGGATTCATCCCCAATGACGTTCCCACCAGTAATCGAGAGCACCGCTGCTTGGTCGGTTTGGTGCTCTGCCTCTATGATCATTGACATTTCCATAGGAAGGACGCTGCAAGAAACCCTGGCCGACCTCGCCAAGGTGGACCACACCATTTGAAGAACTGTATGCACCAAAAGAGGACATGTGCATTAGTAAAAGTGGTTAGGCGATGACTCTCATATAATTGGTAGAGGGGACATATAGAGATAGATTTCCTGGTCTCATTCTTGGGTTGACGTCATCAAGACCCCGAAGCATGGCCCCCCGTATATGGTAGGAAGGTCTGAAAACTCCAAAGGGGTCACCTCAGGTATCCTAGCCCTGTTGGACGCAGCAATAGACGTGACGGAAGGCATAGATCTTGAAGGGCTCACATCTGCATCCACTGAGGGACAAGAACGAGTTCTATATATAAGACTCTCTTGCACGGTTCATATGTTAACAAGGAGTCCAAAAATGACCAAAAAGAAATTCTTGGAGAAGGGGGTTTTATATTTTTTACCTCCAGGCCCTCTGTGAACTCTTCAAGATCTGAGTCTTGATCTCCAACATGGACCTCCTTCAACGACCTTCCTCTCCCGGCCTCATATCCCTAGGAGGACTCTTCTGATGCTTCTAGCAGAGGGAATTTCCCTCTTAAATCAGCAGATGACAACTGCGGGGGAGAATTGCGGTCTAACAACACCTTGACACGGTCTGTAATTGGATAAGGGACACCCCCAAGAATGCAGAATGTCCTCTATCTATACTAGGTACCGCTCTGCCTCTGCCTGGGGCACCGCAAAGCTGGCCCAGATAGGGCCTATCCCCGGTAAATCCATCCCAAGACGATATAAATGCCACCACAACTCGGTGTGGCTGAGGAATTGCATGTTGACTTCCCCGATGTCCCAGGCCTCCGGGAATACAACATTCTTCTGCATGTCGATATGGCGTAGCTGCTTCCCCGGATCCGGGGTGGGTATCCTACGGAATCCTCTCAACATCCTCCCCTCTATATTGCTCAGTTCTTCTAGAACCGCTGGGTCCGCTTCCACTGCTGGACCTATGGCTGCTGCCTCGCCCTCAACTTGTTCTGGCCTCTCCTCCATGGCAGCCCCACCACAAACAAGATGCCCTTTCTGCCTTCCAACCCCGACCTCGAGGTCGGGGAGGTTTCCCATCCCCGACCCGAACTGTTGGTTGCTTCAGCATATCCCCAAGATAAGCCGCCTCCTAGCTTGTGGCATACTCCATCACCAGACCAAAGACGGTGGTAGGTGGAGGCAGTTCGTTCTGCATCTTCCTATCTTCTCGTGTGAACACGAGCAACATCTGCCTCATCACACACTAGTGTTCCTCATGGAGCACCTCCAAATTGACCTGCGGGGTTATTCTCTGCATGCACTAGAATTTCCTTGCAAACTGGTGTGGGGTGTATGGCTCACAATGGGGCTCATGGTCCACCCTTTGCACCAAGACTCCACCTAGAAAGGCCATGAGATATGCTCAGGGCTCTTCTGTTCCCTGGCCGTCATCAGTGAATACCCCAATCGGTAATGGAAGTGGGTGAAAATTTAACTCTTCCACCTTACACACTCGGTTCAATATAAACTACGTGGTCTACATGGCCGAAAAGCTCCACACGGTGTTCAGGAGTGATGGGTGGAGGTTCAAGCCTAGAGGAGAGATAATGTTAGAGTATTTGTAATCCTCCATAATATGTGCCACTATCCACCCATACAAGAGGTGGAATGGCCCACATACCCTATGCAGCCTCTTCCCCTCACTAATATGCCACAAAATCTTATATAGTTTGGTGAGCATCAGGATTCCTAGGTTGACTCTCCCTCCTGTCGCCAATGTGGATGCCATGATAAATGTGCTTGGGCATACTCCCATGATGGTATCTCTCATTAGTCGGATACAACCACAGATAAGAGCCATGATAAATGCTGCTAGCCTGACTATTGGCTACTGCTCAGTGCTACCACTAATCCCCCAGGTCTTCCACTGGCTATCCTCTAAGAGCCACCAATATGAGTGCTCCTGGCTCCATTGATCCCCTTTTGGTAATGTCCGAGGCCTCACCGGAAACTGTCGGTCTACCAAGAAATTCAGGAACTAGTTGAACAACTGCTTAAAGTGGACATGTCTCCTTCATTCTTTGTCCTCTCCCAGAACTAGCTCCATCAACGCCATTTCCAGTTGTGGCATCTTCTTCAGATCCTCCCATGCACTCATGACATGGAGGAATTCATCTTATATACCCCAAGTATAGGGTCCCCCAAAATCTGGTGGACATACCACAAGCTAATACCAACCTCCCCGTGGTGTAAATGGAAGGTATTGGCCCTCAACAGCCACCTAATAAACAACTCTGGAATTAGATGTTTCAGTTGATATATGTGGAATTGGGAGGCCCATGCTCCCTCATACAAACCCACTCTCCTCAGCTCAGCCCCAAACTCCCCACACGAGGTGCCTACCCAGTAGGCCCAGGCCCAATCATCTATGATGTTTCTGCCCTGGCGCAGGTCTGATTCCTCGGACCACCCCTTCCTCAGGTTCCTCAAAGCTGCCATTAGTATTGTGTGGTATAGAGGGGGAGATTTCTATGGTTGCAATGCCTTCTGGTCGACATTATTCAGGTGGTTGCATATGCAGTTAGCAACGCCAGGTGTGAAGTCTTCCCGGGCATGGCCATAAGCCGCCCTGAACAATTGGTGTCGACAATGTGTACTCATGAACCAGTAATATAGTTCATCCCTACTTGTCTATGAGATGAAAACATCATCCCTCATCCTGAAGCCATACAAAGGAAACCTCTTACACATGTGGTAATTTTTCATGCTCTATGACAGAAACACCACCAACGAATCGTGGTCAGAGTGGCTCTGGACTAACTCTCTTAGACCCAGACTGTTTTCCATCTCACCCCTATGGGCAGAATCCACAAGAACCCCCTCAGATGCTTCTTAATGAGCCATTTAGTTTTAGAACATGGATGCTTTTTTGAGTTGTTTCACGAAGCAAGTTCGTATAGAGTGTTCATGAATCCTATTCGCGGAGTCCTACCTACGCCTTCAAGCGCAAGATTGCGAAGTGCTATTGCAGAGTCAAAACTCACTGTGCACCGTGAAGTGAAGACCTAATTCATGGAGAGAAATTGCAGAGTACACGGATATTCATGAATTGAGAGTGCAAAAAGACAATTTCGTGTATAGGGGAAAGGAAAAAATATAGGTCATATCCCCTTTATATAGGCGATGTCCTTCGGAGCTTTGTGGCTGGTCCATTTTGCACCGAGCATCGCGGCGTGCTTGGCCAGCACATCGCCTATCCACCTTGCGAGCCCTCTTCACGACATAGCTTCACGAATGACCGAGAATTTTGGTGATTATCCCTAAGACATCGACCCTTGATTTCTCCACGGATCCATGTTTGAGGGGGGGGGGGAATTTTTGGTGCCAAAATGGTAGAAGAAGATGAAGAAATGGAAATTCTAAAAGGGCTACCTAACAAATACCATTCATAGTGCCCCAATCACACGATGCCCATGGCGGAACAAGGAGGCGGGCCGCTCCATGAGCGCCTTTGACATTTTTGAGCCCCCACAGAGCAAGGAGGTGGGCCACTTCGTGAGCGTCTTTGACGTTCGTGAGCCACCGCAGCGCAAGGAGGCAGTAACGCTCTACGAGTGCCTTTGAAGTTCATGATCCTCCACGGAGCAAGGAGGTGATAATTATCTGAAATTCCTTTAACATTTTCTAGCCCTCCGTGGGGCCACCAAATCCCTCATCACGCTGAGCATGTGCTGCTTCGCAGTGCCTCTCATTTATTAATACTAGCCTCCCCCAAGTCATGAAGATGGATAATCCGACCATTCAACTTCCTAGCTCCCGAATCGCGAAGCGCCTTCTGCTCTGCGAACCATGAGCTATGCAAGGTACTTATGATTTGCGAAGTGCCTACCCTTTGCCTTTTTTTAAACCCCTATTTTGAGAGGGATGCCTTTTTCGGAGCCTAAGGGTCTCTGCAACGGAAGGGGATACCCAAGAGACATGGGTCATCGCTGAGCATTTAAACATTGCAAAACACCCTTCATGTACACATGATCCACATGCTAAGGTGGGGAAACTGTACCTCGTGAAGAAAATTGATTCACGATACATTTCTTCATGAGGCTCTTTTCCCCCACAAGGTAGTGCTCTGTGAATGTCTTCCCACTTCGCGAAGCACCTCATTTATGCACCTATTCCCTATGCTTAGGTTGGGGAACCCCACTTCGCGATGCACACCCCTTTGCAAGTACCCTCTTCCACACGGAGCATCATTGCTCCACAAGGCCCCTGCCTATGAACCCCTCTGCGTTGAGGTTACTTTTCCTGTGAAACCCTCCAGGTTTGCACGATGTGATTTTAATGTCCCTTGGAAGATACTAGACATTGCGTTGCTTCGCCTCATGCCACTTTGCATAGGCATGCTAACAGCTATTGCTTCTTCGTATAGCCCCAGTAATGTGGACCCCCAATGGTTTACTTTATAACACCCCCTATACATGGCATCACTTTTCCCCTCTCTTCACCAAGGTGTAGAGGGTACTATATATGTAAGTCCTAGGGGTGTGAAACAAACCCACCTTGTCCGATCTGCAGGATGTTAAACTACCAAGCACCATCGTCCTTAGCGCATGACATCAAACTGTGACGTCTCCCCATGCCTCACATGTGGGGTGCCCCCACCTTGGGCATTCTTCATGCCCACTGGTCTCCATGAAGATGATATATTCCCTCAAATGGGGTGATATCCTCTTTATCGGAGTGGAATTTGTCTGTGGGGAAAGGGTGACCATCTCGGTGTAAGCCCATAGCTTTTCATGCAAGAGGCAGTGTCCTTACTCCTCCTTTATTCTTCAGCCCCAAGGACTAGGGGGAGGGGGGAACGGACTTCAGACCCCTCCTTTCTTTGGTACAAAATCCCTCTCCGGTTGGGCTTTGTCACCAACGGACCTCCATCATGGAGTTAGTCCCAACCTCTTCAGGCTGCTAACCATGCATAAGACCCTATTTCCTCTTTGGGCTGCAATCACGCTTAAACCCCACTCCACTTCCTGCGGACGCACCTTTCGGGACGTTATCATTAGGTCTATACTGTCTTTTGTTTTTCACACCAAACTTGACTCACGTGGGCTTAGAACAAGCACCGAACATGACATCAATACCTTGGGAAGCATAGAGCGTAATCCCCACACAAACCATTATGAACTCTGGGGACTTTGATCCATGTCAGGGCAAGGTACGTAGGAAGCCTCCCTGAGGTTCAACCCCACCACCTCGGTCGTTCCGCCCGTATTCACATTAGTTCACCAACACCTTGGGCATCCTATATCATAATCCCCACACAAACCATTTTGAACTACATGGATATTGATCAATTACAATTCAAGGTACGTAGGAATCCTTTGTGTAGTTCAAGCCCACCACCCCTGTCTGTTCGACCATCTTCAAGTCGGCTCCCCAATTGCTTGGGTAGCCTTGAGCGTTAGCCCCAAAAAACCATTCCAAACTACGGTGACTTTGATCCATTCCAAGGAAAGGTATATAGGAAGCCTCCCTGAGGTTCAAGCCCACCACCCCGGTCATTCTAACCATCTTCACGTCAGTTCACCAACTCATAGGGCTGCCTAGAACATAATCCCCAAACAACCCATTCTGAACTATAGGGACTTTGATGTGTGTTAACCCATGGTAAGTAGGAAGCCTCTCTAAGGATCAAGCCCAACACCCATTGGTCCCGACCACTGTCACGTCGGTGCACCAATACCCTCATTCTGAACTACAAGTTCATTGATCCTTTCCAAGTCAAGATAAGTATGAATCCTCCCTGTGGTTCAATCCCAGCATCTGGTCGCACTGACCATCATCATGTCGGTTCACCCCAATCAATTGTAAGTCATTGTTTCCCCATTCTGCGGAAAGTCGTTGAACACAAATCCTACCATGAACTACGTTGTCTTTGATCTTTGCTAAGGAATGGTATGTATGAATCATCTATGAGGTTCAATCCCACCATCCCCCCGGACCCCAGGTCCTTATTCACATCAATTCACCGACTCCTGCCCCATAACTGAACTACGTGGACTTTGATCCTTTCCAAGGCAGGGTATATAAGAAGCCTCCCTGAGCGTCAATCCCAATATCCAATGGTCACAACCACTTCACATTGGTCCACCCCCATCCTAAATAATGTTAAATTGTATAGTACTTTTGATATCCTATTCAGCGGTAAGCCGTTGTGATCCTATTCATTGGTAAGTCATTGAAATTATTATCCAGTGGTAAGATATTGTGACCCTATTGAGCAGAAATCCATTGAAATCCCCAATCAGCGGTAATCCATCATTAGATGAAATATGTGGACATCGATTATCTACCATGGGGATACGTAGGAAGCATCTTCAAGGCTCAATCCCAAAACCATCGTTATTGTCATGGCGGTTCCATCCGATTTTCCATCCACTTCATTCAACCGCTCCACTATCCATCATGATTCTTACATAGGCCACCACATCCTGATGGGATCATGCCACCTCATAACCCATTCCCCTCAATAGGAATCGGGAAGTCAACCATATGTTGGCCCCAACTTCGGTGTTCCTTCCGGGGGTTGCACCCATCTGATCCACTCCATTCAGTGTTATGATCAGTCTGATCCGTCTCCGCTGAACGTTAAACTTGCAGCATACGCAATGATAATCAAGGAAAGATGATGAAAAAACTCAGATACATTTCCATGGAATATGATTCCCTGCGTTCGACGTGGGATTCCTCGGGCTTCCGCGCCCTCGAGAAGCGCTATAATAAGTGACATAAGACAGACGCGCCAGTGTCCCAGCATCCAGACACACCAGTGATGCCCAACGTGACTAATCCCCTGACTGAAGGTTGCTGCCCTGACCGGACCCCTTGGAATGTCCCGGCAGAACCAGTGTAATTAATTGGTGCCCATGAAGATATGGCGCTAGGAAGAGTTTCACGAACAATGTATTAATCTTATAAGGCAGACCTAGACTAGGTGAAGAGTTTTAAGGAGGAATCCACAGAAAGAAGAACTAACATCCCATCATCCCATTTCGATGAAGGAGAAAACGTCCCTAAATAGGTGATTGATGTCGCCCGCCTTTGGAAAGTGGGAATTTGGGGCAACAGACAGCATCTCTGTCCCCCCAAAAGAGACAGACGCGCACACCCCGATGAAAGTGTCATAAACATGACCCAATAGTGGGTTCAGTGGCTAGTTTCTTGTACAGATTCATTGGGAGGCCAAGTCTCAAGTAGTTAGACATTAGGATAGGTCTACCCTATTGAGCAACCTCAGTTAGATTAGGTAAAGGTTCCAAATATAGTTATAGTTTTTCGTGATGATAGGAATGTATGTTTTTTTGGATTTGGCTTGGTTTTATGCATGAGGTGTGTTGGTACTGATTTTGGAATAACCAGGTAGCGGTCCACAAGTTGGCATAAGATATGATGGGGGATATATATTCATGGGGAGCATAAGAATCTGGGCATTGATGTGATGTATGTTACATTTGATATGTGTAGGAATCTGGCTAATGAATCAATGTGGGTTATGTATGAGGTGCGTAGCCACCGACATCTTGATTGGAATGCATATGTATATATGATGCAAGTTTATTATGGGAAAATGTTGAGATGTTTGACTTGATGGTTGTTAGATATTACATAGACTTTATTTGAGCACCGGATTAGTTGGATTAATGATGATTTATCATGGGAGGACTTATGAGTCTGGTAATAGCCATCAGACCATCAGAATTCTTGTTTTGGGTTACAAGTGACCCGGTAGTTAACTTATAAGGTGGGGAGAACCATGATGAAATTTGACAAGTGATATGATTATCAAAGTAGACTAGGTTGATTGTGATGATATGAGTATGTTTAGTACTATTTTTAATAAATGATTTATAGATCAGGGATGATCTATTATAATATGGGGAGACTATAATGTCCTATGTTTTTGGGTAGATCAAAAATCCCCAACTTTTTTTAAAATTTTGTAATTTTTTAGTGTTCCAATTCTTATCTTCATATTTTGAACATAATTTTAGGATTTTCATGACCCAAAACCTATTTTTATATAGGGATTAATTCATTGAAATCACATTAGGATTTCAGGTGATTCTCAGGTGTGTAAACCCCCAAAAAGACTATTTTAGGAAAGCACTGATATAGGGATGTGGTTTGTAAGAACTATGTGGCCTCCTAGAAGTAACAGTGATTCCCTTCAGTGGTGATGTAAATAGTTCCAAAAACTATGAAGAATATTGATCAAGGCCATTAAATACATAAACAATTTTTAATAGAGGTATTTCATATGGTTTTTGTGTGGTTTGGGAAAACATGTTCCTAGACCATGCATGTGTGGTTCTTAGGTAGAGAGCACTGCATATTTGGCTCCCTATTAGCCAAACTATGTATCCCAACCATATGGATCAGTTATTTAAGAAAATTTCATTTTTTGCTTTCTTATTTGTTTATATTTTCCTAGTACTTCCTCGTTCACTTCACACACATAGTATATGGGGTTATTCAATTTTCAATCCCACCTATGCTATTATCCAACACCCACATCTGGACTCCGATATTTTATCTGTTGGTGGATAAAAATTTGTCTTGTTAAGGCCTTAAATCTACTAGCTTTTTATATTTGTATATCCTTCCATATTGAATGATAAATCTGTGTGATCTTTTTTTACCACATTTTAATGAAATCCATCTAAAACGTTGTTTTCATCAATTTACACTCGATTTATAGGCTGATATTAGATGAAGAAGAACTTAATAGTATAAGGTAGGAGGTTCCTAGACATATATATGATTTTGTAGGTATTTTTGGGGTGAATTCTTAGATTTGATGTTGGGTTGATTGAGTGTGACCCCTATTAAATGAATTTTTTCCTTTAATTTGATTCATTGAAGAAATGAGATGCATTTGGGTGTGATCCTTCTCATTAAAAATGGTTAATTATGGAAAATGGCTTGGACCAACTTGGGAAGTTTAGGCCATGTGTATAATTTAATTAATTAAATTTTGTTATTAGTATAAATTGTTCCATGAGAACATTATGGTCTTGTAATGAGGATTGAGGTGACATGATTCATTAGGTTGGGAAAGGCCTGATTTACATGTGTAGATGATGATCAACAGGTTGAAGACATGATCATCGGATTGAAGAAACTAGGCCATCAGGATGGGAAACTAGTCCATGTGACTTGAGGTGGTTTTGACCACTGAGATTTAGAGCCATGGTCATAGGGGAATGGGGGGATGGATTATGTGGCTTATTTTTTTGGTTATTTCCACTCACCGTTTATTGGTTGATGTTCCATTAGAGTCATGTAAACATAGTTAGGACTCAAATGGGGTGGTTTTGACCACTCAATTTGGGTGGAGATGCCCATAAATTACATAAATTAGGTGATAGTGTTGACCATCAAATATGATGGGGGTGATCATCATAAAAAAATCCATGTGGATGGTCATAAACCATCAGTTGATGGTGCTGAGACCATCATTTTGGGGCATGGACTCGCTGTGACACTTGAGGCCTTTGGTCTAGGATAATTGGAGGTTGGATATCATCGTGATTTGGGACATAATTTTTTGAGCCAATAGTGATTTTTTGAGCTTTGGTCCATTGGAATGAGGACTTGTTTGGGAATGTGTTAAGGATGTAAGGTTTATGATTGATAAAATGAGTTACCGGTAACTTGATTATATGTGGAACCCAAGGGTTCAATTGCTATGATAATCATCAGGGGATTCATTGGGGGATAATCCATGGATCCTCAACATTGTAGTTATATATATGTAGACATGTGTTGTATTACATATATGTAATTTGGGGGAACTTATTCATCTGTATATTTAAATCGGTCTAAGAAGGTAGAATTCTTTTTTAGAGTTATTGTGCACAAAGTAAGTGAGAATTTAATTAAGTGAGTGTGTAATCCGTTTTTATTTATATTTAGATACACTTTTACAATTATGGATGTAATCTAAGCACTTGTTGGTGGTGGATTATAAATATTTAATCTCACACCCTAAATGGGCCCCTTTAGACACATATAGATGTTTTTCTTTTGAGATAAAGTAAGGATTACAACTTGGGAGCTGGACCTTATTGATCGAGTATGATCTTTTTCATGAGATGGATGGTAATGGACCATGGTGGTTCATCTACATTAACTAGAGTTTAATTTTTTTATCAGTATGCTTATTATATGTATATTATAATGGTCATACATGAGATACCATACTTTTTTATCTCTATGTATGACCTATTATGGAATGTTTCACCTGTAAATTGTATATTTTTTATTATCACTACCGATGCTACTTGATTGTGATTTTGTTATGTTTCATATGTTACTTCTGCTGATTTATAGAATTCTCTCTCTATGTATATTCATATAGACCATTATTATTACAAGAACCAGAGGGTATAATCTCCCCACTATCCCATATTAGACCCTCCCTGCTGGTTTGCAGCCTTTGTCATACATGGAGGCTTACCTAAGGCCTACTGTCCAATGAGTCCAGAACACTGTTCTGGAGAAAACTCATACTGCGGTGATATAGTTGAGAACATAAAGGGTCCATGAATAGGAATTTAGTTCTTTGGTTTTTAATAAAAGAGGCAACAAGGTGGTTATAATCTCGTGTGTAGGGAAACATGAGAGGGTGGAGTAGACCACAGTCTCCAGACATTCTTGTTATGTCCTGTTGATTGGGAACTTTTTTTTATTAAGTTATTCATGTTTTCTGATGATTGTGATGCTAGTTTCCACATTAATCAAACAATGTTAATCTATTATTTAAGAATAAAAACATATCAAGTAGTCATGTAGACTAAAAAAAATAAAGATGTTCAAATTTTTCATCTTCACCATGAGGTAGTATTCATCAATGCTGGAGTTCAAAAACACAATGGGTTTATGATCAATTAACTGAGAAACTACAATATTCGGATAGATCAACCATGTGATTTCAAATCGACTATAGATGTCATGAAATTAAGAAAATATTGAATGCTTCATGTTTATTTAGGGAATCTCATGAGGTCAGTACATGATGATAGATTTTTTAATGTCATTTGGTCAACAAGTGATGAAGTAAATATGTGATGCACCTTGTGATAAGAGGTGAATGTGATATTATTAAGTTTTAAAGGTGTGTTCACAAATTGATCACATAATGATGTTGATTTTTTTATTATTAAGAGGTATTAAAATATGAGTATAGGTGATTCCGCAATGTATGAATATGATGGTAAAGTACATGTGGGTTCATGAGGTTCATCTACATTTGTGATCTATTTTCCTGGAAAGTATGTTATGAAGGATAGACCATGCGACTATTTCCTGACCGTGAGTATGTGAAATAGATGTAGTATTATTCATTGATTTTTGTGTTTATGAATGGTAAAACCTTTCAATCAGATTTGTTAGAGATATAGTATTATTTATAACAGCCTATAAATACCCAGCTTGGTCACATTATCAGTTTCTAAACACATTATAAAGAACCTAACTTCTTGAAAAAAGCTATTGAGAGTTAAAATCCATTTTATTTTGTTTTTTTTAAACCACACAGGGCATTAGTGGAATGATGTACTAAGATCATGGAGAGAATGTGAAAGGCACTTACAAGTTTTATGGGGTAATGGTGAACACCACCCACCAGGTGTACGAGGTGAAGGTTCAGATTTCATATCTGGTACATGAATTTAAATTATATAAAGAATGAATAATAATGATAAAAACACATAAAATTATAATAATAAGAATAATATCATTACATGTGTTAGGATTTGTTCATCAAGCACGTGCACAATGCAACAAATTGTGCTTACATTATGTTAAGTGATGTTCTTAAGTTGTAAACATAGAAAGAAGTAAAATTGAGATTTTGGGAGTTTATTATTAGATAAAATAATACAAAAAAAGTGACTGATGTCAGAAATTTTTTTCAAGAGAATAATACTTACATGCCCAAGAATTTAGTGAATTAAGTAGTCCTATATCATTCAAGATTTGGAGTGATTTTTCATATCCAAAAAACATGATAATGTGGCTATAAAAGTTCTTGAATTATATAAAAATCATATTTATTAATCAATTAATTCATAGTGTGAGATCAATTCATAAGTGGCACAAAATAATCCCAGTGTGTAGAGAGATATTTCTGTAAGAAGATCATGTTAATAAAGGATCTTATGATCGGAGGGTCTAACAAACTACCATAAGAATTCAACTGGGGTGTATAACTATTTGGTGATGATAATATTTTTAAATTGGTTTTTGAGACTATTGTCAATGAATTATAGTTGGGTTTATAACTAATTTTTTATATAGAAGCTTTTGATTGTAGCGTAGAAACCATGTTGGGGTGTCTAAACAACAAGGTAAGGAGTTTACTTTTATTTTAGACTTTGTAAATTTCATGTTATGCTCTCTCTTTTATTAATACTACACATGTGGTGATATTTTGTTATATTATTTAGAGGATATAAAATATTAACATATTCAAGAAGATGAATTAAAATAAAGGAATTTCAAAAAATATAACCCCCCCAGTGGTCAATATGGATGACAGAACTACATATATAAAATGAAACATAAAGATAGGGGTTAATAGGTGATAATGTCACTGAGGTATTTCTTAAAATATTATCTCTAATAGATTCCCCATGTCCAATAATAATATTAATATTACATCCCATGAAATTTTCTAACACATGAATATTAAAATATAATTTCTTAAATAAATAAACATTTATTTATTTAAATGATATTAATAAAAATATATCATTTCCATCAGGATATTCAACTCGATCTGTCAATCCCTCATGGAATTTATTGAACCTTGAATAATTAGATATTTATTTATATAAAAAAATATAATTATATTATTATTTTCATAAAAAATAAATATTATATTTGCTAAACCAAAGAAAAATATTTATTATTACAATTTGTATGCTAAAAAAATATTTATTACCATGTGAATAACAAATAAAAGATAAATAAATATGATTTATTTTCCATCTTGTGAATAATATTTATTTAATATTCAAATCATATATATTCGAAACTTGAATAACTGATGATTTAATTTATATAATGAGTGATATCCGAATAATTACTAAATTGTAGGTTGGAAAAATAACTACTCTTATTATTAAATTCAAATAGTATTTAACTCAAATTTTGGATACACATAGTGTGTGTCTCTCTAGGGCTCTTTCTATGTGGAATTAGGTGAGATTTACCAAATTCCAATATGTATTCCCTAAACATATCAAAGAACCCATAGAGAAAGATCTTAATGTTGCAATGACAACAAAATCATTCGAATACTTACTGATACTTCTCTAATAAACATATATAATTAATTTATCTTTCTTTGAATCTTCAAAATAAACTCATTGATTTTCTACCACGTTCATTGATTTAATATGAAAGTTTAATTTCAATAAAAGGACCAAATATATCATCTTGCATTAACTCAAAAGTGAAAAATCTTTTCCTGACCTACTCAGTTCATGTCAAATCACTTATTATACACCCAAAATATCCTACCTAACCACATTAATATTTCATTATTATTTTCATAAATACATCATATTACATGATTATTTGTATACATTAATAAAAAACTAAATTCTAAGGACTATACACCCATCTACAGATAGGAATATCCACTGACATGTATAACATGTGGAATTTATATTGGAAGGTGTATCCTTATAACCTCCCCACTTTCAGATTTTGAGGTGTGAAATTCATGAGAATAATCCATATACACTTATGCGCATTGATCTCCTAACATTGAAACATAATTTTTGTCCCATTAGATAGATGTTATCCAGACCATATGGAATATGTTTAAGAATATTTTCTTGGAATTTGCAGGTTCTCATTATAGAGAATAACTACCATAGCATTTCGATGGAATATAAACTCTAAGTATATTATCACATTATTTTTAATTATAATAAAAATTATCATATGATATGATATTTATAAACATTTAGGTCTTTTAATATTTTGGTAATCAAAATTACAATGTTAGTTGGTTCTAGGGAACCAACTCCAACAAAATCCCACATTCACTTAATTTGACTATTAACTAACTTGTTAGATTTATCATAACACACATTCTTCTACTAAGGTATGGATATTAACACTAGGCATACCAGATTCTATTTTGGTTATTCCAGTTACTTTGAAATCACTCCCTTGGTAAAATCCATTAAGAATTGATATTGATTAGTATTTACATTTCATCCACTTTCATAAACATTATTTTTTAAATGATAACATAGTCTTGTGTTTATTATAATTATGATATTACTTTTATATTTTGGTAAAATTTTAAAATTTGGAACAAATCGCTATTGATCCACTTATTAAGAAGCATCAAAATCCAAAACAAACTCATTCTATATTGATATAGAATCCACCATCTTAAATATTATTATCTTTCTTATTACCTTATCCTTAATGTGATAATAGATAAAATTGATCTAAAGTAATACTAGGTTTTTATCCCCTTGGTAATTATAATTCATATTAATCAAAGTATTAGGAACTCATCCATTGTACATTCTAAAGTATGATCAAATAGATCTCATTGCTACACAAATAAATTCCCTTGGATATGTTCTATTATTTATGAATAATTAATATTAAACCACATCACATACAATGTTATATATGATAAATTCTATGAATGTAAAAATATATCTAATTATATTCATCTTAAGAATATCCTCTGGTAATTTTACACGTCAACTTATTGAGATTTCATGATATTTGACATTGTTAACAATTCAGTCTTGAATTTTTCTATCTTGACTTTTTTAATACATTTTCAATTTCTGTACCATGACTAAATTTATGTAACCATATATATCAATTTATTTAGACTTTATTCCATATAACATTTTTTCTACATTAATTAATTCTTGTAGAAATGTCTTTTTCTCTCTTAATGAACTGTTGGACCTAATATTGTTTTTCCAAATGTAATCCAAATATTTGACTTTGAAATCTATAGATCTCCCACAAACCTATTGTAAATAACCATCACACATTCTTCATTAATAACACAAAACTCTTATGGCTTTTTTATAATGAAAATTAAAATTATCATAATGTTTACTTCAATCCATAAATAGGTTTTTGTGACTCACACAGATTATTTCATTTATTTGGTATTTTAAACCACTTTGATAGTGTCATATTGACATATTATAATGGGTTTTCTAAAAGTATATGTTCATGCAATCAAATTCCCAATATACTGATTTTAAAATATTTCTATGAAAATTTTAATTCTAATGGATTCTAGTATGATGACTTGTGTAAGGTTTTCATAGACTGTGTCTAGATGTCATTTAAAACCTTTTTTATCCAATTGATATTTATTGGTACCATATTCTACCATCCCTGTCTTGTTTCTTCATGAATACCAACCAATGAATTTATATAAAATCGTGAAGCTTCCAAAATACCAAATTAAATTTTTGTACATGGAATCCATATTTGAATTTGTAGGAACTTTCCAATCAAATCATGTCACCATTTTCAATTTCCTTATTGAGTTCATTATTTGTAATGGATAATATATTAGAAATATTGTTGAATATAAAACCAACTCATTTGTTTTAACATTCCAGGACAGTTTTTCTCTCTCAAACAACTCCACCAACTAATACTTATAGAGTTTAGTGTTCCTATGTCAACTCATGTACATCTAGAGCCTTGATTTCAATAAATTCTAGCATTCTTCCACTATATCAAAAGATATATGATTACCTATTATATAAAAACAATAATTATCAACTAAAACCTTCCTAAATTTGGGATATTAATATTCTGATTGGTTATTGAATAAAAAACTAAGATTCTCTCTGTGTTTTCATTGTATGTTTTATATTAAGATTAGTTTTAACAAACAGTTCTCAATAAAACATAATTTTGTGACATAATGTATTCTTTTCATATCATAACTTATATGACATACATTAGTCAATATAGTTGGTATATGTTCATTTATTTCATATTTTTTTGTAAAACATATCATATAAATAATTATCGAAGACATACAATACCTATAAGATTACCCATTGATCCTCCTTCTACTACCATCGCCTAATTCATGTGTATAAGGTAATGTGACTTTAGGAATTTACCTACTCTAAATTTAAATTATAACTGAATAATTGGTTAAGATATTAATTTACTAGATCACATAGATGATATTATATGTTTTACATAGTTTATTTATTACTTTCATTTTATATTACTAAGATATATTAATGAAATTTCATGATGTATATGAATTTTCATCTAAATAATCCTTGTAATGGTTTATGTGTGTCTTTATTAACTAACTCTATAAAATATTTGTCTTTACCATTATCTATAATGGTTTATTTTTCTAAAACATAATAATTAAATACATAAAAACATATAATTTTTTTAGTTCAAAATAGTCTAAACACTTTTTGGGGTATATATCTAAAATCACCTTTTGTTTTACTTGAATAAGAATTATCATTCCAAGAATGGGTATGATTATTATATTTTATATTCAATATTCATCACTAGTATTGGATATTTATGATTCATGTATTTGTAAAAAAATTATGTATGAAGTTATATAAAAACTATTTTGCTCGAAAGGGGCTTATGTGATACATTCCCTAAGAGGGGGTGACTTGGATTAATGAATATTTTCTAATTTTAACACTTTTACTTGAAATCAAAGCATCCTAATAGATATTGACCTCTTAATTATAAATTTTTTTACTTTTCACTTTATTTTTTATTCCTCTTATTATTTGGTCAATCAATTATCAATTTTACATGTGATTATATTTTAAATAATTTATCAGATATTTTAATTGAAAAAAAGTAAAGTATTGAATGTACACAAGAAAAATATATGTTTAATTTCTTCACAACTAGTGGCTAATCCATGGACCATGCAATCAAAAGTTTTTTTATACACTATAATTTCATGCCTTGATGTTCTCTTGGTCATTCCTAATTGGAGACAATCCCTAAACAATATTGAGGTTGGATCACTACCTCCTAGGTATCACTTCCCTCACAACTTATCTCCCATGCTCAGTGGTCTAAATGAAAAAAATTGGCACATTTTCTAAAAATATATCATATATTGTTTGAATGTTTCACGGACTATAGGTTTGTGGTATTTTAATCCTCAGTATTCTCGTTCATAATTATATTTTAAAACTCCCCTAAAATAACATCATTGTCATCCTTCCATGGGGTTTCATGGGACTACATCAATCTTTGGATGCTTCTTTAAGAAATTCCAAGAGTCCTTACTATTCTATTAAATAATAGTTTTAGAATTCCCTTTAAATTTGAGTTTAGTAATTAGAATGAACATCTTCCAATCATAAGTGGTAGATCGATTATTCTTTACTCCCATAGTAGGAAAACGTCTTATTCTTCTTATATATGACCCATATATGTTTATGTGGTTTTATATATTGTTATATATGTATTTTTATATTCCATAGATGTGGTTTCCTTCAATATTTCATTATTATTATACGTCCATTTTGTTATCACATGTGATTTCACTACCTCATTAAAAGTCAAAGTTGACTCTAAAATTTTAAAACGTGGGAATATTTCATTTTAATATCACAAAATTGAGTATTTTTATATTTAAAAATATAAATTCTCTATATTATAACACTTAGAATACTCCATGATATCAAGGGTTATAAAAAATCGGACTTCAAATCTCTATTATTCTTAGACTTGACACTCTATTGTTCACTACATGAAAATATGGAAACCTAGAGATATATCCACAAGCGAAACATTACATATATGAAAAATATAGAAACCCTGGAAATTAAACTTCTTAAATTTCATCATAACAAACATGATTTAGTTGGAGGAAATTTGTTCAATTCTATTACAAAAAAACAATATGATTCTTTAATAAATTTTATCTTTTAGGACTTATCAAATATCACACATGTACAGTTGTCCGAACACCTTTATCCACTCATTAATTATTACTCATATTCAAATGAATCATATGATAAATTTATACTCACCCTTCAACGACTCATACATTGATCCTTAATGACTCAAAAATTATCACTTATATAAATATTTCTAATTGTCTCATACTCATTGACTCTTGTGTAGTTCCATGTAGGAATCATACTCAATGAAACAAAATGTGTTCCCTGTAGGACTCATACAAAAATTTTAGATAAATACTATGAAATTTGTGTCCTTGTCCTTATAAAAATACATTTGTTCATCCTTACATGGATTTATATTTATATTATCCTTATGAATACATTATGTTCCTTTTATATGAACTAATTCATATGTCCAATCTATTATAGATAAAAAATATTATATATTGGATAAAACCATATTTTTTCATAATGAACATTGTAACACATGATTTATATTATTATGATGAGATTGTGAGTTCATACTAGTTGGAATTATTGGACGGTATATCGAAAACAAATAAGACATTTCCATTTTAGTTTATTTCAGTGCATGTTTTTAATCATGCACAATGGGTATATATAATAAAATTACACATAGAAGTAATTATTAGTACTCCCCTCCATTATAATAAATTAACTATGCTCCCACCATAAAATCCCTTTTATATATCCTTATTTTGGATAGCTACTATGTCACCTCGTATAGTGAAAGTCCACATTCCTGTTACATGTTTTAGTGTTGACCAACACTTGTACTCTCCAATACATACACTCACTTGGAGGGGGCCTTTGAGCTTGACCACAAGCTTTGGTGTTTTGGATAATTGGGAGTTAAAGTTTAGGGTGTTGTACCCATTTTTTCACTAACACTTTTGACATTTCCATTTTTATAATGTCTCATAAACAGATGAAGAGATATGTCAAATATGACCCATACACAAGTGGGATTTATCCTTTTCTTAGGGGATTGTATCCAAAACCACGTCAACCCCAAATAGACCCCATTAATGAAATATTCACATATATTTAATAAATCCAATAAAACCTCTTACGTGTTCATTAATATCCCCATTTTTAATTTTTTGACTATATTCCCTAAAATCCAACTCTATCAAATATATACTAAATCTAAGTCCCTATTAATTGAAATTACTCTTGTCACCTTAAAACATAAATTTTCGGATTTTCTATCCCCCTTTATCAATTAAATAAAAACGGTCACATTAGATCTATCTTCATAAAAAACATAAATATTCATGAGTAAAATCTTCAAATTATCTCCCCGTTTCTTTTGAATTTTTTGATGATTGGCCATCATCAACTTCAAGAAATAAAATAAAATATAACAAGGATACCTTTCTTCTTAATCTATATTTTTTAAAAATTCCTAAATTTCTTTATCTATAATAGTTTCATTTACTCACATGCATCTAGTAATTCAAATTACCACCTACCAATTAAGGTCAAAAAAATACTCTACCAATTCAAAGATTAGTGTAATAAATAGGAATCTAATTTGACATGCACAATTAACTCCATGTAACCCACTGTATTCATTAAATCCAAAGAATCTTTAACTATGAATTTTCATAAAAAATAATGTGAGATCTATAAAATTCACACTAATATATAAGTATATAAAATTTAAATCTAGAAGGGTTGTGACATACCACTTATAGAATTAATTCATTCAATAATACACATTAATTTGGTAATACCACTTGATTGTATTGTTACCCAAACTCTTAAATATTCCTTCATCTAGGATGAGGCTGAAAAAACATTAAAAATAATCTCCAACTACCCCATACTTTAACCATTATTTCTTTAAATTATTATTCAATTTTGGGGACTCTAATTGTTGAGAAATAACATATTCTTGACCAATAATATTTATGTAGACTGAAAATACAAATGATACTAATAGGTTTTAATTAAACAGATAAATATATTGTTAATCCTTATTGTTATTTCCACATTCTATTCTCCTCCATTAGGGAAAAAATTCCACTAAATTTAAATTTTGAAGAAAAACTTTTACAAGGAAGATTCAACATAATATAAGATATTACTTAATTTCAATATTTAAGAACCATATTTCATCCAAATCATTTTTTCTATATCAATTTTGGTAAGAAAAATCAACCTTACAGCATTAACATCCCTAATTCCAAATAGAACATTAAATACCTCAAACACCACTTGATACATTTAATTTCCATCTTTAAACCTGATATATTTTTATCTCTAAATATTTTATTTTTATGACACTTTATTTAGAGATTGTATCTAACCCAGAATTATGTACCTATATAAATTAGTTAAATCATTAATTTATGCATATTTGGAGAGGTTTAATTCACATATTCCTCATGTTGAAGAAGATGGGGATTCACTATAGACCTCCATTTTATATTTTTCCTTTATATTTTAGTCCATTTCCATATTAAAATTAGATTTAATGGAATACAATATATTTTCCACATCTTTGGGATTGTCCCCTTTATCATAAACTAAATGAAAATTTATTTTTACTTATAAAGATTCCCCCCCAAAGATCTAACTTTCCTTTACAGGCTGATATTTCTTTCTCTAAATTTTCTTTCTTCTTTGACTATCCCTAAAAACATTATTAGGACTTTTTATATATACCATGTCTTAGGAAATCATTTTTACATGTTCCTTTTCAGATTTTTGATTATATTATTTTGTCTATTGCGTATATGTTCTTATTAAGAGTTTTCATGAATTTTGGAACATAGAAACAATTTTTTATTTTTTTCACAACACTCTTGATATATAAATCTTCTATATATATCTTATAAAATATGTCTCTCAATGGAACATATTTATCACTGTATTCATTTTGATTAATACCATTAACCTATAAAATAAATCCTCTAAGCTTTCCACTTGATACATTATTAATATGGTTAGAATAATTATAATGATATCCATACATTCCTTATTTTATTTGGTAACAAAAATTCTTAAAATTTCAACCAGATTCATTAATTTTGAGATATTATAATTTTTTAAAACCAAAACTAAAAATGTATCCTTTCTTCCCGCAAAAATAACATATGTCTAAATAATTTTTTATTTGATCATTTTTTGTCATTAACATTCATATATAATTTATTAGATATGTCTCCAATACCTAATAGATATTTTCTTTTCTTAGGAATATCTTTAGATCTATTATTATCATACATAAGAGGGGATCAATCATATCTAATATTTGATTTTCCCATGGAACATGGTCTTTTTTATAGGAAAATGTTTTCATGGTTCTCTTCTAAGATAACATAATTCACCTTATTTTAATCATCCGATTACAAAAGGTAATAAAATAATAAATTAAAATAATCCTTTAATTTAGGAATAATTTTGGAATACAATTTCTTCTTGGGTAATTTCAACTCATCCTCCAATTGTTCAATCTTATTAATTTATGATTAAAGATATGTATTATGTTTTTAATTGAGTGTATTCTCAGTAAAAATATTATCATATAATGCATGAGAGATTTTATCCAACATATAACTCTACTATTTTATCTTCTAATTCACCTAAGATATGAAATATCTATGAAATACAATCTCTTGTTACAACAATTTCTTCTAAAAAAAACTACTTCTGATAGGTGTGCACCAAATTTATCTTACATTAATTTCAAATTATAATTTTATTTTCAGTTTAAGTTCTCTCCCTTGACATCATATTTGAGTTTTTTAACCCTTTTGGACATCAATTGATTTTTTTAGCTTTTGAGTCATATTTTTAATCAGGTTCACTGATACTTCAACAAATCCCCATTTCAGTCTCTTCAACTAATAAATAACAATATTTTTCACATTAATGTGTATATCCCAGGAATCTTTATATTATTTCAAATTCATTTTTTCCATTTTGCGCTACTGATCTAACTCCAATTAAAAGTAGCAAACATCCAATTTTGACCTTATACAAATCTACTCATTGGTAAAGTATCCAACAAAACCTGTCATACTAGCCTCATCATTTATTCCGACCGAATTATTAATACAGTTAAAAAATTCACTATCTGATTTTTCCACACACCCCTTTTGTAGGCTATTGAATTAATACAATTGAATTTCCATCACTCCATAAATTGTTTCATAATATATTATTCCTCTTGATCTTTAATTATTATTCTCATTTATTCTGTTTATCATGTACAAAAACAATATATGAGAAAACTAAAACATTAACTCTATGAATAAATCTGACCAGTTCAGATAAAAAATACAATAAAAAGTAAAATTATTCTCTAAGACCACTTGTTAGGACTAGAAGGGACTTAGGTGAAAGATACCCATAGAGGTAGGTGAATTAGGGTGTTGAATATTTTTTCATTTTATCACTTTTCCCTAAAATTTCACTTCCCTAATGGATAATGGAATTTTAATTAAAATATTCATCAATTTTTCTCTTTTGTTTTTGTTAATCCGTTTTATTGAATTTCCATTTATCAGTTTACAATGTGATTATCTTTTACCCACCTTATCTGATAGTGTTTTTTTATAAAGTAAAGTAATGAAATTACATAATAAATGTATTTTTTTACATGATTAACTACCACGAGCTAATCCAAGTAGCTTTCATTAGATAGTGTGTTGATGCACTAGAATCACTAATCCCACAACTTGTGGGGTTTTGGTAAGGTCACTATTTCCTAGGGTAAATCCCCTTAAAAATATTAAGGTTTTCACATTTCTACCTTAGGAACACTTCTTCCACACTTCCCTATAATGCTTATATCTTGAGAGGTAAAAACAAAGATACCACACATTCCCAAGAATAATATCACCTATTGTTCTCAAGATACACAAAGTGTGCATTTCTTTCATCTAAATCCTCAGGTTGATCATTTACAGTTATGTTTTAAAGCTCTCCTCAAACAACATCCCCATCCTTTGTCTATGAGATATCATGGAACTTCTTCCCTCTTTAGTTATTTCTTTAAGAAAGGATAAGACCCCTTCTTCATTTTCAGATGATTATTTCTAGAATTACCTTAAATTTACATTTCAGTAACTGTAATAATTATCTTCCTCTTATAAATGGATGTTCTATTAATCTTTATTAACATAAAAAAAACTTCTTCTTCTTCTCAGATATAAAATATATCACGTTGTGGTGCTCTTTATTCTAAATAAAACACTTCTATATAGTGTATAAGGTATTTCATTCTATATTATATTGTTCTTATAGGTGAATGTTGTCATAACATGTGATATAAATTCGAGATTAATATTCAAATATGAATCTTAAATTATCCAAAATTTTAGATTTTTTCCTTTTAATATAATAGCATTTGGTGTTTTCATATATTAAAATATTAAATTCCCAGATTAGAACATCAAAAATAGTCTAAGATTTCCATCATTATAAAAACATGAACTTTAAATATTCATGATTCTCAGTATTCAATACCCATTGTTCATTCTATTAAAATATATTAACTCAAATATATATTATAAATCAAAAAATTATATATTTTAAAAATATAGAACCCCGAAAACATCATCTTTATTCAATTATTAAGGAGACCCATGATTTCTTTTCAATATTTAGAGTCAATTATCTTCCTCAAATTTTCAAGAGTCTTCATAAATATTGATCTTTTGTTATTGGTTAAATCATTCATGCATGTAGCAATAATAACTCCTTAAGCCACTCATATATTGTCACTCATACAAAAATGAATCATATGTTCCACTCATATGCAACCTGCAGTCACTCATATGATGATCCACGAATGACTCATACATTGTCACTCGTACACATATTTCCAAATGTCTCAAAATTAATTACTCATTCATGGTTAAATGTAGGAATCATATGCATTTATCCACATGTGGATCCCTATAGTACAAAAACACAACTTTTGGAAGACTATTACAAATGTCTGTATCTTCATCCTTATAGAAACACTTATGTTCATCCTTACGGTGATATTTACATGAATAATCCTTACAATTTTTTTTCCTTTTTATTGAACTACATGATCTTTCCCATATATTTAAATGAAAAAATTTTATTGTGGTGTGAACATCATCTTATTCCATTATCATGAACACTACAACTTCAGCTTGTAGGTTCTGGGTGCAGCAGAAGCTCTTTAGTGGGCCTTATATTAAATTTTATTTCAATATAGAGCATTCTAAATCATAATGATTGTATGTTTCACTTTAAATTTTTAATTAATTATTTTATGATAAAAATAAATGGTTACCTCATCTTAGGAACTTTCACTAATGATTATGTTGATCTTTCAAAATACCCTTCTCCGGTTACCTTCACTGCGTTAGGAGGATCCATATGTAGAATCAATATAGTGGTGATCTACACATTCTTCTTTGACAACTGAAGGGTTCCAGTTAAATTATCTGTGCTAGTATAGAGAATCAATTTCCTTATGTTGTTCTAGTTGATCACTTGAAATTTATTCAATCTTGAAGTAATCTCTCCAGCACTTCTCATTCTTTTGGGGAATAGATGAGGAAGAATGGAGAGATAATTTCATTTCCTGTAATTATTCTCAAATATTAATTAAATAATATTAAAAAATATATATTTATAGATCTAGTGATTAAGATAGAATATTATTTAACTGTGTAACAACCCATAAATAATATAATAAAAATCATTCAACTGAATGTCATATAATAATAATAATATTATTATTATTATTTTATGTCATGCACTATGTTACAAAATGTTAAATATTATTTATTGGCTTGCAAATAAATATTCATCTCCAGACACGATCATGTTCTACTCCAATTACACAACATTTATTGAATACCTGAATGAAATTTTAATTAAATATTTTATTCGTCAATAAGTAAAATAAATATTTCATTCAAAGTCCATTAAATAAATATTTATCAAATATTCATGTAATAAACAATTTATCATCTTGTGAATATTAGAGATCAAAAAAACATGTTTAAAATTATTTCTTGAACTTGAGAATAATATTTATTCAAATAATAAAATTCATAAATAATATAATCATGATCAATGGAAACACTTAATGCGTGACCCTATAGGATTATTTCTCATTTTTCTTATGTGAGATTGCCTAAATTCCAAGATTACTGTCTAGAAATGGGTCAAGGCACCTAATAGAAAGAACTTATAGTCACAATGATGACAACCAAGTATGAATGATCACTATATTACATAATTAATTTGTTTAAATATTTCATCAAGTAGGTAGCATATTTATTTCATCAATCTTTGTGATCAATGCTTCTTTCATTGAATATCTAAAATAAACCCATTGTTTCACAATGGTCATAGAATTTAATGTGATGTCCCTATTCAAATCAAAGGCCTAAGATATCAACTCCCATAAATATTGAAGGGAATAATTCTTCCTCAACTTACCCATTGATAACATATCACTCATGATGCTCCCACTATATCCAACTTCTCCATGAACTTTATCATCAAGGTTTATTAAACACATCTAAGTGTGTGGGTCATAACATGTCTATATAATAATCTTAATGTTTAAGTACCATTTAACATGCTCACATATTAGAATATATGATGACACCAAAATATGCATAATTCATTTTGGTGGTTATATTCTCGTAATCTTCTATCTTAAATATTATCAAGCTAGAACATCATGAGAATAATCCTCATATAATTATCAAAACTCACATATAACATTCTATATACTATGTTCCCCATCATAGTACGTTTTCTAAACACATAAATATATTTAATAATATCATCATAAAACTTCATGCATTTCATCATAGTCAAAAACTGTTATGACCTTATCAATGCGGAAGATACCCTTGGACATTATTACAAAATATTCATACAGGAAAATGTAAAATATAATAATATGTTTTGTTAATAATCAAAATATTGAATATACATGTAATATATGTATAAATAGTTGGTCCTAGTAAACCTACTACAACAAACTCCCACTATGACCAAAGACTACTACCTAAAATTTTCAATCTGTTAGGCATCACATGATATTCATGTTTCTACTAAGTATAGGCTTTAGATAAGGGGTATGCCACATTTTCTTCCATATATATTCTTCTCACATTGAGAACACCTAATTGAGAAACATTCTTCAAAATATGATACTTATATAGTATGTTCTTTGTCCACTTTTGTGAACTTGTCTCTTTGGAAAAAGTCATCACTATAGTATTTTCACAGTAGATGGTGATAGGATCTTTACTGCTAGGTACCACATCGTGTTTCTAAACCAATATGCATATCCAAACTACTTCTTTAGCTACCTAAAAAATCAAATATATACTCAGAATATACCATATAATCTTGGACCATATCCTATTTGAGATATTCCATCTCAAAACACCTATATATACAGTGAAGATGTACCTTTTCTATGATTTTAGATCGTCTTGATCTTTTTGGAAACTGCCATCTGCATATCCTCTAATTTCATGTTCTCCAGCTCCTATGTAGACCAAAACATATTCTTAGGAGACATAGATAATTAAGGATTTTCTTTAATGTCATCCAATATTTCTCACATAGGTCATCTTGATATCTCTATACCAAACATAAGTCATAGGAATCATCTAGAAAAATACATAACATAACATACATGACTGATTCAATCAATGATTCATAAGGAATCATTTCCTTTATTTTTCTTCCCACATGTTTCTAAGGACACATTTTCCTATAAAAATGTATGTAATGTGAGATTTCAAAAAATCATGTCTTATATTGTTCCATACTTAATCTCTTCAGTACCTTGTCAATATATGTAACAAGACTTAGGATTGATTAGCATCGTGGATCTATCTTGATGGATCATGGTCCCAAGAATATTTTATGACTCGACTAATACCTTCATGGAGAAGAAATTATTCAACCAATATATAAAATAGTGTGAGACTGTTATCGCATATCCAATAAGTATTATGTCTCAATATAAACTATTTTGAAAATAACTGCACTTTAACTAAATCCCATGTACACACAATTCACACATTCTTTGTTTATGAATCCAAATTAAATTATGGCCTTATAAAAATGAATGTTACATGACCTGGATTCTTAATTTAATCTATAAAGGGATCTTTTCCATTTTTAAACATTACCAGAATCCTTTAGAGTCACAAACCATTCAGTTTTTTTCATACAGACATCTTCTTGATGGTTCCAATTACCGAATGTTATTTTTACATTTATTTTCTAAATCTCATAATCATGGGAGCTTATAATGGAAATTATAATTTTTATGGATTATAGCATAGGAAACTGGTGAAAATGTTTCATAGTAGTTAATGCCTGACACTATTTAAACCCTTTTGCAACCAGTCATGCTTTATAGGTAATACCTTTACCATCCATGACAAGTTACTTCTTGAATACCAATTTAAACCCAATGGGAATCTCATCCAAAAGAAGATCATCCAAAATCCAATATTGGTTTTGGAACATGGATTCCATTTCATAATTCATGGCTTCATGCCACTTGGTAGAATACATTCAACTTATTTCTTCCTTGTAGTTTAGAGGATCATTATTACCAACTAATAATGTGTTACTTCCCTCAATGACTTGAAAACCATACTTTTATGGTTATCTAACCTCTCTTGTACTCATATGTAGTACGTGTGTTACTGAATCATACTCTTCCATGGGACTTTTTGAAATCTATTATTATGCCAACTCTTGTGTATATTGATCCTAAAATTCATCGAAGTCTATCTTTCTCCCATAATATCTTTTGGAGATATGATAATTCTCAAGGAATATGGGATGTCTCTCAACCACTACCTTTTAATATAGAGGATTGTATAGGTGTTATGAATTTTTTATGTAGGATATCCTATAATTACACACATTGTTCCTCATGGCGCATGTTTATTACCTAAATATGCCTTAACAAATGCGTCACTTCCCTATAATTGTATTACTATAACACGAGTTTCTTTCCATTTCACAATCCATAGGGGATACACCATCTTCATTATTAATTGAAACTTGGTTTGTTATATATGCTATTGTTTGTAATGAATATCCTTAAAAGGCTAACATAAGACTCACATGACTCATCATTGATCTCACCATATCTAATAAGGTGTGATTCCTGCTTTCACTTACACCATTCCATTAAGGAGTATATGGTAGAGTGATTTGAGATAGAATCTCAAACTCTAATATATAATCAATGAATTATTGATTAAGATATTATCCATCATTCTTTGAGAAAATTTTCTTTATATTATTACCAAGCTAGTTATCAACTTCATTTTCGTATTCCTTGAATCACATAATGGAATCCAACTTATACCTCATCATGTTCAAATATTCATATCTACCAGAATCATTTTAAAAAGTTATGCAGTTTGAATAATCACCCCATGATACAAAGGGAAATGGTCTGAACACATCTATATGTACCAATTCAAGAAGCCCTTTGTCTATTTAACCTTTTTAACTACATGGGGATTTGGTAATTTTTCCTTGTAAACATGATTTACATGAACCAAATGGGTTTAGTTTAAAAGAATCTAAATGACCACAATTTTTTTTAATTTAGTCTAATGAGTTTCATTTACCTGACTAATCTAGTGATTCTAGGGTTGAGTGTCGTATGAGTCATGTGAATTAGTTTTGTTATTGATTACCATTACATGGTTTTTGTAATCTAACATATAAAGACCATTTTTTAAATGTTCCTTACCATAAAAAATTATATCTTTAAAAAAGATGAAAATTTTATTCTCAATCATGAAAATAAATCCATATATATCAATTCTATATAAAGAAATATTGTTTTTGTTAAATGATAGTGGATAATATTAATGAATTAAAACCAAGATCATTCCAATTGGAAATGTGAGGTGGTAGTTTCCAATATTTATAGCCGCAATTTTATCTCTATTAGATATTGATAAATCAATCTCCCCTCGATCAATCTTTCTGAATCTACATGGGTCCGATATTTGAATACTTATTTGAGCACCACAAGATGTATCTAATACCCATTTTATAGAAAACAAATAAATATCACTTGATAATAAATGCACATAAATCTTACCCTTACATCATAGGATGGGTTCCATTTTTCTTACAGTGGTCCTTATTTTCCCATGCAAAACATAGAGCATCATGATCCCTTTCATTCCCCTTGATATTTCTTTTCTTGTAAGTGAATGAATAATATTTATGGCTAAATATTTTCACTTTACCTTTATGATTATCTCCACAAGAACGTAAGAATTTTCCTGATTTATCTCCTTATCTACTTACTGGAGAATACTAAATATATCTATAAGAGACTTATCAATGTTGTCCATGTTAAAATATACCGGAAATATGATTAAGCTCTGAGGGAGTGACGTAAGAGTGATATTGGTTAAAAGTTATTTCAAGTGATTAAACCCTATAAACTCTATGTGATCAATGTATCGATTTATCTGGACTATGTGAGGCCCAGATGGCACGCCATTTGTGAGATTACATTGAAATAGTGATTTGGATATCTCAATTTGTCCTTATCTTTTTCTATGTTAATATAAACCATGAAGATACTTGATCATGCTATAATATTCCATATTTCTGTGTGACTTCATCAGTTCACAAGACATTGGTGATAGCATCAAGCAATAAATGACAACGACATCATCCATATTTTTTTATAGATAAGGAACTCTTCGTCACTGACCTCCTTGGTAAGAATATTGAGATTTGAGGATCCTACCATGTAAGATTTCTATTCATGGCGCAGCACAACCCTAATGAATATCAACCAATCCTAAAAGTTACAACTAGTGAGGAGGTGTAATTTTGCCAATATCAATTACAGGAATAGTTTGGATGATAAACTTTCTATTTATTATATAATTTTAAATAACACATTTTTATTACTTTTCATGATTACAAATTATATGAGAAATAATAATAATAATTTTTTTATTAAATATCACACTATTTTATCAAGTCTAAACATAACTCACCATAGAAGATGGAATCCCCATCATGAAAGAAATTATATTGGAAATGGTCCACATGTCAATTATTTATGATCCTTACTTTTTCCATGAAAATCATGAGAATTTGTTTAGGTACACAGTCTTGTCAATTGCGGGCTTATAACACCTTGATATATTGAGTGGATTCCCCAATCCTGAAATCCTTACATGGATTTCCTCAATAGTTTCCTTGAAAGTTTTATTCAATGGAATTTGGATGTAAAATTAAATACAAGTTTGGTTAATTCTACCCAAAACTCTAATGAGAACTCCCTGATAAAGTAATGTTTCTAGACATTGGTCAACTGAACACTTAGTTCCATGGTTGCATTCCAAATCAAGTATTATAAGGTTTAGTATGACTTAATATTAAGTTGAGGGTTTTATTTAATATGGAAAAACATATATTTTTTATCTTTTTCATTTCTTGTTAATATTAAGAAGATATACTTAATTTATTAACCATGTTTTGTTAAACATTTACGCATAATCCAATAATTGATATATTATATTTACAAATTAATCCATTTATTTGTGTGATCATGATCTTGCATCCTAAAAATAAATAACACATATGATAGAAATAAATATATAAATGACCCAGTATTGAATCTTTTTGGATGGTTAATTTATTGATTGGATAATAAATCAACCATTAACCTAGTAGAAAAAACTCATTATGTTGGTCTTTGAACAAGTTGCAGCATCCCACCTATCCACCAATGTTTCACATGGTTTGGTATCATCATGGTTCCATCATTATCCACCTTTTTGTGACTTGGGATAATCCATTAATTACATGTATTTATAACTATGATTCAGGTGAGGGGAACTAAAGGATTGGTTGAGGGGGTTACATAAATAACATTGGACCCAAATATCCTACATAAAATGGTGGGAGGGAAGAAACACACACTATCATTTTTATTTAATAATTAATAAATAAAATACCATTAAATAATTTAAATTAAATTAATCTACCACATACAAAGGTCATGGTCAATCTCATGAATGGCCATACACATGCAACGAAAATGAAAAAGTAAAATAAGTTAACATTTATTACCTATTATTTAATTCTTATTAAGATAAAGACACTTTAATTAATTAATTACCTTTAATCTTAATGACCATCATAATTCTCTTGGAGATATCCATCATTAAACGCATTCATGGAAAATAAACTACAAAACCAATAATTACATATAATTATAATAAATTAATTGAGAATTTAGAAATACCTTAAAACCATTATTAAATTTTCAAACATAATAGGTTCCAATCAATATAATAAGGTATTAATTCTTTAATTAGAACATTAAGGTAATATAATTCTATATTTTATTGGGACACTACATGTCATATAATTATGAGGTACACACTATGTACCCTTATTTCTATATACCTGGGATACACATTATGGGATTTGGTGTGTGTATTGGCTAGACTACATGGTGTGTATAAGCTAGTTACACGCCATGTATCGCTCTTATCATGTGCCCAAGATGCACATCTGGGTATTCAGTGTGAATATTGATGGATTAAAAAGTGTATACTAATAACGTACAAACCATGTTATCTGATTATCATGTGTTTTTGAAAACTGCTAAAGGACTCACTGTGTTTATCAAGCACTAGACAACACAACTTGTACATTCAAGATACACACTATGTATCTCACATACCATGTGTTTTAAAAACTTATTAAGGAACTCAATATGTATATTTGAAATGTTAATTAATGAAATACATGTTCTGTACACTGGATACACATTGTGTACTTAATAAATACTATAGGATTTCAGTCTCATGTGGGTTTTACTGTGTATTTGACCACCTGGTTTATGTTAATTTCACTGCTAATCCATGTACACCACATGACCTATATGTTATATGCACATCATGTAATTTCACATGTCATGTTCTAGGTTGGCCTAGTCTACATGCAGTGTATAATAAATTCCCTGAGTGTAGTTATTGTTTAGTGAGTCATGTATCACGAGACATGTCTAGGTCTAGTGCACTTGGGCACACAATGTGTACTATGGCTACACACCACATAATCTCATGTTATCTTTCCAAAATCTTCAACACTTCATAATGGAATATTTGTTTGTTCTTTATCTATCCTTAGTCCTTTAAGAAAATGAAACACTGAATGACGATGATTAATATGTTGAAAAATGTTAATTAAAATCATATTAAAGATTGAATAATTATTGAAATGAAAATATAACCACTATGGTGCATATAGATCAATAATCAAATAAATAATTTAAAATTCGAAATGTGACTTCCCTGATACAATTTTTATATTTCAGGCCCAACAAAATCACCTTTGGTGGGAGTAATGTTGAAATTTATTTTAATATATAAATGTTTCAAACCCTAAGAGTGGATCTTTCTTGTTATATATATAATTAATTTGTGTATGATCAGAAAATATAGTTACCTCATATTAGAAACATTCTCTGATGATGGTGTTAATCTTCCAAAAAACAAATCTCAGAATTACCTTCATTTTAATGAGTACCCAAGGGTATAATCCATTTTGTAGTGATCCACACATGGTTCTTTGATCTCTGAACAATAAAGACCTAGAATATAAGGCCCCAAACTTAAACCTTACTGAATATTGAATTAAATGAATAATTCACATTGAGGATCTTTTCAGGTTTAGAGTTTTAGAGAATTAGAATATAACTATTACATCTCAAAAGATTACAAAGTATACACTTCTACTAAGTTTCCATAGAATAAAAAAAACTCTTAAAAAGATACTTGTCTAGTTCCATGTTTTATATAGCATGAAATTTCCTTGATCCCATCCATGAACCTATTCTGCATGAAGTCCTGTGAAAAACATTTCAAAAAAACTTGGGGTGAGCACAAAAAGCTCATTAAGGGATACACAAAGAATGAAAACTATTAGTTTATCAAATCAACAAGTAAACCATGTATACTTTATCAAAGTAATACTTTTCACCTTTATGAAGTAGTAAAAACACTTCACTGAATAAAATATCATTACTTACCCTCTTGTAACCAAAATATTACCATAAACCCATATAATGATCACATAACATATAAAGGTATCTTGGGACATAAACATACTTAAATGGAATAACCATACGGTCGACTTCCACACATATCACTTAATGGAATAGCCATACGGCCAACATCCATACCCAATGCATTGTAGGTTATAATGTAACCACCCATCCTAGTATTCACGGCACCACTCGTCATATGGTTTATCATGTAACCACCCGTCAAATGTCCAAGTACCAATATAAAATCATAAAACATAAAAAAAATATAATGGAAAGAAAACATTTCCAAACTTTGATCACAATATATCACATAAATATATTGACCTAACAAATCCATTATAAAAAACATTTTCAATACCAAAATACATAAAAGAGTGTATGGTATTTATTTCATTTTAAAAACATTATGGCTTGTTGAGGAAGCCAAAGACCAAATAATACTCGCGGCGGCGGAGAAGTAGATGTCACCGCATACGTATGACAAAAACATTCCTTTTTATCGTTTAGTAAAACAATTCGTATAAAAATAATCCTTTTGAATAAACGTAAAATTAAAAAAAAAATTATACACCATATTAATGAAAGTGGTGAATAAAACATAAATATTCCTCAATGAAAGGAGATCGAGACGAAGTCCCTTACCTCGGGTCCGACTTGACTCGATCGTTCTTTAACGTCCTAAATAATAAACTGGAGTTAATTTCTACTTGATTAAGAACCCTTTTCAAGTTAATTATTCTTTTTATATAACTTATTATCATGTTATGAAAATTATGTAGTCATTTAAGTTGATAACAGTCGTTTGTCGATATTTGGTACTTGAGTCAAAAGTGAACTTCTTACAATTACATGTTGTTCGTGTGGTCAAAGGTTTATTATTTCCAGAATGATATTCATGATTTGGATATCATATATATCATATATATCCATCATATACATGTATTTATAATATTACATAATCATTTAGAGGTATGAAATGAAATGCACCGTTCATGGAGACGGTAAGCCGTACGTACGCATGAACGCTACTTTCATTTCTTTGCCATATTAATGGAATTAAAACTAAATGAGAGGTATGTATATTTTAATTCCAGAATTATACTCATCATTTATATGTAACATACATCATATATAAAAACTTTAAATCCATCCTTTATACATCCCACATATGGCATTAACGAATCAAATCACTTTGAGGGGGCGGTAGTCCGCACTTCCTAAAATGAAGATATCGCGTATACCCATAATGGAAGCCATGAAGGTGTGCCATTAATGAAAAATACAGAAGCTTAAGGAATAGATAAAAATATTATATATCATATATAAATATAGTGACATATTAATGTCCACCTTTGAAGGTGTAGGAAGAATATTGAACAATCATCGTTTCATGAGGCAGAAATTCGCCATCCACGGAAACAGTTTGTTCTTTAACCATTAGATATAGGTGTGTGTAAGTGTAGCTCAAAAGCTTCTTATAAAAACATCCTAGTATATTTAATATACTGGAGTTGTTACAAAATAAATGGATAATAATATTTTAGGGGGTTGGAGAAGCAAAATAAAACAAAAGGACACAGGTGAAGACATTACCTTAAAATCGGGTAACTCTCTTAGATTTGATCTCAAAGGCTTCCTTGAGAAGACTTCTTCCCAAAGTGAGGATTTTAATAGTTATAGAGGGATGTGTAGAGACAAAATGGGCAGGGGTTGGCCGATCCAATGTCTTTGGAAGTGTGGGTAAGGTGGTAGAGGTGGGGGACTTTTATAAGAGGAGAGGAGAGGAACTCTTGGAAAGTTATAAAAGGTTACTTTATAATAAAATGATTTTCGGATTTAAAAGGTCCCACAATTATACATTTAGATTATAAGGTGATAAGGTTTACAAATACACCAATCCAATAGGTTTTTTTACAAGTGTAGGTCTTAGATTTTACATTATATTTTCATTTTATTTAAATCGTTAAATAATGAGGTAATCGCTGCATCATCATGGTGCCATAATTAATTTACATTATTTAATGTCTAAAAATTATAAAACAAATATCATGATTTAGGAAATATTTTTATATTTCTAATGAATATTTATAGTAAAAACGATGACTTGTATAACCCCATTTAACAATTGTTTGAGTAAAACAACTCTTGTTTGTTACATTTTTTACTTTAACATTAAATAAAAAGATATTAATGTTATTCTCCTTACAAAGTGGCTCCATGGGGTCCCCAATTTGGCCCATTGATTTTCTTGGTCGTCCATGACATATCCAATAAGGGTAGGACATGTGTCTAGGTCATTACATATTATTAAAACATTATTTTTACCTTAAACTACACTAATTACCTCTAATCGCGATTAATAAACCTAAAAGTTACTATTCACCAAAAAATTATTTCAATCCCATTGAACCACATTTTACTTCTTAATGAAAACCATGTATGTGGTATTTTTGAAATTCAAAACACAAAGGTGGTAAAATTTCATTTAAACGAAAAATCTGTTTTTAAGTACCACTTAGTGGTTTCACTATTCATTAAAAAATGATGTTTTTCGGAAAAATACCAAAACATCACCCTAAGCTATATTTGATATTCCGAATTCAAAAATGAATTCCATTTTACAAAATTCAAAACATACAAGTTTCATTAATTAATTTAATAATTAATTCCCGTTGTCAGAGCAAATAGCGTGTTTTTATGAAACAATAAGTATCAGAAGATTGACACTAGTTTAAGTCCGATTTCAAAGTGAAATTAATTCCAACGACCACTATTGGATTTAATGGTAAAAATATATTATAATTTCACTTTAAAACCAATTCAAAAGATAATCTAATCATACAAATAAATTAGATTAAAAAGAGGTTTTCAATTAAAATACAACATTTTACACTTCATTAAAAAAAGAACTTTATCGGAAAAATACAAAAAATTTACACAAAGAAAATTTTGATGTCCCGATTCTAAAGAAGAGTTTTATTTGGTCCAATAGAATGTATAAAAGTGAACAAAACTATATTTAATGATGGTTCTCCATCAAAAGGTGATAAGTGAATCTTTAGTGAAAATTAGGGTATATATGCCTAAAATTGAATTCTTTCCGTATTTTAAGCCTTTATATTTTTTTAGATAAATGTAAAAACATTTAAAAAAAATATATAATCATATTTCAGTTATTTCTATCCATTAAATCATGTACAACTACTATTTGTTAACTACCATTTAAAAGAATATTATTTTTTTACTAGTGTGCAACGTAAGATTTCAATGAAACTCTTTATTGCGTATCGGGTACGCTATCGAACATAGAAACCCCCTTAAAGTAAAATTAATATTTAATTCGTAAATATTAATAAATATGAAAATTTATTATTCTTTATTTACCTAGGATGTTACATCCTTCCCCCCTTTTGGTAATTGCGTCCTCGTAATTTTATTCACTTATCAAAATAAGTGGGGGTATTTATCCCTCACAGCATTTTCAGATTCCCACGTTGCCTCATCAACCATATGGTTTTTCTACAAAACCATTACCTAGTGAATCACCTCATTCCGTAACACTTTCTCCATGTGGTCAAAAATCTTGACCGGATGTTCTTCATAAGATAGGTTCTCTTCCAGCTGAACTACCTCTGGACTCAAAACATGAGATGGATCTAGCATATACTTTCTCAGCATCGAAACATGAAAAAAATTGTGTACCTGAGATAAACATGGAGGTAATGCCACTCTGTATGCAACTGATCCAACTCTCTCCAGAATTTCATATGGTTCAATGAACCTTGGACTCAGCTTTCCTTTCTTACCAAATCGCATCACACTTTTCCATGGAGAAACCTTGAGAAAAACATGATCACCTACCTCGAAAGATAGATCCTTTATCCGGTTATCCGCATAACTTTTCTGTCTGCTCTGATCTGTTATCATGTGTTTCTGAATCAACTGAAATTTTTCTACCATCTCTTCTACCAATTCTGGTCCCATCAGCTTCCTTTCACCCACTTTATCCCAAAAATCTGGAGTTCGACACCGCTTCCCATATAATGCCTCAAATGGTTACATCTGTATACTGGAATGAAAACTATTATTATAAAAAAACTCAACCAAAGAAAGATTTTGGTCCCAAATTCCCTGATAATCCATAGAGCAAGCTCGCAGCATATCCTCCAAAGTATAGATCGTTTGTTCTGATTTCCCATTTGATTGAGGATGAAAAGCTGTACTAAAATTTAATTCTGTACCCAACGACTTCTGAAGGCCTTTCCAAAAGATAGAAGTGAACCTGGGATCACGTCAGATATAATGGAGAGAGGAAATCCATGTAACCTGACTATCTCGTTAAGATACAAATGAGAAAGTTGATCTAGAGAGAAAGTATCTCGAATATGAAGGAAATGAGCAGATTTAGTCAATCGATCAACAATAACCCAGATTGCATTATTACCTCGAGATGTCCTCGGTAATCCCACAAAAAAGACCATGGATATATTTTTTCCCATTTACACTCTGGAACTGGTAAAGGCTGAAGTATCCCTTTCGGTAACTGCCGCTCTGCTTTAACCTACTGACAAGTCAAACACTTCACAGTAAAATCAGCAATATCTCTTTTCATTCTATCCCACCAGTAATACTCCCGCAGATCTCTGTACATCTCAGTACTGCCAATATGAAATGAAAACGGGGAACTATGAGCCTCACATAACAACTCATTATTCAACTATGAATCACCAGGGACACATAATCTCTTCCCAAACCTCAAAACACCATCATTATCAATGTTGAATTCAGGAAACTTACCCTTCTGAAGCAGCTATACCTTTTTCTGCAACTCACTGTCTTCCCTCTGTGCTTGCTTAATTCTTTCTAATAGGGATGATCTCACTGATACCTGAATCAAAATAGAAGAACTTCCGGCACAAACAACTTCTATGCCAAATTTCATCAAATCAAAAACCAAAGGATCTCGTTCCAAACATAGCATGGTTAATGAAGCATTACTTTTTCGACTCAAATCATCTGCCACTTTATTTTCTTTTCCCGGATGGTAATGAATTGTACAATCATAATCCTTGATTAATTCCAGCCATCTACTCTATCTCATGTTCAATTATTTCTGAGTTAATATATACTTTAAACTTTTGTGATTAGTATATATTTCACACTTTACTTCATAAAAATGATTCCTCCAAATTTTTAGAGCAAAAACAACAGCAGCTAATTCCATGTCATGTGTATGGTAATTTACCTCATGAGTTTTCAACTGATGTGAATAATATGCAATTACCTGATCATTCTGCATAAGGACACAACCAAATCCCTTCAACGAAGCATCATTGTAGATAACAAACTCACCATTCCTAGAAGAAAGTGCCCAAACTGGAGCATTCACCAATCTTCTTTTCAACTCCTAAAATCAATCATCACATTCTTTTGTCGAGATAAACTTAACACCCTTCTGAGTTAGCTTAGTCATTGTATTAGATAACTGTGAAAAATTTTCAACAAACCTTTGGTAATAACCTGCCAAACCAAGGAAACTATGGATCTCAATTACATTTGTGGTTCTTGGCCAATCTTCAACAACTTTTGTTTTAACAGGATCAACATTTATGCCATTTTTTGAAACAATGTGACCAAGGAAAGAAATTTGTTGTAACCAAAACTCACACTTGATGAATTTTCCGTATAGTTTCTTTTCTTCTAAGGTTTTCAAGATAACCCTTAAATTTCTTTCATGCTCCTCTTTACTTTTAGAAAACACCAAAATATCATCAATGAAAACAACCAAAAACTTATCCATGAACTCATGGAAAATTATATTCATAAGGTCTATGAATATAGTAGGTGCATTGGTTAACCCAAAAGGCATAACTACAAATTCATACTGGCCATATCTAGTACGGAACACAGTCTTCGGAATGTCTGATTCTTTTACTTTCTACTGATGGTACCCCGACCTCAAGTCAATCTTCGAAAAATACTGAGCTCCCTAGAGCTGATCAAACAAATCATCGATATGAGGCAAAGGATACTTGTTCTTAATAGTAATGTCATTTATGGCTCTATAATCAATGCAATGTCTCATTGATCCATCTTCATTTTTAACAAAAAATACAGGAGAACCCCATGGTGATGTTCTAGGTTGAATGAAACCTTTATCTAATAACTCCTGCAATTGATTCTTTAACTATAAAATTTCAACTTGAGCCATTCGATAAGGGGGTTTTGAAACCGGTTTAGAATCAGGAAATAATTCAACAGTAAATTCAACTTCCTGGTCATGAATAATACTAGGAAACTCATCAGGAAAAACATCCAGATACTCATTTAACACTCGCACATCATTAATCTGAATAGTTCCTTTATTTTCAACAATATTTGAGTGGTAACATTCATTTCCTTATTTTACTATTTTCTCAACTTCCTGATATGTTATCAAAATCAAGGGTTCATTCTTGTACACAATCTGAAAATCTTTCTGAAAAGAAACCATTTTAGCTCTGCAGTCAATCTTAGCATGATAAATAGAAAGCCAATCCATGCCCAAAATAACATCAAACTCTACTAGAGGCAAAACAATAAGGTTTTCTGGTAGATTCTTTCCACGCACAAGGATAGGAAGGTTTTTATAATTCCTTTTTGTCTCAACGTTCCCTCCAGGAGTTTTTACCATAAGTTCAGGATTCATATCTTGAGATTGGATTTTCAATTCACTAGAAAACTTCTCCGCAATGAAAGAATGTGTAGAACCTGAATCAAACAACACATTTGCGTAATCTGAAAAAACAAACAGTGTACCTGATACAACTTCATTCGATGGCCCAACTTCTGCTGATGTAGTTGCAAAGGATTTCACCACCCCTTTCTGCTTGTAGTCTGGCTTCTTTCCCTTAGTTGAGTTCTTCATTAGACAGTCATTTTCATAATGAACTATTTCATTACACTTAAAACATCTTACCGCTGACTTTTCATTGCATGCTTGATCATCTTCCTTACAGTTATGAGCAATATGACATGACCTACCACACCGAAAGCACTTTCCATACATGGATAAACATTCTCCAAGATGCATTTTACCACACTTCTCACAGGATGGATATTTGGTTTTCTTACCTCCTTGCTTCTTTGATGAATTCTTCCCCTTTGCCTGCCAACTAGACCTCTTATTCTGTCATTTGTCAAAGAACACCTGATCGACGGCAAATTCTATTTCCACCATCTCCGCACATCGAACAAGTTTTTCATAACTTTTGAACTCACGAGAAGCGAAAGACCTTCAATACTTTGTCTTTAACCCTGAGCAAAAATGGTTTATTTTAATATCAAGATCTCGTATGAAGTATGGAGCATACCTTGCCAATCAAGTGAACTTTACTTCATAAGCAGCCACTGAGTCATCCTCCTGCCTCAATTCTAAGAACTGTTTTTCCATCCTATGATGAACCACCTTAGGAAAAAATTTCTCAAGAAACATACCTTTGAATTCGTCCCAGTGAAGATTATAAATCTCATCATTATCCCTGATATTTTTCACCATCGACCACCACTGATCAGCTTCACCTTCAAAACGGTAAACATCAAGACAAACATTTTGATGTTCTGAACACCCCATGACATCAAAAATCATCTCCAGTGATTTAATCCACCCTTCAGCTTGCACGGGGTCAGATGATCCTCTGAATTATGGGGGATGTTGCCTCATGAAATGTTCCACCACTGACATGTTCCTATGCGGTTGATCTGGCTGATCTCGTGCATGGATACCACCACCATTTATAGCCTGAGTCAACTATGCCATCACTGCAACAAACTGTTCAGTTCTGATTCCGACCATCTCAGGTTGCTGATTTGGAAGGATGTCTTCCTCCTGATGTCGTCCCAACATAGCTGCTTTGTTTCCTCTGCGGAGAACCATTCTGAACACAGAAATATCTTAGGCGAAGCAACATGTTAATCTATAAATGCTATATCATTTCAGTCATACCATAAATTAAATTATAATTTAATAATTTTCTAACTCCTATAGTTGTCTAAACCGACGTTTGATACCAACTATAAGGCCTCGGCCTTAAACCTTAATTAATATTGAATTAAATGAATAATTCACTTTGAGGATCTTTTTCAGGTTTAGAGTTTGAGAGAATTAGAACAAAACTATTACATCTCAAAAGATTACAAAGTATACACTTCTACTAAGTTTCCATAGAATAAAAAAACTCTTAAAAAGAAATATGTCTAGTTCTATGTTTTATATAGCATGACTCTCCCTTGATCCCATCCTTGACCTTATTCCAGATTAAGTCCTGTGAAAAACATTTCAAAAAAACTTTGGGTGAGCATAAAAAGCTCTGTAAGGGATACACAAAGAATTAAAACCATTAGTTTTTCAAAACAACCAGTGAACCATGTATACATTATCAAAGTAATAATTTTCACCTTTATGAAGTAGTAAAAACTCTTCACTGAATAAAAGATCATTACTTACCCTTTTGTAACCAAAATATTACCATAACACCCATATAAAGATCACATAATATATAAAGGTAACTTGGGACATAAACATACTTAAATGGAATAACCATACGGTCGACTTCCACACATATCACTTAATGGAATAGCCATACGGCCGACTTCCATACCCAATGCATTGGAGGCTATAACGTAACCACCCATCCTTGTATTCATGGCACCACCTGTCATATGGTTCATCACGTAACAACCCGTCAAATGTCTAAGTAACAATATAAAATCATAAAACATAAAACAAATGTAATGGAAAGAAAACATTTCCACACCATGATCACAATATATCACATAAATATATTGACATAACAAATCCATTATAAAAACCATTTTCAATACCAAAATACATTAAAGAGTATATGGTATTTATTTCATTTTAAAAACTTTACAGCTTGTTGAAGAAGCCAAAGACCTAATAATTCTCGCGGCGGCGGAGAAGTCGTTGTCACAGCATACGTACGACAAAAACATTCCCTTTTGTTTTTTAGTAAAACGCTTCGTATAAAAATATTCCTTTTGAATAAATGTAAAAGTCAAAGGGGTTTATACACCTTATTAAAGAAAGTGTTGTATAAAAAAATATGCTTCAATGAAAGGATATTGAGACGAAGTCCCTTACCTCGGGTCCGACTTGACACGATCATTCTTTAACGTCCTGAATAATAAACCTGAGTTAATTTCTACTTGATTAAGAACCTTTTTCAAGTTCATTATTCCTTTTATATCACTTATTACCATGTTATAAACATTATGTAGTCATTTATGTTGATAACGGTCATTTGTTGATATTTGTTACTTGAGTCAAAAGTAAACTTCTTACAATTACATGTTGTTCGTGTGGTCAAATGTTCATTATTTATAGAATGATATTCATGATTTGGATATAATATATATCATATATATCCATCATATACAAGTATTTATAATATTACATAATCACTTAGAGGTAAGAAATGAAATGCACCATTCATGGAGACGGTATGTCGTACGTACGAATGAACGCTACTTTCATTTCTTTGTCATATTAATGGAATTAGAACTAAATGAGAGGTATGTATATTTTAATTCCAGAATTATATTCATCATTTATATGTAACATACATCATATATAATAACTTTAAATTCATCCTTTATAGGTCCCACATATGGAATTAACGAATCAAATAACTTTGAGGGGGCGGTAGTCCGCACTTCCTAAAATTAAGATATCGCGTATACCCATAATGGAAGCCATGAGGGTGTGCCATAAATGAAAAATAAAGAAGCTTAAGGAAGAAATAAACATATTATATATCATATATAAATATAGTGACATCTTCATGGCCACCTTTGAAGGTGTTGGAAGAATATTGAACAATCATCGTTCTGTGAGGTAGAAATTCCCCATCCACGGAAACAGTATGTTCTTTAACCATTAGATATAGGTGTGTGTAAGTTTAGATATGAAGCTTCTTATAAAAACATCCTGTTATATTGAAGACACTGGAGTTGCTACAAAAGAAATTAATAATAAGATTTTAGGGGGTTGGAGAAGCAAAATAAAACAAAAGGACACAAGTGAAGACATTACCTTAAAATCGGGTAACTCTCTAAGATTTGAGCTCAAAGGCCTCCTTGGGAAGACTTGTGCCCAATGTGAGGATTTAAAGAGTTAGAGTGGGATGTGGAGAGACAAAATGGGCAGGGGTTGGACGATCTAAATGCTTTGAAAGTGTGGTTAAGGTGGTATAGGTGGGGGCCTTTTATAAGAGGAGAGGAGGGGAACTCTTGGAATGTTATAAAAGGTTACTTTATAATAAAATTATTTTCGGATTTAAAAGGTCCCAAAATTATAAATTTAGAGTATAAGTTGATAAGGGTTCGAAATCCACCCATCCAATAGGTTTTTGAAAAGTGTAGGTCTTAGATTTTACATTATATTTTCATTTTATTTAAATCGTTAAATAATGAGGTAATCGTTGCATCATCATGGTGCCATAAATAATTTAATTTATTTAATGTCTAAAAATTATAAAAAAATATCATGATTTTGGAACACTTTTTATATTTATAATTAATATTTATAGTCAAAAATCTGACTTGTATAACCCCATTTAAAAATTGTTTTAGTAAAACAACTCATGTTTGTGACATTTTTACTTTAACATTAAATAAAAAGATATTAATGTTATTTTCCTTCCAAAGTGGCTCCATGGGGTCCCCAAGTTGACCCATGGATTGTCTTGGTCGGCCATGACATATCCAATAAGGGTAGGACATGTGTCTAGGACATTCCATATTATTAAAACATTATTTTTACCTTAAACTACACTAATTACCTCTAATCGCGATTAATAAACCTAAAAGTTACTATTCACCAAAAAATTATTTTAATCCCATTGAACCACATTTTACTTCCTAATGATAACCATGTATGTCGTATTTTTGAAATTCAAAACAGAATGGTGGTAAAATTTCATTTAAACGAAAAATTTGTTTTTATGTACCACTTAGTGGTTTCACTATTCATCAAAAATTGATGTTTTTCAGAAAAATACCAAAACTTCACCCCTAAGCTATATTTGATATTCCGAATTCAAAAATGAAGTCCATTTTAAAAAATTCAAAACATATAAGTTGCATTAATTAATTTAATAATTAATTCCCGTTGTCAGAGCAAATATCGTTTTTTATGAAACTATAAGTATCAAAAGATTGACACTAGTTTAAGTCCGATTTCAAAGTGAAATTAATTCCAACGACCACTATTGGATTTAATGGTAAAAATATATTATAATTTCAATTTAAAACCAATTAAAAAGATAATCTAATCATATAAATAAATTATATTAAAAAGTGGTTTTGAATTAAAATACAACATTTCACACTATTCATTAAATAAAATGAACTTTATCGGAAAAATACCAAAAATTTACAGAGAGTAAATTTTCATGTCCCGATTCTAAAGAAGAGTTTTATTTGGTCCAATATTATTTATAAGAGTGAACAAAACTATATTTAATGACGGTTCACCATCAAAAGGAGATATGTGAAACTTTAGTGAAAATTAGGGTATATATGCCTAAAATATAATTCTTTCCGTATTTTAAGCCTTTATATTTTATTAGATAAATGCAAAAACATTTAAAAAACATATATAATCATATTTTAGTTATTCCTATCCATTCCCTCCTATACAACGACTATGTGTTAACTAACATTTAAAATAATATTATTTTATTACTAGTGTGCAACTTATGATTTCAATGAAACTCTTTATTGCGTATCGGGTACGCAATCGAACATAGCAACCCCTTTAAAGTAAAATTAATATTTAATTCGTAAATATTAATAAATATGAAAATTTATTATTCTTTATTTACCTGGGATGTTACATGGAAATTCCATGTAATGTTATTTCAAAATTATTTGGGAATTTTAGGAGTCTGTAAAAATTGATGGTGCATTATTCTGAGGCCTGGTGTGCCCGAAATAGAATTTTGATTTTTTAAGGTACATTTAGTAAACATACAGGTATAATTTTTTAAATTTTGAACCGGTGCTTAGAATTATAATTCAAGAGCACCGTTGAATCCACAACACTGGGATTCACTTTAGGGAAGCTTCACATCGACCACAGTAGGTCGGGAGAAGTATATAAATTTTGGACTTTACAGAAAAATAATAAAATAACATAAAAAAGTTATTTTATATATTTTATCCAATGGTTTATCATCAGTGGAGAGACTGATGATTTTCCAATACATTAAATGGATTTACCCCTCAACTTTGGAACTTCAATGTTTCAACATTAAATTCAGTTCATAAATGAACCGCATTAATGTTGTGAATCTCGGTCGAATACCTGTCTAGTTAATGGAAGCATGGGTGTGGGTTTATGACACAACAGTGAGGAACCTCTGGATAAGTACCACAAAAACTTCCACCGACAGAGAATGGAGGATTTGACGATGCACGTTGTGGAATCATTCTGAAGGTCGATAGATGAGAAACATCAATGCACATGAACCTCCTCTTTCGTCTGCAATACCATCGAATGTGGAAGCACCTCCATCCATAGAGGTCCACAAAGATCTTATATGTAGGGGGTATATTTTATTAATGTAATCATTGATTAATTAAAATTACTTCTAAATTTTATTAAGTTAATGTGGAGGGTGCGAGCCAAAAAAATAAGGCACGGACCCTCCGTCGCTTCGTTTATATCTTGTTCTTTAGGGAATGAACTTCCAACTCATCAGAATCTAGAATCTGATAGCCACATAGCTACGATGGCATCCCGAGAAGCCTAAAGGCATGAGTGGAAAAGAAAATGGACCACCATAGCTCACTCGGTGGCCCACATAAGATCTGTCGATGCGACACCAGTGTGACGGCACCAGTGACCAGCACTGGCAGTGAAGGAGACGGCCGACACTCGTCGACCACGGTGGACCCAAAGGGGTAGTTTGCAACCTGCCGACCGCATTGGCAAGGCTGTGTACCATCATGCACCGTGGTGAAGGAGTTGTGACAGGAGATGAAAGCGTGCCCCACTGGTCCCATGGACCACATGGTGGTGCCATGTGGCACCACTAATTGAAGAGGTGAATGGATCTTCTTGAGCCATTCAGGGAGCTGGCGGCCACCCGGCTTGTGAACCACACCCGCGCACCAGGCCGCATCGCCCGATGGGTCATGCCTAGCAGGCATGTCGGGCCAATCCACGACCCAGTGGGCCAATCCCGCCATAGCCCCACCCAACCGGGCTGACAAAGGCTGATTTGGGCTAGGCCAGGTCCGACCTATACACAATCGGGTTGGCACAGGCCAGGTTGGGACATGTCGCTCCAACCGGGTCTGACCGGACCCGGACCCCTCTTGGGCCCTAATACACTCAAAAGGTTGTATCATAAGAACCTAGTGTCTGTTTGATGAAAATTCTACAGACCAGGGATCCTTGGAGTTAGAAGGTCCTTTTGAGATAATCAATGATAGTATTAGAGAATGTTGGAGTACGGCCAGGTTTAATCGACTCTGAATCCAATTGGGCCCTTAGCACTTAAATGCTAATTCCATAAAGACCATTTGTCCAGTTTACATGTCATCTATTGCGTTGGAACCCTCATGACTTGTAAGAACATGAGGTAACATCTTCATGGGGCTTCATGCCGGTTGAAATATGTCCAATAGATTGAGGACCGGTTTCTCCCAGAAACAAGCGTACTATGAGTGGGAATCCTATTTCTGGTGGAGACGTGAAGAATGAAGAGAGATTCTATGTGAATCAGTACTGAGTGATTCTGTGTGAATTAGCACCCAGGGATTCTGTGAGAATCAACCCCTAGTGATTTTTTTGTGAATCAACACCCGGCGATTTTGTGTGTATCAGCACCGAGAAATTCTGTGTGAAATAACACCCATCAATTCTATGTGAATCAAAACCCAGCGATTCTGTGTGAATCAACACCCAACGATTCTATGTGAATCAGCACATATTGATCCTATGCATGTCTTGCGGGGGTTATTACCTATCGATCTTGTGTGGGTATGTATCAGTACCTCATCATAGAGTAAGATGATTTTGCCTTATGACTAATCATGTGTACTATTGTACTATGTTATACCCTATTTAGGATGTGTCTTTTTCTTTTTTCTTTGTGATTGAGATCATTCATGTGGTCTTCCATTATATAATAATGATATATCTTCGTGGTTCTTGGTGTCCCTATTAGGTATTTTTATACTCACCCCTGCATGGGATTTTCCCGCACCATGTTGTGTCTTCTGCAGATGGCGAGCATCCTTGACTGAGACTTGAGGAGCTAGGACCTGATGGTGGATGGCGATGACAGTTGATAAGGAGATCTGTGGAGATGAGCTATACCTACCCTTCAGGCAGGATCTCTGGTTGGTGACCACATGAGTTCTTTCATATTTTTAGTTGTAGTTGTATCTTTTCACTGGGTATTTTTTTCCGACCCATTACATTTAGTACACACTTTTACTACTACAATTTTACCTTGTGGTTGCATCTTTTTTTTTGTTATTAGACTATGTGTTCATACAGGTTTAAAAGAAATTCCTTCTCATTTTTGGGATATTCCATTATAATGCTAGTTTCCAACACCATGACTATGGAAGGTGGACTTGGGGTAGTCAAAGAACTGGCCCTAAAGGACGGGTTGTGACTAAGTGGTATCAGAGGAGTCAGTTTTCCTGAAGAAATAGGACTCTGATATTTCCAATGGAGCAATAGTGATAAGTTATTTGAGTGTGGTTTTCAGTTAGGGGAGTCTATTTTTAGTACGGTGGACGTCGTATCCATACACCAGGACCCTGAATTATGATTTTTGATGTGGTGCATGAAAACAATAATTGCGAGGGTTTTGGAAATTTTTACTTTTCATCTCTTTTGAGTCAGTTCACCAGGTATAACTTATTTACTATAGAAAACCTATTTCATTTCAGGATTCCACCACATTGATATCCAGTGAGGATTCATAATAGAGTACACGATGATGGCCCATCGAGTGACGAGTCTTCGGTGTAGGGACCTCTAACTATGTTGGCACCTTCACGTAGTGTACCAATAGCACCACCACTCAGAGGGTATCAGTTTCCACAATCCCCACTAGTGGAAGGTGCACGTTGACTGAGTGTGTTTCATGAGTTCCAATGGGAAATAGCACTGAGGTTTTGATGTGAAATGGATCCCCAGGCATGTGAGGATAGGATGGAGGCTGTGACACGAGTTTTCCACCTAGTTGGGACACTAGTAGAGAAGATGGTGATTGTAGCTGCTAGTATTTTCCTTGGAACGGAAGTAATATGGTGGAGCCTGAAGCTCTAGTTACATGACAAAAAGACACTCACCTGGACAGAACATGAGAGCATCTTCTGGGTAGAGTTCATCCCAGTGACACTATGATCTGTGTGTATCCATGAGCTGCTTCACTTACAGCATGGAATGTTATCATTGGCCCCATACTCAGCGAGATTCACTGACCACTTGTGCTACTCCACCGACATGGTATGAGACCCATTCATCAGGGCCCAGAGCATTGAGTAGGGTATCTGACGAGAGATTAGAGCATCGATGATATCGCTAAATATCACGATAGATGATGGAGTTCTCAAGAGAGATTCATTAGTGGAGATATTCTGAACAGAACAGGCATGAACGGTGTGAGCCACCACCGAAAAATAGGTAGAATTTTCATCTACAGAAGTTAGTATATAGATGACGCAGAGGTCCAAGAAGAATAGACCTTTTGGAGGGTGACCCCATGATGTAGGGTCGGATATGCGGAGCTCACGAGGCAGATGAGGTCATCATGGAATAAGATTATGCTTGGCATGTGGCGGGCAGGTCCACAGGGCTCATGATTTCCCCATCCCACCATAGCAATGATAAAAATATGGTCGACGAACCACCATGGATGTGGACAAGGTTCCAGTTAGGAGGGATGTAGGGCATCAAATGTGGCAGAGGAGTAGGTCGTGCTCCAGGCAGTGGGCGGCAATTTGACGTTCTATCACAACTGCCACCAAGTGGTCCACCCCGACCACAAGGAGACAGTGGACAGGGGTGATAAAAGCTACAGGCAGTAGAGGCCTATGACCATGGTGCTTCGGATATGAATAGAGGTACGATCTGTGTCTATTCCACCATAGCTATAATAGTTATAAACAAAGGTTCCAGTCATTGTTTCATTACAACGACACTTGTTCGGAGCTCAGATATTCTGATGGAGTCGTTGGCTAAATCATTACGACTAGAGTCTCCTATGGGAAAAGGTTTGATGATTAGGCACTAGTGTAGATAGTTTGAGATCACTCTAGGAGGTGAGAGCTTCGTCGGGGATCTTCTAGTCACAGTATCGAGGCCTTATGATGTTGTCTTGGGTATGGATAGGCTATCTACATTCCATGCCCAGATGGACTTTTTTAGGGGCAATGTTTGGTGTGTCCATGAGGATGGGATCAGTTTTACCTTCAATGGTGATGAAGAAACCATTGCAGCATAGGATGGAATATCTTTGAGGAGGGTGAAGCTGATTACTCATCAGTTGGCTAGCCTCACCCTCAGATTAGTTGATGCGATGAGTCCGAGTTATCCTGTACTGGTTGACTAATATGATGATGTCTTTCCTGATGATGTTTCGAGACTACCTGTATGCAAATAGTTAGACATTCACATCGACCTATACCTTGGGATGACACTAATATCTACACCAGCTTATCAGATGGCTCTCGTGGAGCTTCATGATTTGTGGGAACAATTGGAGGACTTCCAGAGGAAGTGGTTTGTAAGGTCCAGTGTTTCTCTATGGGAATCATCGATCATTCTCTCCAAGAAGGAAGGTGGGAGCTTAAGGATTTGTGTGGAATATTAGCGCTTGAACCAAGTGACTGTGAAGAAAAGGTACCCTTTGTCTAAGATTTATGATCTATTCCACCATCTGAAGGGAGCTCATTGGTTTTTGAAGATAGACCTTAGATCAGGATATCACCAGCTCAGGGTCTGGGATGAGGATGTACGGAAGACTATATTCAGATGTCAGTATGGCCATTCCATGTTCTTGGTGATTCCTTCTGGCATGACCAACGCTCCATAATTGTTCATGGGGATCATGAATATGATATTCCATCCATACCTCAATCACTTTGTGGTGATCTTCATTGATGACAAATTGATATACTCAGCATTAGAGGAGGAGAACGCCATGAACCTATAGATAGTTCATGATACACTCATAGAGAACCAGCTTTATAGAAATCTCTTGAAGTGTATGTTCTAGATACGGGAAGTCCACTTCCTAGGGAATGTTATCTCGGAGGCCAGAGTTACAGTGGATCTATATAAGATAGAAGCATTTATTTCTTGGGAGCCACCCATGAGTGTGATCGAGGTGTAGAGTTTCTTGGGATTGGATGGGTACTACCGATGATTTGTACCTGACATCTATAGGGTTTCAGCACTCTTTCAATCCAGTAAGAAGAAGGGGAAGCCATTATAATGGATGAAGAAGTAGAAGAAGTGTTTTTATAATATGAGGCAGAGACTGACAAGTGCCCCAATCTTGAGACTACCAGAAGAGAGTGTTGGGTATGTAGTCTACCGTGACGCATCAAAAACTATACTAGGATGTGTCCTCAGGCAGGAGCGAGTGGTGATTGCCTCTGGTTCATGGAAGTTGAGACAGCATGAGAAGAACTACGATACCCATAACCTAGAGTTATAAATAGTGGTTTTGTGCTAAAGATGTGGCAGAACTACTTGATGGGTAAACAATTTACAATAAATTATGATCATAAGAGTCTCAGGTATATATTCTCTCATAAGGATTTGAACCTGAGTTAGAGGAAATGAATGGAGTTCCTACAAGACTATGACTTGGAGATAGTATACACTCCTAGGAAGTGTAACGTAGTAGGAGACACACTCAGCAGGAGGTCTAGTCTGCAGCTGGTGAGTGAGGCAATAGGGCAGCTAGCCACGTTGCAGATATCCTTCGTGGATAGAGATGGAGCAGCATACCTCCAGTATATGATTGTCAATCCCCCACTTATTCATCGGTTTTAGGGGGATCAGCTTTGGGACATATACTGCGAGACCCGACGTGCTCATATATCCTCAGGACATGCTCTTGATGTATTTTCTGAAGGTGGGGAGCATGTCATCCTCTTAAGAGGCCACACCCTAGTACCAAGGATTCTATGAAAGGATGTGTTGAGGGAGTTCCATAAACCCCCATTAGATGTACATCCTAGTCTGTCAAATATGTACCAGGACCTCCGACGTTAGTTCTAGTGACTAGGGATGAAGAAAGTAGTGGAAGAGTTTGTAACTTTATGCCTCACTTGTCAGTAAGTGAAGGTCAAGCATCAGGTACCAGCAAGCATAGCTCAAGAACTTGAGGTACTAGAGTGGAAGTGGGATGGTATATCCATGGACGTTTTGACGGTGAGTCTATGTACGTCTAGGGGTCACGATTCCATCTGGGTGATCGTTGACTGACTCACAAAGTCAGCCCACTTCCTACCCATCCAGCAGTAGGGATCAGTAGAGTTCTTGGTTAGTCTCTACATACATGAGATTATACAATTTCATGGGGTTCCATTGATTATTATCTCAGATAATGATTCATGTGTTACATCGCTCTTATGGAACGGATTTTAGGAGGCGTTTGGGTCTCAGCTACACTTGAGCACTGCCTTCCATCCTCAGACAGATGGTCAGATGGAGCGGACCATACAGACACTCAAGGTCATTCTCTATGCTTGTGTCCTTGATTTTGGCCATAGATGAGAGGACCACCTTCCTCTGGTGGAGTTCACATTCAACAACAGTTATCACCCCACCATCATCATGTATATGTTTGAGGCCTTTTACGGGAAACCTTATAGATCACCCCTTTGGTGGACATACCTAAGGGTGTCATCACTGATGGGTCTAGAGTTGGTGCAGGCTATCATAGAGAAGGTGAAGATCATCCAAGAGTGGATGAAGACTGCATAGAGCCAGTAGAATTCTTATTATGATAGGAGATAGAGATCCTGGTAGTTTGAAGAAGGAGACAATGTCTTCCTATGGGTCTCACCCTGATGAGGATTACGAAGGTTTGGCTAGGGATCCAAGCTATCTCAGAGGATCATTGGTCCCTTTCAGATCCTTATTAGATTAGGTGAGGTGTCGTACCATCTAGCTCTTCCCCCACAGATGCACCACGTGAAAAATGTTTTCCACATGTCACAGTAGAGATGATACATGCATGACCAATAGCACGTTATTGACTAGGATGAGTAGGACATCGACGATGGGGAGATGTTTGTGGAGTTCCAAGTGGTGATAGAGGATTGACAAGAGCAGGTCCTTAATGGGTGGTCAATTCCTCTAGTTTGAGTTCGTTTGCAGCACAGAAATCTCTGGGAAAGCACGTGGGAGCGGGAGGCTCATATACGTGCTCAGTACTCCCATTTGATTCCATAGTTTTGTTGTAGCTTTCAGGGATGCAAAGAAATAATGGGGTAGAATGTAATGACCTAGAAATTCCATGTATTTTTTTATTATTTGGGATATTTATGAGTTTGCAAAAATTGATGGTGCGTGATTCTGAGGCACGGTGTGCCTAGAATGGAATTTTGAACTTTTTTAAGGTACATTTAGTAAACGTACGGGAAATATTTTATAACTTTTTAACCAGTGTTCAGAATTGAAATATGATAGTACTTTTGAATCCAAACGCTGAGATTCTCTAAAGAGAAGCTTCACTTCGACCATTGAAGGTCGGGAGAAAAAAATAAATTTTGGACTTTACAAAAGAATAATAAAATAACATAACAATATTATTTTATTTCTTTTCTCCAATGGTTGAGCGTCAGTGGAAGGGGTGGTGATTTTTCGAGCCATTAAATGGCTTCGCCCCTCATCTTTGTAACCTCAACGTTGCAACATTAAATGCAATTCATAAATGAACCGCATTAATGATTTGCAACTCAGTCGAATACCCATCTATTTTATGGAATATTGGGCATGGGTTTTTTACACAATGGTGAGGAACCTCGGGAAAAGTACCATGACACCTTCCACCAATGGAGAACAGAGGATTTGATGATGCCCATTGTGGAATCGATCTGATGGTCAACGGAAGATGAACATCGATGGACATGAACTTCCTCCTTCGTCTGCAATACACTCGAATGTGGAAGCACTGTAGTTTGTAGTGGTCACCAAAGATCATTGAGGTAGGGGGTTTATTTTATTAATGTTATCCTTGATGAATTAAAACTAATCCCGCTTGTTATTATGTTAACACGGAGGGTGCAGAACAAACAAACAAGGCCCATACCCTCCCCTGATTCGTTCATGTTGCTTTCTTTGGGGGATTAACATCCAACTCATCAGAACCTAGAATCTGAGATCCGCACAGTGACAGGGGAATCCTGGGAATCTAGAAGGAATGAGCAGGAAGGAAAACAGAGCACCATATCTCACCTGATGGCCAGCGGAAGATTCACAGGCGCGACACCGGTGCGGCGGCACCGGTGACCGGCATTGTCGACAAAGGCAGTGGCCGGCACTCACGGACCGTGGAAGAGGGCGGCGTCGTATGGCACCTTGGCAGACCCAAAGGGGAGGTCAACAAATGCTCGACTGTGTTGGTGAGGTGGCGTGTCGTTCCACGCCACGGTGAAGGAGTCGTGGCATCGAAGTCGCTGCAGGAGGGGTACCCATGCTTTGTGGGTCCTACAGACCACGTAGAGGTTCCACATGGAATGCTAATTGAAGATCTGAATGGCTATTATTGATCCGTTTTGAGAGCTGGGGGCACCCACCAGGCGAGTCACGCCAGTGCACCGGGCTACGTCGCCCGGCAGGTCGCGCCCAGCTGTCAGGCCGCGCCGGTCCATGGCTCAGTGGGCTGAATCCACCATAGCCCATCCCAACCGGGCCGACCCAGGATAGTTTGGGACGGGCCTGGTGGGACCCAGCCTGTGTCGGGTCATCCCGAATTGGGTTGCGTCAGCCCCGAATGGTTTGGGCCAGGTCAGACCGGACCCGGTCCCCTCTCGGGCCCTAATATGCTCAAAAGGTCGTATCTTGAAAACAGTGCGTTCGTTTGAAGAACTGTCTACCTTGATGGGATCCTTGGAGAGAAACGATCTTTTTGAAATACTCTACAAGAGTTTTGAAGAATTTTGTGGTAGCGACTGGCTATTTCGACTCCGAATCCCACTGGTTCATCGACACTAAAATGCCAATAAATTACAGACAGGGTGCCCAGTTGATGCGCCATCTATTGCGTTGGAACGCTTATGACATGGTGGATAATGGGGTAACTAGTTCATGGGACATCATGCTAGTTGAAATATGACCACTTTCTTTAGGATCATATTCTCTAAAAAACAAGAATACTATGATCGGGAATCATGTGTCTGAATGAGACATGAAGAATGAAGAAGGATTCTGTTTGAATCAGCACCGAGTGATTCTGTGTGAATCACCACCGAGTGATTCTATGTGAATCAGCACCTAGCGATTTTTTGTGAATCAGCACTGCGTGGTTCTTTGTGAATGAGCACCTAGCGATTCTACATGAATCAGCACCCAGTGATTCTGTGTGAGTCACCTCCCAATGATTCTATGTGAATCAATTCTTATCGATCTTGTGTGGGTATTTTAGGGGTTTGTATCTATCGATCTCATGTGGGTTAGCAACAGTGCCTCATGATAAGTTACGTTGATTTGTTCTTACGACTAATCAGTTGTACCGATGTACTCAGTTATACCTGTTATTTTTTGTGTCTTTTTCATTGGGATTTGTGATTGAGATCATGCTTGTGGTTTTCCTTTTTCGAATTCTGAGAGACCTTCAGTGGTGTTGGGGTCCCTACTGGGTATTGCTACACTCACCCCTTTACAGGCTTCACCCACACCATGTTGTGTCTAGTGCAGACAATGGAAAACCTTTACTGAGACTCGGAGAGCTAAGGCCTGACTGTGGATGGTGGCGATGGTTGATGAGGATAGATATAGAGATGAGTTGTACCTACCCTTTAGGTGAGATCCCCAGTGGGAAACCACATGATTTGTTTTCTGTTGTAGTTGTATCTTTTCACTTGGGTTTGTATTCCAGCCCATTACTTTTAGTACACACTTTTACTAATACTTTTTTACTTTGTTATTTCATTTTTTTGTGTTCTTGGACAATGTGTTTGTACAGTTTTAAAGGCAATGCCTTCTTGTTTTAGGGATATGCCTTTCCGGTGCTATTCTCCAACCCCAAGCCTATGGAAGGCGGGCTTGGGGTAGTCACAGTGCGGGCCCCAGGGGACGGGTCATGACCTGAATGATTCTAATTGATTTTTGAGTTCTAGCATGGTGAATCAATTATCATGCATTTTTTAGATCACTTGTAATTACTTTTAACTTGAATGAATCTCCCCAGTACTTCATATTCTTCTTAATAAGAGAGAAGTAGGGATAAAGATATAATTCTATTATACAGAAAAAATCCCAAATCATGGTTAACCCTACACAATAGACATGACCATGTATTTATAGGGATATTTTTTATGTTAAAATATTATTTAATTGTGTACTGGTCCTTAAATAATACAATAATAATCATTAAACGTCATTACATATATTATTTTTATTTTTATTTTTATTATTATTTTAATTTAGGATATAACTTTTTTGATGAAAAATATTATTTATCGGTATATTAATAAATATTAATCACCTGACATGATCTTGGTCCACTATAATTCCTCAACATACTAAACATTGATTAAATATTAACATAATATATTATTTATTACCTTAAAAATATTAGTGATTTATAAAATTTCAATAATATTATTCCTCAGTCTTGAGAATAATACATATTCAAATAAGTAAATTAAAATATAATTTAACTGAGATCAACAAAAACACTTAGTGTGTGACCATCTATAATAATTTCTCATAATAATTAAGACGGATTGCCTAAAATCCAATATTATTTTCTAGTAATGGGTCAAGGAAACCAAGAGAAAGAACTTATTGTCACAATGAAGAAAACCACATACGAATGATAATTGTGTAATATAATCCCTTTTTATCAATATATTATCAAGAAGGATGCATATTAATTTTTACAAACTATGTTTTCAATATATATTTCATAGACTATATAAAATAAAAATGTTGTTGCACCATGGAAATGTAATTTAATGTGAAGATTATATTTTAATAAAATGGTTGAGATGTCAAATCCTATAAATATGGAGGGGAAAATCTTTCATATACTTGTATATTAATAATAGGTCACTTATGGCACAACAAACAAATCTAACTTATCCATGAACTATGGCATCAATGTTTACAAAATTCATAAAAGTGTGTGAGTTATAACATGCACTAATAACAATCCAAAATTCTAAGGACCATTACACATGATCACATATAGTAATATCTAATGACACCAAACAAAAGGAATTCTTACTGGAAAGTTTTTTCTCATAATATCTCATCTTGGATATTACCAAGTGAAAATGTCTTGAGAAGAAACCACATCCACTTATGAGTAATCACACCTAAAATTCTACATACTATCTTCCCCAAAATATCATGTTATCTAACCCCAAAAGTATATTTAATAATATCATCAAAGAACATTGAGGTTCTCATCATGGCAAGGAAATGATATGAATTTAGCAATACTAAAGATACCATTGGACATTATTACATTAGGTTCATGAATGATAATTAATGATATGTAATAATTTTTTTATTAATATTTGAATTATCAAATATTCATCTAATAAAATTAGAAACAGTTAGTCCTCAAACACCAACTACAAAAGAACTTCATATTTTGATAGATAGACAATGATTTTTTCCCTGTATTATGGTATGTGATGGTGTCTAACTCATAACATAGGAAGTCTTGAGCATTCGATAATAGGGAAAAAGGATGGTGGAATTTCACATTAATTCTATTTGAGTTTTTAACCACGAATAGTTCCTTCATATAAAGTCATCCCATGTCAAATTAATTATCGAGTTACATCTTCTTTATAATACACAACACACTATTATACGGATGTAAAATCCCTCTAGTACCTCCTTATACTGATGGGTCACCATTCCACCCAGCACAGTGCAAGAATCCTTACCATTTTCACATTTCAGTACCAACCCACACTGATACTCACATGCACTATTTATATCTTGATTGGCGCCTTTGAGCTAGGACACCAGCATTGATGGATAAGCTAATTTGGTTCTTACCATGAAAGGGAAGGTCCTTTTCCACTAATACTTTCCCCATTTCTATTTTCCCAATTACACATATATAGATGAAGTAGTATGAATAATATTACTCATACATAGGTGGTAATAATCCTTTTGTCAAATGATTTCAACTAGAACAAACTTCATATGAAAAACACCTCCATTAATGCAAATAATCTCATATTTTTAAAAAAGCCAATACAAACTATTAGAGATTCAACAATAACATTCATTTTAAATATGAAATAAGGTAAAATTTCATCTAGAACTAGAAATCAAGAAAAATGTTCTGGTAACACTCAATACAAAATAATATTTTAATGAAAATTAATAAACTTGGTAATATGAAGTTTTGTAATTATTCTTACAGACTTAGGAATCATCATCCTTAAACTACATTAAGAATTCACCTTACTTCATATAATCCTTATGAACCTCCTTAGTTCCTTTATTTGAATAAAAATATGTGGGATAAATCATATTTAATACCCATAAAGTAAAATAGAAATATTACATGAAATGAATACTATACATGAAATAGAAGTTTTTGATTTCTTCTTCTTCAATTATTTATAGTTCATCATCCAGGGATGTTTCTTATCACATGTGAAACTAATATCCCCATGTTAATTTCCTTACATATTAATCATTCTTTATCCTTTAAGGGTGTTTTAATGGATTTTTTAACTTTGAAATATTCATGGGATTTTCATCCTTTTCATTTTTCTCATTCAATATAAGGGGCAAGGAACAATGTTCTTGAAAATATTTATCATCCTTGATATGTATATTTAAAATATTTCTAAGAATCCATTTCATACTATTTGTCCTATAATTATTGATGAATAAAAGGAATCTTGGAGGTAATAATGATAATATAATATTAATGGATATTTTCTTATACATGTAGAAGTATAACATTGCTAACTTTTCAATGTTCTTCATCATCCTGAATGATAGATCACTAGCTAGGTACCCATTTTCCAATTTAAAATTATATAGTGTAGTGAAAACCTCTTTGTTCTTTATCCCCTCTTTCTATTTTTCATATTCCAGAAGTTCAGGTATCATAGTTTATGCATCTATATGTTTAGTTTTTATCTTTAGACCATCTAAAAAATATGATAACTGGAGGAAATAGATATTTGAAGCATCCTTCATGTATTTCATACAATAATCCTTTTATCCTTCACTTGATCACTTAGGTTGTTGAAAAAAATAAAGTTTTCTAATACTTAATATAAATTATTAAATAGTAGTGCAATGTATAAATGATTATACCACATTGGGAAATTTGTATCCGCTATGGAAGTCTATTTTTCTAGAAATGATCATAGTGTTTTAATGGTCTTCATTGAATTTTATAATATAAATGAAGGAAAATTTTTATTACTTTACCATGATTATAAAGTGTGGACCTTTTTATCAAATCTCAATAACCCTCACCTTTGGATTCAGAATATCATCTCATGTCGTTATTTTATGCACATGAAAATCAATAGCATTCTTATAACTTTTTATCTGATTTTACATTATTTAGTTTAAACGGTTTTAATATATATATTTTTATTTTTAGCTATGTGGTATTTTATTTATTTACTGTAATTTTTAGTAAATTATATATTTATATTAATAATTTATTATTATTATTATAATTTTATATTAATTTTATATATTATAACTAATTATTAATTAACATTATATATTATTATGATTAATATTATTCTTAATATTCGTATTATTTTTATTAGTGTTATTATTAATGTAATTATTTATCATAATCATTACAATCATTAAGATTGAATATTTTTTATTTCTTACCATGTATGTTTTTAAATTAAATATTTGGCCTTCCTATTTTGAATTTGAATGTATTAAATTGGGAGATATATTGGGGGATATCTAAATTTACATCATCCTTTTCATTATAGGATCCTTGATGTTGACCAAGAAAAGGAGTTCCAAAACCTATCAGGGGTGATGTACCAAGAAAGAGACAAACCCTAGTAGGGGGTCCGCTCTATCACTCTCTGTGTGAGGTAACATCCTTCATCCCAATATCACTGTAAGCTTGTTCTAGCTATAGACGTAGTACTATGATGTCCATAGAAAAACCTAGGATATGTATCTCCTCTGGCCATACTCTATCTCACACACAATGGTTTGAGGAATATTTCCATGGTTTTTAGTGATTTTTTTGTGTATAACTTGTGTCAGAGGTGTTCCTCACATAATGGTTCTGGTTTTATTCTTGGTTAGTAGAAGATCATGTGTATAGAGAATGAATGTGGTGGTTTTCTTTCATGTTCTCATTATTATTGGGGAAATATTTCTCTTTTAGTGAAGAATGTGATGATTCTTTTATTCCATTATTGTTGAATCATGTTCGATTACCTGTTGATTTATTTTTAGTTTGATTTTTATTCATTGAATTATATCTTTGTTTACTTCAATTAATATGATTTTTTTAATATGATTCAGTGTATATTTAGGTGATACTTAATAAGTAATCACAAGTGGGAGAACATCAATGAAATTTTGTTATTCAAAATTTAATCCTATGCATTAGAAAATGATAAGTTGTGCATGAGTGAATATAGAATAAATAAATATATTAATTGATAAAACAATGTTTTGTGGGATGTATGGTCAAATTTTATGAGTGATACATAAAAAGTAATTTCATGTGAGTGATACCAACATTGATACATGTTGAATTTATGAAAAATGAGTATGTATATTTTAGAATTTGATTCAGTACTAAAATGTTTCACAAATTATTCACAACAAAATATAAAGGGATATTGAATAATAATTTAGAAAAATTATAGTATTATAAAAAATTAGAGAACTTGACTTGATAGTATTTTAATTAAATGGGGAATCAGTGATAATTAAATGAATAACTATTTAAATATAGGAATTAAATAATTATAATCACATGTATTTAAATAGTAGATTCACCTCTAACACTATTATCTTTATCTTCCATGATGGGATTGTTTTATACATTTAATTTACTCATTTTTTTAGAATATTTATTTTTTACCTTACAAAAAAATCATCTACTTTAACATTTATTTTGAAGATAATACTACTGGGGTCTACACACATTTTCTCTATGGGATTGACCTTACTGTCATACCTACAATGGTTATAGTTTTATAAATTCCTGAATTTTTCATGTCGCAATTGTTTCTGATGCTTTCATTGGGGTGTGCACATCCATCTTTTTAAGGAGGACGTGCTGATTTTTTCCCACATTCTTTCTTTCCAATGGCAGGTGGCATCTTCCAATTAATCAAAGACGTTTTATCCTTGATTGAAACGGGGTGATGGGATGTCAGTTCCTCCTTCTGTGGATTCCTCCTCGGAACTCGTTACCTAGTTCGGGTCTCCCTTAGAGACTTAAGAAGTTTTTTGTGAAACTCTTTCTGATGCCATGTATTCATGGTTTCTGGTTAATTACACTTCTATTGTAGATACATTCCAAGGGGTCCGGTCATGTCTAAAACCTTCGATCAGGGGAGTAGTCACATTGGACAACCCTGGCATGTCTAGGTGTTGAAGCATTAGTGCATCTGGGTTTCTTACCCTTATGATAGGGCTTCTAGAGGACACAGATGCCCATGGAATCCCACATCGAATGCAGATAATTGTGTGCAATAGGCATTTCTATGAGGTTTTCCTCAGCTTCCCATGTTTAACACAAGGTATGCCACAAGTTTAGCATCTAGCAGAGATAGATCAGACTGATTAGAACACTGATTGGAGTAGATCAGATGGGTGAAACCCTTAGAGGTAACACTGATGCTGGGGATAACAGATGGTTAGTTAACTGAGGGCTGCTAAAAGCAGTGAAGAGGTGAATTGGCTTGATCTCACTGGGATGTAGTGGCCTGGGTAAGAATCAAAATGGATGACAGAGAGTTGAATGAAGTAGAGGGGTGATGAGATGGGGTCAATGTGAGGGCGACGGTGATATTGGGATTGAGCCTTGAAGAGACATCCTACATATCCCCATGGAAGAGAATCAATGTATGCGTAGTTCATTGAAGCGATGGGACACCTAAGTAAGCAACCCGTATGGAGAGGACCCGGAGGAAGTGGAACCTCTAGGCTGGGGCATGACCTTCCTGAAAAAAATAGGCTCGTGGAAAAGACAAGGATGAGACATGGTTGATGAGCTTGAACCTCAAGGAGGTGTCCTACGTACCCTACCTTTGAAAGGATCAAAGTCCACGTAGTTCAGGACGAGGCTTGGAATTGGGGTGTGCACAGTGGACAGTGACCCAATAACAAGTTGGGGATTATGCATGGTTAGTATCCTGAGGATGGTCTGACACCACTGGGATGGTCCAAGGATTTTGGTCCCAACAAAAGTTAATACAAAGTCTTACAGCTGGATGGGTATCAAAATGGATTGTCGCTAGATGGGGTCACAAAGGCTTACATCTAGATGGGATTGATCCTCCTGGAGAATTCCTAGGTACCTTTTCTAGGAGACATGGATCAAATCCCACGTAGTTTGAGCGTGTATAGTTTAACATCATACGGGATGAAAAGGGGGAATGCAGTTTAATGTCATGTGAGATGAAGGTTAACCAACATGAAGGGGTTTGGAACAAATTATTGTTCGCCTTGATCCTTAGGGAGGCTTCCTACATACCTTGCATTGTCAAGGATCAATGTCCATGTAGTTCGGAATGGTTTTTGTGGATTACACTCTAGGATGCCCAGAAAGGATGTCATGGTTGATGCTTACTCTAATCCCACATGAGTAATGCTCGGTGTGAGAAACAAGATTAATCAAAGACCTAATGATCACATCATGAAAGGTGCATCCAAAGGATGTGTATTAGATCTTACATGTGGTTACTGTCCCAAAGTTAAAATAGGGTCTTATGCATGGTTATCAGCCCAGGGAGATGGAGATTGGGACTTACACCAGGATGGAGTCCTCGGTGGAGACAAAGCCCAAAGGGAGTGGGATTTGGCATGGAAGAGAGAAGGGTTCTAGTTCCCATCCCCACCTCTGATCCTTTTCTAGGTATAATATAGGAGGAGTATGGATTCTTCCTCACGCAAGAAAGGCTAGGGGCTCATACCAAGGTGGTTTCCCTTCTCCCTGCGGACAGACGCCGCTCCAGCAAAGGGGATCTCATTCCATCTGTGGAGAATTTCACTCCCATGGAGACTAGAGAACGTGGAGAATGTATGAAGTGGGGAACCCCACGTTTCATGCATGGGTAGGGGTCATAGTTTAACGTCATTTTTTAAAGATGACGGTGCTTGGCAGCTTAACGTCTTGCAGCTCAGATGAGGCATGTTTACAAAGCACCTCTAGGAATTAAATAACTGATACCTCCCTACCCTTGGGGAACAGAAGGCATTATCAATGTCATGGATTTGGGGTGTTGTGGAGTGATCCTTCGATAGGTACACGTTATCATGGATATGCGAAGAAGCAATAGACATTATTGTTCATAGGTTTTTCTAAGGAGTGGCCATGATAGATGGGGCTAGGCATGGAAGCTGAATGGGTGCCGCTAAGGAGAAGCAATGGTGGATGGGGCTTAGACTTGGAAGTTGCCTGGGTGCTGCTAAGGAGTAGCAATGGTGGGTGGGTCTTAAACATGGATGATGCCCGTAATGTCTTCCTCATGTCTATCCATGAGGGCATCCCATCTCCCTGGTGGGTTGAGGAATATAATTTGAGCCAACACCTATGTGCTAGTGAACAAGCAGGATAACGCCAAGGGTGTTGGAATCAATCGCAACAAAGAGAGATGAAAAGTGTGAATCCCATGACCTACATTTTTAATGCAGTGAGGGTGGTGTGAAGATGGATGATAAATGATGACCATGTTCGAAACACAGCATCAATATTGTGTTAGCCAGAAATGGGGGAAAAAATGATGGTCGACTATTGACAATGTTCGAAACACATGACCTTACTTGAAGTGTCGTCCAAAGTCTTCTGGGGCGTTGGCCCAGAATGGTAGATGAGATGATGTGGCATGGGACCAGGCCATTAGGGTGTCCCTAAATTCATGAAATAGTAAGCAGATCTGAATGGGGGACACACAAAGCATTAGGTGGAGTGATGGAATGCTCGAACGGTTTCCAACACTCATAAAATTACACCATTGTAATCCGGGAATGAGGTATCTTATGCTCGTCACATAATCGATCTCTTATTTGGAGTAAGAGGCATCCTATTATTAAATGATAATGAATACTAAAGTTTATAGTCATGTAGAGAGAACTGTTAACATCTTATGATTGGCACATAAGGGATCTATAGTTTGAGAAAGAGGCATCCTATGTTTGTAACATAGAGTGTACAACAGTTTAATGTCAAGTAGAGAAGACTATTGGCATCTTGTTCGTGGTTTATAAGGCATATCTTGTTTAGATCAAGAGGCATCCCATGTTTAGAACATGGGGTTTACTATAGTTTAGAGTCATATATATAGGACTACAAGGCATCTTATGCTAGGTGCATAATGTATCTATCTTTTAAAGTAAGAGGAATAATATGTTTGTCATATTGGGCTTACAATAATTTATAGTCATGTAGAGAGGAATATTTGGCATAAGGAACCTAGAAATGGATGGTGTTGGGACTTACGCAAGAGCATCCCTTTCTGGTTCAACCTGGTATTGAAGTTAGGTGATGGGGTTTGGAGGAGTTTCATGGGGAATGGTTCGACTCAAGGTATTCATGGAATTGATGATGATAATATCAACTCAAAGCATTGTAAACGAACCAAGAGGAATATGTCATCTCAATGTGTTTCATGGTGTGTGTAGGACTATCTCAAATCATGGTATTCCATAGGTGGAAGGTGGGTGTCCATAAGGGAGTAATGGAAAATGCTAACATCCCAACCTAAAAAGTTTGCAGTGTGACTCTCCATTTTTCATGGGGGTGAGTGACAGTAGAAAACGTACTGGACGGAAAGGCTGGGATAGTATCTCGACACTGATCCTAAGCGAGGGTGTGGGGGCATTGGCCCTGCGGTATAGACTAACAGGTGCATGCCTAGATATTATTGTGTGTAAGATGCGCTGCATGTATGATGAGCTACGCGAAAAATTGCCATGTCGGGCACAGGTGCGCAGAATATTGGGAACCTTGGAACTGTTGTGCACAAGATTGAGGTCTTTCACACAAAATTGAAAGCCTTTCACACAATATTGGATGTTTTTTCTGAAATATTTGAATCTTGCGCACACATGACTTAGGTAGAAAAGAGGTTGGGTGAGGATCAAACCACTATAGGCCTGCATGAAAGCGGGCCCATATGGGACCTGTCATGAAAGATATCATATGGAGGGTTTTATTCTTCCACATATGTGTGGAAGAGGCAGTCTTACGTGCAGTAGATCAGCGGTCGACCTCCAGAGACCTCTCCTGAGAGGAGGGGGCTGTACTAGTATTTATAGGCTAACTCGGGAGTGGTTGCATGTAAGATTCTTGGTGCGAAAGTGATCTTACGTGCACCCTACGGTAGGTGCATGCATAGAGGGGAGTTTGATATCACATTGGGTGCATAAGAATCTTGCACACTGATGCTAATCTATCTCGCACCTCTCAAAACTAGTGTACACCTTCCTTAGATGTTTTTCAGGTGGCCTGGGCAGAATATGACATCACATTGGGTGTGTTAAAGGTTTTTGCGACATGTTGCGCACAAGATTTTACTATTTCATGAAATATTCCATTCTTGCATGAAAAACATCCATTATTGCGTGCAAGATTTCAGTTCATGCTCACAAAACCTTACTTTGCCACAAAATTTTCCTGGATAACTATTTCTATCCGCCTAACTTGGAACGACCATAACTCCTGATCTATAACTCCATTCGGGCTCCATGACCCGTCAAGTCAAATATTTCAAAATGATATATGCTCCGAGATCTTGTTTGAAATAATTCTATGAATTACATGGATGTGTTTTATAGATCCAACAGTGATAGATCGTACCAATATAAAATTTAAAATTATTCCTATTCCTCTTCTCATAACCCATATTATGGCCACATTAAATTACATGAATGTAATTTGGTATGTATTCACACTAACAACATTAATTTATAGTTCCATGATCAGTTGAATAGACTCTCCAACCCTAAAATCCTAAACATTGATTTCCTTTTTTCTTGCCTCTAAGTTATCGTTGATTCCTACCAAATGAGAAGAAAAAATCTACAAGGGAAGAAATACCTAAATCATGGGTATTATTTTTTTAAAAAAGTAAAGGATGAGAAGTTAGCCAAAACACACAAGTCGCGTGACCCTCCAAAAGACATGTGATCACATGAACTTCATATGGTCATGTGCATAATATCACATTCTTAATATCATGATGAACATATTTGAATATCCTTTTTTTCATGAAGTGGTTCCCAAGACACATGTTTATCATAGAAAGGCATCCAGATGATTTCCTCTAAGTCACATGACTTTCCAGTTGGTAGGAACATGAAAAACCATCCAAAAACCCTTCTAAATAATGGGAAAATATGAAAAAGTTGGAATCCTTTCATGGTCGTTGATATTTGTCTGAAATGACCTTGTGGTTCTCAAGAAAAAATAGAATCCCTAGAGACATGTCCAACTTTATGCATAATAACTCACTTACATCCCACCTTCATCATGTGATGGATTTTAAACATGTTTAGTCAATTCTACATTTCCCCTTCGGATCCATAGAAAAATTGAAGTTTTTTTCATGATAATGATCGCACATAACAACAAGACCATTTATTGGTAACACAATGTATCATAGATAAGGAGAGAGAATTTTTTCAATAACATTCACAAAACATCATGAGATCCCCAACCCTTGTATAATAAAGAATAGAATAAAATGGGAAATGATGACTGATTTTTACAAAGTGAGGATATATTTGACATCAAGAGTATGGAGTTACATGCCCCTGGAAATACACATTGATCATGTTGGGAACCCCATGACAATCCAACATGGTCCTATGACAACCCATGGCATGTCTGCTTGATCCCGAGAAGTCCTGCCAACAAGAGACATTTGTCTCGTGTGAGGCCCTAGAAAATTATTCTCAGATAAAAAAAATGCTTTTCCACATTAATGATGATCTTGTAAAGGCCCTAATATATGTTGGGTTATCCTTGGGGAAACTCCTTTACATGTCCACATGGTCATATGAGATGCCTTTTACCGGAATGGGTCTAATAAAAGTTGAAAAGTCTTAACCTCACCGCAATCATTGATCATCATGTGACACCCCCTAAGTGACATGCGGTAGGATCATGCGAAGTTAATAACACCAAATCCTACCACTGATTCTAGACTGGATATGTGAGATATAAACTTCAAAAAATGAGGTATAATGAGTTTTTAGAGGCCTCTAAATCCCCACTAACCTAAAAAACACATTCAAGGTGGATAAAACGATGATCGATAACACTTGGGAAGGCAGGAGTGGAATTCTCGATGCTTCCAATATCACGATCGTAAAGGTATTACAATAGGTTTAACCCATGGAATATCCTATGGGATCCTGAGGCATGCATATTAACTTCATGTGATCACTTGAGATAGTGTGAATTACTTCTGGTATGTTAGTTGAATTATGTAAAAGACATACCACATATCAGTCAGGTCATGAATGACGTAAAATAATATAACATTAGAAAAATATGAGGTATATATTGAATATAAATATAGAATAAAGACTAAAATAAATGAGACTTATGTGTTGAATGTATTAAATGATCCTCATGAACATATCATGACTTATACAGATCATGCGACAACTCCATGATATGTCTCTAAAATCATGTGATGCTCTCTTGATGTACTATTTAGATCATTCAACGTAACTTGGACATGTCCAAGTTATTCGCACAATACCCTATGAGCATGCCACCCATGTCTTACAAATCCCTATGGGATATCCATCCAAAACTTTTTGATGTCCTCTATACATGGTGCCAAAGTTATGCGGTGATACTAGGAAAAGTCAGCTATGTCTCATGGTGACACCTAGACCTGTTGTCATGGATCATGTAATGTCCTACAAAAAAATCATCCTATATCATCTGATGTTCCCTTAAAAATTTATCTAGGTCATCTGGTTCCCTCAAGACATGTCATCTTGGATCATGCAATGTCTTTCAAACAAGTTACCCATGTATTTTGACTCCCTCTATACATGTCATTCTAGATCATCGGATGTCCTCCAGATAAGTCATCCAGATCATGCGACATCCTCTAGAAGAGTCGGCCAGATCACATGGAAACCTCCAGAGAAGTCATCATAGATCACGTGAAACCCACTAAACATGTTAGTCTAAATCATGCGACACTCTCCAATCATGTCTGATCATGCAATGTCCTCCGGACAAGTCAGCCTTGTTCTTGAAATGGTCTTCAGAAATATCATTTGGGTTATGCGACTTTCTCCATACAAGTCGGATAGATCATTCAATTATCGTTGGACATATCTTCTATGCAACCAGGACATGTCCAGACTTCCTTAAAAATGTCAGGAAGACAGTCAGAATATGTCAATAAATAAATCAATGCATGTCAAGCTGACATCATGGGACATGATAACCTTTTCCAGTGAACATATTACCGAAACTGCAATGTGAAAGCATTGATCAATGTAATAATATAAATGACCATATATAAGGTCAACCACATTGTGTAAAACCCGATCCATAATATAAAATTAATTCCTCTATATAAGGGAAACCTTAGTGTGTAAGCCCCAATTAGCATCATAATATGAATGAACCTATATAAGGGAAACCACATCGTGTAAGCCCCGATCAGTGGACTAATATATATATATATATATATATATATATATATATATTCCCCAAATAAGGAAAATGTAAGTGTGAAAACCTTGATGTGAGGAATAATATATATTCCCCCATATAATGGTAGCCTCAATGTTTAAACCCCAATCGGGGAATAATATACATGCCCCCATACAAGGTCTTCCTCAGTGCGTAATCTATGATCAATGAAATAATTTGAATTCTATTACATATTGGTAAAATCATCGTGTAATCCCCAATCAGTTTCATAATATGTTATTCCCCCGTATAAGGTAATCCTTAGTGTGTAAGACACAAACAAACCAAATGACAAGAACTATAATTGCTGCCATAACCAGGATATGTAGGACACCACCCTAAGTCCCTTGATCAAATAGGAATCCACCTAATTGTATGTCCCTCCATTTATCTAACTTTTCAACCATTAAGACCCAATATCTCCCATGGGATAGTCATTTTCCACATCCACCATTGGATTGAGAATGACAATGAAATACAAGAGGTTTGATTCCTACCATAACTAGAACATATAGGATCATTACCAAATCCCATGTTCTATATTAAACATTCAAAATGGTGTCCCAACACATAATACGTACATATATATGTTATGAGACTGATTACATACCATCCCTTGTTTCGTACACCAAGCATATCTGACATGGGATTAGGGAGTTTCAAAGATAATATAATTCGCATCATGAATATCCACTATCTATGGAAACCTAATCTTGTTATCCCAATTCAGTGGCATGATATTGGTTCCCTCATATAAGGGAATCCACCTTGGGGAATATCCCAAAGGTGTGATCAATCTATGAAGACTCTAATTCCTTCCATAACCATGATATGTAGGACACCTTCCTGAGGCTCAAGCTCAATACATGGTAAATAATTGATCTCATATATTTCCTTTACACATGACATTAAACATCTTGGGTTTAACGAACTATGTGGGTTTTGGTTCTTATTCTAAAAAATGAAATATAGGATGGATCATAATGGGTCAATCCCATCCTTGAGATATGCATCCCCTCCCAAGATGTAAACAATCCTTGGAGTGCATGGTTACATGGATGAAAAATATAAGCACCCGATAATAAGTGAAGGATAAAGAACCTCATATACATATAAATGGGCTCATCAATATTAATGTATTTAACATAGTTGGATTTGGTACTTGATCAAAATTTTAGGGTATTTTGTCTCTTATTAGGTTTAGGAAGAGATTATCAAACATATTGTAACATCCTTGTTCTGGAAGACGCCCAGAGGCACCCCATACCCAGTTGGACACAAGGCCTCAAGCGCATTTCCCCGAACACCAGAGGCTGCCGACTAGTAGTGACGGTCGTGTGTGTGATAGTGTGGAAACTATTACCTCATTGGCAGAGTAACACAACAGAAGAAAAAATAGCAATAGCAGAAGCAGTAATAATCGATACAAAAGTAAACAGCGGAAGACTGGAAATATTAAACTGGAGCAGACACACACACACACAGATATATATATATATATGAATGATGCATGATATGTATGTCTACGAAAGAAGCCATACATATCAAAATGCTGGAATACAGACAATATTAAACCAAAGTACAAAATTAAATTAGATGAAAACCCCTCAGCATCGCAAGCCTTAGCTTGGTCTCATGTTCTCCGGCTCCACATAAAACAAGTACCTGAAGTAGAAGGGTGTTTTACATTATATATACCTGCAGAAATATAATCTTTTTGGGCCCAACAGCATCGCCTAAACTAGGTGTGAGACTAATTCCCAATAGGAAACCACCACAAGATCAATTCATAACAGTCAGTGAATATATGGAACGTAATAAGTAGAGAAAGAAGTAAACAAGGAAGTAATCAATAGTAAACAATCCACAGTATCAATACATTCAGTTCCCTATACCACGCAACAGATAATCAAAGAAGGTAAACACAAACAGGTAACCCTCTAGGAAGTACTCATAGCCTATCCCGTCTGGTTCAAATTACAAGGATATAACAAAGACTCTCTGAGGAAGAAATCACAGTCAATTCCACTTATAGTATAATATGATTAATGAATATCTAAGGAAACAGTCACAGTCAATTCCCTTTATAGTCAAAAGTGATTAAAGACACTCCAAGGAAGAACTCAAAGTTAATTCCCCTTATAGTCAAAAGTGATTAAAGACTCTCTGAGGATGCACTCATAGTCAATTCCCGTTATAGTAACCCACACAAGGTTCTCACGGACCTGTGTAATTCAATCAATCATAGTAATAAAATATGGCCAAAGTACCCCTCAAGAACTACTTTTCTAAATAGTCTACAACATATCAGCATGTCAGAATACAAATTACTCCATCCTACATAACTAGGCATGGGAAAAACCAAGGCAGCCTAATATGCTAAGCAGGAAAAATGGTCATAAACAGAAGATGCATGGGAAACCACTTCCAAATAATAACAATAAAACCTATTCACATTCAAACAATCTATAGTCAATCACATTATCATGGTAGAAAATCAATAGGGCTAAAACAGTAAACAGGCAATACCCTGTTCAAGGGTATTGGACAAATTTGCACATATAACTCAAATCCTTTAAAAAATGGAAAAAACCACCTACCTCAGTGTTGGGAGATCTCAATACATGAAAATAAGGCCTTGAATCTCCCAAGAACACCGTATATCTAAAAAATCATCTAAAACATTCAAGAGAGGATATCACGAGGAAGAAGAAGAACCAGGACACAAAGATCAAGCAGAAGGAAGAGCTTATATAGGAGATCCCAATGCAATTGAAGGTGGTCGAATTAGAGATCGGGTGGCGAATCAGGGGCTTGGAGAAGAATCATGATCATACGAGCTCTCTCGGACAAGCTAGGTCAAGAAGTAGATGGTTCAGTCTCTCAGACGTGACCCTGATACGTTTAATGAAAAAAAAGAAAATACATGGCGAGTAATTTAGAAGTACACTGCGTGTACTTGCCTTTTCTGTACTCCGCTTTAGGCGGTCTCCAAGTCACCACACATGGCTATGTGTGTGGCTATTACATGGACAGCACATGGCTACCTGTGGAAAATGAGTACACGACGTGCACTTAGAAAGTACATGGTGTGTACTTCAAAAATTTCCATAAACTCCCCTATTTCTAAAAAACGAGTAGAAGAAGAAAAACATACCTGAAAAGAATATTTGGGTTCTTAAAAACTTCCCCCCTTAAAGAAATTCGCCCATGAATTTCCCTATCTTGGAGGCATTGAAGAAGAAACCCTGAACTGCTCTAGCCACTGTGATCATACATCAGTCTCCCTCTCCCATGTCTTATCCTGCACTCACCCGTGTTGCCATAACACTCACACCATAGGAACATACTGGCAATGGAGAACCTTTTTACTATGATCAACAATCCGGATAGGATTCTCCGTGAACTATGCATCCAATTCCAACTCAACCTCCTCAGGTTGGAAGACATGAGATGGGTCTGAGAAGTAACATCGAAGTTGAGACACTTGGAAGACGTCGTGTATAGCCTACTAACTCTGAGGTAACTGCAACTGATAGGAAACAGAACCAACTCTCCACAACACCTCAAACGGTCCGACGTACCTCGGTTAAAGCTTACCCTATCTCCCTATCATCTGGTGTCCCAGCCTTGGTGTGACACACATAAAAATCCGATCCCCGACCTCGAACTCCAGAGGTCATCTCCACTGATTAGCATATTTTTTTTGAGACTGTGTAGTAGCCATCCTTTTCTGAATCAACTCTATCTACTCTGTGGTATCCTAGAAAAGACAATGTCCTAGCATAGATGCCTCTCCTACCTCCATCCCACATAAGGGTGATCGGTAGGGCCTACTGTAGAAAGTCTCATAAGGTTCTATCTGAATAGTTACTTGAAAACTGTTGTTGTAGGAAAACTCCACAAGAGGTATGTACATCTCCCAAGAACCTCCAAAATATAGGATTCATTCTCAGAGCATGTTCTCAAGCACCTGAATCGTATGCTCAGACTGGTCATCTGCCTGGGAGTGGAAAGATGTACTCAAAAGTACCTATGTACCCAACGCCTTCTATATCCCCTTCCAGACCCAGGAAGTAAAACAAGGATCCCTATATGAAACAATGGAGTGTGAAAATCCATGTAGATGTACAATATCATGGATGTAAAATCATCCTAGATCATCAAAACTGAAAGTATACTTCATCTGAATGAAGGGAGAAATCTTTGTGAGCCTGTCAATGACAACCCAAACTGCATCATTCCCACAAGTCAACCTCAGAAAACCTCTCACTAAATCCATCGCGACATCATTCCACTTCCACTTGAGAATGGGTTAATACTGTAAAATCTATGTTGGTCACTGATGCTCCGCCTTCACCTACTGAAAGGTGGAACACTTCATGATGAAACCAACAACATCACTCTTCATACCTGGCCACTAATACTGATGGTGTAGATCACAATACATCTTAGTGATATCCTGATGAACTCCCAAACTGAGGAATGAAAGTCCCATATAAACTCCTCACGTATGTCTACTGGTACCCATACGTTCCCCTAGAAACGCAAAATCTCATCATCGCATATGGTCCATCCCGGAATAGGGTTATCTCTAGACACACTTTCCCATAAGACTATGCCTTATGAATCTGATAGCTACCTCATTCACACTCGATCAAGTAGGGTAGAGGTAATAGCTACAAAAGAATGAAACTTCTTCCCCTATTCATCGTGAACCTCCAAATGCATCTTAGAGAATAGATCCATAAGCTACCACACACTATTGGCCTCCTAAACATCTTGTATCTGGGTCCTCCTGCTCAGTGCATTAGCTACTGCATTGCCTTTCCCAAGAGTGCAGGAAAGCTCGAAGTCAAAGGACTGAAGATACTCAACCAACCTTTACTATCTCAAATTCAGATCACACTTAGTGAAGATTTATTTGAGACTCTTGGTCATGAAAACCACATAATTCCCCTCCAAAAGATAATGTCCCCTACAATGTAAGGCATGAAAAACTGCTACCAGCATGAGATTATGCGCCGGGTAATTCCTCTCATGTGGCCTCAACTGTCGAGACCCGTACGCAATGACTCCTTCTCCCTGCATAAGCACAGCTCCCAGCCCGATACCTGAAGCATCACAGTAAATAGTATAGATCTTGACCGACTCTGTAAAAACTAGTATCGTTGCTGTAGTCAACCTCCCCTCCGGCTCTTTAAAGGAGGACTCACAAGAATCTTACCATAATAACTTTTCACCCTTCTTAGTCAAACTCATATGTGGTGCTGCTAAGCATGAAAAGTCATGTATGAAATGACTGTAGCATCTAGCCAAACCTATAAATCTTTTTACCTCAAGAAATTTCTTTGGATGCTCCTAGGAAACTACTGCTCTCACTTTCCCTGGGTTTACTAATACACATGTCTCTAAATAACATGACCCAAGAAGTGAATCCGGTCCATCCAAAAGTGACATTTTGAGAGTATTGCATATAACTGATTCTCTCTTAGTGTACTCAGAATGATCTAAATATGTGTGGTGTGGTTGTGTCAATTGTGAGAGTACACCAAGATATCATACATGAAAACAACCATGAAGGAATCCACGTATGGGTGGAACACTCAGTTCATCAGTGCCATGAAGACTGCAAGTGCATTCGTGAGACCGAACGACATAACTATATACTCGTAGAGACCAGACCAACTTCAGATGAATGTAAGAGGTATATCAGATGGACTAACGCGCAACTCATGGTAACCATATTTCATGTCGATCTTCGAGAATACCCTGGATACTAGAAGATAATCAAAGAGATCATGAATCCTTGGAAAAAGATATTGTTTCTTAACCGTCAACTGGTTCAGCTTCCGATAATCCACCCAAAGTCTGAGGGTACTATCTTCCTTTTTCGCGAATAGTACGGGTGAACCCCAAGGAGAAGTATTGGGTCAGATGAATTTTTTTTCCTGCAACTCCTCCAACTGATTCTTGAGCTCTTGCTACTCAGGTGTTGGCATCATATAAAGAGGAATGAACACCGGTGCCGCTCCTAGCATGAGCTAAATAGAAAAGTATACCTCTCGGTCCAGAGGAAAACCTGAAAAGTCCTCTGGAAAGATGTCCCTGAAATGATCCACCATTGGAAAAAAGTCTAACTATGAAGTCTCCTAGTCATCCAGATAGAGACTAGCAATCTATGTTGAAAATACTCTCATCCAATGATGCTCGGATCCTACTCTACTCTCCTAGACATCCCATTCACCATTATGAAGAAACGATCCACCATACGGTGATGTGAAACTCACCCTACAATGATAGTAGTCGACAATAGCCTAGAAAGGAACCAAATAGTCCATTCTAAGAATGACATCATAGCCTTTCATCTATAGGACATAGACATCCCATAAAAAGTGACACCCACAAACCATTAGAGGGTGCTCCCTACACTGACGTACACTAGCCGTTAGTTTCCCCAAAGGAGTGTCTAGCATCAATATATCAATAAAAGAAACAATTCATAGCCCAAGGATCTCCACAATATCAATTGATAAAAAGCTATGGGAAGCCCCTGTATCGAAAAGTGCAGAAGCTAAAACTGAGGTAACTATGATCGTACCATGGACAGTAAAAGGTCCGGGATCCTGCTCCTACTAGGTCTACTCCAGTGCAAAAGTCTGGCCTGTACCATGGCCATATGACCCTATGTGACCAGTCTGAGATGATCCACCCTACTATCACTGAATTCCTGGTGACTGGCTACCATGACCACGACCTCCACCTCGACCTGAACAGCTGGAAGAACTCCAATTCTCTGACTGGTGAGAAACTTGTGGCATAGCTCCAGAAGAGGGAGTCATAGAAGAACCCATGTCACCTGCTGCTAGTGAAAATATCTAATAGAACCACTGAAGGTGACAAATATTTCCACATGATCTAAAATCCATTAGGTCTCTCGGGCAATGTGGCCTCATATTCCCACTCTTCCTGCACTGGTAGCACACCACATGGCTACCAAAATATGCATCTTGCCTACTCAATTCTCGACATGCAGTCTCCTGGCAGTGCTTCCTCCTATTGGATGGATAAGCACTATCCCTAGATGGTAAACCACCCAGGCCCACAGCTCCAGAATCCCTTAGATTACACTCGGTGATCAGCGCCTGGTAGAATATAGAGGATATCAAAGTCAACTAGAAGATGTTCACATGACATCAAATATCCAACCAGAGACCATCCTTAAACATCTATGCAATGAACAGCTCATCTCCCCCTAGAAAGGGTGTAAAGCATTGCAACTTAGAGAAGCGAGAGGAATACTCCAAAACATAGAGAGTACCCTGATCCAAACTCTTAAACACTCGGGCTCGATTGGATCTCAACGTCTCTAGGTATAGTTATTCATATATGGTGTGATAAAACTCATCCCCATCCATGACTTTATGGCATCCTGCATGTGAGATCACATCCCAACACCACTTGAAAGAGTCTCGAAGCATGTACACAGTGAGATTCACCATCCTATCTGGAGGTATCTTCAGATTATTAAAGATCATCATCATGGATTATAGCCATGACTCTGTAGCTTGGGGTCCTCTATCCCCTATGAAAGTTGGAGAATATTACTGCTAAAAGACCTGCATCAATTTTTCCATTGATGGGGAAGGAGGCGGTTCTCCCTGAAAGGTCTGCATCATCCTCATGAAGCCCTCCCTAAACTATTCATCGACACCTCTCTCAGTTATAACTATGGGTGCCAAGACTAGAACAACTGGAGGATCTGCTGGTAGTCCTTGATCAGCTATATACAGTGTTTGATTATCGCCTTGTAACTAGCTTACAACTGGAGGATGTCTTGGTGGCATGACTCTGCAAGGTCAATCACACACCATAGATTATAGTTATCAAGGAATATACACCAGAAGTGTAAGAAGGGAACAGTGGAAACAAAGCATTAATGTTTTCCAAAACATGATTACATGGCGTGTATACTCCCAACACATTTTTTCCCTTAATCCATTTAAATGGGCATGTACATACGCCACCCTAGGTCATGTAACACCCCAAACACATGGCGTGTTTTCATTATACATGGCGTGTACATGAATCCTCTTCCCCTACCCGAGTACTTTTACATGGCTAAAACACATGATTTCCTAGGATAAGACTACATGACATGTTTGTTCTAGACACAGCGTGTACTAGACGAGTTTCACCGACTCATGTTGTTAGTGACACGAACGGATGCACGGATCACACTACACGGCATGTTCCAGATGGACACTGCATATACTAAGAAGATTTTTCTGACCCATGTTGTTGATGACACGGTCGGATACCTGGGTTACACTACAAGACGTGTTGAAACATAACACGAAATGTATATATAACATTTTCATCCATATTTGTTGTTAGTCACACGGGTGGACACAAGGTCAACACATCACGACGTGTACAACTGGTACACAGTGTGTTCCTCCAAAGATTTCCCTATCCTGTGTCTCTACCCACATAGCTTATTACACTATTAGAGACTACACGGTGTGTACATATGGTACACGACGTGTACTTAAGAAAAACAGTTTCTTTCTAAAAAGAAGATCACATGGAGTGTAGTGAAACTACATGGAATTTATTCTACGTTTTTTCAGATAGTAAGCCCCAGAAACTACTCTGGAGCCCATAAAAACAATGAAATGAACATCAATGTGCCAAATTCAAATCCTTGAGGGTCCATACTCCCCACGAATCAATGCTTGGCATCTTATACATGTCATCAACAAGGTAAACAAGTCAATGATCCACCAAATTCCGGTCCATAAGAGCCCATAACACCTCAAGAACCAAAGCTTTACGTTAATTCAAACAACAACATTACACAAACAATACCCTATCAAACAATAGGTATTTTATTAGGGAATCTATCACAATAGTATGCACATTCTACACACATCTATCACAACAACATGAAATTTCTAATGCACCCTAAATGGCATGGTAAGAATCCATGACATGTGATTTCCTTGGAAGTGCCTATATGATGCATGAGATGGAATACCATTATCTCATCTAGTTGAAACAGAAATAGAACCTCAATATCATCAACGGTAACATCACAAAATATGTGAATCACCCAATGGTGAAATTAAATCAACTGTAAAATTGAAAAACCAGACAAATTGCATTAAACGACGTAGATTGGATTTTCCTGTACATGTGTTAGCTACTATTGAGCATTGCTTATTACTATGTACATATTCTATTCTATCCCTGGATATAGGCTCCAAAAATTATGTCAGGAAAATAATAATTCCTCTGATAACACTTTGTAACATCCCAGTTCTAGAAGCTGCCCAGAGGAGCCCCGTACCCAGTCGGTCACATGGCCTCAAACACATTTACCCAAATGCTGGAGGATGCTGACTAGCAACGAGGGCCTTGGGTGTGATAGTGTGGAAAATATTCCCTCATTGGAAAAGTAACACAACAGAAGAAAATAATAGCAATAGTGGAAGAAGTAATAATCCATACAAAAGTAAACAGTGGAAGAATGGAAATAACAAATTGGAACACACACACAGAGAGATATATATATATATATATATATATATGAATAATTCATGATACATATGTCTTGGAAAACATCCAAACATTTCACAATTCTAGAATACAAATTGTATTAAACAAAAGAACAAAAGTAAAATAGATGACAACTTCTCAGCATCACAAGTCGTATCTTGGTCCCATGCTCTCCTAGTCCACATAAATCAAGTACATCAAGGAGAAGGGCGCTCGCCCTTATCTATACATGTAGTAATATAATATGTTTGGGCCCAAAAGCATAGCCCAAATAGAGTGTGAGACTAAATCCCACTAGGGAACCACAAAATGATCCATTCCTAATAGTCAGTGAATATATCGCAGGTAATAAGTAGAGAACGTAGTAAAAAAGGAAGTACTCAGTTGTAAACAATCCACATTTTCAATAAATTTAGTTCCCTATACAACGAAACAGCTAATCAAAGTAGGTAAACACAAACAGGTAACCCTTTGGGAAGTACTCACAGACTATCCACTCTAGTTCAAATTACAAGGATATAACAAAGGCTCTCTGAGGAAGCACTCATAGTAAATTCCACTTATAGTCTAATATGATTAAAGACTCTTTGAGGAAGCACTCAGAGTCACTTCCCATTATAGTCAAAAGTGATTAAACACTTTCTATGGAATCACTCATAGTCAATTCCCCTTATAGTCAACTACACCATGTTTTGACATCCCTGTGTAAGTCAATCAAGCATAGTAATGAAATATGGATAAAGTAACTCTCAAGAAATACTTGGCTAAATAGTCTAGAGCATATCAATATGTTAGAATACAAATTACTCCTTCCTTCAAAACTAGGAATGGAAAAAACAACAATGAATCCTATAAGTCTAAACCATACCAATGGTCATAAAAAAAAGATGCATGGGAAACCACTTCCAAAGCATAATAATCAACCATATCCACATTCAAATAACCACTACTCAAGCACACAAGAATGGTATGCAATCAACAGGGCTAAAACTGTAAACGCAAAACACCCTGTTTTAGGGTACTGGACATATTTGCAAATATAACTCAAATAATTTCAAAACAAATGCAGAAACCACCTACCTATGTGTTGGGAGATCTGTATACGTGAAACTCAAGCAATGAATCACCCAAGAACACAGTAGATCTACAAAAATGTCTAAACAATTCAACAAAGGATACCTGGATAAATAAGGAGAATCAGGAAAAAAATCTCAAACCAAAGGGAGAGCATACCGAGGTAATCCCAATGCAATCAATGGTGGTCTAATTAGAGATCAGATGGAAACTTGGGAGCTCAGAGAAGAATCGTGGTCGTACAGGATATCTTAGACAAACTCGGTCGAGATGTAGATGGTTCTGTCAATCAGACGTAACCCATATATGTTTAATGAAAAAAAATACAAGGCATGTACTTTAGAAGTACACAGTGTGTAGTTTCCTTTTCTGTACTCCACTTTAGGTAGTCTCTAGGTCACCACACACGGCCGTGTGTGTGGCCGTTGAACAACCAGCACATGGATACCTGTGGTAACTAAGTACGCGACGTGTAATCAGAAAGTACACTGCATGTAATTAAAAAACTTCCAGAAACTCCCCTTTTCCTCTAAAATGATGAGATGAAGGATGACATACCTGAAAATAAGATCTGGGTTCTTACAAATATCATAAATTTTTAATAGATTCTGGGAGTAGGTAACAATTCCCACTAAAAGGGTGTGATGAGACCAACCTTCCATCAACTTGACCAATGTGAGTTCCAAAGTTCCATTGGGTATGAATCAACAATTGATTTCCTACCGTTGTAAAGCAAGTATGTACCCACTTATGGATTTGGGAACCATTGGGAGTATCTATGTAAGGTAAAACTGAGTGTAGAACCAAATGTGAATGAATGTAAAGACATCCCCCACCCAACACACACACACACACAATTAAGTCATTGGACAATTTTTACCCACCCTTGAATGTGATCGTCCCTTTGAAACAAAAAATGGTGAAATTGATGTAACATGTTTTTACCACAACATCAATTATACAATATAAAAAGGTTATACAATAAAATTCTCATCAGAATAGTTTGTTCTCACAACATGGGTGATCATAACATATCCTTATCTTAATGAAACAAAGACATTAAAACCCAACATGAATCTCTCATATAGAAAAATGATATTTTTACCATAAATTGGGCTATTAATTAATTTCACATGAAAACACAAATGATGAACCAGACATAAATACATAAAATGATAAAAATGATCAGATGATCCTCTTTATTTGGTGTTCTCGAGAAATGATTCCATCCTCGCTTAGAAAAGTCCATGTGAGATGAATGGTCCGACCAGGAAAAAGCAAGGAAAATTGTCTTACCCATCCATATTTAAATGGGCATTTATCATGCCTATGATGATGCATTGATTGATGAACTTGTTCCTCTTTGTCTTCTTGACTACATATATAATTATAAAAAAACACCCAGACATATAATGTCTTCATCCAGTGATTGTTCTGGAAATCAGTTATAGATGCAACCCCAATGGGTCTTGGAAGGAAATTTCCTTCCCAACACCTTCATCATCAAGTGGTTAATTATATGTTATAGGAAGAAAATCTATATGGTATGATCCCAACCCTTCAGTCTCTGCATGAACGTATCCAAGTGCTGAAACAGATTATTATGCAATATCTGAAGAAAAATGCAGTAAATTCATTGGTGCTCGTTTCCACAACCAATCAATTCAGAAGTCTATCCTGAGAGTTAAACAGTCACCAAATTTAGTTTATCATGATGTTTGATCAAGGAGTCAATTAAGATCCCATTTTTTATCAAGATATTCCAAGGAGGTATCCCAACATTTGTCATCACCGATACCTTCCCACCAGTATCTTTTAGTCACCTTTTGAGGGTACCACATGATAAATTTCCACCCATGACACCCGTGAATAGGTAACATGGAACATACATTATGTTCAAAAATATATTTATAACCATGAATTGGATTATATACCTCACCCACTAATGAAACCAACTGGTATATTTTGGATGTATCTAGTGATAAAGAACATATCCATACTCACTCAGAAAATTACATTATGAATATTCCAAAAGAATGTCAGGGTGGTGTATTTCCTTTCCCCCATGAATAAATTCCATTACCATATTATGATGGAATGAGTAGGTAATAAGTGGGACAATATCCCATCTTAAGTTGAATACGATTTCGAGTTTATAGTGGAGATAAAAATGTGCAGGCTTACATTCCTATTAACACTTTCTATAGTGTCACTACATCATAGAAAGAGTTGAATAACTTGTTTAGCATATTTTGTCACTAGTACCGATAAAAGGATATATTCATATTCATATCACTAAAATTAAGGAAGCAAAACACTATGATAATCATGAATAAGTGGTTTCTCAAGAGAAAGCACACACTATTTCTCCCATATAAGAGGATTATTGGTTTAATATGGTAATGAACAAGGTACCATTTTGGGATAATATTATTGTTCCAATCGGGGATCACCAAGTGAGAGGAAAACATGCATTAGGACAGGCACTTTTTCAATTAAAAAAATACCAGAAAGATATTCCAACGGCCTAGGATTTATCTCATATCCTCGTTTGGGCTAGCTCTTACCAAGTGAGAGTGATACATGCCTCAGTAAAAGATCTTATTCTTATCAAAAAAAATATTGGTGACATACTACCAATTCATAGGATCTAGATCATATCCCCAATCATAAAAAGGCCCACTGGGTGAGAGTGGAACATTCCTTGACACTGGATCATATTTCTATCAGTGATGTTGCCTGACATATTCCAATAGCTCATGGAATCCAATATCATATCTATAATTCTTAAAATGAACAACTACACCAATATCCTTCTAAGGCTATACATTAAGAGGCTCATACCCTTTCATTCATTTGGAAGTTCCGATGAAAAATTTTGACATGGAAGGGATATCAAGACAATGATCATATTACTGTTCCAATAAGGGCTCACCGACTAGGAGTGGTACATGCCATGGGAACAGATCATTTTACTATCAAAAAATACCAGCAACATACTCTAGAGAATCAGTATTGAGCTTATATCATCATTTAGACCATGTCTCACCATGACATATCATTACATGCCTCAGGATCAGATCATATTATTATCAAATAATCTCATTGGCATATTCTAGTATCTTATCAATAGTGGGATCATACTCCAGTAGCATTATGAGGTAATCATAATATTCCATCAACCATTATACAATTGTTTCATATCCATGTATAATCCCATATTTAAGGTCATCATATTTTGTCCACGACATATAATGAGGCTCATATTTCTAATAATCAGAATGATAGTTTCCATCAGGTTGTTTGAGACAAATTCCCAACACCCTAACGGTCTGTGTAATTTTAAACTAATGAAGAACGTGACCATAACTGTGATAGTCTTCCTCGTGGTAGTGTACAGATGGATCGTAGAGACTCCACTCCTGATATATTCCATGTTCAACCTCCCGATAGTGATTTCTTATTTGAGAAATAAAATCTACCCCTTCCTATAAACCTTCTTATAGATAGGTGTTAAAAACATAGAGTTATTAATATAGAGATAATTGCAAAACATCATGGTCAACCATCTACAGTTCCCCATCAACATCCAGTATCACTTTACTCTAGTGAGCAGGTGGACCCGAGAAGAATCATATTTGGTCTGGCCAGATAGAGGCATTTAAGCTTGATGAAGAGGAAGATGATATTAAAATATAGAGAGAGTTAGTCAGAAAAAACCACCCCACCATGTCATGAACCCTCTCTAATGATGACTATAAAGAAGAATATTACAGTAATAAATAGAGAGAGTTATCCATAACTGACATCCCCACCATGTAATGGCCTCTCACCACTTCTGACTTTGAGAAACCATCAAATCTAGAAAGGAGTACATGAATTATAAATGAAACAATATGTGAGATACTCATCAAAAATTGAAGTCTAGACACCTCCCTTTTCTAGGATATGAAGGTCACCTTCAAACCATCGAGATACACTATTCTTAGCTATACATAGCTACAATCTCTATTGCATGGGACACAAAACTAGAAAAGAACAGCACAAATCTATAGCATGATTTACACCATTGCATTATGACTCTTTGAAAAATTATTTTCGAATCTATTTCATGAATTCTTATTCAGGTATGGTGAAATCCTAGAGTTTTGGAATTCCCCACATGCCTATAATAGCAGACCCCATCAGATATGATGGCTTATAATTTCATTGACACTGGTGAAATCAGGATATCAGGTAACATGAAATAAAGTTTCTCGCTACAATGGAATACCCCCACTTCAACAGTTCCAATACATCACAAATATCGGGAGATAATAGACAATATATCCCTGAACTAGGCCCCTTGAAAAAATGGGAATGCATTTATGACACTAAAGTTGAAGTTTCATTCAACTAGACAACTTCCCATAATGAATGAATTCTATCATGGGATTCCATTTCACCATGATTGTACATGAGAATAATTTCTCTATATTGAATAGGTCACAATAGCATCCTCCATATCGGTCGCCCAGGAGAGAACCTAAGCCCCTGGTGGGGGGGGGGTTCTACCACTTCCTCCACCCATTAGATATTCAATTCCTAAGAGGTTTCAAGAAATATTTGATGCAGCTCCAAATAAACTCCATCCCACTGTGGTGGGGGGGGGGTTATATCACAATTTACATCACCAGTTTTACCATCCTCCAAGAGGGTTAAAGGGAAATCAAGGGTGGTTCTAGATCAACCTCATTCCACTGAGATAGGGTCATTTATATCTCAATTTCCATCCTAGGAATCACCTAATCCTTGACGAGAATCATCATATTCTTAGTAATAGGTTCAAAAAATTCCAATTGTGGAACAAATAGTTCCCATCCAATAGGGTTGGGGGAATTTTCAATATCATCATCATTGTATAGGGAATAAATATTCTCTTGGTAAAGAGGTTAATATTGATGGTCGGCATCCCATCCTTTCCTCCCACCACAAGATGAACCTCTACTATTTTAGGTCCATTTTTCAAAGATGACCAGAAACTCCCTCAAGATCACAATTCATAGAACTATATGGGAGAAATGTATGATTAAGGAATTAAACCATTCTAGTGTTACAATCCCAAATGACCTAATAGAGAAAAGGGTACATGAAATGATCCTGATGCAGGTAGTGCGTAATCATCCTATTATGTTGATGGTAATAGTATAACTACTATTACATAGTTTTCCCATGTGAATGTCATAAATATCAACACAATAAATAATGTGGATCAAGAAGAAAATATAGAGTACCTCAATACAGAAAATATACCCCAAGTGATGTATTTGAATTCACCTACTGAGGTTTCATGTACCCAGAACAAGAGGAGGATAAAAAACCTGACACCTCCAAATATCGAGTTTCCACCTATATGGTGGAACAATACTAAGGATAAAGGGAAAGAAGTGTTCATACCCCACTCATCACCTAGAAGAGTCTATATTACTTCCATGGAAGAGAATTTGCCACAATTGAAGGATGATATAAAAAATCTTAGACAACTCAACAAGGAGCTACTTAGGGGAAAAATTCCCAATGGGCATCGTCTTTGGGTAGAGGTGAATATTCCTCCTCCCATAATACAGTAATGATAAGATAATCCAAAAAGAGTGTCATATGAGAATAAAACTAACTATTGATCCTAGAAGATGATATACATAAATGAGGAAGTAAGAAATGATCATTAATTCCTTCCACTATTGAGACATCCCCTCCCTCACCAAGGTGATCTTCCAGTCTTCAAATGGATCGAGAATTAGTGGGAGATGAAAATGAGGCCACCTCAGCACGACTTTTATACTCTCTATTTAAGGGAGACGGCTCAAATAGCAGTACCTCTGAAATTGTTCTATTCTAACGAGTCCTAGGAAACTCGAATGGAAGCCATGGAATGGTTATGTGCTCTTGTGCAGCCTGAGAAGAATTCATATCTCAAATGAGTGGATGGATCTTTTCCCCCGTAAAATTTTTTAAATCTTACCTTCTCCACCTTTGATAACATGAGATACCCCAAACAAGATCTCCCACATTTTTTTTTGTATAAATGCGGTCTAATGATGGGCCCTCATGATTAAAAGGAGTTGACTAGTCTGAGGAGTTTTATTCAATCCCTAATAGGTCCACACCTTTTTTTGTATATCAGTCTTCTAATAGGATTAGTTGTAGGATGGGAATGCCATTTCCATCAATTCCTTTACCATTTTATCTTCATGCTGAGGAAAATGACAATTGTCGGCTGGAAAAACTAGAATTAATGAATGAATGAGCAGGTGTTTGACTAAATAGAAAAATGGAATGGTCTAAACTATTCACCCAACATCCCAATCTCATAAAAAAATTACGAGATATTTGTGATGAAAATATATTAGATGAGATACATACAACTATGATTTCTATGAAGTATCCAGGTGAATTCAATGATTTTTCTAGAATAGAACAACATTTAGAATATGCCATCTAGTAGACAGAAGAAATTTCTAGACTCATTCTGTTAGCATAGGGAAAAAATATCAGTATGGTATAATATACTATTTTTACCCTCAAACTAGCGGAATCACCCATTAAATCACCTAGGAAGGTACAAGAACACCCAATGCTTTCAATCGAGTAGGAATAGAAACAATGATGGAAGCAAAAAAGATCATGGTCACCTAGGATTTTAGGAATGGGTGAATAAATCATACTCAGTTTCAAGCTATTTCCTTATATACATGAAAAAATACCTACTCAAGAAGCCACTGCCCAGGAAGACCAATGAGTTCAACCTCACCAATCAACCTAACTACTACTGTTTCGATAGAAGAATGGGTCACATGATCCAAGATTTCTTCATCTTCAGAGACATCATTCAAATAATAGTCTATTCCAGACATGTAATGTCAGATAAATCCCTAGTGTAAGTGACTTGTATAACCCTTTCCCATCCAGAAAAAAAAGGTGATTGTAAAATGTTTCATCTTGGTGTGGAGAGAAGTTCAATAATTGGATAACTCAAAAGAAATTTGATCGAGATTAGTCCACCATGAGATCACAGCTTCATATTCCCTTAATGTTTCTACCACCTAGGGATGTTACATCAAATATGCCTCATAAAGGTGAATATGACCATTATATAGAATAGATATAAAAGAAGAAGAGTCATATTTAGATCCAATGCAAGCTCCGACTCTTGTAGATTTCTTACTTAAAAATTATGATGCAAGGGAACCCCCCCCCCCAACAAATATAACCCTCATAAGATGAAGTTAGCATATATTTTTATGTTAATGTGATAAATTTGGAAGACACCTTCTCTAATGGTGGATATTCTTCTCATTATGAGTTTCTCGTAGTTATCCGCATGCATAGGAATTGAGGATACATGGGACAATGAGAGCATGGTTGGGCATAATATTTTATTCATATCCCATAGAGGAAATATATACAGCAAATAACAATGGTTAATCACTCTAGTAATCATAACAGAAATATGGTGGCCTCCTAGAGACCTCCAACGGTTGTCTGAGCCTAGTCATCATGCATGACTTCCTAGTGGGGGTGTGATTATCTAATCATTATAGACAATATAAAAGGTTGGATCAACCTATGAAACCTGAATCATATGCTCCCTCAACCTTTGTGCTAGAACCACACCCATCCACCTTAGATATCCCAACTCTTGAACCATATAATAAAAATCAACCCCACCTTGGGAAGTGTTCGCCTCTAGCTAAAAATTATGACATTATAAAATAGAGATAATTTGTCCTAGCTAAGATCATAATCCTAGATGCACTCCATATTTTAAAATAACTAAGGCTAGCAGTTGTTTAATCCCTCCAGACCCCAAAATGGTTTGAAAAAATCATTGAATACAAGGATTATCAATTGGAGACTATTCCATCATAATTGTATGTTGTAGAATGTTTCTACATAAGGGGAAGTAAACAACCTATGGTGGATAAAAATATGCATGTTTTAGCCCACAATGTATTGGGGACCACCCCTAAAAATTCATAAATTTTTCTCGATAATGATTAAGTGTTCCCAATAAATATAATTAATGAAATAGACCAAATCTAAGATTTTCAAGCCCCTTTAAACCCTAGAAACAATTTAAAATAAAATAAACACTATAAACTCTCTTCTATGACTCTTGTAGTAGGGGATGACAATTTCTCTTCCCATGGCCTCTCTCAACCTGACAGTGATAGAGATACCCTCATATTTCTAACTACATATAAAAATTCCTCCATAAACATAGAGAAGAAAAAACAAGAGGATGATCTCAGGAATTCCCCTCCTATATTTGAGTAAGGTGTCTCCACCACAATTGATGAGCTTTGTTAGGTAAATTTTGGTGGAAAAAATAAAACCCACATACTACACTGATTAGTGTGACGATGCCTCTTAAAGATAAAGAGGTGTATATTTCAGTTCTAAAGAAACATCAATATTTTTTCACATGAAACTATATATAAATACTTGGACTGATCCCAGATGTTTCTACAAACCATTTCATCTAACACAATTACCATCGAGGTTTCAAGATGGAAGACCATAGGATGCACCTCTCTCATGCCACTAATGTACAGGTGGAAGTTGAAAAATTGATCATAACCAACATTGTCCAAAAATGGAATACCCAATATGTATTGATAATGAAGAGACACAAAGCTTGGAATACATGGAAATTACATTACTTTTCCAGAATACTTAAAACATAACAAAAATAGATTCCCAAAGTCTGTATTAGTTGAGTGTCTTTGGAATCTCGGAACAAAATCTCCTAATCATGGTGAAAGATCTTGAATATCTCCCAAAAAGTTCTTCCCCTTTTTTCATTACTAAAACCTTTATTTATATCCTGGGGAAACGAAAACATAAAAAGGGTGAGCACATATGCTCAGTAAGGGTAAACATGGAGAACATCAAATAATCTAGAAACATTTGAATGTAAAAACATGAACATAAAACACGAGTAATGACATAAATCTTGGCAGTACATAAGGAATAGATTACAAAGGAACAATAATCATGATAAAATATCTTCGAAATAAAACATGTAATTGTTGAAAACCATTAAGCACATGATATGATTTCCATTGTAGCCAAGGCATTGCTGCCAAGACCATCATAGTGTATAAAGACCATTACTGAACCAGGCTTACCAGCCGTTACAGCCCTATATTACTGAACCATATTTTACTTACCATTACATCTATGTCTAAATCATGAGATTCAAATTAATAAGAAATTCATTATAGGTATATATATGTCACACCCATCAAATAATGAAATCATTCTTACATGTTCCATAAAACAAAGTAAAATCATTCATCATAACCTAATGAATAAAATGGGTTTCATAATCATCATTCCATCATAACATAATACATATAAAACAAATGGATATAATTTCATGATAAGAAAAATCAAACCTAGTAAATAATAGAGACATTATACGTGACACATAAACATATTAAATAATTTCATTGTATAAGGAGAATTGTTTTGATAAAACACTTTAAATTAATTCTTGGGGAAAATATCATTTCTTCTTCAAAATATTTTTCTTTTCACAAAACGGCATGAAATTTTAAAAGAAAAGTATTTTCTTTAAAATAAACATGAATAATTGTAGAGTAAGCTTCATGAAAATTAGGAGTTATGAAATCGTAAAAATCATTTCGTTCCATATAAGTTAAAAAAACATTCTTCTCGTACTTTTTCCAGAAAAGTCCAAAATTACCTCGTATGGTAAAAAAAAGAAAGATTTCCTCCATACAATGTAGTAAAAGACAAAAAAAGGGTAAAAATGACTTTAAACATACATGCAAGAATAGTCAAAATTTTATGAAAACATTTTTAGAAAACATGGATATGGATGATAAACATAACTCCAGTAAATACTTACGAATAAACAATCCCAGATAAGAACGATATTGGAATAATTATCCCTTACCTTATGTCCAATTTCTTCCGTATGTGTCTGAGACTCCTGTATAGTGGGTTTAAAAAAATTATTAACTTATAAAATAACTATAATAATAGTTATGATATCATATATGATTCACTTACGACTATATATTACCCATTTATTTTTCAATTCTATGTTAAAGCAGCGTTTTGGGTAAAATCCTTTCATTTATCGTACGTGTTTTGACTTGTAATTATTCATATGATTACTTAGATCATTATTACTTACCTCCAGATTGTGAAACATGATTTATATAAAATATATATTCATAATATATATATATAATAGATCGATTAATGGAATGAAATACACCATTCATAGAGATGATAGGTCATACGTACGCATGAACGTTGTTTTCGTTTCCTTATTAAATTGAATGGAAGTAATTAAATAACATATACATAAGTCCAGAATCGTTATTATTTCATATATTTCATGATTATTTACTATATATACTTTATAATCATTATGTAATGGTTAACATGGGGAATAAATCTCATCGCGTCATGGATATGGTAATCTGTACGTACGCATGAGGGATGATATTGTTCCCATAATTGTTGAATGGAATTGAAGGGGATGATATAATATCTCATAATTATTATGATGGTATAATAAACAAATATAGTTATTATTTCCACCATTATACCCATCCATGTATGGCGGTGGTTGAAAAACGGATTACACCATGGCATGGAGATTGTAATCCTTACATACGCACGGGCGGTGATTTCATTTTTTTCTAGGATGGATATAAGGTGAAATAGGGTTGTTTCATATTTATAACAATATATCAGTATAGTAGTGATACTGATGTTATTACTTTATAATAAAAAAACTAATGAAGAGTAATTACAAGAAGAATTAAAGTTGAAAGAATCGGTAGAAGAGATTACCTCTTCCTCGACATGCCTCTTTTTTAAACATCCTCTCAGGGCACTAGAGTTGGCCTTTTGAGAAGACTAGAACCTCAATAATATGACTGTAGAGTCTGAGAAGAGGAATTGGCAGGGGTTAGCCGAGCTTGACGTCTTAAAATCGAGTGAAGAGGAGTGGGAAGGAGGATCCCTTTTATAAGAGAGGAGACTTGCACTTTTAGAAACCTCCAAAATAGTAATTTATAATAAACTCGAACTCCAACTGAAAACCTCCAAAATGACTCAAATTTGAAGATGAGAAGATATAGGGTTGTAATATCATCATAAAATAAAATTTATACGTGTTTGGAATTAATTTTAAACCATATCAATTTTATTTGTCCTGATTTAATCTATTTAATTTTATTTTTTGTAATAATATTTTATATATTAAATTATTATAAATACTTAATTATGTGTTGTGAATTTTCCATAATTGGATAATTTATGAAATTTACAACTATATAATTTTAAAATTTATAATTTTTAAATAATTGTTTTATTTTTAAACAATTTAATAAGATATTATTTTTATAAAATATCAATAGTATCAATTTTGACACTATTAATTCATTGGAATTTAAATAAAAATCCACACATGGAATATATTTGAAAAAATATATTTAATAAATTCCTAAAATTTTATATTCTTCTATAGAATTGTTTAGAACATTAATTAGTTCATATAATGTTTATTTTAATATTTTTAAAACCATTTATTTGATATTTCCCTTAATAAAATAATTACTAAAAACTTATTGTATAATTATTTAATATACTTAATTGATGCATTTAAATTAAAAAAAATTATAAGATTAATATAAATCTAATATCATTCATAATAATAATTTTAGTCGAATTTATCTTCTCAAAAAAGCAACTTTTAAAATGTTAACTTTATTAAAGTATACAGGTGACAACATTGACATCATATAAAATAAAATAATATAAATATAATAATCTGTTTTATAAGGCTCCAAATGGTCCAGAAGTATACCTTTGGATGAATAGGTTATTGATATACTCATACAATAAGGTTTGGTCAATTTTCTGGTCATTGTTATGGGTATTATTATTTAAATAAAAACTATATTATTGATTTTTCACTAAAAATATAATTTCTGCATCATTAATGCATAAGCTATTAAACTAATTATATATTTCTTATAAAACACAAATAAATTACCATGATTAATAAAAAAGATAACTTTTAAATTATTATTTATAATCTAATTTGTATTAAGTATAACCTTATATTATAAATACATTAATTATTAAAGATTGTGTGATACATATTTCAGTTTCATTAAATAAAATAAATTAAAGGTCGTAATCACATACAAGTGGGTTCCAAAAGATTACATTTAGACCCAATTATATTTTAGGATGAATTATAATCATCCAATTATATTAATAGAAGTGTTTGGGAAATTTTATAATATTATTTTCACCCTTAATTACCTGATTTACTTTTAACTGTTGTAAATAAAATTTTCCATAGTTACTATTCATAAGGACTTAAAATAAAAAGTAGCATATTAACAAAATTTGGACCTACTGATTCCAAATATGTAATCCATTTTTCCAAATTCAAAACATAGAAGTTACAAAATTTAATTTAAAATTAATCCCACTATTTGGAAAATGGGTTTTAAATGTTAAAACATTGCAAATATTGAAATGTTTTTACCTATGAATTCAATGTAAACTTAATTCTAATGACATAAATTATATTAAATGGTATAAATATATTCTATTTATACTTCAAAACCATTCAATAATATATTTTAACAATTTAAAATATTTTGATGAAAAAAGTTGTTTTCAATTAAAATTTATTGTATTTTTACTATTCATCAAAATAAGAAACTTATCAGAAAAATATCATAAATTTATCCAAAGTAATTTTTTATATCTTGATTATAAGGAATAAGTTTAATTTTTGAAATTTATTTTATAAATATGACAAAACTATATTTAATGTGGGTGAGCCATCAAAAGGAGGCAAAACAACATTGTTTAAATAATAATTTATTTACCAGAAATAATTATTTTTCTCTCATACCATGTTCTATAATATTTTAAAGATGAATGATAATATTATAAAATTAAATATTTGGTTAATAATATTCATAACGACTAGTTCATAATAATATTATAACAATATATCGTTGTTTAGTAAAACTCGGTATTGCGTACAACACACATTATTGAGGAAGGTCGCTCTTGCGTGCAACACAAGCCAAGAATAGTGTTGGCATATACTATAAGATAATATGGTGTTGCATATAGCTCAATATGATCTTGGTGTAGCATAAAACACAAGACATCAAAGTAATTAAAAATAATATTTCTCATAAAATCTCAGGGTGTCACATTCTACCCCCCTTAAAATGAATTTCGCCCACGAAATTTGTCGCGGTTATAAATCGTTTACTACATGAAAGTTTATTTCATAGAAACATACATCATAAAAATAATACTAAATCTTAATTTTAAAAAGTAAATTAAGAAACGTAACGGATACCCAAATTAACTCATCACTGGGTTTCCACATAGGAGAACATAGGTGAAAACATGGATATAGAAGAGAAATCTAACCATATGATAGAGAGTTATAAAGAACATGGCTATGAAAAAGACAACAATCACAAAGCCATAAATTTGTGATGATCAATGGTACCATCTGATTAATTAGATATGAGGGTACTAGGAAAATATTTTTGGTTTTCACGATCCTTTCCATAAATTTGAAAATTCTGAATTAGAAGAAATACTTACTTGATTTTGGTACAATCTCACCATTGGTCGTTCCTTGAACAATTTCGACTTCGTATCTTAAACAAATGATGTTGAATTTGTCATTAATGTAGTGTTATAAAATCATGTGATAGAATGATGGGTCATTCCATCTGTCTCAAACTAAATGTAAAAAAAAGTTATTAAATATACATAATTCCATATATGGTAATATTAATCGTATATGGATCAAAAAATGGACTGATTCATTATATATCATACCAATTAATAAAATAAAACTAATTTCTACAAATCAAGGACTTCTTGTAGGCTAGTAGTAGGTGATAAAGGCCTGTCGTACTTCAGTTGTGGGTTCGATTCCCGTAGCCCAGTCCGATTATACGGGTTGTCCTTTATTCTAAAACTATACTATTATAACATTTCAGAAATAAAATCAAAAAGTTCTACCCTTAAACAATACTATCTGATTTCTAACTTAATTCATTCAAATATTTAGGCTTATCCAAAATACTTATGTCCAATCTCATAGTATAATGAAAAATATTACTAGAGAAGTCATCTACCAAGCATGTGAATACCATCATTTATCCCCCATATATTATAAGATATATATTGTTGGTCGTATTCCAATCATGTGAATACCTTAATCATGTATTCTCTTGAAACATGAATTACCATAGAACCTTAGTTCAAACACGAATGCTGTCAAAAGTTAACTCTTTCCACATACCAAAATCCAAAAATTTCTATATACTCAAACCATGATGTCACTTTTTCCTTATATTAGTCATTAACTCATTAATACTATCAAACAAATTATTTTCTCCTTATCCCTTAATTATGCACATATCATCTAATTTCCAAACATATTTCAATCACTTTTCATGGATACCGATATCATATAATTATTTAAAACCGATATATAGATATTCCAATATTCCATAATACTATAAATGAGATTCCACATCAATATTTTGGAAACCTGTTACATATACACTTAATAATTCCACCAATTCGTTGTAATATTCAAACTCACCTATAGTGATCACATGTGACTTCACTTTTTCCTTTCCTTTAATAGGTTGTTGATGTCGATCATCATTAACCCTTGGATTAGGGTATTGGTTAGCATAATTCCCCACTTCCTTGCATTTGTAGTATTGAAGTTTTGGTGGTGTGTTATCTATAGTCTTTTCTTTATTCACATCATTAGCTACCTTTTTCCCATTACATCGACACTCACCTGCTCGATGACCTTATTTTTCACACTTAAAACATTTTATAGTCCCTTTAAGACAATCCCCACCATGCTTCTTTACACACATTGAGCATAAAGAAAATTCCTTCTTTTTTTCACCATTGTTTTGAGATTTTTCCTTGAACTCCATCTTTCGTTTCTAGTCAAAACCATGAGATGGATATGTAACACCAACTTCTAGTTCTACCTTGATAGCACAACATACAATTTTTTCATAGCTACTAAAGTCTTCTATAGCTAATTCACTTTGAAGATGTTGTTTTAAGCCACTAAAGAATCAATCAACTTTACTTTTAGGTTGGACGATAAAGCCAGATTCATACCTTGCAAGCCTTGTGAAATTCACCTCATATATACCAACAGATTCATCATCCTTTTTCTTAAGCTCATGGAACTCCTTTTCCATCTTTTATAAAATAATACAAGGGAAGTACATATTAAAAAACATGTTCATGAACTTATCCCATTCTATGGATTCAATTTCATCTTGGGGCCTTGTATTCTTAATTAGAGTCCAGCACTGGTCTGCTTCACCTTCTAAATGGTAAACAACCAAAATGAATTTTTCATGTTCTGAATAGTGAAGTATGGAAAATATCTTTTCAATGGTACTGATCCATTTTTCAGAAATAAGTGGATAAGAAGACCCATTAAAAGAATGTTGATGTTGCCTCGTGAAGGACTCAATAGAATGTTTTTCCCTTCTCTGATCATTTGGAAGGCCAAAATGATGCATATCTTGTGTAAGTATAGTAATAAGATTTTTCAATCCTTCTCCCATAACATTGGTTCGTTCAGTAGGAAAATCATTTCATTGTCGATTATATTGATCAACATGTTTCCTTAGGGTTCCAGCCATCTTCTAAAACCCAAAAAGAATAGTGTGAGAGGAAAAACTAATGATAGGAAAACAACATAATAAAGGGGGAGTAACTTCAATATCTAACATCGTAGGTTTAATTCTAAGATTGTTACCATAATTCTAGGACTTTAAACTATACTTATACTTAACATTAGGGACATACCGAGAAATACCTTTGAAATATCTATAGGGATCTCACAAAAGTATTCGCATCCTTGTTTCCAAAGCTTGACTAAACCTTCACCCTGATACCAACTGTAGCGGTCTGGAATTATTTCCACAGGACTAGAATTGATACCCATCAGAGCACTCCAAGAGTGACTACACCCCCTAGGCATGACATATCATCATCCCTAGTGGCATCCATTTCCTCATGAAGCCCTTGGCTGGAGATCCATGCTTCGTCCAACGCTCACACGTGAGAGTTCCTAAGGTTAGGATTCATTCTTACCTCATTTTCTCTAACACCAACTATAGAGACCCAAATCATGAAGTACATGGACATTACATAAATTTTTTAGAATACTTAATACATAACAAAAATAGATTCCTAAAGAGAGTATTAGTTTAGTCTATTTGGAAACTCGGAACAAAAACATCTAATCATGGTGAAAGATCTTCAACATCTCCCATAAAGATCTTCCCATTTTTTCTTACCTAAAACCCTTATTTATATCCTAGGGAAAAGAAAACATAAAAAGGGTGAGCTCAAATTCTCAGTAAGGGTAAACATGGAGAACATCAAACAATCCATAAACATTTGAACGTAAAAACATGAACTTAATACATGAGCAATGACATATATCATGGTAGTAAATAATTCATGTTCACAAAGTAACATTAATCACGATAAAATATCATGGGAATAATACACATAATTGTGTAAAACCATTAAGAACATGATATGATTTCCAATGTAGCCAAGGCATTGCTACCAAGACCATTATAGTGGACAAGGTCCATTACTGAACCAGGTTTACCAGCCATTCCAACCCTGTATTACTTAACCAGATTTTACTTACCATTTCAGCCATGTCTATCTCATGAGATATAAATCATTAACCAAAGAATTTGAGGGATATATAGGTCCCACCAATCTCATAATGAAATTATTCTTACGTGTTCCACAAAATAAACGTAAATCATTCTTCATAACCCAATCAATAAAATGGGTTTCGAAAACATCATCCCATCATAACATAATCTATATAAAACAAATGGATATCATTTCATCATAAAAAAATTCACACCTTGTAAATAATATAGACATTATACTTGACACATAAACATATTAAATAATTTCATTGTATAAGCAAAATAGTTTTGATAAAACACTTGAAATTAATTCTTGAGGAAAATATCATTTGTTCTTCAAAATCATCTTTTTTTCAAAAAATTACATGCAATTTTGAAACAAAATGATTTTGTTTAAAATAATAAGGAAATATTGTAGAGTAAGATTCATGAAAATAAGGCGTTATGAAATCATAAAAATTTGTTCATGTCGTATAAGTTAAAAAACATTCTTTTTCTACTTTTTTCAGAAAAGTCAAAAAGTATCTCATATGGTAAACAAAAGAAAGATTCCTTCAATACCATGTAGTAAAAGTCCAAAATGGGTAAAAATTACTTTAAACATAATGGAATAATAGTAAATATTTTATGCAAACATTTTGAGAAAACATTGATATGGATGATAAACATAACCCTAGTAAATACTTACGAATAAACAATCCCGGATAAGAAAGAGATTGGAATAATTATCCCTTACATTATGTCCAATTTCATCTGTATGTGTCCGAGACTCATGTATAGTGGGTCTAAACATATTATTAACATATAAAAAAACCATAATAATAGTTATTATATCATATATTATTCACTTACAACTTTATATTACCCGTTTATTTGTCAATTCCATGTAGAAGCAGCATTTTGGGTAAAATCATTTCATTTATCATACGTGTTTTGAATTTTAATTATTCATATGATTATTAGATCATGATTACATACCTCCATAATTTAAAACATGATTTATATATAATATATATTCATAATATATATATATATATAATAGATCGATAAATGGAATGAAATACACCGTTCATGGAGACGATAGTCCGTACGTACGCATGAACGCTGTTTTCATTTCCTTATTAAATTGAATTGAAGTAATTAAATAGCATATACATAAATCCAGTATAATTATTATGTCATATATTTCATGATTATTTATTAGATATACTTTATAATCATTCAGGAATGGTTAACATGGAGAATGAATCTCATCGCGTTGTGGAAACGGTAATCCATACGTACGCGCGAGCAATGATATTGTTCCCATAATTATTGAATGGGATTGGAGTAGATGATATAATATCTCAGAATCAGTATGATGTTATAATAATCATATATAGTTATTATTTCCATCATTATACCCATCCAAGTATGGTGGTGGTGGAAAAACAGATTACACCACGACGTGGATATGGTAAGCCGTACGTACGCACGCACAGAGATTTTAATTTTTGTAGGATGGATATAAGGTGAAATAGGGTTGTTTAATATTTATAATAAAATATCAGTATATTATTGATACTTATGTTACTACTTTATAATGAAACAACTAAAGAATAGGAAGTATAAGAAGAATGAAACTTGAAAGAATCGGTAGAAGAGATTACCTCTTCCTTGACATGCCTCTTTTAAACTTCCCCTTAGGGCACTAGAGTTTGCCTTTTGTGAAGATCAGAACATATATAATATAACTAGAGAGGTTGCGAAGATGAATTGGTAGGGGTTGTCTGAGCATGAAGGCATAAAATTGAGTGAAAAGGAGAGGGAAGGGGTGCCCTTTTATAAGAGTCGATAGGGACACTTTTGGAAACCTCCAAAATACAAATTCATAATAAACTCAAACCCCACATAAAAACCTCTAAAATGACTCAAATTAGAATATGAGATGATATAGAGTTTTAATATCATCATACAATAAAATTTTGAAATGTTGGGAAATTATTTTAAACCTTATCAATTTGATTTATCCTTATTTAATCAATTTAATTTTATTTGTTGTAATAATATTCTAATTTTTAAATGGTTATACATACTTACTTATGCATTGTGAATTGTCCATAATTGGATACTTTATTAAATTTAAGACTATATATATTTTAAATTTATAATTTTTAAATATTTTTGTGATTTTTATACAATTTAATAATATGTTATTTTTATAAAATAACAATAGTGTCAATCTTGAAACTATTTGTTATTTTGAATTTAAATAAAATCCACACAGAGGATATATTCGAACAAAAATATTTAATAAATTCCTAACATTTCATATTAATCTATTAAATTCATGTAGCACATTAATTAGTTCATATAATAATTATTTTAATATTTTAAAAACCATTTATTTGATATTTCTCTTAATAAAATAATTACTACCACATTTTTGTATAATTATTTAATATATTTATTTTTGCATAAAAATTGAAAATAAAATATTAAGATGATGATAATTCTAATATATTTAATTAGAATACTTTTAGTCTAATTTATCATCTAACACAACCAACTTATATAATGTTATCTTTATTAAAGTATGAAGGTGAGAACTTTGACATCATTTAGAATAAAATAATATAAATGTCATAATCTGTTTTATAAGTCTCTGAATGGTCCACAAGTATACCCATGGATGATTAGGGTATATATATACTTAAAAATAAGGTTTTATCATGTTTGTGGTCATTTTTATGGGTATTATTATTTTAATATAAACTATATTATTGTTTTTTCACTAAATAAATAATTTTTTCATCATTAATGTATAATCTATTAAGGTAATTATATATTTATTAAAAATGAAAAATAAATTACCATGATGAAGAAAAAAAATTATCTTTCAAATGATTCTTTATAATCTAATTTATATTATATATAAGTTTATATTAAAAATACTTTAATTATTAAAGTTTGAGTGAGACATATTTCACTTTCTTTAAATAAAATAAATTAAAGGTCTTAATCACATCCATGTGGGTTCTAAAATATGCCATTTAGAGCCATGTATATTTTAGGACGAAATATAATCATCCAATAATATTAATACAAGTTTTAGGGTAATTTTATAATATTTGTTTAACCCTAAATTATCTGATTTACCTTTAACTGTTGTAAATTAGATTTACCGTAGTTACTATTGATAATTCCTTAAAATAAAAAGTAGCCTATTAACATAATTTGACCTAATGATTCCTAATATGGAATTCATTTTTCAAATTCAAAACACAGAAGTTGTAGTATTTAATTTAAAATTAATCCCACTGTTGAGAAAACGAATTTTAAAAGATAAAAAATTGCAAATGATTGAAATGTTTTTACCTATGAATTCAATGTAAAATTAATGCTAATAACATACATTATATTAAATGGTAAAAATATATTCTATTTATACTTTAAATCCATTCAATAATATATTTTATCCATATAAATTATTTTGATGAAATAAGTTGTTTTCAGTTAAAATGTAGCATATTTTTACTATTCATCAAAATAAGAAACTTTTCATAAAAATATCAAAAATTTATCCAAATTAAATTTTTATATCCTGATTCAAAGGAAGAAGTTTAATTTGTCAAATTGAACTTATAAACATGTAAAAAAATAGATTTAATGTGGGTGTGCCATCAAAAGGTGACAAAACTACATTTTTTGAAAAATACATATTTTACCAAAAAAAAATTATTTTGTTCTCATACAATGTTCTATAATATGTGTAAGATGAATGATTATGTTATAAAATTAAAAATGTGGTTAATAATATTCATAACGGCTAGTTCATAATAATATTATAACAATATATTGTTGTTTAGCAAAACTCCATTTTGCGTACAACACATGCTATTGAGGAAGGTCGCTCTTGCGTGCAACACAAGCCAAGAATTGTGTTTGAATATACTACAAGATAATACGATGTTGCATATAGCATAAGATAATATTGGTGTACCGTACAACACAAGACATCAAAGTAATTAAAAAGAATATTTTTCATCAAATCTCGGGGTGTTACAACTAACATCATCTATATCAAGAAACAAAATGGTAAGATCAGGGCATGCATCGATTTTAGAGACCTTAATTGAAACTACCCAAAGGATGACTTCACATTTCATATCATATAACTATGGATCAATGCAATGTATAGATTCCAAACACTTTCCTTTGTTGATGGGTATTCAGGGTACAATCAGATAGATATGTCCCCTAAAGATTAATAGGACAATGCATTTAGAGCACCCTAAGGAATAGTTTTTTATTAGTTCATTCCCTTTTGATTAAAGAACTTTGGTGCAACATATAAATGTTCTTTGAATGATATCTTTAATAAATTTTTTGGGATGAATAGTTGAATTTTGTGTCGATGATCTGCTTAGGAATTCTTAAAAGTGATGTGATCACTTCACATAACTTGAAATAGTCTTCTAAAAGCTGAGAAAAAATAGTTTTAAGATGAACCCGCTCAAATGTGCATTCGGTGTAATATCAAGGATGTTCCTTTGAATTGTGGTACACCAGCAAGGAATTGACATTAGACCAGAAAAAACCATTGCAATCATGTAAATTTTATCCCCTTAGATTCTCAAAGAACAGAGGGGGATCCAAGAGAACCTTTCCTACATTTTTTATTTCATAGAAAATCTATGAAGAACATCTCTCCCCATCACCAAGCTAATTAATAATGGAATCACATATTGATGGAATGGGAACAACCAAGAAGCCTTTGAGAGTCTCAAGCAGTACCTATTGAACCCCCAGGTCCTAATTCCCCAAGTATAAGGAAATCCACTCATCTTACATGTGGCCATTATGGAATAATCACTTGGTGCACTCCTCACATAGAAAAATGATATAGGTAATGAGAAAATTATCCAATACCTCAATTGAATGATTCTAGGAACTAAAACAAGATATTATTATGTTGATAAGAACATCCTCACACTCATATTTGTATTTTAAATGATAAGTCATTATTTTAAGAACCACAAAGTCCACATAGTCTCTCGAATAGATCCACTCAAGTGCATAATTTTTTGACTATATTAACTAGGTATTTGGACCCATGGGTGGTCGTTCAACAATAATATGAAACTCAATTCATGTCATATAAATCAGCAAAAGGGAATTCCCTGGATAAATTCCTTGTGGAACATCCCACCACAAAAAGTACACCATTAGACACTATGCTTCCAGATGAGGAGGTTTTCTATTCCCATGAAACTCCCCATACATGCGAGGTGTATTTCGATAGTTCCTTCCAGATTCTGATCAATATGATACTTGAAAACCTGAAACTCAATCGGGTTTTCTTAGGGATTGTATTTTTTTCATCATACAAAAAAAATTTTCACCACAATTTATCACAATCCAATGGTTTCAAAAATGATGAGGAAGAATACCAAGCCCTCATCACTGACTTAGAACAAACCCTATAGCCATAGAGAGCCAACCTTAACATCAAAGGGGATCCATAACTAGTGATAAACAAAATCAATTGTGAATATTCCTTCCAAAAGGAATACCCCCCACATAGTTGGATTTGTTATATTATTAATAGATGAGTTCCCTTTTGATCCCACATTACATAATGTTCTCCGCTGATATATTGATCACGCTGATGCATTTTCTAATACAACCTCATTCTTGGTTGACCCTAACCAGGAAGAAGTGATCTTCCACATCAACCACAATAGAATGGTCTCATCAATCACCTAATTTGACATGGAAAAAATAAATAATTTCAACACCACCCCAAATTGTGAGGAACCAATATCCACCCCAAGATGAATGGAGACCATAATTAACTATCTAAAAATGGGAATCTCTTAATATAACATGATTGAAGGGAAAAAATTTGACATCGATCAGTAAACCTTACCCTCTGGGATGGTCCAACTGAGAAAAAATCATTATATACATGAGGCTTCAATAGAATCCTCCTCACATGCATTGTAGAAAGAGAGATTCCCTCCTTTATAGAAGAAGTCCATGAAGGATCCTACAACACTCATCAGTCTAGAAGTAGGCTCTCCCACCAAATTTGGAGGTTAGGTTACTGTAGGAAAAAATGATACAAGACTGTGTGGAATTCACTAGGAAATTCCATGCATTCCCAATTAATGAAAACATTATCCATTAACCCTAAGATTTTATACATACAGAAAAATATTCATGTATATTTTCCCTATGGGGTATGGATGTTGTGAGGCCATAACCCACAGTCATTGTTAAGAAGTTCAAGTATATCCTCAGCTCAACATATTTCTTTTTCAAATGGGCTGATATTATACACCTCAAGGAAGTCATGATGTAGAATATCATCAACTGTATAAAGTTACATATCATTACAAGGTCTGTAATCCCTCACAAGATATTCACGGATAATGACACCAACTAATATTATAAAGAGTTTAAGAAATTATACCAGGAGTCCAACATTGAGACCAATAACTCATCCTACTATCATTCAAGGAAAATGGATAGATATATTCCTTCAATAAGACTCTATTGAACATATTACAGAAGATGGTGAATAAGGAAATGAAGTCCTAACCAAAAAATATTATCCATGCTTTATGGGCCTACAATACCCCCATGCATACTACTATATAGAAAACTACATATTAATTGGTGAAAGGAAGTAATGATGTGTTACCTATATAATTATAATTTCCCTTGCTTAGAATAGCTATCTATTTATAACTCTTAGATGATGATAATTATCAAAAGTGGTTGGATTAATTAGAATTGCCCGATGATAATAGGTTGCATACATTGCACAAAGTTGATTTCCACCAGAATCAGATTGCATGAGCCTTCAAGAAAAAGGTATTGCACTATTCGTTCCATCAAAGAGAATGGTTATTGGATATTATGACCCTGATGATACTAAGAAAGAATCCTCTAATGTAATAAACCAAATGGGAAGGACCTTATATAATAAATAAGGGTTATCACAATAGTGCTTACACACTAGCCACAATGGATGGGGAATATGTAACATCCCCCACCAATGAAAGGTTTCTCCAGAAATATGTTGTGTCAATACCATAAAGAACTATAATTGTACTGACCTTGTGTTGTTAAAATTCACATAATATTTTCTGACCAGTAGACAATTTACAATAAAAAACATGTCTTGCCCACATGATAATAAACTATATGGAACACATCATGAATACATGATATTAAATTGTATGAAACTCATTCTAACCTCACGATGTTAAACTGCATGAATTGTTTCATGACCACATGATAATAAAATGTATGGAACATGTCCTGAACACAATACAATAAACCACATGAAACATGTCCCGAATACATGATGTTAAATTATATGAAATTAATTGTTACCTCATAATGTTAAACTGGTCAAAAGATGTCCTCGACACATTACAAAAAACTGTACTAGACACTTCCTAACCACATGAAAATAAACTGCTTCTAACATGTACTAAACACGTGATGTTAATCTTTAGGGAACTCATACTGACCTCATAATTTTAAACTATATAGAAGATGTCCTGGCCTCATGATGTCAAAATGCGTGGAATATATCCTAACCACATGAAAATAAACGATACTGAACATTTTCTGACCACATGACAATAAACTATTAGAAACACGTATTGACTATGTAACATTAAATTTTATAAAACTCCTTCTATACTAATAATGTTAAACTGCACATAATATATCCTGACCACATGATAATAAACTCTACAGAACATGTCCTGACCAAATGAAAATTAAATGTATATAACACATCCATGACACATGATCTTAAACTATTTGGAATTCATCATAACCTCATGATGTTTAACTTTATAGAGTATTTCCTAATGACATGGAAATAAAATGTATAGAACATGTACTAACCACATGACGTTAAACTGTAAAAAACACTTCCTAACCACATGATGCTGAACTACACGATAGTTTTCCTTACCCCATGACGTTAAAAAATATGGAAGGCATCCTCACCACATGACTTTAAACTAAACTGGAAGCACTATATCACCAAATATTCACCACACATGTGCTAGATATTTGTGAAAGAGAAATGGAGTGACCACATACATATGTTCAATTCAGATCCTCATAGAGAAAAATACACATTAAATATCTATGTTTGGCTTGAATCCTGGCCCAATAGGATAAGCAGTGATACCCAAGCCTCCAGTCATGAATCCAACCATAGTATATATTTTTCAAATTATGTAACCTTTGTTTCCACCACATGACATAAAAATAAATAGATCCTCAATATTCATCATCTTTTACATCGAGTGACATTCTTCTATATAGCATAATGTTAAACAGCACGGTTTATGCCCTGTCCATATGTCATAAACTACACGGTTTTACAAGAAATGTGTGTGGATTGATTCCTACCATCACAAGATATGTAGTGATACATATAATTCCATTCTTGTTCCCATTCAAAACATTTCTATTATTTCATGTTGAGTTACCTTTGTCCATACCACATGACATTAAACTGCATGGCTAATGTACTCTCCATTTAAAAATAAACTATATAGGTTTTTACAACAATGTATGGATTGATTCACATTTAGATGAAATATGTACGGACGCATTAATCCTATATCATGGCTCATCCACCACTTGATAAAAAATCCCCCTATCATTTCTATAATTGACTCCATGAAATGAGGATAACCTTTTTCATTCCTTTTTTATCACACCAATCGCAGTTAATATGAGATTGGGAATTTGGGAAAGGGATTCCCTATATGATCGAGACATATCATCTCGTTATAGTGTTAGCATGGTCCTAAATGCAAGACCTTAAGATATACACCATGAGTCCTCATGCATGATGTTAAATTACACAGTTGATTTATTTTTCATGATATAAAAATTTGTGTCATTACAAACCCCGCTTGAGATAAACAATATCAATGGGGTTGGCCTCCCATCGTACTAATATACCAGAACTATGCGTGTTTTGATTCCTTCCATAATTGGATACAGAGTGATTCTCAAACCTCCATTCATGGAACTATATGAAATATTCCTATTTTCATGTCAGGGAGCCTACTTACCTTCCATAAGAAATTACAATTAATATTTCATAAAGAACTATGTGTGGCTTGATACCTATCATTATAGGATACATAGTGGCACCCAAATCCTCAATTCTATGCCAATGTCCAATCATCAATGGGGCAGTTCCCCCCTCTTTGTGGGGTTTAGAACTACCTAGAGAGTTTCCCATTCAATAATTGTGTGTGTATTGATTCCTATCCATATAGGTTATGTAGTGAGGCATGGATTCCCAAAATTATTCCCAACTACAACAATCAATGAGAATAATTCCCCCCCTATGTATATGGGTTAGACATGCATAGAGATTTTCCCATTACAGAACTGTATGTGGATTGATTCCTATCATCAATGAATATATAGTGATTTATGGATACATAATATTATGTCTAGTTTCAATAATATACATGAAAATTTCCATCATTTATTATGTATGGGTCAGACCAATGCAGGGAACTTGTATTCAAGAACTACATGTGGCTTGATTATTATCATAAAAGGATATATTGTAGAACCCATATCCTCAATAATAGGTCCATATACCATAATTAATGATAAAAATGAACCCTTAACTACATATGGTGTAGATCTATGCAACAAACATCCATACCACATGATGCTAAACTGTAAGTAAGGGAACATCTTTACCGCATCACATTAAACTGCATGATAAATTTCCTTGTTGAATGACATTAAAATTGCATGAAATTTTATTTCCTAACACATGAAGTTAAAAGGTGTAGAACATAACCCATCACATCCCTTATAAATGGACCATTATAGCATGACCTCAATCAACCAGGGAATGGGGTTGTTTTGTCATATTTTCATCCCCTAACCCACAAATCACACTTCATGTCTTGGGAGCCTCATGATGTAGAAAACCATTCATGGATACTAGAATTAAAATAGATCTATATTCTTAATGATGATTGTGATGAAAAAGGGATTATCCCTACCAAATAGAGACATATTGGCCCTATATGAAAGGATATATGATCCTTGTGACCTTGGCGTCATTGCCACTGAACTCAACACCATAGGGTGTTTTGTGCCATCCCAAACATGATTATCCTATATCCTTACTCATGACTCAAGAACCTAATTATATTATTTAAAACATTTTAATCTCGCATTTAGAAGGATATTGGAGTTCTATTGGCTCTGGGTATCTTAATTAGGATCTTTCATAAAATTATGCTCATAATAGGTCCATATCTTTCATGACCTAAAATTGTATACACTTTGTTCAAAGCTGTAAAACCATAAATTATATCTTTGGATGGTCCAAATATTAAGGCCATAAACTTATAATAAGAGTAACAGAAAAAATTATAGGTTGAAACCCTGTAAAGTTAAGACTGAGTAAGATTCAAGTCCTTACTCACTAAAACTTTTCATCTGTAATGTTTAGGAAAGGTTAGAGTAAAAAAAGAGTCATAAAGATCATAATGGCCAATTTTTATCCCTGATAAAAGCCAAGATATTATCACTGGATCCCTTGGTCTAGGAAAAAGTTATAATAAAGTTTTTCCACATCTTATAGTTGTGATAATGTGTTCACTAGGTAGTGAGGCAACCATTAGGGTGCTCAAACCATTCATGAATATTACTTTTTACAAAAAAAACTAACATCATGATTAGAGTGCCTTAGGTTACAAAAAACCATTCATGTCCCTTTTAAATGAAACTAAGTATATCTGTTTGACTATGTAATCGATGCATAAGGGATTAAACTTACCAACTGGAGACATTTTGGCCCTATATAAAGGATGGATTGATTCTTGTGATTCGGACATCGTCGTGGAAGAACCCAGCACTTGAGGGTGTTCTAGGCCATTCCTAGCATAATTTTCCCATACCATACTCATGACCTGATCACTTTAGACCATGATTTACAATCTCTATAACCAGATTATTCAAGGATATTAAACATCCTCAATGTTAGGTCACCATGTATTGTACCCTTTCTCAAATCAAGAATGTGACACTCCATTCTAGAACTTTTTTAAGACCCATACCACTTAAAATGAAACCACCTGGCATAGGGGCTGAGCTTTCCAATATAAAATATTAACTTACCTAGGGTTCCAAAATTCATCTAGGATATCCTTATCTCCATAATCAAATTCATCATTCAGAATTTTGAGTCCTCAAAAATCTTTAATGTCCCTCAATAATGGGTGGGTATACCTTTAGTTAACAATTTTTTTAATGAATAAGGTCTTTGACCTTCCAACCAGAGGCATACCCTCCTTACAGGACAGGAACATCGATCTTGGTAGGCCCCGATAACATTATGGTGGAACCTGGAACCTCGAGGTGATATGGGTCACCCCTGACACATCTTCCCCATACCATATTAAATGACTCAAGATTTTGGGTTAGGGCTTACGTCACCCATATTACATCTACCCAAGTTGACCTATAATCCCTAATATCTCTAAATTTACCAATATAACCCCTGTAAATTTTCTATATTCCTTGGAAAATAGTGGCTACAACTATGTTTTACCATTCTATTGACGCTTATTGGATTTAACCTACCAACTAGATGCATATCAACCTTACATGAAGGGAACTATAATCCCTATGAGCCCGAGAAACACTATAGTGGAACTCAGAACTCTAATGAGTTTTGGGTCATCATCGATATGTCTTCCCCATATTCCATATTCATCAAATAGAGAATCTGAGCAAAAAGATCATAAACTATAGAAATATAATGTCTGATCTAAAAGACAATAAACCACAAATATTTAATGTTCAAGCAAAAAGACCCTAAACTAAAACAATATATTGTTCGGGATAAAAGATCATACACTACAGAAATTGTTGTTTTGAGCTAAAATATCTCAAACTATATCAACATAATGTTAATGATAAACGATTCTAAACCAAAATAATATAAGCTTATAGATAAAAGACCCTAAACTGTATCAATTTATGGTTCATGTAAAAATAACCTACAATATAGTAATAAAGGGTCCAAGAGAAAATACCCTAAAATACATCACGATAATGATTTAGTTTTCAAGACTAAAAAAAGGCACAAAACGTGTCTGGAAAAAGGCCCATAAGATAGTGTATGGAGAAAAAACTGATTATGTTCCCACTATGTTGTCCCCTATATTAATATAAGGATGAAATTAGGGATATATTAAGGAAAAGATACAAATATTGTAAGGCCTACCATAGGGCCTTATAAAAAATCAATATACACTAGATAATTCCCTTGACTTTATCCAAAGATAGGTCATCCTCCACCTAGAATATTAATTTTACTCAATTTATCCATTCTTAAATTAGGAAATATCAATATAACTAGAGAAAATAACTCAATAAGGGATATCTTGTTGGTGGTCATTCTTGAGAATTTTTTAATAAAAGTATGTTATGATTTAAACCTTCAAATCCAGGAATTTAGGTTTACTTGATATTAAAAAACGTTTGTGTATCGTTCATGATATGATCAAGATTTTATCAAAAAAACACCATGTACATCTTGAAAGAAAGAAATATAGATATAAAAACATGAGTTTTAGAAGATCTATTCATTGATATCATAAAGAAGCACGTATATCCACATTTTGGAGCCACACTGAAGATTCAATCAAAAAAAAATATACATCAATAATAAAACTACAATAATATTGATCAGATAGTTTGGCCAAGTTGGAAAGAGTCTAATGAGATGTTTTGATTGAACACTAAAGTGCCACCCGCAATACTTCTTCCACTAATACCCTAGGATGAAGGTTCTAAATAAGTGTGTAAAAATTATAAACTTTTTTGAGTGGTTTCTAGTGAATGTGATGATGTTGAAAGTCCATACATTGATCAAGATAAGATATCATCATATCTTCATATATGTGCATTCAAGACATCCATTTGGGCATGAATATTAGATATGAATAAACAGATATATTCTAATACCTCCAAAGAATACTTCATTCACTAGTATACAAACCATATTTTACGATGGTTTTTTTTTGCTTTTTAACATCGGTTTTAGGCGACGTTATTGAGAGAGGCGTTAAAAATATGATTTTTTACGTCGGTTATTTAATAATCGACTTATAAAATGGGGTAATATAGTTTTTAACTTCGGTTTTTAAAAAACTGACGTGAAATACATTCTGATAAATGGCGATAAGAAGCAATTTTTTATGTTGGTTTTTGAAAAAACCGACGTTATAAGTCATTTTTTACGTCGGTTATTTAATAACCGACGTTAAAAGTTATTTTTAACGTCGATTATTAAATAACCGATGTAAAAAATGTTTATTATCTTGTATAACATTTTCGAATCTTTCATTTGATAGGTCATAGAGCTGAAACGGATTTACAGATCAAAAGTTATGACCATTGGAAGTTTGATATTTTTTCCAAGGAAAGATTGAATGAGCCAACCGTAGCTTCATATTAGAAGGAATTTTTGAATCCGTAGGGGGATTTGTAGTTTTATCATGATATAAAGAATCATCCATCATTATAATAAATTAACAATCATTAAATGGTATATAAATTAAGAAAACTACTCATAGAAAATATAAATCATGGGAAAATAATTACAAATACCTTAATGAGGTCGCGGAAATAAGAAATCGTTGATTCATGTTGATGATAAAACAAGTTGATTCGGTGGAATGATGATGGTTGAATGAAATGATCCTAAAATTGAATATCAATTAAGAAAAAAAATCATAAAAACCATAAACCATGTATGTATGATTAAATATACCTTGATGAGATCGTGGAAATAGTAAATAATATATTCACGTTCGAGAGAAAACGAGTCGATTTGGGGGAACGATAATGGTTGAAATAAATTATCATCAAATTAGGATGGGTGTATAATTGAAACATATAATTTATATTCTATGAGAAAACGTGGTATTAAAAATTTTAGGCGATAATTCAAAATTTCGACGCTGCAATGTAAAACAATTGAAATTTCGCATTAGGGAGATATTAAAAATATCATTCACGTCATTTTTATGATAACCGACGTGAAAAGATATTAAAATTTTAACTTATTTTTCATGTCGGTTATTATAAAACTGACATGAAAAATCAATCTTCGTCACTCTTTCAGGTCTGTTATTAAATAACCGATGCGAAAAATCGATTTTCATGACTTTTTCACGTCAGTTATTTAATAACTGACGTTAAAAGGTATTTTTCACATAGTTTATTTAATAAAAGACATGAAAAAAGATTAAAAAATGTATTTGATTTCCAAATCTTTAATTTGACAGGTCACAGGGAACAAATAGAGTTACGGATTAAAAGTTATGGCCTTCAGAAGTTGGACATCCTTAAGACATCGTTTAGAGATGATCAACTTCTGAAGGCCATTACTTTTATTCCGTAACTCCGTTTGAGCTCCTTAACCTGTAAAATTAAATCTTGATAAATCAACTACATTTTGGTATGAATTTTTCTTTTCAAATATTAAATAACTGACGTGAAAAATAAGTGAAAATTTTAATATATTTTCCTGGAAAATGATTTTTCACGTCGGTTCTATAACAACCGACGTGAAAAATAAAATAAAATGAATTTTCAAAGTTGGTTCTTATATAACCGACGTGAAAAATCAGTGAAAAAGTATTTTTACATCGGTTATATAATAACCGACGTGAAAAATCAATTTTTAGATATTTTCATGTCGGTTCTAAAAAACCGTCGTGAAAAATGGTGACGTAAAAAAAGGTTTTTGTAGTAGTGATTAGTTTAGCTAGGGGAGTCCCATCGTTATGTTTGAGCCTTACACTCTTGATATTATCCAATTATTTCTACATCTTGATGATTTTTCGCGTTACTTCATATAATGGTTGGCATTCAAATCATCCCACCCCTAAATTATTAATGGGCTGGTAAATATTTTCTTCTTTGTCATGAAACATTTCTGGCGGAGTCTTAGTAATCAGGGTGTAAATATACTTCCAGACTATCCTATGTTGTGCCTAATCCTCTATAGCTTCTAGAGTGGGTATTTCAGAAGGAGGAACAATAGAATGAGATGATGTGGAAGTAGGAGAGGAAGTCCCATATATTATTCTCTCAATAGATGCATCATATATTTCTTGTATCAAAGGGCCATCTTCCTCAACAGATTCTTTATCACTGGTGGGATGGTGTTCCCTAGAACAAGAAACTTCATAAAAATCTCTGCCAAGTCCATAATCAGCTCAATCATTCCTAAAAATATGGGGATGGTGATTCAAATTGTTTTTTCAATTCATGTACCATTCTATTCAACACACCACCCAGGTAGTATTCTACCCAAGCCTGGGAATTATCATGAACAAGGAAGATATGGGTTCCAATAAGTAGAAGGATAATCTCAGTGTTGATATCCTCACTTTCCAGTATCATCTAATACATATATATAATATCATAATGTCATTATACCCATATCATATCCAAGGGAATACAAGAAACCCTTTGGATATAGCCAAACTGACAAGTTAATTGGTATGGGGTATACATCTCACAAACGATAAGCACATCCATCCTGTTCATAAGAGCACCAACCTGAAGGGTGATATTGTATGAAATTTTATCAAGAGAATCTCAGCCATAATCAATAATTGGACTGGTTATCAAAAGATAAATAATGAAATAAAAGAGATCGTATCATCTCAACATATCAGCAACCTCATTAGGGCATAATGGTGTTGTTACAACCCTATAAATTTCTAGTAGCCTGGGAAAAAACAGGGTACTCAGGATACCTATAGTGTTATGGTATATATTTCAATGTAAGTGATCCCCAATCCTAAAAAATAAAAACTAGAAAGAACTACTAATTTTATAAGTATTTTTTCCCTACTAAATATGGACCAGAAGATAGTAAAGGAATGTGAGAGTTGGTACAACATGATTGATAGATCTTCTCTCTGTTATTCATGATGCCACCACCAGCGTACTAACTAGAATTCTTAATCACGCATCCCCATCTAGGAAAATCCATCTATTCAGTAAAATGGATATAAAACGACCAACCCAAGGTTTAGGGATATCTTCTCTCTCTCCTAATAGCCCCATGTGGTGTATGATCCAGCTTCCAAGATGGACTAATATGAACCAGAACAATGAGAAACATTTCAGGAAGGGCATGGGTGAGGGTTTATAGCAGTCATATGGGATAAAATATAATAAATTAAAATACTTATTCAATCTATAAAAGATATGAGTGAGCACATATTCAGATCCTTCCTTAAATTGTATTTCACAATGTTGAGCATTTCTCTTTCCAAAACTGGATTTTGTACATAGTTATACTAGTTATTCATAGAAAGAAGTAATTATTCATACATATCACCAATGGGGGTATCCCACTCAGTCAATAAACATATCAAAGAATAATTCCTACTTTTAAATGGGACAAATGAAATTAATTGGTACCAGGGAACCAATGGATAGTCAGTTCTCTGAGAAGGTACGACTATCTATATATGATGAACTGGGAAACAAAAATGATAGACATTGTGTAGCTGGTCAGAAAATTAAAAAAACTATTTTTAAACCATAATTTTAATTCCAATTCAACATAGGAATTATTACCAAGTCGCATGTCCTATTTTGTGCTTTAGTATCTACCGTAATTTTTTAAATAAGAGAGGAATATATTCAAATATATTTGAGAGATGGTATGGTGGGTGAAATCACATCCATCCAGGACCATAGGTGAGTTCTCCAAATAAATTGCAATCCCTAGGATCATGTTTTGACAAGTTTGTTGTCCTTAAAAACCATCGTCTGAATACAATCAATGGAATTTGATACCAAAAAAGATGGGAGATTTTAGGTAGGATAAGGGATGGAAATATCATCTAGTAGACTAAATACATATAGGGGAATCCAGTGTGATAAAGGATAGTTCTAGAGTACTGAAGGGAGAATCCTTTTTAGAACCTCCTTATTATAGTTCACAAGATACTGAGGGTTGTCATTAATATTCCTAGTAATCATGGATATTTGGTTCTCCGAGGTGGAAGAAATGTGGTCTGATATGGAATCCATCTACAAAAAAATTGTAAGATAGGTGATCAACAAACTCTATTAAAATAAATCCATAACTCCATCATCATCATTCGAATTGAATAACCCATAATGGAACTCATGATCACATAACCTAATATAGTTCTTGAAGACCGTGTGACCCATTGTGATGTCACATAGCACATAATCCATGTAAATATAATGATCATCTAACCATTCAGGTGAATCACAATCGTGTGACCCTAACATGGTCACATAATCTTCATAATATCCATAAGATCATGCAATCAAACTAGAAAATATGGATAAAGCTCCTTGGATGGCCATACGGACAAGGACTTAGGACAATGCTAAAGAAATTATGGAGATTTAATTCATTATTACTTCGATCAAATGGTAGGAAAGAATAGATCTTCAAAAATGGTTTTCATTAATTAGACACGTAAACCTGATCATGTGATTAGTTATCATGGAGAGGTCTGACAATCCGTTATTTATTGAAGGACTTGGGAATAGATCACATGATTAAATTAGGTCACAAGATCTCTGGAGACTTTGAGTATCTAGTGGATGAGACACCCTCCAATTCATTATTTATAGGGTGCTCCTCATAATACCAAGAGTCATCAAGAAGGCCAAATGTCATCCCAAAATCCAATTGGAGACAACCACAAAGACTTAAGTAAGAATTTACATTTATTATAACTAAGCCCTTGTCCCCATAAACTTCTATCTTGGGGGGATAATTTTTTGATTACTACAATATTAGAATAATATAATATAAAATGGAATAAATAACTAAATCATGGGTATTATTTTCTACAAAAATCAAAGGAAGTTAAGGTGTCCGGAACACACAGATCACACGACTCTCCAAAATTCATAGGATCACTTGATCTTTGGAAGGTCATAAAAATGGGTAATGCGCAACACATGTCCCAATTGAGATCATACAGAACTCATTGTAAAATCCTCTTATACTTTCAAAGGCTCCCAAGACACTCGTTGACTATACAAATGTTTCCATTTGTGATTCATTGTGTCACGCGACTTGTCAGTCGGCAGGAACCTGAAAAAAAAATCCAAAAAAACTTTTAAAATAAAGGGTAAATATAAAAAAGGTGTAATCCCTTTATAGTCATTAATATTCATAAAACTCACCCCTAAGGTTCACAATACATTGTAGAATCCCTTTCTACATGTCCTACTTACCACATAAGAACTCACTAATATTCCACCTTTATCGTGAAAAGGTTTTTCGACATGTCCAGACAATTTTGCACTGCCCCTTTGGTTCCACAGATAAATGTAAGGGTTATTCATGACAGTTATCAAATTTCACTAAATGAACCTTTATTATTTATGATATTCATAAAATATAGTGAGATATACAGTTTTCAATTTCACTAAAAAAACATCATGAGATCCCCAACCCTTGTAAAATAATGAAGAGAATACATAGGGGAAATGAAGGAAGCTTCTTGTGGAGAGAGGATACATTGGACTTCACATTAATGGGGTTATATACCCTAGTTGATAATAATTTATAACATGAGTCCCACCATGAAAATACATCATATACTTATGAGTCCCCTTTTCATGTTAGCTTGATCTCATGAAAGTCCCCTAAAAAGCCACCATTGTCTCATAGAAGGCCACAGACAAGTCATCTCGAATCATGTGAAAGCCTTTCCATAGGCATGATGATCATGTGAAGGACCCTATAAATGTTGTTCTCACCATATGGAAACCCTTTAAGATGTCCACATGGTAATTTATTATCCCTTTCATAGTCCTGAGTATAAAAAATCAGCAAAGCTAGAACATTCTGTCAGTCATTGATCATCACGTGACACCCCCAAGTGACCGATATTAGGATCATGAAAAGCCCATAACACCAAATACCTCCACTGAATCTAGCCCAAATCTATGAGATATTAGTTCCAAAATGAAACATATAATTGGGGGTAGAGATTATAATAACCCCCCCCCCCAACAAAAAAACACAAGCAAGGGGGATGAACAACCATGTAACCATGATAGATCGTACCCAGGAGTAGAGAAGTAGACTTCTCAGAGTGACCAATATCATGCTAATAGAGGTTTTACACCAGGTAAAATAGAAAGGAAACCTTAGGGGCCACAAGTCATGCATATGCACTTCATATGATCACATGAGATCACACAAAGGACTTTTGGTGTGTCAACCAGATTATGTGAAGGACATCCTACATGTCATCCAGGTCACGCAAAACCTAAAATAAGATAACACTAGAAAAATATCAGAAATTTATGCAATAAATGTTTATAATAAATACTAAAATGAAGAAGATTAATGTGAATAACTTATACACTAAACCTCTTGTTCTTTGCATGAATCATCCAGATCATGTGACAACACAGGTACATGTCACTAAAATCCTGAGATGCTTCATTGACATACTCTTTGGATCATGCGATGTCCCTAGGATATGTAAAATCAAGTCACGTAATGCTCTCCGAGAATACAAATAATTTTTAGAAAATAACTCCAGTATTTTCAGAAAAAAGCTTTTAATGTCCTCTAGACTTGTCACCCATGTTATGAGGTTAGACTACAATCAATCAGATAGGTATCATGGTGACACAAAAGACATGTTAGACAAGATCATGTGATGTCCTCCGAATAAGTCAAGCTGGATCATGCCATGTCCTCTGGAAAAGTTAACCAGGTCATGTGGTTTACTCCATACATGTCACCCTAGATCTTGTGATTCCTATTAGACAAGTCATACTGGTCATGTGACACTGTCCAGACGTGTCAGTATAGATTATACAAGATCCTCTAAACAGGTCAGACAGATCATGTGACATCCTCCAAACGATTCAAATAGATCATAAGGAACCCTCCAAAAATGTCATCCTAGAACATTCAATGTCCTCTATATATTTCATCAGAGACCATATGTCACTATCCAGACATATCTTCTTTCATAATGTGATGTCCTATGGACATGTATTCAATGATATTGCAATGTTCATTAGACTTGTCATTCCGGTTAGGCAATGTCCTCTGGTAAAGCCGACTGGATCATACGATTATTTGGACAAGTCCTCTATGCAACTACGACATTTTCAGACATCCTTGTACATGTTAGGAAAACAATTATAACATGTCAAGAAGAAAATTAAGATATGTCAATAAGATGTCATAGGGAATGATAAACTTTTCTAGTGAATATATTAGGGAAACCTCAGTGTGTAATCCTAGATAAACATCATAATATGAATTCCCTTATATAAGGAAAATCCAAGTGTGTAAGACCTGATCAGTGGAATACTATGAACACCCATATATAATGGAATCCTTAGTATGTAATCCCTGATTAGTGGCATAATATGAATGCCCCTATATATGGAAAACCTCAGTCTGTATGCCCTAATCAGTGGAATAATATATATATACTCCCATATATGGGAAACATCAATGTGTATACCCTAATCAATGACATAATATATATTCCCACATAAAAAGGTTTCCTCAGTGTGTAAGACCTCATAAATGGAATAATATGAATGCCCCTATACAAGGGAAACCTTAGCATGTAATCCCCAATAAGTGGCATAATATGATATTCCCTATATAAGGGAATGCCTTGTGTGTAATCCCTGATCAAACCAAACTATTAGAACTCATATTCATTCTACAAATAGGATATGTAAGATGCCTTCATAATACCTATGCTCAAATAGGCATCAACATCAGTGCAAGTCCCTCAATGTCTCTAACATTTTGAAAATCAAGACCCAATTTACCCCATGGGATAATCATTCTTCCATATCTACCAATTGATTAAGAGGGAAACAAAACTATGTGAACTCAGATTCTTTCCACAACCAAGATACATAGGATTCCTTTAAATGGCCCGATCTCTATATTAAACATTCAAAAGGCTATCCTAGGACATAAGCCCTACATCTGTATGAAATGAGGATGATTACTTTTTATCCCTTGATTCTCACACCCTGCATAGTCTATATGAGATAATGGAGTTAGAGCGATCATATCATTTGCCACATGAATCTCTACTATCCATTGAAAACTCATCATGTAAGCCTAATTTAGTGGCATGATATGACTACCCCCATATAAGGTCATCCACCTCGGGGTTAGTCCTAATGGAATGATTGAACTATGATGATCTTGATTCCTTCCATAAATAGGATAGGTAGGATACATTATTAAGGCTTGATCTCAATACCTGGTGCCTAAGTTCCATCATACATGACTTTTAAACATGACATTAAACTGAATGGGTTTAAAAAACTATTGGGTTTTTTATTACTATTATAAATAAGATATATAGGATGATTCATAATAGCTTAATCATATCATTGAGATATTAATCACCTCCCAATATAGAAATAAACCCGAGAGTGACTGGTTATATGGATTTAAAATATAAGCAGGTACCCATTAATAGGGGACAGATGAATAACCTCAGATACATATAGATGGAGTAATCAATAGGTCCACCTTCACACATGGAATTATTTGGTACATGAACATCTTGTTTGGGTAACTGATCTCATATCAGGGTTATGAAAGGATTCTCTTACATATCGTAAATCTGTAAGAGAGTCTCAGAGAAGCCAATAATCCCCCCTAATGGGGATGATGAGCCTCACCTCTTATCCTATCGACCAATGTGAGTTCCTATGTTCTATTAGGTCTCAAACCTGAATTAAATGATTTCCTTCAGAAAGACGATCTATACCCAGGTATGAATGTGGGAACCATTGGGAATTTATATTGAAGATAAAATTGATTGGGGAACTCGATGTTAATGATTGTATTGAAATAACACCCCCATCCACAAAATAAATTCCTCGGAATATTTATTCCAAACCACGCATGTGATATTTCATACAAAAAAGAAATGATAAAACTAAACTAAAATAATTTAACCACTACATCTCCAACATAAGATAAAAATGATAGACTGCACAGTTCTCATTGGACTAGTTTTATCTCATCACATGGTTGATCATGAAATATCCTTTTCCTAAAGAAATAGTTACACAGAGTCATGTGATTGAAACTACACTTTATTGGAACTCCCTAATAAATGACAGTGTACTGATTAGGGGAAGAAAAACACTTCGATCTATGGTTCCATTCTAACCCAAATGATATAAAGTGAAAATACACCCATAGGATTTGTAAAATCACAAAGAGGGGTAAATTAGTGATTAAAAATTATTTTATGTTTTACTATTGAACAACCCTTGTTAAAGGCTAGAGTAATATGAATTATTTGTCAAATCAAACCCACATGAACACATAGACAAGGTAGAAAATAACATACAAGGTTTACTACCAAATAATAGTAGTTGATCCATATAATGATCTTGAAACACATGAGATCACATGGTACACTATGAAAAATATCATTGATTATAGAAACTAGGTGATAACCATGATCTTTTGATACACCATAGTATCTTGATGATGTATGTGAATCTCATTCAGTTATAATGATATAGAGAATTTTTTCAACGATAATAAATCTTTTCCACATCTACAGAACTAAGAAGTGTTTACATGATACTACTTCATTCTTCCAAACATTAACTATTTCACGTCCTTTCTTCTTCTTTATCAACAATTTCATACACAATAGAAGAAAAACCTCTTCTTCTTCCTCTTTCTTCTCTATATCTATATCTCTTTGATATATCTAATGTTGTGGTTTATTGGTTCTTCTCTTGAATTTTATCAACACCTTACTTACTTATTTTTATAAATTTTATATTCCTTGAATATTAGTGAACATTATTTTCCTAACTAATTATATAAATTCCAAAAACAATTCCTCTAAAAAACTCAGGGAAACCACTCGTAAACATTATTCATATTTCTTACAACATTAAATGTCAAATATCTATAGTTTAAATTACCACCTCTAATGTTTCATGATCATCAACTTTGTATTCCTTCACAAGTATTAGGATTTCCTTTTCTTCATACAAATACCATGAAAACAATTTCACTTAATCCATTTTAATACACCTACCATATTTTTATGAATACATGCATATTCATGACACAAGAAATTTTGTATAGTTTGGTATCTTTGAATAGTAGAATGAATCAAAATACCTTACTATCATAGTTATTTTGATGAAGAATAGATTGTAACGACCCGAAATTTTGAATAAATCTTGTTTCCTAATTTTATGTGTTATTTTATTTTGTTTTTTATACTCAAAAAAATGTTTCATTTGATAACATGAGTATAATTAAAATGAGACCATTGGGTTTTGACTGTTATATGACAATTGGTCAATATGACCCCTGAAAACTAAACATTTTGATTATTCTCTAAATACAAGTAATCTTGGTTAATTATTATAGAAAGAAGATTCGATGGCCTCACCCAGTAGTCTTGGACCGATCGAATCTCATCTAATAGAACTTGGGAAGGAGGTAGCACCACTGGGCTTTGCTCTAGACCAAACCCAAGCCGAACTTCATTGTGTGAAGCTAGAACAGAATCACCTTTGCGAGAAGTTCAAACTCATAGAAATTACTACTCGTGTGATGTTAGCTAAGCCTCCCTCAGATTCTTTCACCTTAGCACACCTTACACTTAGGTCCTATGTTGGTGTGATAAGGGGCTATGTAAGGAGACCATAACTGCCTTGATGAATAGTAAATTATGAATAGTGATTTTATGATTAGGATTAGTAATGTGTCCAAATGGATTAGTAATCTCACTTAAAGAAAGTATTAATATAATCTAGGCACCTTGATTATGTAATGTGATTCAATAAAATGGTTAAATAACGATTTCATAAATTATTATTCAAGTATTAGTTTTTTCGAGTGAATAATGTTTTTTAATTAAAAATTAAATTATAAATATTTAAAAAATTATTTTTATAAAATGGATTTCATTTTTGATCTTAGAGCACCGATATTATGTTATGGTAATTTTTTGGGTTTTTTCTGAAAAAAATGAATTTTCGGTGAATAGTGTATTTATTTAAAAAATAAATTAAAAATATTTAGAAAATTAATTTTATAAAATGGAGTTCATTTTTGAAATCAGGGCATTGATATTTTGTTAAGGTGAAATTTTGGGATTATTCTGAGAAAGTTGAATTTTCGATGAATAGTGAAAATACAGTTTTTAAGTTACAGGTGTTTAATGACATCATTAAGTGATATATTAAGTATGTAATCAATATGGTCGACTTATGAATAGTAATATAAGGTATGAGGTGTCCCAAGTGGCCAATACCATGGGAAAATAACATGGGAAAGCCCATAGTTTTGCCAAAACCACTAATGAGGTGTCCCTTGGCCATTAATGCCATGTCCCCTCACTTTCCCTATAAATACCAAGCCATCCTCTCATCCATTCGACTCCCCACTCTCCCACAACGACGTTATGGTCTCATTACCTTCCAGGGAGTCCTCCCAAGGTGCCCCCAAGCCCTCAAGGTCCCAACCTTTGAGTTTTAAGATTTACGTTTTAAGGTAAGGGATCTGACCTCTCTCTTTCTTTTCAAGAAATCTCTCTTATGTAATTTCTTTTATGCTCCATGTTCTTATGTTGGAGGATGTTATTTTATATTAATTATACTGTCCTTTTTATGTTCATATGATGAGAGACCCCCTATTACTCTCATCATTTCATTTTATGAATGTTTAAGTGGCGCTGTTAGGCTGCCGAAATTTTTGTAACTGATTCTTTCACCCTTCTCATTTTTCAAAGTTCTACTTTCATGTAAAGTCTTTCAGGCTCCTTTTTATAATTTTGGGGTATGATCTCTATATCTATCATACTGATCTTTTGTGATCATATTATTAGAGACCACATTTGATCTCTTCAATTCAGTATTTTGATGTTTTAAGTGGTGCCGTTAGGCTGCAGTATTTTTTAGGTGGTTCTTTCACCCTTCTCGTTTTCAAGTTCTACTTTCATGTCAAGTCTTTCAAGTTACTTTTTATTATTTTGGGGTATGATATCTAAATTTATCATACTGATATTTTATGATCATATGATGAGAGACCCCATTTTATCTCTTCAATTTAGTATTTTGATGTTTTAAGTGGCGTTGTTAGGCTGTCAAATTTTTAAGTGGTTCTTCACCCTTCTCGTTTTGAAGTTCTACTTTCATGTAAATTCTTTCATGTTCCTTTTTGTAATGTTGGTGTATGATCTCTATATCTATCGTACTGATATTTTATGAACATATGCTGAGAGAACCCATTTGATCTCTTTAATTCAGTATTTTGAAATTTTAAGTGGCGTTGTTAGGCTGCCGAATTTTTAAGGGATTCTTTCACCCTTATCATTTTCAAGTTCTATTTTCTTGTCAAGTATTTTAAGTTACTTTATGTTGGATTATGATCTCTAAATCTATCATACTTATCTTGTATGTTCATATGATGGGAGACCCTATTTGATCTCTCCAATTTAGTATTTTGACATTTTAAGTGACGCTGTTAGGCTGCTGAATGTTTAAGGGATTCTTTCACCCTTCTCATTTTCAAGTTCTATTTTCATGTCAAGTATTTCATGTTCATTTTTATTATGTTGGAGTATTATCTCTATATATATTATACTGATCATTTATGTTCATATGATTAGAGACCATATTTGATCTCATCAGTCCATTTTTGGAAGTTTTATGTGATGTCGTTAGGCTGCCAAATTCTCATAAGAGATATCTTATTTTTGTCTTCCTTTCATGTTATTCGTTTAAAATGGTATATCATTCAAATTTCCTTACCCTATTATTAAATACATTATATTTTGTTCCCCTACTGTTTTATGTATTATTTTTGAGTGGGTGACCCATGTCCCCTCTCTTTCCAACTTTTTCTAGAACCATGTATCATAGACGTTATGCTGCATAGTTTTCGTCTCAAAATGCCTCCCTCTTTATCTCAAAAATATTTTATGTTATTAAGTGAATAGTCAAAGCTCTTATTTATAAAGAGGTATTCACATATAAATCAAAATTTTCTATTTTAAATTCTGGGATTTACATACATGAAACCCGCTTTCCCTTTTCTATGGGTTTAAAGTGACATAAAGATCATGTCTTTTAAGCAGTTTTTAAAATGTTATGATTATGAAATGAAACCCATTTATTTTATGCTATATGGGTTGTTTATGAAATGATTGATGATGATATATGTGGCTCACATGATAATAAATACATTTGAAAGGTGCACCCAGATAGCGCTCCAATGCATTGGGTAAAGACTTAATCTCTAGAGATGACTTTTTAGACTGATACCTTGGTGAATAACCTTGGTAATTTTTAATGACACCTTGGGGATGGACCTTGGTGAAACGAAATGATTTTTAATATTAAATGTTGTAGACACATCTTCAAATTTATGAAAAATTTTATTTTTATTTTGATATGCCTCATGATTTCTTTTTCATGCCTTAATGTTTTTTAATGACCTTATTGAAGTATCTGAAGTTCACATGTAAAATGTTTCTCTTGTTTCCCTTACTGGGCCGGCTTCTCACCATTTCTTTTGATGTATGTCCCCAGGTTATGAGATGCAGTAATGAACCTAGGATGAACATGAGGTGAAGCCTTCCAAGTGTTTAAGAAGAATCTTTTATGTTTTCATGATTAATGTTTCTGGTTTCCAAGACACTAATCCTTAAAGATCCTCGGATTTGTAAAATGTAATGAATGTTTATGTGATAAAAAGGTGAGATGCTATATAGATCACATTACATCATCAAATTATATTGTTCATAATATTTAACTCTATAAATCCAAAAACATTAATATTTAAAAAAGCATGACGTTTTCACCCACTGAAGAAGTCATATGGTTGCAAAAAAAACTCATTTCTTATGACATTTACATTTTTCATAAGACATTATAAGCTATATAAAATCCCAAAGTCATACATAAAGTCTCAAAAAATTATCAATGACATACATCAAGGTCACAAAAAGTCCATGAAATCAGTATCCGTTGTTTTATAATAAAGTCATAAAACCCCCAAAATACTTATGTTTCCTTAAGAAAAGTCATATGATTATCTTGAAGTCATAAAAGATCCTTCTAAAGTCATAAAAATATAAAAAGTCTTAATAAATGGCATCAAATTCATATGATTGCATTAAAGTCATAAGAAACCTAATTCTTTTTCCATTTTTAGCCTTCACTCCCAACATCATAAATATTTATATTATTAATAGAACCTCTTCAAAAATAATTCAAACAACTCTGAACAACCAAGAACCATCACCTCATACAACTAAAAATTACATAATGTGAGTTTGAATATAATTTATCCATTAAAAAAATATTAAAAAGTATACTATATCCATTTCAAAATTCTCCAATATATATTCCCAAGATAATTTCCAAAATTCTTGAGGAAATTTTATAATCTCACATCACAACAACTTCAAGTTAGCTAAACTACAATATCCCCAAAGCCAAAATTCTTCTCATTGTTTCCTTAACTCAATACTTTTTGTCAATAATCTTCCCATTTGATTTTTTTGTCAACCAAGGAACATAAATCACTAACAAACTCATAAACCATAGTAATTAATAATAATTAGATAATTATATCCCTATGTGAGAAAACATGTTATAGGAAACAAGAATATAGAATAAAAAAACCTATTTTCAAAAAAATTATGATTTGTAATCAAACACTTCAAATATGATCATATTAATCCTTTAATTAATAACCCATCATATCCCTTATTGATTATTTAATAAATAATTCAACATCACCAAATATGTAAATGAAACATCTAAAATATAGATTCTTTAATACATTTTTAAAAAAATTGTTAAAATAGTTCACAAACATCTTGAAACCCATAAAAAATTCACACAACAAGCTGAAATCATAGATTACCCCTTTTAAAAACTCCCCTTAAATATATTCTCCCCTGAATAAGAGAAACACATACCTTTGGAATTATATCTGATATTTCCCCTTCCCCCATTTGAATATATAAATTTATTAAACATGAAAACTTTTATGTTCCCCATTTTATAATCCTTTGAAAATAATATCTGAAGAAAATGATGAGAGATGGGACTTAAAAACCAAACCATAGCCTTGTAATAACGGAGTTTCAACACCCATTTACAACCTCAGTATTTCAAAAACATCTATTAACGATGGTTTTGTGAACACCTCAGCTATTTTTTCCAAATTCAGAACAAATTATAGATTCATATCATTTCTCTCCACAAGATCTTTTATAAAGTAATATTTGATATAAATTTTCTCATACCATGAATGATGAAAAAGAGTATTTGATAAATTAATATCACTTCAATTTTCTCATCCCAAGAGTTGAAACATCTTCACCTCCACCTTGTGGTTTTCTAACATAGTTCACATCCAAATAAAATAGTCATTTTATCTCATAATTATTTATAATTAATATATATATATATATAAGAATCATTTTTTCATCCATAATATTTCACATTTTTGGTTCCTCGTGATATTTTCAACAAAGGGTGATAGTGTAGACTATATCAATCCTTGATGTAACTAGTATATCATACTTCCAATCAGATCTCAAAATTCTCTTTAATACACTTCCATTCCATGCTCATATTTTCACATCTTGGTTCCAAAAAAAAATTATCTCCTCGGAATTATTTTCATGAAATTATTCATAATTTATAGAAAAATTGATATATGAAACATAAACAATAATAATAAGAGATTATTTATTATCATATTTGTTATAGATGTTTTTTTCCACAATAATTTTTTTGAATTTCAAATTTTTTAGGAAGGTGTCCAACTTAGAATTCCAATATCTTTGATATAGATGTTCTAATGCTCCTTCAAAAGTATATCAGTTCAACCAATGAAATCAGTGAGGTATCTAATGTGTTCTATCCTTTTTTAAACTTGTTTTCTTTGATCTAAAATAAAATCCTTCCTCCATTTATCTTCTCAGCCTTTTATTGGATGAGTGGGATTTCTCTTCATCAATTTGGTTATATGAATTATCAACTTCAATAAAAATTTATTCAAAATTTCCATAATTTCTTACATCTTCATCACACTATTTAATGAAAACATATTCATATTTAAAACTTTTAGAAATAGTTAGATCATATGCGACTTATTTATTTTTATATTACCACACTTTAACATCGCAAGAATAAATTATATTCCTTATCACTTTTTTTAGAATTTGTGTCATCTTCTATTTTGAGAAAAACCTAAAAATATACCATAAAAACATATTCTATAAACAAATCTAATATTTCCACATTTAAATTTGATAATTTAGGGAATAATGAATTCCCATAAGATTTTTAAACATGGGGTATAATTTTAATACATATTTTATGGTGATATGATAATGTTTTTTATATATAAGAAACATTTTTTTGTTGAGTCAATAAGGATTCCTTAAGACATTTTCATTATTCTATGTTTTGAAAATCATTGAAACTCTATCATTAGACAAATTATATTTTCCCTAAGAATTATCTTAATGAGGAAAATTTTCAATCTCTAAGAAAATTTTATCCTTAACTGTGTTTTCAATGTTCATTTTACCAACTCTCTAAATCTAACTCATTTTACTCCTATGTATAAAAATAGATTTTACAAATAAAACCTTAGAATATTACAAATCCATAGTTATAGATTATTCTATTTTCAGGATCTAAATTCTTTGAATATTAGACTCCGAATTCTCTAGAATTAGCCCTCTGAATTCTATGAAATTAAGACTGCAAATTCTATAAAATTTAGACACTGAATTCTATGAAATTCAGACTCTGATTTCACTAAAATTCAGACTCTGAATTCTATGAAATTCAAACATTGAATTCTCAAAAATTCTGACTCCAAATTGTATGGAATTTCATCTCAGAATTACTTATAATTCGAACATTTAATTCCTTAGAATTTAGACTACTAATTCCTCAGAATCACGACTCAGAATTCCTAAGAATTTAGTCTCCAAATTAGTTAGAATCAATACTCTCAATTCCTTTGAATTCAGACTCCAAATTTCATATAATTCAAACTTCAAATTCTTTAGAATTCAGACTCTGAATTTCTGAGAATTTAGACACTAAATTCCTCAGAAGTCAGACTTTGAATTTCATAGAATTCAGAATCAGAATTCCTTATAATTTAGAAACCAAATTCTTCAGAATTCAAATTATGAATTCATTAGAATTCAGAATCCAAAATCCATCAAATAAAGGTTCGAAATTCCATGAAAAATAAAATCCTAATACCCATGAGTTATAGTCTTCAATTTATTTTGTTTAGATTTTTAACATTATTTTTCCGCAGACTCTGAAAAAAGATTTCGTTAAGAAACCTTATTTTTCTTACACTTGTTATAATTATGAAACGATGTCAAACAATCTGTTTCTAACTAATATTTCTCTAAGTGACACATGTACATGTCCGTCCATGATTCAGGTAAAAATATGACAGTTGGAGGAGGGATTCGGCCATTGGAGAAGTTCTTAAAAATAAGAGCTCATTCAGATGAGCTCAATATGTATTGATCACTCTAGAGATTGCATGCTGATGAAGCAATTTCTAGAAAGAGACTTGCATTCCGTATGTGTACTGAACATATTGTTTAGATTTATTTGTGAAAATCCAATTTTTTCTGTGTAAAATTGATGACTTCCGAAGATAGGAAGACAGAGGTACTAACTACCTTAATGATTGAGGACTACTGTGGATAGTAAGACAGAGGTTTCGACTAACTTAAAGTTTGAGGGCTTACAAGGATAGCAAGACAGATTCTAATATTCCTATCGAGGGATTACCCTGGTGTGGGTAAGATAGACTTTCGTAAAAGTATAAATCAAGGGATCTATGTCCAAGGTTGTTGGATACCCTTCTCTTTGGGTTAAAATATTTCATACGTGTTAGTTGTTTTGTTTCATGTTTATTTATACTGTACATTGATAAAGAAATAAATTATATCCTTAAAATACTTTCTTGTTCTTTTGTATACTCTAATAAGTAAGATTTTATACTCTTTAAAGTAGAATCTTTTCCTTATATACTTTTCATAAGTTTCATTTCTGGAACCATTTTCCAAAATCTAGAATGTTTGTAAAACTAAAAGTGGTCTTGTAAATTTAACTTGTTTATCTTTTTTATATATTGTTTTTTGTCAAAGATAAATACAAATGTTTATAAACATACAATTCACGCCCACCTCTTTAAATTGAGCATATACATCATTATTATGATCCTATAATTGGTATTAGAGGAGGTATCTGAAATACATAAATTCACACATAAGTTTTCTTTCTCATGTTTTCATTTTATTAAATTTTTTCCTTTCTAAATAATTTTTATCTTTGTTTACAAAATTTTACTATTAACATGTTTTTTTGGAAATATATTTTCATTTTGAATGGAAAGAATGAATGTGGGTTCGGTTGACAATCTAAATCATACTATACCACATATATTTGATGGGAATGATTATGAGTACTGGACAGATTGTATGGATGATTTTTTTATTAAAACTATAGTAGAAAATTTTCTTATTCATACTGGATATTACTAGATTTCTAATAATGATGTCAGAAACTTTACCAATCAAGAAATTTCAGAATATCAACTAAACTACAAGGTACATAATACATTGTTATGTTCCATGACAAGGAATATATATATAGTAAGATTTCTTCTTGTAAAGTTTCTAACTATATCAGAAAGAAATTGGAGGTTACTCATTTTGGTACATCCAATGTTATAGAAACTAGAAGAGATATGCTTAGAGAAGAATATCATGGATTTATATTTCCCTATTGAGAACTAGTTTGCAAAGTGGAACAATGGTTTTTGAAAATTGTTAACAATTTACAATTTATGTGTGAGAAAGGCCTAGACGATAAATCAATTGTGTACAAGATTATAGATATCATTCTTAATGAGTGGGAATATAAGATAACACATATTAATGAGAATAAGAATTTTTTTTCAAATTACTCTTGATGAGATTTTTGGAATTCCTCTTCAATATGAGACAAGAATGAAAGGAGATGCTGATATGAATAAGAAGAAAAATGGAAATGGAACTATAGCCTTTACTACTAATAAAGTCAATACTCTTGAAGGTGTCACATGATACAAGTATAAGAATGTCACTGTTTTATATGAATCTAGTGAAATTGATCATTCTAAGAATTATCTAGCTAATCATACTCGAAGGATGAACAAGATAGTGGGAAATAAAGACATTCTGTATAGATATAAGTAGAATGAAAAGAAAAGAAAATAACAATTTGTAAGTTAATTTCTATGAATGAAACATTGCAAGGCATATCAGGTCGGATTGTCCTATGCTTAAAAAAATGATAAAAATTAAAATAATTCTTAGAGGAAAAAAAAGTAGTACTACAAGGATAAAGCTAAGAATGTTTTGAAATCCAATGACACCTGGAGTGCCCGTGGTGGAGACTCTTCTGATGAATCCTCAGAGTATGAATCTTCTTGCTAGAAGAATTATGGTTTAATAGACAGACTACCCATTGAAAATAATTGTCTAATAGCCAAGGTACAGAATGATAAATCTATTTCCAATGTATCTTTGAATAAAAATTATACTGATGAAAAATACTATGAGTTTTATGATGAAAAATATTCCTCTCATGAAGATAATACATTACCTTCTTATGAAGAAGTGTTTAGGTTTTCCAAACTTCTAGATAATGAAAATTCAAAACTCAAGAAAATGATTGATAAATCAAGTTCTGGAATTTCTATTCTTACAAAAGAAGTATCAGATCATTCTAAATATCTTGATAAGAAAATTTTTTATTTTGAAAGTATTTCCAAAAACCTTGATGAAGTTAATTCTAAGAAGAATAAACATTATAAGGATCTTGAAAATATAATTTATCATAAAAATATTATAGATACTAGATTTATTTCTAAAAATAATGTTTCTGGGTATAAAAACATAGTTATAAAACTAAAGTTAAAAATATTCTCCTTGAGGAAGTGTTTTCCAAACTTTACCTCTAGTAAGGAAAACTTTGAAAAGATGTATTCCCAAATTGTACCTCTAAGGAAGAGTTCTAGATTTGGTTATAATCATTCTAAACCTGTTTTTTGTAATAACTATTGTGTTCCTCAAAGTGCTCCATTTTGCACCAAATGATAGTGTGGTGGACATTGCGAAACAAATTCTTAAAATAAAACCCAATATTTAGGTTTTCATAAAGCTTATTTTTCTAATAAAATGTTGATTCTTAAAATCTTGCTTTCTGAAATTTCCAGATCCAAAAGAGATTGGGTTCCGAAAGTCTAACACTCATATTTTTAGGAAAATAAAGATAGTACCAATAGAAATACATGGTACATAGATTGTGGATTTTCCCAGTATATTACTGGTAACAAAAACTTCTTTGAAAATATTATCAATATGAAAGGGGGAATGTAACTTTCAAGGATAATGCTAACGGAGAAATTGTTGGTATAGTTATCATTGTTCTTCTAAGAAAAGCATCGATTTTGAATATTTTATTTGTAAAGGGTATTAACCACAACCTCATTATCATAAACCAATTATGTGATGAAGGTAAACTAGTGAATCTAATGAATGATATATAAATAATACAAAATTCCAAGGATGAGTTTATTCTTTCTGTCCATCGGCAAGAGAACTTATACACACTAAACCTAGAAGACCTTAGGAGCCAAAATCTACCTTGCCTTAGTGAAATGTAAGATCAATTTTGGTTATTGCATTGTAGTTTAGGACAATGTAACCTTAGGAACCTATGCAAACTCTCTAAGAAAAGACTTGTTAAGGATCTACCGGAGCTTAGATTTGATTATTCAAAAGATTGTGATCCTTGTCAATATGGAAAAGCAACATAAATAATGTTTTAATCAATTAGTGAAGTCTTAAAAACTGATGTATAACAGTTAGTGCATATGGACCTTTTTGGACCCACCCAAACTAGAAGCATTGGAGGCAAATATTATGTATTTTTCTTAGATGATTATTACACTAGATTCACATGGGTATATTTTCAAGCAAAGAAACATGAAGATTTTTATTATATAAAAAATTTTAGATCCCAAGTTAAAAATAAGAAAATCATTCCATTGATAACTATTCATAGTGATCATGAAGGAGAATTTCAAAATTCATATTTTAAATCTTTTTTTAGTAGAAAAGGTATTACTCATAACATCTCTTCTCCAAGAACTCTTCAACAAAACTGTGTTATTGAAAGAATAAATCAAATTATTCAAGAGATAACTAGAACCATTTTGAGTGAATATTCGATAGATAAACACTTTTGGGATGAAGCTATAACTATTTCTTATTATCCTATAACTTACATTTTGATTTGTATTATTCTTAATAAAACCCCGTATGAGCTATGGAATGGTAGAAACCTAGAATTTCCTACTTCAATGTATTTTTTTGTAAAATATTCATTCTAAATACTAAATATAATCTACATAAATTCGTACCCAAATATGAGGATGTAATTTTCTTAGGTTACTCCACTACTTCTATGGATTATAGAGTTATCAATAAAAACACTTGTACCATTGAAGAAATAGTGCATGTTAAATTCAATGAAACTAATCCTTTGGTTTTTAAACAACCACAATATACATCTTCAGATGTGTTTTAAAAAACTGATTATCTCCCCTAGATAGAAGATCTTTCATATATGGAAAATGTTCAAGAAAATATTTCTGAATAATTTACGTAAGATGATTTTCTACCACATGTGGATGAACATCATTTACAAATCCCAAATCAGTTGTTTCTTAAGAATTATCCCAGTGATAGTATCATTGGTGATGTAAATCAACCTGTAAGGACTACAATTTTCTTAAGAAATGATTTAGAACATCTATCATTACCTTCCCAATTAGAACAAAATAAGTACTGATGAAGCTTTAGGTGATGATGATTGGATTAAATCCATGGAAGATGATCTAAATGAATTCAAAAAAATAATGTACGAACCTTGGTTGAAAGACCTAAGGAAACATCTGTTATGGAAGTAATATGGGTCTTTAAAAATAAGTGTGATGAAAATGGAATCATTGTAAGAAATAAAGCTAGATTAGTTTTTAAATGCTATAATCAACAAGAAGGAATAACCTTTAACAAACCGAGATTTAATGAGAATTATTATTTTTAATTTCATTGATGTCTTCTGTTATACGCTATACCAAATGTTTCTTTTTCTATACGCAACACTGTATTTGCTTGCAGTATACGCAACACTATTCTTGGCTTGTGCTACACACAATTTCAAGTTCGTTTTGTGGAAATTATTCTACAGAAAATTAAGTATACATTTTGTTTAATGTATAAATGAAATAAGTTTTGATTATGTTATACGCAACACCAAACATAGCTTTCACTACATGCAGCCCTGACTTGGCTTGCATTATATGCAATCAAGTCCTTTTTCGATAGTGTGGGTTGTACACAATACCAAGTTTCACTAATCGAGATCTTATTATATTATTATGAACTAGCTGTGATGAATATTAATTCCAACTTTTTTAAATTTGATAAATTTTATCTTTCAAAATGAACATCATTTTTGATTCGGAATATCGAAATTAGCCTAGGGTGATTTTTTGGTATTTTTCTAAAAACATTCAATTTTTGATGAATAGTGAGTGGAATTTAGAAAATCCAAGAGACACTATTAATATCAAGGAGTAAAATGTCGTTAAATAAGATAAAAATAATATTCGTTGAATAGTATCTTTTTACTTTTATTTACCATGGTTAAAAATAAATAGGGTAATTATGGGTAAAAATGATATTATTATTACCCTAACACATGTTCTAATTCTATTGGATAAGTGTAATTCGACCAAAAACAACCTTAGGAATAAAATATTACCCTTCAGGTCCACTTGGATTAGATTAGGATACTTATTATTGATTAATTTAAAGAAGAGTTAAAGTAGTTAAAATCAAAGTTTAATAACTACAACATTTTTAATATAGGGTTATACATAAGGTAAATTCGACTATAAATATTAATTAGAAATCTATAAAGATTTCCTACATAATTGTATTTTATTTATAATTTTTAGATATTAAATATTTCAATTTATTTATGACAAAATGATAATGCGGTAATTACCTTATTAATGAAATATTAACATAATTGATGTTATAAATACCCAAATAAATGTAATTTGAGACTTTTTATCAATTCCAATTATTTTATTGGTTTATATGACATGTTATTATTGATTAAATTAAATTTTTTCTAACTAATAATGTTGTTATAAATTTTACAAAAATCAATTACCAAATAGTGTCAAAATTCACATAAAATAGTTTTTAAAACAAATATTATATTATTAATTGTTATTATATTCCTAAAAATCTAAGGTTCAAAAAAATGACTTATATAATGATATATATATTAATAATTAACCACTTGGGGTTATTTTGGCTTGTTATAGTATGCTTACTAACCATATAGTGTAAGAAAACAAGAAGACACGGTAAAAGTTAAATTATTTAACTTAGAGTTAAATCTAAATGATAATGTTAATATCATAACCTAAACTAGTCTAAAACATATTGGTTGAGAGGATTTCGACCCATCCCCAGTTTATATTAGAAATAAATCAATTTTTAGCTATTATAAACCTAATATTACTTTATTATAAAATAATTCTTTAAGTTTTTCCAAAGGTGCCCCTCTCCTCCGTTATAAAAAGGGCACCCCTTCCCTCTTCTCTTCAAACCCTTTTGGGCCTTGAAGCTCGGCCAACCCCTGAAAATTACTCTTCTAAACCTATCTAGTTATATAATGGAGGTATTTTTCTTCTCAAAAGAACAACTCTAGTGCCCTAAGAATAAGTTTAAAGGAGGTTCATCGAGGAAGAGGTAATCTCTTCTACAGACTCTTTCCAGTTTCTCTCTTATTATACTTCTTCTTATTTAGTTGATTCATTATAAAGTAATAACATAAGTATTAATTATATACTGATATGTAATTATAAATATTAAACAACCCTATTTTACCTTCTATCCATCCTATGGAAAATTAAATCACCGCGCATGCGTACGTACGTAATATTGTCTCCATGTCGTGGTGTAATCAGGTTTTCCACCACCACCTTACATCGATGGGTCTAATGGTGTAATGAATAACTATATATGATTATAATAACATCATAATGATTCAAAGTTATTATATCATCCACTCCAATTCCATTCAACAAATATGGGAATGATATAATCGGCCGTGCGTACGTACGGATTACCGTCTCCACGACGCGATAAGATTCATTTTCCATGTTAACAATTCAAGATTGATTATAAAGTATATATAATAAGTAATCATGAAATATATGACATAATAATTATAATATATTTTTTTTGTATATATATATATATATATATCTTTCATCTAATTAATTTCATTCAATTCAATAAGGAAATGAAAAACAACGTTCATGCGTACGTACGGCCTACCGTCTCCATGAACGTTGTATTTCATTACATTTATCAATAAATTATATATAGGTATATTAAGAATATATATTATATATAAATCATGTTATATATTATGGAATTAATTAATCATGATATAAGTAATCATATTAATAATTAAAAGTTAAAACACGGACAATAAATGAAACGATTTTACCCAAAACGCTGCTTTAACATGGAATTGACAAATGAATGGATAATATAAAGTCATTAGAGAATCATATATGATATCATAAATATTATTATGGTCATGTTACAAGTTAATAAAATTTTTAAACCCACTATACAGAAGTCTTGGACACATATGGAAGAAATTGGACATAAGGTAAGGGATAACATTTTAAATTTTGTTTTTATCCGAGATTGTTTATTCGTAAGTATTTACTAGGGTTTTATTTAAAATCCATGTCCATGTTTTCAAAAAAAATGGTTTCATGTATGTTTAAACTCCTTTATACCCATTTTTGACATTTACTACTTGGTTTGTAAGGAATCTTTCTTTTGATTACCATATGAGGTACTTTTTGACTTTTTTGACAAAAGTACGAGAAGAATGTTATTTGAACTTATACGACAAGAACGTATTTTTACGGTTTTATAACTCCTTAGTTTCATGAATATTTCTATAAAAGATTTCTTGACTATTTACAACAGAATCCTTTTCTTTTAAAATTGCATGGCATTTTGTGAAAAGAAAATGATTTTGAAGAAGAAATGGTATTTTGCTGAAGAATTCATTTCAAGTGTTTTATCAAAACAATTTTCCATCTAAGATGACATGATTCCATATGTGTATGTTTCAAATATAATGTCTCTATAGTTTACATGGTTTCACTTTTCTTATGATTAAATGATATCCATTTGTTTTATATGGATTATGTTATGATGGGATGATGTTTATGAAACTGATTGTATTCTTTGGGTTATGATTAATGACTTCTGTTTTTGTTGTGGAACACATATGAATGATTTCATTATGAGATGGGTGGGACCAATATCTCCCTAATATTCATTGCGTAAATATTTATATCTCATGAGATAGACATGGTTGGAACGGTAAGTTAATCCGGTTCAGTGTTACAGGACTGAAATGAGGAGTGAACTCGATTCATAAAGGGACTTTGTCCACTAAGATGGTCGTGGTAGCAATACCTTGGCTACTATGGAAATCATATCATGTGATTAATGGTTTTCCAAAGTTAAATGTTTTATTACCATGCTATTTTATCATGATTAATGTTCCTTTACGACCTATTCCTTACGTACTGCCAAGATTTATTTCACAACTCAAAATTTTGATGTGTAAACATTATGTTCATGTTTTGAAGTTCAAAAGTATATGGTTTGTTTTATTTCCTCCATGCTTATCCTTACTGAGAATTTGAGCTCACCCTTTATATGTTTTATTTTTCCCAGGATATAAAGAAAGGTTTTAGGTAAGAAAAAAAAAGGGAAATATCTTTATGGGAGATGTTGAAGATCTTTCACCACGATTAGAAGATTATGTTCCGAGTTTCCAAAGAAACTAAACTATTATGGTCCTTGTGTGTTTGTTTTTGTTATGTATTATGTATTCCTAAAAAGTAATATAATGTCCATGTACGTCATGCTTCAGGCCTCTACAGTTGGAATCAGAGGAAATGCTTGGTCAACTTTAGGAAACAAGGATGCGAAAAATTTAGTGAAATCCCTAGAGATATTTCTAAGGTATGTTTAGGGATGTCCTTAAGGTTAATTATAAGTAGAGGTTATAGTCTAAGAATTATGGTAAAAATATTTGAATTAAACCTAAGATGTTAGATATTTAATGTACTCCCCCTTTATTATGATTTTTTCCTCTCACACTATTTTTTTGGGTTTTAGAAAATGGATGGAAACAGGAAGATTCACGATAATGGCGGATATGATGGACAATGGTATGATATTCTTCATGAGAAACCAAATGAAATTGGATCTATAGGTCCAAATATCGTTGTTATGCCTAATTAGAAATCACATAATATGATCAATATTCTCAACTATGGTATGTTTCCCAACTCATCTAATAAGAGAATGATGGAGTTTCATGATGATCATAGAGGATAGAAAGTTCAATTTCCCTCATGTAAATCATGTGGGAAGAGGCATCAAAGAGAATGTTTAAAAGGAACTGGAAGATGCTTTGGGTGTGGAAAAGAAGGACACAAAGCTAGTAATTGTAAAGGAAAAGGTTCAGTTAACACCATGGACAAGGATAATGTTATTTCTAAGACATCAACAATGGTTAAAAGTTTTAAATGTGGAATTTACGGGCATTATGCAAACCAATTCCCTAAGGGAAATTCTCATGAACATAATCATCATGGTCGTATGGGTAGTATTTATGTTGATGATGATGAAGAGACTACAAATGATATGTGAGACAAAGGAATTGTTGAAGCTCAGTCAATGTTATAAGAAGGTAGTGGAATTATTTATGTTTATCAATAGTTATGTTGTATAGGTAATGGTACTATGGAATAAAGACACATCTAATGATTTTTACACTATTGTTTTTCCTAAAGTATTTGAAAGTATATGTTTAATGGTACCGGTAACCATGAAAGGTTATTCATAAATTTTTGGAAAGTATATGATATGCACATAATGAAGGGATAAGGAGATAAGGAGATTTTTGAGAGTATTAATGACCTCATGACTGATATAAATTCAATGCGATTTCATGGTTTGAGTATATAGAAATTTTGGGATTTTGGTATGTGGAAAGAGTGAACTTTTGATAGAATTCATGTTTTCAGTAAGGTTCTATAGTAATTCATGTTTCAATAGAATACATGATTAAGGTATTCACATGTTTAGAATGTGACCAACAAGATATATCTTATGATATATGGGGGATAAATGATGGTATTCACGTGCTTGTTATGTGACCTTTCAAGTAATTGTTTTCTTTAGACTATGAGATTGGACATATGTATTTTGGATAAGCCTAATGATTAGAATGGATTATGTTGGACATCAGATCGTATTGTTTAAGGATAAACATCTTTTTGATATTATTTCTGGAATTTTATAATAGTTTAGTTTTAGAAAAAGGGACAAACTACAGGACGGGCGACAACCCGTCACGTTGGACAAGGTCCGGGGAATCGAACCCACAACCGAAGTGTGACAGGCTATTATAGCCTACCATTGGCATATACGAAGTCCCTGGTTAGTAGAAACTAGTTTTATTATATTAAGCAGTATGATAGATGAAGTATAAGTCAATTTTTGGAATCATATACGATTAACCTCACCATAGATGGACTTATGTATAATTGATAACTTTTTCTAACCATACGGTTGAGACAGATGGAATGACCTATCATTCTATCGCATGATCTAATAACACTTCACGGAAGACAAATTCAACTTCATTTATTTACGAGATGAAGTGGAAATTGTTCAAGGCACAAACAACAGTGAGATTGTACCAAAATCAAGTAAGTATTTCTTTTCATTCAACAATTATTCATCTTTAGGGAAAATATCTTGAAAACAAAATAATGTTGACTTAGTGTCCTTATTTATGATGAATCAGATGGTAACTTAAATCATCACAAATTTATGGCTCTGTGATTGTTGGCTTTTTGATAGCCATGTCCTCTACCACTCTCTATCAAAACATGATGGTCAGATTTTTCTTCCATATCCATATTTCCACCTATGTTATCCTATGTGAAAACCCAGTGATGAGTTAATCTGGGTAACCGTTACATTTCTTAATTTACATTTTAAAATGAAGTTTATTATTCCTTTTTACGATGTGTGTTTCTATGAAAGAAAATTTCAAGTAGTAAACCATTTATAACCTAGAAGAATTTCGAGGGAGAAATTCATTTTAAGGGGGGTAAAGTGTAACAAACCGAGATTTTATGAGAATTATTTTTTTTAATTTCATTGATGTCTTGTGTTATACGCTACACCAAAATTTACTTGTTCTATACGCAACAATGTATTAGCTTGTAGTATATGCAACACTATTCTTGGCTCGTGTTACACACAATTTCAAGTTCGTTTTGTGGAAATTGTTCTACGCAACATTAAGTATAGATTTTTTTTAATGTATAAATGAAATAAGTTTTGATTATGTTATACGCAACACCAAATGGAGCTTTCACTACACATAGCCCTAACATGGCTTTCATTACATGCAATAACCACCTTCCTCGATAGTGTGTGTTGTACACAATACCGAGATTCACTAAACGATATATTATTATATTATAATGAACTAGTCGTGATGAATAGTAATACCAAATTTTTGAAATTTTATAAATTTTATCTTTCAAAATGGAAATCATTTTTGGATTCTGAATATCGAAATTAGCCTCGGGTGAATTTTTTGTATTTTTTAAAAAACATTCAATTTTTGATGAATAGTGAAAACACTGGGTTACTATTTAAAAACCAACTTTTTATTTAAATAATTATTTGTTTTATTTAAATTTATTTTAGCTCAAAATTTAGACACAATACCTATATAAGTTCAATGAAATTCATTGGTGTCATTTTATAATAATTTTATCTATATAAAAATTTTATTGAACTTTTCACGGTCTTTTAACCACCTCCTAGGAGAATTTGAAAATTTACATAAAACTTAATTTTACCACTTCTGTAAGTGGAATTTTGAAAATCTGAGAGACACGGTTAATATCAAGGAGTAAAATTTTGTTCAATAAGATAAAAATTATTTTTGGTGAATAGTAACGTTTTACTTTTATTTACCACTGTTAAAAGTAAATAAGGTAATTAAGGGTAAAAATGATACTATTATTACCCTAACACATGTCCTAATTCTATTGGATATTTTTAATTCGACCAAAAACAACCATAGGAATAAAATATTACCCTTTAGGTCCACTTGGATTAGATTAGGACAGTTATTATAATTTTATTTAATGAACAGTTAAATTAGTTAAAATCGATGTTTAATAACTAAAATATTTTTAATATAGAGTAATACATAAGATAAATTTGACTACAAATATTAATTAGAATTCTAGAAAGATTTCATACATAATTGTAATTTATTTATAATTTTTAGACATTACATAATTTAATTTATTTGTGACACAATGATGATGCGGTAATTACCTTATTAATGAAATATTAACATAATTGGTGTTATAAATACCTATTTAAATGTAATTTGAGACTTTTTACTAATTAAACTAATTTTATAGGTTAATATGACATGTTAGTATTGATTCAATTAAATTTTTTTTGAACTAATCATCTTTTTATAAATTTCACAAATATCAATTCCCAAATAGTGTCAAAATTGACAGAAAATAGATTTTAAAACAAATATTATATTATTAATTGTTATTATATTCATAAAGTTCTAAGGTTCGGAAAAATGAATGATATAAGGATATATATATTTATAATGAACCTCTTGGGGGTTTTTTGGCTTGTTATATTATGTTTATTAACCATATAGTGTAAGAAAACAAGAAGACATGGTAAAAGTTAAATTTTTTTAACTTAGAGTTAAATCTAAATGATATGGTTAAAATAGTAACCTAGCTTGTCTAAAACCTATTGGTTGAGAGGTTTTTGACATATCTCCACTTTATCTTCTAAATGAATGGATTTGGAGCTATTATAAATAGAATATGACTTTATTATAAAATAATATTTTAGTTTTTTCCAAAGGTGCCCCTCTCCGCCCTTATAAAAAGGGAACCCCTTCCCTCTTCTCTTCACACCCTTTTGTGCCTTGACGCTCGGCCAAACCCAAGAAATTACTTTTCTAAAACAGTATAGTTATATCATAGAGGTTCTGTTCTTCTCAAAAGACCAACTCTAGTTCCCTAATAAGAATTTTAAAGGAGGTGCGTCGAGGAAGAGGTAATCTCTTCTACCGACTCTTTCACCTTTATTTCTTCTTATACTTCCTCTTATTTAGTTGTTTCATTATAAATTAATAACATCATTATTAATTATATACTAATATGTTATTATAAATATGAAACAACCATATTTCACCTTCTTATACTGGATTTATTTATATTTATATATAGGTATGTAATCTACTTAATTCCATTCATTTCAATAAGGAAATGAAAAACAACGTTCTTGCGTATGTACAACCTAACATCTCCATGAATGGTGTATTTATTTCCATTTATCGATCTATTATATATATGTATATTCTAAAATTATATTATATATAAATCATTTTTTATATTCTGGAATTAATTAATCATGATTTAAGAAATAATATTAATAATTACAAGTCAAAAACACAGACGATAAATGAAGTTTTTTTACCAAAAACGCTGCTTTAACATGGAATTGACAGATGAAAGGATAATATAAAGTCGTAAGTGAATCATATATGATATCATAAATATTATTATGGTTCTGTTACAAGTTAATAATATGTTTAAACCCACTATACAGGAGTCTCGGACACATATGAAAGAAATTGGACATAAGGTTAGGGATAACTTTTCAAATCTCATTTTTATCTGAGATTGTTTATTCGTAAGTATTTACATGGGTGATATTTATCATCCATGTCCCTATTTTTAATAAAAACTGGTTTCAGGTATTTTTAAACACCTTTTTACCCATTTTTTACTTTTACTACATGGTATATAAGGAATCTTTATTTTTTTACCATATAATCTACTTTTTGACTTTTCTGACAAAAGTACGAGAAGAATTTTATTAAACTTATATGGCATGACCGAATTTTTATAGTTTTATAAGTCATTATTTTCATGAAGCTTACTCTAAAGTATTTCATGACTATTTTCAATAAAATCATTTTCTTTTAAAATTGTATGGAATTTTATGAAAAGAAAATGATTTTGAAGAAGAAAGGATATTTTCCTCAAGATTTCATTTCAAGTGTTTTATCAAAACCATTTTCCATCTAAGATGACATGATTTCATATGTCTATGTTTCAAATATAACGTCTCTATGATTTACATGGTTTCACTATTCTTATGATGAAATGACATCCATTTTTTTTATATGGAATATGTTATGATGGGATAATGTTTATGAAACCCATTTTATTCTTTGGGTTATGATGAATGACTTATGTTTATGTTGTGGCACATGTAAGAATGATTTCATTATGAGATGGTTGGGACCTATATCTCCCTCCAATGAATTGAGTAAAGATTAATATCTCATGAGATAGACATGGTTGGAACGGAAAGTTAATCCGATTCAGTGTTACAAGACTGAAATGAGGAGTGAACTTGATTCAGAAAGAGACTTTGTCCACTAAGATAGTCTTGGAAGCAATGCCTTAGCTACTATGGAAATAATATCATGTGCTTAATGGTTTTACACAATTAAATGTTTTATTCCCATGCTATTTTATCATGATTAATGTTCCTTTATGACCTATTCTTTACGTACTGCCAATATTTATTTCACAACTCAAGATTTTGATGTGTAAACTTTATGTTCAGGTTTTTAAGTTTAAAAGTTTATGGTTTTTTTATTTTCTCCATGATTACCCTTACTGAGCATTTGACCTCACCCTTTATATGTTTTCTTTTTCCCAGGAAATAAAGAAAGGTTTTAGGTAATAAAACAAAAGGGGAAGATCTTTATGGGAGATGTTGAAGATCATTCACAACGATTATAAGATTATGTTCTGAGTTTCCAAAGACACTAAACTATTACGGTCCTTGTGTGTTTGTTTTTTTATTTATTAATTATTCCTAAAAAGTAATATAATGTCCATGTACGTCATGGTTCGGGCCTCTACATAAACTTTGATGAAACCTATACTCTAGTAGCTATAATTGAATGTATTCTTGTTTTACTTTCCTTTTCATCATTCTTGAACTCTAAAATTTTTCAAATGGATGTAAATTGTCCTTTCCTTAAAGGATAAGTTGAAGAGGACGTTTTTTTATCAAACTCCTTGTTTTTAAGACAAAAAACATCCTAAATATGTTTTCAAACATACCAATTCTTTATATGGACTTAAACAAGATCATAGATCGATTTATGATAGACTAACAAGATTTTTGTTACAAATCAATTCTGTTAAGGGAAATGATGATCCAACCATTTTTACAAAGATAGATAATAAAAATGTTTTTATTGTTCAAATTTATGTTGATGAAATTATATTTGGTTCAACTCAGCAATATTTAACTGATTCCTTTTCAAATATTATGGAACTTGAGTCTGAAATGAGTATGATGGGTGAGTTAACATTTTTACTAGCTTTTCAAATTTCTCAAAAACTAGAAGGAACCTATCTATCTTAACATAAGTACATAAAATATCATCTAAAAATGCATGGATATGAAAACACTAAGAGTATAATTACTCCTATTGGTACCATAAATTCTCTTGATTTGATGATGCTGGGAAACCAGTAGATCGAACATAATTTAGAGGTTCGATAACAAGTTTAATATACATGAAAGCTTGTCATCCAGACATAATGTTATTATTATGCATATGTGCCTCAATCCAATCCTAATTAATCTCATTTAAATGAAGTGAAAATAATTTTTTTTATTTAAAAGGGACCATGGATGTAGGACTCTTTTATACTTCTGGATATGATTTGGTCTAATTTTTTTCAGATATTGATTTTGGTGGATGTAGAATGGATAGGAATGTTACATATGAAACTTATCATTTCCTAAGAGATTCATTAGATTATTGGTCATGCAAAATGCTACACTCAGTAGAACTTTCCACTGTCAAATCTGAATATGTAGCAGCTGGAAGTTGTTGTGATCAAGTGTTATGGATGCAACACGCACTCATAGACTATGGTGTGAATTTTACCAAAACATTAATATTGTGTGATAACACTATTACAATTTCCCTTAGTAAATACCATGCACATCACTCTCATGTAAAACACATAGATATTAGGAATAATTTTCTTAGATATCACACACAAAAAAGATATTATTCTTCAATTTATTAGAATGCAAGATCGGCTTGATGATATTTTCACAAAATCATTACCCTTCGATTGATTTGACTAAATTAAACAAAATTTAAGAATGGTAACCATAAGGTAATATTCCATATTAAATTTATGTTAAAACCTATCTCCTTATAGTAAGAAACTAATTTTCATGGGGGAGTACATTTTATTAATAATTATATTTTATGTAGTCAAAATTTCCTTAATCAAAATTTTTGTAAACAAAATTTGATTAATAACAATTTTTTCATAGTCAAAATTTTATTAATCAATTTTTTTTTCATAGAAAAAATTCTCAATTTCAAAATATTTCATTACTTAAGAAAATTTTCCAGAATCTAAAGCTCTTAATGAAGAATTTTCCTAGAATTATTGAAGGTATGTTTCTTTTCATAAATTTATGTAATCAATTTTTTGTTGGTATTTTCATAATTATTAAAAGAAAAATTTTCAGATTCACTTTTCATTAAATCCGAATTTTTATCTTAAAACCTATAAAACATGGAAACTACCGAATTCCTTCTTCGGCTATCATCTCAACCGTCAGATCTGATCAAAATTGTTTCCACCATTGGATATTTTTGGGAAGATGAATTGTCACCTCAAATGCATATAGAAAGACCCCTGATAGTTGTCTGACATCTATTTTCAATCCTTTACATCCTCAAGCTATGATCCTCTTTTTAAATCCCATTCTAAATCATCAGGTTTTTCCCAAATATGAATGTCTGAGGAAGCTTCTCCTTAGAAACATATGTAGTTAGTAAAGGAAATCTATGAATGGAAGATATACAGATAAAGGTTAGTAGATCTGAAATTCAATGCTAAGTATTATTCTATTATCTTTAAAAATATCAAGTTGAATGAAATGGAGATATTATATGTATCCAAACAAAATGCACAGGATCTGGTTTATCTAGTGTTGATGGTAGAATTCTATGAATTTGTAAGTTTCTTTAACGATGGTGGGAGATACAAGTACTCATTTAAGAGCTACGGAAAGACCTATTCCCTTTCCTACAGTAAGGCTACCAATCTGATTAAAATTACATATAAAGGCTAAGATGAATTCTATACCCATAAGAAACCAGATGTATCAGGATAGTTTGATAAGGAAAAAGGATATATAGTACCTTGGTTTCAAAAAAGTTAAGACTATGATGATTATCCATCTGTCTACAAATCCCTATATTCTTGAGTTAAGGGTTTAGGTATTTATCATTATGAGAAAAGGTGACAAGGATACCCTCAAGAAGAGTGATATTTATGCTTTTTATTTTCTAGTTAATCTCAGAAAGATTAATTTGGTGAAGTATGTATTACTTACAATCCTGGATATCCAGAATGGGACTCTCAAATCACAAATAATCATGTATCCAATTATTATCTCCAAGCTTATAGTCCTTTTTATAGAATCATATAAAATCCATTGTAGTTATACGCCAAGGAATTTCAATATCATGTTGCTTAGTGATGAAACCCTTAGAAGGATGAAGTTGGCTTTAATAGTGAATCCAGATATTTTTAGGATTTATCTGAACCTGAAATAGAAGCCTTATCAAAGAAACTGGAAGTGGCTGAGACATCCAAGAAGGGTAGTATGAAGAGGAACGTGAATGAACTGAAAAACAAAGAAAAATCTTCTGCTATTAGGGAAACTCAATCAGCAACACCTAATCCAAAGAAGCAAAGAACTTATCAGGATGAAGTGGTTTCCAAGTGGAGAGAAGACAAGAAGAATAGGAAAGAAGGGGATCCTAGTTTTGTCTTGGACCATACTAAGGAAAAAACATTAATGTTGAAGGATACTATGGATCTTGAGAATAAAAAGAATAAAATGTCTGAATCCGAGATTATTCAATCTCTTATCAGGGCTGTTGAAAAAACATCTGAACAAGTCTAGGTTTTTGAAAAGTTTTTGCAGGAATAAATTCCAGTGACTCTAGGAAAGAATATGGTGATTATTGAACCAGAAGATGAAGAAGAAATAGTTCAGTAAAAAGAAGTTGAAGAATAATAAGAAGTAAGGGACGATACATATGACAAGATAATACAAGTGGAAGAATATCATGATAATGAGAGTACCTCTGAAAAGTTTTCAATACAAACTTCTGAATCTGAATCAACTAAAATTCATTCACAAGGAAAAGAGCATAAGAAGAAGGAAGAATTTAATAACTCATCTTATGATGAAAGCAGAAACCGTGAATTCATTCTATAAAATGTTCTAGTAGTAGATTCTGAAAAAGAAAAAGTTTAGGAATATAATTTTGTTCAGCTATCAGATAGTGAACTTGAATCTCCAAAAGTAGTAGAGATAATTCCAAAAGATAATAAAGGAAAATTGTTGTTGGTGGATACACCTAGAAATCTATAGTGAAAAAGAAATATGTTGGTTGTTCGTCTAAGAGAAAAGCTGAAGATATAGAAAAAGAATCATCACCAACCAAAGAATATTATTTGGAATCGTCATCTCTTGGCCATGACTTTTTAGTCCAATCTTTCAAAAAGTTTGTTGATACCATTCCCTAGTTTCTGTGTATAGAATCGAGGTTAAAGATGCTTCAGCCCTCATTTAATTAGAAATTGGATTTAGTTGCCATCCATATGGATAATTTTGTCAGGCATGAGCTGATTTCAAATCCTTATTTATTGGATATGAATCCCACAAAATATCACAAAAGGAAATCAAAAAGTTGTCAATCAAAATAATCAGAGAGATGAGAATCCTTGATTATTTTCAAGAAAGTTTCAAGGATGATTTTGACATCGAAGATATAAAGTACTAATATCTTACTAAAAGTTTTGAGGAAAATCTATGTCTCGAATAGACAACTCAGAAATAGGAAGTCAAGCATTTGAATGGGAAGCTTAATTCAGTTTCATTGAATTGGAAAATGGAAATAGATCCAAGAATTGAGTTTGAAGAAAAACTCAATAAGCAAAAAGATCTTTTGAAATCTCAAGTAGAAATTCTTAAGGCTCAGGAAGAAATGATCAATGTCTTGGAGAAGGAATGTGGAGATCAGGATCAGCTGCTGAAGTGTGTTGAAGAAGACTGTAAGGAGCTTAAGAAGATGAAAACCATTTTGAAGAATCTAATGTTGAAGTAGAAATAAGGATAATTTTTTTCTTACCAATCTGATCTTTTTTGTATTTTAAACATTGTAAAAATCCTTTCAATCGTAATCAAATTTTAGTAATTCATCATATATTCTGTTATATAGTACAAATATTTCAGTTACCATTTTTTCCTTCCCATTATTCCTTTTTGAAAAATCACAAGGGGGGAGAAAGGAATGATAAAAAGAATACTATGTAAATAAAATAATTATCTTTGTAAGGGGAAGTCTATCTAAGAGGGGATTTGTCAAGGAAGATTTCATTATACAAGAAAAATAAAAACCTATTTAAGGTATTCTAGAATATCATCCTTAGGGATTTAAAAACCTAAGGGAGAGTTAGTTGTATTCAATATAATTTATAAGTAAAGGGTGATAAGTTTTTCTTTTATGTTCATAATGAAAATTTATAAGTCCTTATATTATTTTTCATAAGGTTGTTTGTTTTTTCAAAAAAGGGGGAGATTGTTGAGTCAATAAGTTTTCAATATGACTTTTCCATTCCTCTATGTTTTAAAAATCACAAACACTCAATCTTAAGGAAAATTATTGTTTCCCTAATAATTATCTTAATGAGGAAAATTTTCATTCTATAAGAAAATTTTATCCTTAACTATGTTTTCATTGTTCATTTTATTGTCTCTCTAAATCTAACTCATTTTATTCATATATCTAAAAATAATTTTCACATCTAAAACCTCAGAATCCTATAAATACTTAGTTATAGAGTATTCTATTTTCCGAATCAGAATTATCTGAATATCAGAGCCCGAATTCCTTGAAATTCAGACTCTAAATTCTATGAAATTTAGACTCTGAATTCTCTGAAATTCGGACTTTGAATTCTCTGATATCCAGATTCCGAATTCTTTGAATATCATACTCTAAATTATATGAAAACCAGACTCATAATTCGTTGAAATTCAGACCTCTAATTCTATGAAATTCAGACTCCGAATTCTTTGCAATTCAGACATTGAATTCTCTGAAATCCCGACGTAGAATTCATTGAATTTCAGACTTTGAATTCTCTAAAATTCAGACTCTGAATTCTCTATAAATTAGGTGATGAATTCCTCATAACTCAGACTCCGAATTCCTTAGAATTCAGACTCAGGATTCATTATAATTCGTACTCTGAATTACTTATAATTTAGACTCTGAATTCCTTAGAATTCAGACTATAAATTCCTTATAATTTAGACACTGAATTCCTCAGTATTCAAAATTCTAATTCCTTAGAATTCAGACTCCAAATTACATAGAATTCGGACACCAATTTCTTCAGAATTAAGATTCTGAATTTATGGGAATTTAGACTCTGAAATCTATATAATTCATGTTCCTAGTTCCTTGAATAAAAAAATCTGAATATCCATGTGTTATAGTCTCTAAATTTTTATTTTTGTAAGACTCCAAACATTATTTTTCCTTAGACTCTAAAAATTTGATTTGGTTATGAAACCTTATTTTTCTTAAACTTTTAATAGTTATGAAATGATGTCGTACAATATGTTTCTATCTAACTGTTGTCTAAGTGACACATTTATAGGTCTCTCTGAGATTCACGGAAAAATTGACCGTTAGAGGAGGGAGCCAACCATTAGAGAAGTGAATATAAATATGATCTGATTTGAATGAACTCAATATCAGTTGATCACTCTAGGTATTGCATGCTGCTGAAGTGATTTCTAGAGAGATACTCTAATGAATAGTGTGTACTAAACATCTTGTTCAGATTTATTCATGCAACTATGATTGTTGTTGTGTACAATTGAGGAATTCCAGGGATAGGATGATATAGGAACTTACTACCTTAATGTTCAATTTCTTCCATGGATAGAAAGACAGAGGTTCCAAATAACTTAATGTCCGAGGGCTTGTGAGGATAACAAGACCGATTATGATATTCCTATCGATGGCATTCCCTAGTGTGGGTAAGATAGACATTCTTGAATGTATAAATCAAGGGAACATTATCCATGGTTGTTCTATACCCTTGTCATTGGGTTAAAAGATTTCATACTTGTTACTTGTTTTGTTTCATGTTTATTTCCACTATATTTTGATAAAGAAATATAGTATAACATTCTTATACCTTCCTGTTATTTTGTATACTCTAATAAGTAGGATTCTATATTATTTAAAGTAGAATCATTTCCTTGTAAAAATTCCTTACGATTCATTTCAGGAACCATATTTCTGGAATCTAGAATGTTTGTAAGAATAAAAGAGGTCTTGTGAATTTACCTTGTTTAACAATGTTAATCGTTGTTTTTCCTTGAGGTTAAAAATGAAAGTTTTTAAACATAGAATTCACCCCCTCTTGTAATTGAGCATCTACATCATTATTTCGATCCAACAATTTGAATATACACTACTGCAACAATAACATATCTCTAAAAATGCCAATATATATCACATCCTATTAATATCGTTTGATCCATATCCACTAATATTATATTATTTCATTGAGTTTCACCATTTTTTATAGTTTATAAGGTGAACTGAGTTCATTATGAATACTGACTACGAATCAATATTTTTTATTATATAAAAGCCGGTTTAAGCGTGTCTGATGCCCAACATACAATGCTAATCTAGTTCAAGAGAACCAAAACAACACACTGCACGAAAACCACAGATTTAAACATCATAATAATCGTAGTCATCCCTGTATCCCATAAAGGATTCGTCTTCTCTAGTAGCTAATTCCCATTCCGGATTTCTCCAAAAAATTTCACTTTGAACCCGATTGTTAAGTAGATCTCGATTATTCGTAACTGATGATGCCATCGTCACCCCACTACCCTTTTTGATTGCAAGAACCACCTGGCTATTCCTTTTGGAAGTGGACCTTTCCCTTATTGGACCCGAGAGATATGAGTAGTCAAAATTTTTTTCAGAAATCCTTTTAAAACTTTTATTATCCTTAGAGACTTTTATTTATGTTTCATAAACGTAATTAAATTAATGTGAGTAAGGTCATAAATAAATGAAATAAAATACATATATCTATTTTTTGATTTATTAATCATGGGCCCGAGGATGATAGAATAGAAAAGCTCTAATGGATGAGATAAAAAAAATATTAAATTTTTTATGTGATGATTTTGTAATATTTATCTTTTGGAATGTGAAATAAATATATTACCTTTATCATTTCATCTTTTTAACACACCAAACTATTTCTCTTTGAGTATGTTTGATAATAAACATCTAGAAAATATGGCCAAGACTTCAATTTAATTGTTGGTTTTCTTCTTCCATACCTAGATAACCTGAATTCTGATCATCTTCTACTTAAAAACATCCCCTTGGTTTATTTTATTCTTGTCACAAATCTCTTATCTTTTATTATTTTTATCAAAAGACATATTTTTTAATATAATATCATTCCCTTCATCTCAGAGCAAGAAACACTTAAAATATTGTGTTTCATCAGAAATATTATTAATTTTAGTGACTCATCAATCCCAAAGGTCAATGACAATTTTATTAAATCATATACATTATTTAATATCTTTAAGTCTCATATCATATGTTTAAAATAACAACTATCTAAAATCCTTGGTAACCCCATTTTTATAGCTTTAAGTGTGTCTTATACAATAAGAGCATTTTATTTTTTTCTTTCCTTCTTCTCTAGAGGGTTATGAGGAATGAAGTGTTTAATCAATTGTGCTGGTATCATGGTGAGGAAAAACAATAGCAATGTGAACTCTCTCATAAAATATTTCACACACTTCTTAAAAATGTTGAAATATATTATCAATCTCTAGTAATGATTTTTAGGTTGTTTTAGGATTTCTTTTTTGAGTGGACTGAATCCCAATAAATTTCTTCTTCCCAAACCTCATGGATTCATATATATTTTTGTTATTAAACCAAAAATCTATTTTAATATGCTCAAATCCTACTAAATTCTATCAGTATCTATAAATAGAATACATTCTTATAAAGAAGTTAACTATCTAAAATTTGACACGTGAATTTATTCCAACTTTTGACTTAAAATATTGGATTTTTTTGGGAAAAAATTATTATGAACTCCTAATGTATTCATATTTATCTTAAATTTATTCTCAACCACTTCAAAGAAACAATTTCTATCATTTTTGAGTTTTTGTTTAGGTTCCTAGAACTTATTGATTTATGTGATTTTCTTGATTTAGATGAAAACTTGGTCTCAGAAACAAGATCCTTCTTATAAAACATTGTACCAAAATTTTCAATTTTTTATTCTCTTTTTTATGTATTTTTACTTATTATTGATACGATAATTCCTTCTTTGAACTTTCTCTAACTACTTAAACAGAGTTCTAGAAATTGAATCTAAATTTAACAAGTTCTTTCTTAGTACTCTCCAATTTATATTGAATAATCTCAAGATACGTACATTTTCATTCACTTAATCTTCTATCATGATATTTTAAATCTTATACTCAACAATAATCATTCTCATACTATCAATCTCCTTTTAAAACTAGTAATTTTATTTAACTTTTTCAGGTTCCTTGTTCTTGATAAGTTGATCATCTTTATTAGTCTTTCTGGTTTCCTTTTCAAGATTTGAAATTTTTAGAGAAATTTTTTGACTGTATATTACAAATAAACTCAAACATTTTTTGTTTTTTTTTCACTTCCATAATCACTAAATTAATCACTAGTGAAATTTTCATAATTAACATTATAAATGAGTCACTTCTCATCAACTTCATCACAAGATGTCTCATATTTATCTTCTCCTTCTCCATCTTCTCGTCCTTCACACTTAGAAAAGAATATTCTATTTCTATTTTGATATAAATTATTTTCATTACATTTATAATTAGTTTCTGACATTTCGGTATTATTTTTTAGGGTATTTTATCTCATTCATCATTTCCATAATTGTTTCCTCTTTATTCATTGTGGGATAGTTTTATGTAAAGTGTCAAAAAAATCCACACTTGAAGTATTTTAATAGAAGATAACCCCTCCCCACTTATACTTTCTTGTTCTTTTATCACATTTCTATATAAAAGAGACATAATTTCATTAAATATATCATTTACTTCTTCTTTTATGTTAGAACAACTAGATTATTCATATTCATATTTATTTTATCCTTGTTTGAGGAATTAAAAGATATTTCTTTTTTATAATTTCACTTATTATTGATAAAATTTACCTTTATAATCTCATAGGATGTGAGAATACTATGTAGGTTATCAAGAGAATATTTATCCAGATCTCTATATTCAGGAGATGATATTTTATCGTCAAACCTGATAGGAAAAATTTAATGAATCTTCTCAATTACAGTTGAATCTTCTAATTTCTCACCAAATATTGTGAAAGTTATCACAATTTAAGTAAATATTAATAAAACATCATATAAATATTATCAATACTTCGTATTAATATATTTATATTTTAATCCCCAAATATGTATATTTTCTCCCTTCTCTTTTTTGTTTCCTTCATAAATATTTTCAAGTTCATCTAACAAACCTTTATCTTTATTTATCCTTTTTATTTTCAAAAACTCCTCCTTTGATATGGAATACAATATGAATTTTTGAGAACATCCATCATTATCAGTATTCATTCTATCATTTTTATTCATAGAAGAACCTTGAACGTGATGAGTAAAACAATTAGTTTTATCCTCCAAAACATCCAAACATAATGATAATAGATAAAGAATCATATGATCCTTTAAAATGAGATAATTATTCCAACAAAACACTAGAATATCCATGTTATTCACTAAATATTAGTAGTTCATCATTCTAAGAATAGAATCAATGAAAGAATCTTGTAATAGATATAACCACCTTCACTTTTGTCTTTGAATAGTAATTAGTCAATTGATGTAACTTTTCTATAATATCAATAGAAAATCCACCTTTATGATCAGTGATATCACTAAAAGGGTGGAATTAGTGATTAAAAATTATTTTATGTATTATAATTATTCAAAAATTGTTACTGATTAGAGTAATAATACTTTGATATTGTATCAAAACCATATGCACAAATGTATGAGGTACAATATAATTAAAAATTGTCACTACTCAATAAGAGCAGTCAATCTTGAGCATGATATGGAAACAGACAAGATCACATAATCCACTAGAAAAAATATTATAGATTAAAGAAACAAGGGGATAACCATGAACTTGTGATACACTATAGGCTCCCAACAATGTATTTTAATCCCACACAATAATAATGGTTTATAACATTTTTTCAATAATAATAAAGTATTTCACTACTTCAAACTTTAGCTGTGTTTTACTATATTGCTTCCTTATTCACAATATACATTATCCAAAGTTGTATCTTCTTCACCCACATTAATTTCTTACATAGAAACAAGAAATAACTTATTATCATTTCCCCTATTATCTCTCTCTCTTTCATACATCCAATACAAAAGTGTATTATTTATTCTCACAAATTTTCTCAACACTATCTTTATTTATTTTTTAAAATTTTAAATTCACTGAATATTAGTGAATAGTATTTCGGTAACTAATTATTATTATAGAATTACATTTAATTTTTAGTTTATAAATTAGAATAATTTTATTACTCTCATATGTGATAGTGCTCTTCTTCTTTAATACCTTGGTAGAAAAACTTCTTCTACTTGGATATGATAAAGATCTTATTGTGGTGATGTGTCTTCTTCTGTAGGTGTTTTTGTATGGAATAGATGAGTTTTACTTAAATATTACATTCTTTTGATTGTTGTATTTTTTATCACATATGATATCACTACCATATTAAGATTCAAATATGAATATGAAATTCTCTACTTCTTTTAGTTTTATTTATTCAAATATCACTACATTAGGTATTTTCATATATGAAAAAATAAAAGCTTGATATTATAGAATCAATAATACTCCATGATTTTCATCCTTCTATAAACTCAATATTTAAATATCCATGATTCTCAGCCCTGAATCCATATTCTCCACTACATGAAAATATGTAAACCCTGAGATATATCAGAACCTGAAACATTACATGTTTGAAAAATATGGAGACCTTGAAATATTCTCTTCTTTAAATAATTTAGAATACCCATGATTTATTTTGATCATATGTAGTCAATTATCTTCCAAAAGAATTATAATATTATTTATAAATATTTATATTTCTTCCTTATCAAATCTCATGTGCATCCTGTAGGCGTAACTCTTTCAACCACTCACACATTGTTACTTGTATAAAAATGAATCATATGTTCTACGAGGTTTTTTATATAACTTTTTGTCGATAAATATTTTTTGAAATAATATCATGTTAGATTTTTTTTATTTCTAATGAGGAAAGGTCATAGAGGCCCTCCATCCCTTAATATTTTCCCAAAATGCGGTAGGTCCTCCACCACCATTCTCCAAAAAAAATAAAAATTATATATGTATGTATTTTTAATATATATATATATATATTATTTTATTTTGTTAATATACATATATAATACATAGTAAAAATAATAACTATTAATATTTGAAATTGAAATTTATGTTATTTATATGTAATAAATTATTTGATATTTAAATATGTCTATGTTTTTTATATTTATGATTTTTTGAATTATTTTATATTTGTTGAGTTAGTTTGTCAAATTTTATGTTGATTTTATTTTAATTTTATAATTTATGTTTCTTCAAAGTCAACTAAATGAAACATAATAATGCTTTAAGCAAGTGACTTTGGAAGTATATAAATAATAAAGTATAGATACAATATATTTGAAATTTACCACACTTAGTGAATATAAAAATTATAACTGAAAATGAAAATTAGTTCATAAAAACAATTTTTGAAAATTAATATTAATGGAATAATAAAATTTTGATTTCAAACCTTACATTAAATGAATGTTTTAAATTTCATTTAGAATGTAGTAAACCATCCTGTAAATTTTGTGCATTTATATTTTTAATGTTTAAATATCATGTTTTTAATAAATAATATGTGTGTCATGTAAATTAATTTTTTTTGTAGATATTCATGAACTTATTTATGTTTTCAATAATTTTTTAGATGTTTGCAATATTTTTTTAGTTTTAATTATATTGTCTTAATAGTATAAATTTTATAATATTTTAAATCTACCTATTTTAAATTAAATTGGTTTTCCTATGATTCAAGTAATTGAATTTGAATGCTCATAAAAATAAAAGTATATGTAAAATAAAAATTTAAAAGTAAAATACAATTTAATAGAATATATTATTGTTTCAATTCCTTTATGTCAACAGAAAACACATACGTGAATAATTAAATTCACCCTGTATGGTGAGGTCTCATCCCAAAATCTGGTGTACAAATTGGAAGCCCATATCGAGATCATCGACTTTTTTATTGGGGTGTAGTATTATGACCTAGAGAGGGATCTTCCTCCGGTTCTAGAACCTCGACCATAAGATGCTCTACCTATGTCTCAATTGGAGGATTTTTCAACTTGCTGTCATAATTCACAGACGATGCTTCTCACACTACATGAAAAGAATGAAATATCATCATCAAATGGGGGAACCATAAGAAATGTGAAGGATCTTCCATGAAACATGGATGCATGAGAAATGACCCTTGGTAAAATCTCGGATAAGACATACCCAGAGAAAACTAAGGATATCATGAAAAACAATGGATTCCATGCCTCCTAATGCACATCCCCAATCAGTTGAGCCTGGAATACTATAGGTATGACCTCAATCTGTGGAACAGGCGAGGAATCACATGTAGCATGATGTGGTCTGCGTCATCATCATTGTGGCTCCTCACCATCAACTGTTGCAATTTGAGGTTCATAACCAAAAACCTCCACTAAATAGGTAGGACCATCATCTTCATAGGGTGGATGATCAAAAATACTATCATGAATCACATAATAAACTAGCAACGTCCCCTACGATGCATCATGGATCACAGATAGGCTTGAAACCTCATCCTCCTTGGGATCAAACATGTGGATAATCTACCATAGTCGAGTATGTTTTAAAGAGATTCAAAATGATTTTGAAAGTATTTAAATAAAAAAACTAATGTTAATTTATTAACATATCATATCTTGAATCCCTCTCTCATGTTGAGTAAGATATAGTATAGACTTTAGTATATTCCATGGTGCATATTGTAGCTACTATGATAGAAGAAATTACATTATACGCACACCCTCAATATGAAGCCACACTCATCTATCCCAGAGGTTGATACACTCATCCTTTCTTCGGTTCCAGTCAAAATCCTACCACCACATAATCTTCATATAATAAATCACCCAAGATTTTATCGATGGAAAAAAATTATGTTGAACATAACCAAACTAGTGAAAGAGTATATCAGGATTGTTCCACTCAAAAATATGAAATTAAATGATAGTAACAATAGTTATTTCATTGTACAGTCTAGCAGTGAAATATGTGGGCAACTAGTCTAACAAATCCCAAAATGGAATCCTTGTAATATAAAATGACATTTGAGATTTTTCAAAAATATTTGTTAATAAATTTTTTTTATATTATGAAATTGATTAGTCAATAGAAGATGGTATATACTTACGTAGGTGGGTAGTAGACTGTCCAACATGAGACCATATGTACCCAAATTGTGTCTCGGAGCACTGATGAAGTGGTGTTCCAAACACCCCCTAAAAAACAAAACATTGAAAGTGAAAAATAATAAGAAATTAAATTCAATAACTCCAACTAGAATAAAAAACTAATAGAGATGGGTGATCATACAAGCATCCAAACAGAGCATCACACATCACATCTATATATATCTTCTGACTAGTAACAATAGAGGAGAGGGTAGGTATGAGCTTCAATTACCACATCTAAAGAAGAATGATACATCCCCCAAGATCAGTTTGATCTAAGAGGAAAGTTGTACATGAGGGTCAGAATGTGTATGCCAAGCATGCATATCCACAGTTGTATCTCTTGACTCGATCAAAATCCTCCCATAGGCCCAGATACATCATGTGTACATGCATACCTGAGTGATCAATGAACAATTTCCCTATAATGATCAATAATATGTATGCATGGGCATGATGCATGATAGTTTACTTGTCAATGTCATCAAGTAACTGTGCAAAGTGCATCTCATGCCACCTTTGGATATCAACCCGCTATTTGTAGCGTCATCATCAGCCAAAATTCTATTCTTAGAAAAACATTAATAAGATTATTCTAGTCTCCTTGGGTTTTTCCTATAACTACACCCCCTAGATATGAAGACTGAGTATGACTACCACATCCTCAAGGGTGATGGTGATCTCTCCCTCAGGTAAGTGGAATGTGTTTGTCTTTGGTTTCCATCTCTCTATGAGGGAAGAAAGTAGGTGGTGATCTATGGATATAAAATCTAATACCATAATTCCATATAATCTATAATGGTATTGGTATGGTATAATGGTGTCTGGAGGTGAAATGTTATGATAATTGTGTGCTCGATATACCCTGATCTATCAAACCTCATGGAACATTGTCTTGTCGTGTGAAACATGCATATAATGCTCAGTAGGTTGCATAGTATATTCCATATATCTGTATAAAAATGAAATGAGTCTTATAGTTAAAAAGTAAATATAACATTATTGTCACCAGAATGTTATGACTGGTAGAATATAAGACATTATATGTTTATTCCCATTGTTTTATAGTGTTTTTTTACCAAAAGAAAAGGGCATGTCTTCATGTTTCTCAAATCATATTTCTAAAAAGGTTTTAGATATGTTTTTACCTTATAAAGGGTGTTTTGTAACATATGGTTTTATATATTTATATATATAAATATTCTATGTTTGTTTTCTAAATGTTTATTCTAAAATAATTCACTAAATACTTTGTAAATTGTGGTAAAAGGAAGAGAAAATATAAAATAAATATATTTATCTATTGTAAAATGAAAATTTTAAAAATATAATGTAAAATGGAAAAAACCCCATTAAATAACACATGAATAATTTAAAATATAAAAGAAACATCTTGAAATTTTTCAACAGAATGGACTTTTGTTGACTTGAGCCTAAGTTTATAAGTGTAGTAGAATAATTCTTATTTTTATGTGGTAACTTAATCACATATTCCAAATGGATTTAAAAAACTTTTTAATTTTCAAAATCTTTTGGCCTTGTAATAAAATGCCTCCCAATATTGTAAAGATTTCGTTATAAGGATGAAAGCTTTTGAAAATTCTGAAGTTAGGTACATCTCTTTGGGAGATGTTATTTAGAAACCACATGAAAATTCGATGGATTTTACATTACTACCAAAGTCAGACTCATCTCATCCAAACTATGTTTTATTAAAAAAAATTCAAGGTATTTCTTTTCTATTTTGAAGCATTCATGTTTTATTTAATGTGGTTTTTATAGTCCATTTTACTTTATATGATCATAATTGTCATTTTACTCTAGATAAATAAATTTATTTGATATTTTATATTCTTTTTACCTCGCCTTCCAAAACATTTTGAGAATTATTTTCTTATAAAATATTATATACTATATACAACATGGTTTTTATAACCCCATACAACTTATTTATACTTTAACTAATAAGTTAGATCTCAAATAGTGTGCTTTGTAATTTAATTATGATTTTTCACATGATGGTATGTTTCATGGTTATTGTCCCACATGCTTTCATTATGGTTTATCCATGGATAGTTTGATTATTCTTTAATGTCACCTTATATGTACATATAATATTAATTATAATGTGAATAAATGAAAGGCTTATTCTTATTTGATAGAAAAAGTATTCATACATGTTAGAAAACACCAAAAGAAAGAATGATTTTGTATTAACGTCGTGTAATTTATAATATGAAAATTTCACATTAGAGACAACACAAAATTGTGGCTAAGAGTGTGAACTTGATCTAGAAATATTAGGGAATCATTTCCTATTATGACCCTCTTGATTACATATACTATATCTCAAAAATTTCCCTTGTTCTTGATGCCAGTCAATATCAGTCTGTATCTTATAGGACTTTGATCTCCCCCGTTGATTCAACCTGTTGATGTCAGGTATCAATGTCATCTAGTATTTAGGAATTGGTAAATATTTAAACTCTTTAATACGAATACATGATGAAGCGTAGAAGTTAGCAGTGGTGCCCAACTAGTACACTAGATAATCATATACTTCTTGTCAAGACCCGAAGCTTAACGTACATGGACATTACATTAATTTTGGGGAATACTTAGTACATAACAGAAAAACACACACAAGGACCGTAATAGTTTAGTGTCTTTGGAAACTCGGAATATATTCTTCTAATCATGGCGAATGATCTTCAGCATCTCCCATAAAGACCTTCCCTTTTTTTACCTAAAATCATTCTTTATATCCTAGGGAAAAGAAACCATAAAAGTGTGAGCTCAAATTATTGGTAAGGGTAAACAATAGAAATATCAATCAAATCATATTCATAAGAACATAACATTTTGGAAATCTTAACCTGAAAAAGAGATCATAATATCATAACATGGGATAATTCATAGGAGTGAAATGTAATCCCAATAATCATAACATAAAACATGTAACTTTGTGGCATCCACACATAATCATAGGGAATCATTTCTTATTAGTCATGACTCATTGCCAAGACTATCTTAGTGGACAAAGTCCATTTCTAAACCGAGTTCACTCCTCGTTTCAGTCATGTTTCACTGAACCGGTTTAACCTGCCGTTCCAGCCATGTCTATCTCATGAGATATAAAATCTTTACCCAATGCATTGGAGGGAGATATAGGTCCCACCCATCTCATAATGATACCATTCTTATGTGTGCCACAAAATCATAAACCATACATCATAGCATAACCCATGTAATAAAAATGGGAATCTTAAACATCGTGACATCATAAAACAATTAATATAAGATAAAGGAATTCATAAAAATAATTCTGTCACAACATAATAAAATAAATGTAATAATAGGGATAGAAACAGAACCCTTTATTATCTTATATGGAAAATAATTTTGATAAAACACTTGAACTCCATTCTTGAGGAAAATATCCTCTCTACATCAAAAATATTTTCCCTTTCTTAACATGTCATAAAATTTTAAACTAAAAGAAGTTTATTAAAAATAAACTTGAAAACTTGTAAAGGAACCTTCTTGGAAATAAGGATTTAAAAATCCATTCATGCCGTATAAGTTAAAAAAACTTTCTTCTCATACTTTTGTCGGAAAAGTCAAAAAGTACCTCATATGAAAAACGACAAAAGAATCATTTCATATCCTTTAATAAAAACTCACCGAAGGGTAAAATTGGATTTAAAAAATTTTAGGTGGATGGAAATAATATTACATATTGAGGAAACATGGATGTGGATGATAAAATACACCCCAGTAAATACTAAAGTATAAACAATCTCGGATAAAAATGAGATTGTGATATTTTCCCTTACCTTAGGTCCGATTTGCTTCGTAAAGGTCCGAACCTCCTGTATAATGATTTAAATAATGTCATTGACTTATTCCAGAATCATACTCATTGTTATGTTATCATATATGGTTCACTTATGACTTTATTTTACCCGTTCTTTTGTAAATTCCATGTTAAAGAGCGTTTTGGGTAAAATCGTTTCATTTTTCGTCCGTGTTTTGACTTGTAATTATTCATATGATTACTTAGATAATGATTAAATAATTCCAGAATATAAAACATGATTTATATATAATATATATTCAGAATATAAATATATATAATATATCAATAAATGGAAAGAAATACACCATTCATGGAGACGGTAGGCCGTACGTACGCATAAACGTTGTTTTCGTTTCCTTATTGAGTTGAATGGAATTAAGTAGATGACATAAATATATATACACATAAATACAGTATCATTATTATGTCATATATTTCATGATTACTTATTATATATACTTTATAATCATTCATTAATGGTTAATGTGGAGAATGAATCTCATCGCGTCGTGGAGACGGTAGTCCGTACGTACGCACGAGCAATGATATCATTCTCATGATCGTGGAATTTTGTTGGAGTGTATGTATACTATTTAAGAATCAATATCACTTTAAAATAATCATATATAGTTATTATTTACACCATTATACCCATCCAAGTAAGGTGGTGGTGTAAAATAGATTACACCACGGCGTGGAGACGGTATTCCGTACGTACGCACGTGTAGTGATTTCGTTTTCCATAGGATGGATAGATGGTGAAATAGTGTTGTTTAATAATTATAATTACATATCAGTATATTAGGGATACTGATGTTATTACATCATAATGAAACAACCTATGAAGAATAAGTTTAAGAAGAAATAAAGTTGAAAGAATCGGTAACAGACATTACCTCTTCTTTGAAGCGCCTCTTTGAGTCCTCCTCTTAGGGCACTAAAATTGGTCGTTGAAGAATACAAGGACCTCTAAGATGTGTCTAGGGAAGTGGATAAGAGAATTTGGTTGGGGTTGGACGAGCTTGAAGGCTCAAAGTTCTGTGAGGTAGAGAGGGAGGAGGTGCCCTTTTATAAGGGAGGAGAGGGGCACCTTTGTAATAACTAAAACAATTATTTTATTATAAAGTCAAATTCGGTTTTAAATAGCTCCAAATTGATTTATTTAGAAGATAAGGTGGGTATGGGTCGAAATCCTCTCATCTAATAGAATTTAGACAAGTTTAGGTTCCTATTGTAACCTTATCATTTAGATTTAACATTAAGTTAGATAATTTTACTTTTACCTTGTCTTTTTGTGTTCTTGCACTATAACGTTAATAAAGTTACAATAAGAATCCAAAGGAAGTACAAGTTGTTTATTATTAATATATATAACCTTATCTAAGTCATTTGGCCAAACCTTAGATTTTTAGGAATAAAACAACAATTCCAAATATAATATTTGTTTTAAAAACTATTTTATGTCAATTTTGACACTATTTAGTAATTGATTTTTGTGAAAATCATAACAGAATGGTTAGTTCAAAAAAAAATTAAATCAATACTAACATGTCATATTAACCTAAAGCATTATTGAAATTCATAATAAGTCTCAAATTATATTTATTTGGGTATTTATAACATCAATTATGTCAATATTGCATTAATAAGATAATTACTACATCATCATTGTGTCAAAAATAAATTAAATTATTTAATGTTTAAAAATTACAAATAAAATACCATTATGTAGGAAATATTTTTATATTTCTAAGGATTATTTATAGTCTAATTTATCTTATGAATAACCCTATATTAAAAATGATATACTTATTAAACTTTGATTTTAACTTTTTTAACCCTTCTTTAAATAAATTAATAATAAATGTCCTAATCTAATCCAAGTGGGCCTAAATGGTCATATTTTATTCATAAGGTTGTTTTTGGTCGAATTACACTTATCAAATAGAATTAAGACATGTGTTAGGGTAGTAATAATATCATTTTTACCCTTAATTAACCTATTTACTTTTAACCGTGGTAAAAAAAAGTAAAAAGTTACTATTCACCAAAAATTATTTTCATCTCATTGAACCACATTTTACTTACTGACATCAACCAAGTCTCTCGGATTTTTGAAATTCACTCACAGAAGCGGTAAAATTATGTTTTAGGAAAAATTCATTTTTTTAACTACAACTTAGTGGTTTCACTATTCATCAAAAAATGAAAGATTTCAGAAAAATACCAAAAATTTGGCCTAAGATATATTTGATATTATGAACTGAAAAATGATGTCTATTTTACCAAATTCAAAACATATCAGTTGCATTAATTAATTTAAAAATTAATTCCCATTGTCAAAACAATTATCGTGTTCTTAAGAGATAATAACTATCAAAAGATTAACACTTGTTTATGTCTGTTTTAAATGTGAAATTACATCCAATGAACAAAATTGTATTAAAATGTAAAAATATATTCTAAATATAATTTAAAACCACTCAAATTAATAACTTATCACAATAAATTATTTCGATTAAAAAGGTTGTTTTTAATTAAAATTTAGTAATTTTCACTATTCATCAGAAAATGAAAGTTATCTGAAAAGTACCAAAATTTCACCCTAATCTAATTTCGATATTCAAAATCTAAAAATGAAGTCCATCTTGAAATATAAAATTTAAAAAATTTCAAAAAGTGGTTATTACTATTCATAATGGCTTGTTTTAATAATATTTTAATAGCATATCGTTGTTTAGTGAAACTCGGTATTGTGTACTACACACGGTATCGAGGAAGGTCGCGATTGTGTGTAATGCAAGGCAAGTCAAGGATGCGTGTTGTGAAAGCTCCTTTTTTTGTAGCGTAAAACACAAGACATTAATGAAATTAAAAAGAATATTTTTCATAAAATCTCAGGGTGTTGCATTCTACCCCCCTTAAAATGAATTTCGCCCTCAAAATTCATCGGGGTTATAAATTGTTTACTACTCAAAAGTTTCTTTAATAGAAACCCACATCGTAAAAAGGAATACCAAAACCAATATTTAAAAAAAAGTATGAAACGTAATGGTTACCCAAATAAACTAATCACTGGGTTTCCACATAGGTGAAAATATGGTTATGGAAGAGAAATCTAACCATCATGTTCTGATGGAGAGTGGTAGAGAACATGGCTATGGAAAATCCAGAAATCCCAAAGCCATAAATTTGTGACGATCTAAGGTACCATCTGATTCATCAGATATAAGAGCAATAGGACAACATTTTTGGTTTTCAAGATCATTTCCTTAAAGATGATGAAATTGGAATTTGAAGAAATACTTTCATGATTTTGGTATAGTCTTACTGTTGGTCATTATTTAGACAATTAAAACTTCATCTCTTAATGAAATGAAGTTTAATTTTTCATTTGTGATGTTTTAGCAGATCATGTGAGAGAATGTTGGGTCATTTCATATGTCTCAAACCAATGGTTAGAAAAGTTATCAAAAAATACATAAGTCCATCTATAGTGAGATTAATCATACATGGTTCCTAAAATGGACTTATACTTATTATATAATTCTTCTTAATATAATAAAACTAGTTTCTTCTAAATAGGGACTTCCTGTAGGCCAGTGGTAGGCGATAAAGGCTAGTCGCACTTCGGTTGTGGGTTTGATTCCCACAGCCTTGTCCGACGCGATGGGTTGTCGCCCATCATGCAGGTTGTCCATTTTCTAAAGCTATATTACTATAACATCCCATCAATAATATAGAAAAAAGTTCTATCCTAACTTATGTCCAACATAATCCATTCCAATCTTTAGGCTTATCTAAAATACTTCGGTCCAAGCTCATAATATAAAGAAAATTATTACTTGAAATTTCACATAATAATCACGTGAATTCCATCATTTATCCCCCATATATCATAAGATATATATTGTTGGTCAAATTAAAAACATGTGAATACCTTAATTATGTTTTCTCTTTAAGAATGAATACCCATTGAACCTTATTGAAAACATGAATGCATTCAAAAGTTAACTCTTTCCACATACCAAAATCCTCAAAATTCTATATACTCAAACCATGATATCACTTAGTCCTTATATCAATCATGAGCTTATGAATACTATCAAACATTTCATTTTCTCGTTTTCCCTTCATTATGCGCATATAATCTTTTTTTCCAAAAATATCTCAATCACTTTCCATGGTTACCAGTACCATAAAATTATTGAAAACCACAATAGACCAATACATAAATATTCCAATATTCCATGATACAATATACAACATTATTTTGGAATCCCATAAACACTTAATCATTCCACCACATCAATGTCATATTCAACATCACCAATAGTGATCGCATGTGACTTCCCTTTTTCCTTTTCCTTAAGTGGATTCTCATGTCGATCATCATTAACCCTTGGATTAGGGCAGTGATTAGCATAATGCCCCATTTCATTGCACTTGAAGCATTGAAGTGTTGTTGGTGCGTTCTCTGCAGTCTTTTCTTTATTCACACCATTAGCAACCCTTTTTCCATTACTTTGACACTCAGCTGCTCGATGACCTTCTTTTCCACACTTAAAACATTTTCTAGAACCTTTAAGACAATCTACACCATGCTTCTTTCCACACTTTGAGCATAAGGAAACATTCATCTTCTTTTCACCATTATTCTGAGATTTCTCCTTGAACTCCATCTTTCGTTTCTTGTCAAAACCATGAGATGAATATGTAACACCAACTTCCATTTCTACCTTAATAGCACAGCACACAATTTATTCATAGCTACTGAAGTCTCCTATAGCTAATGCCCTTCGAATATTTGGTTTTAAGCCACTGAATAATCGATCAACTTTACTTTCAGGTTGGATGATAAATCCAGATGCATACCATGAAATCCTTGTAAAATTCGCTTCGTATATACCAACAGATTCATCATCCTTTTTCTTTAGTTCAAGAAACTCCATATCCATCTTTGTTCAAAGAATATGAGGGAAGTACTTATTGAAAAATAAGTTCTTGAACTCGTCCCATTCCATGGACTCAATTTCATCTCTTTGCCTCGTATTCGTGATAAGATTCCACCATTGATAAGCTTCACCTTCCAAATGATATACTACTAAGATGACTTTATCATGTTTAGAACATTGAAGAACTGAAAATATATTTTCAGTTGTACTGGTCCATTGTTCAGCAACAAGTGGATCAGAAGACCTACTGAATGAAGGCGGACGTTGCCTCATGAAGGACTCAATAGAATATTGTTCCCTTCTCTACTCATTTGGAAGTCCAGAATGATTCATAGCTTGTGTAAGTATAGCAATAAGATTTTTCACTCCATCTCCAATATCATTTGTTTTTTCAGGAGGAAAATCATTGCATTGTCCATTGCATTGATCAACACGGTTCCTTCGGGTTCCAGCCATCGTCTAAATCCCAAAAAGAATAGTGTGAGAGGAAAAAATCATGCTATGGAAAACAACATAATGAAGGGGGAGTACCTTCAATATCTAACATCTTAGGTTACCGTAATTCTATTATTATAACCTATACTTATACGTAACCATAGGGACATCCCTAGACATACCTTAGAAATATCTCTAGGGATCTCACTAAAGTTCTCACATCCAAGTTTCCAAAGGCTGACTAAACTTTTCCTCTGATACCAACTGTAGAGACCCGATGCTTAACGTACATGGACATTACATTACTTTAGTGCAATACTTAGTACATAACAGAAACACACACACAAGGACCGTAATAGTTTAATGTCTTTGGAAACTCGAAATATAATCTTCTAATCATGGTGAATGATCTTCAACATCTCTCATAAAATCTTCCCTTTTTTTCTACCTAAAATATTTCTTTATATCTTGGGGAAAAGAAACCATAAAAGGGTGAAATCAAATGCTCAGTAAGGGTAAACAATAGAAATATCAATCAAATCATATTCATAATAACATAATATTTTGGAAATCTTAACCTGCAAAAGAGATCATAATATCATAACATGGGATAAATCATAGTAGTGAAATGTAATCCCAATAATCATAACATAAAACATGTAACTTTGTGGAATACACACATAATCATAGAGAATCATTTCTTATTAGTCAAGACTCATTTCCAAGACTATCTTAGTGGACAAAGTCCATTTCTGAACCGAGTTCACTCCTCATTTAAGTCCTGTTTCACTGAACTAGTATAACATGTCATTTCATCCATGTCTATCTCATGAGATATAAAATCTTTACCCAATGAATTGGAGGGAGATATATGTCCCACCCATCTCATAATGATACCATTATTATGTGTGCCACAAAATCATAAACCATACATCATAGCATAACCCATGTAATAAAAATGGGAATCTTAAACATCGTGACATCATAAAACAATTCATATAAGATAAAGGAATTCATAAAAATAATTCCATCACAACAAAATATAATCAATGTAATAATAGGGATAGAAACAGAACCCTTTATTATCTTAGATGGAAAATAATTTTGATAAAACACTTGAACTCCATTCTTGAGGAAAATATCCTTTCTACTTCAAAAATATTTTCCCTTTATTAACATGTAATACAATTTTAAACTAAAAGAAGTTGATTAAAAATAAACTTGAAAACTTGTAAAGGGAGCTTCTTGGAAATAATGATTTAAAAATCCATTCATGCCGTATAAGTTAAAAAAACATTCTTCTCGTACTTTTGTCGGAAAAGTCAAAAAGTACCTCGTACGAAAAATGACAAAATATTCCTTTCATATCCTTTACTAAAAACTCACCGAAGGGTAAAATTGGATTTAAAAAATTTTAGGTGGATGGAAATAATATTACATATTGAGGAAACATGTATTTGGATGATAAAATCACCCTAGTAAATACTAAAGTATAAATAATCTTGGATAAAAATGAGATTGTGATATTTTCCCTTACCTTAGGTCCAATTTGCTTCGTAAGTGTCCGAACCTCCTGTATAATGATTTAAATAATGTCATTGACTTATTATAGAATCATACTCATTGTTATGATATCATATATGGTTCACTTATGACTTTATTTTACCCGTTCTTTTGTAAATTCCCTGTTAAAGAGTGTTTTGGGTAAAATCGTTTCATTTGTCGTCCGTATTTTGACTTGTAATTATTCATATGATTACTTAGATCATGATTACATAATTCCAGAATATAAAACATGATTTATATATAATATATATTCAGAATATACATATATATAATAGATCAATAAATGGAAATAAATACACCGTTCATGGAGACGGTAGGCCGTACGTACGCATGAACACTATTTTCGTTTCCTTATTGAGTTCAATGGAATTAAGTAGATGACATATATATATATACACATAAATCCAGTATCATTATTTTGTCATATATTTCATGATTACTTATTATATATACTTTATGATCATTCATGAATGGTTAATGTGGAGAATGAATCTCATCGCGTCGTGGAGACGGTAGTCCGTACGTATGCACGAGCGATGATATCATTCTCATGATCGTGGAATTGTATTGGAGTGTATGTATACTATTTCATAATAAATAGTAACATGTCATATTAACCTATAGATTACACCACGGCGTGGAGACGGTATTCCGTACGTACGCACGTGCGGTGATTTCATTTTCTGTAGGATGGATAGATGGTGAAATAGTATTGTTTCATACTTATAATATCATATCAGTATATTAGGGATACTTATGTTATTACTTCATAATGAAACAACATAAGAATAAGAAGTGGAAGAAGAAATAAAGTTGAAAGAATCGGTAACAGACATTACCTCTTCTTTGAAGCGCCTCTTTGAGTCCTACTCTTAGGGCACTAAAATTAGTTTTTGAAGAAGACCAGGACCTCTAGAATGTTTCTAGGGAAGTGTAGAAGATAATTTTCCAGGGTTTGACCGATCATTAAGGCTCAAAGTGGTGTGATGAAGAGAGGGAGGAGGTGCCCTTTTATAAGGGAGGAGAGGGGCACCTTTTGAATAACTAAAACTATTATTTTATTATAAAGTCAAATTCGGTTTTAAATAGCTCCAAATTGATTTATTTAAAATCTAAGGTGGTGATGGTTCTAAATAATCTCATCCAATAGGATTTAGAAATGTTTAGGTTCCTATTTTAACCTTATCATTTTGATTTTACATTAAGTTAGATAATTTTACTTTAACCTTGTCTTTTTGTGTTCTTACACTATAAGGTTAATAAACACACTATAAGAATCCAAAATATCCCCAAGTTGTTTATTATTAATATATATAACCTTATCTAAGTCATTTGTCCAATCCTTAGATTTTTAGGAAAAAACAACAATTCCAAATATAATATTTGTTTTAAAAACTATTTTATGTCAATTTTGACACTATTTAGTAATTGATTTTTGTGAAACTTATAACATAATTTTTAGTTCTAAAAAAAATAATTAAATGAATACTAACATGTCATATTAACCTATAAAATTATTTTAATTCATAAAAAGTCTCAAATTATATTTATTTGGGTATTTATAACATCACTTATGTCAGTATTTCATTAATAAGATAATTACTGCATCATCATTGTGTCATAAATAAATTAAATTATTTAATGTCTAAAAATTAAAAATAAAATACCATTATGTAGGAAATATTTTTATCTTTCTAAGGAATATTTATAGTCGAATTTATCTTATTTATAACCCTATATTAAAAATGGTATACTTATTAAACTTTGATTTTAACTATTTTAACCCTTCTTTAAATAAATTAATAATAAATGTCCTAATCTAATCCAAGTGGGCCTAAATGGTCATATTTTATTTCTAATGTTGTTTTTTGTCGAATTACACTTATCCAATAGAATTAGGACATGTGTTAGGGTATTAATAACATCATTTTTACCCTTAATTACCCTATTTACTTTTAACCGTGGTAAAAAAAAGTAAAAAGTTACTTTTCAAAAAAAATTATTTTCATCTCATTTAACCACATTTTACTAACTGACATAAACCGTGTCCCTAGGATTTTTGAAATTCACTCACAGAAGCGGTAAAATTAGGTTTTATGAAAAATTCATTTTTTTAACTACCACTTAGTGGTTTCACTATTTATCAAAAAATGAATGCTTCCAGAAAAATACCAAAAATTAGGCCGAAGCTATATTTGATATTATGAACTAAAAAATGATGTCTATTTTACCAAATTAAAAACATATCAGTTTCATTAATTAATTTAAAATTTATTTCCTGTCGTCGAAACAAATATCGTGTTCTTAAGAGATAATAACTATCAAAATATTGACACTTGTGTATGTCTGGTTTAAATGTGAAATTACATCCAATGAACAAAATTGTATTAAATTGTAAAATTATATTCTAATTCTACTTTAAAACCACTCAAATTAATAATTTATCACTATTAATTATTTCCATTAAAAAGGTTGTTTTTAATTAAAATTTAGTAATTTTCACTATTCATCAGAAAATGAAAGTTATCCGAAAAGTATTAAAATTTCACCCTAAGCTAATTTCGATGTTCCAAATCTAAAAATGAAGTCCATTTTGAAAAATAAAATTTAAAAAATTTCAAAAATTGGTTATTACTATTCAAAACTGCTAGTTTTAATAATATTTTAATAGAATATCGTTGTTTTGTGAAACTCGGTATTGCATACTACACACGCTATCGAGGAAGGTCGTGATTGCGTGTAATGCAAGGAAACTCAAGGATGTGTGTTGTGCAAGATCCTTTAGTTGTAGCGTACAACACAAGAAATTAATTAAATTAAAAAAAATATTTTTCATAAAAGCTCGGGGTGTTACACTTCCCCGAATATATTCATAAAGTCACATGCTACGATGGCATGTGTGTATGGAAACTATAATACCTGGTAGTTTCCACATTAACATTTCCTTTCTTCTATTAATACCACTATTGTTTTTCCACTACTACCTATGATAGGGCCCAGATACTCTTGAACTTGAAATCAAGAGTCTTATCTATGAAAAAGGAACATTTGATAAATATAATCTTCTTCAATGTTATTTTCAATCTCTCAATGAAAGTGTTTTCCATGCACTAGCCCTTGATGAATCCCGTACAAGGATTGTTTTGGTCTATAAATGAAGTAATTCACCCAACAATAAAATTTATCCTGAACATGGATAGTAATATGAATCTTTCAAAGCCCCTTGATGACAACACTGATTCACTCCCCAATTCTTTTGGTCATGTGTTTGTACATATTTCGCCCTTTGTATGATAATGTCCATTTTTCTTTTAGAATATCAATCATATAACCCTACACTCCTTTATTAGACTTTCATATTTCTTCAAAATGTTGTTCAACCCATTATCGGTCCAGATCGTATGCTATATAGAAGTGATCATATATCAAATAATTTATTGTTATCATTACATTTAAATATTAAAAATAAATAAATACATTTCATACTAAGCCTTATGATTAATTTCTTAACAGGTTCATTATGGAATGTTTTACATAATTTTCAAGCAATGTGTTTGATGTAGTACAGATGATGTGAAATTAGTGGTCTCCATATATTAGGATCCACATTGATTACCTCATTTATTACTAGATGATGATCGTATATCAAACAGACATCCCGAATGTGAATGAAATAGTTGTTGATAAATGCCAAAAGCTAACTCCATTATTCACAGTTTTCCTTCTTTACAACGGAAAATAAAAGTGGTAGTGGGGAACATTTTACATATTGTGTTTCTATAATCTACAATCCTCCACTGTATTTTCCATATATATTTTTTCCATTAATATGTATGAACTGTTTTTAGAAACAAAATGTGAAAATAAATGAGAGGAATGCCCAGAAGAACCGATTAAAGTGAACACGATATGGAACAAGTTAGTTATCTTGAGACATGTTTGTTCATATCAAGATGGAATACAACATGGTCATCGTGTCTTAGTATGTCTGTCAATTGTGGCAATAAGCGATATGATTCATCCTAATCACCATAGACCTTCACAATTTCCTTCTATTTCACTATCCATTCCTTATTATGGAAAATAATATAAAAAAAGGTCTATTGTATCCTCTATTGAAAAACGGGAACTAGAACATCTTGGAAGATACTAATCATCTCAAAGATAAGATAGATGTTTTAGTATAGATAGAAATTGAAAATTTCTACAGCTAATAGACTTGATCTATTGATCAGGTCTAAGATTTAATAAAAAAATTAATTATTTATTGAAGTTCACTTAGGGTTACACAATCAGGTGTCCTAAACATTGTTTTTAGTTGGGTAATATAATAATCTCCACACTCGGTTTCAATAATCTCCCCATATTATTATAAAAAGTAAAACATGATTCTCTACCTAAAAAATGTTTTTTGATCAATATTCTCATAGTGTAAATATTATTAATAATGATGGTTAACCATAGAATCTATATTATAGTGAATTTTTTTAACATCATTATGTATCCAAATAAAGGAAATTAACGTTTCGTTATATAATTTTCAATCTTCCTAAAGGTATTTTCATTATTTTATAAAGAAAATGTGAATCGTCTAAAGTATGTCCCCTAGAAGTGTCAAACTAGGTGTGAAGCAAGTCCCATTTTCATGCACCATTTACTGATCAAGTCTAGCTCAATGTGGTGTTTTAAGGTTTTACCCATAGGTACAACTCTGCCAAATCCACATCCACCTATAGTATCTAGGAATGGATTTTATTTCATAGATAACCACATAATATTTTTTATACTAAAATTTTAGAATGTCTTCTTATATCCAAAAATATGACATTGATGTTTTTCAGTACAATTCTTAAATTTCTTAACGTTATTTTCAGTTATTCATAATTATAATTTCATTCATCTAAATCATATCCATTGAGTGTAAAAAATCAGACATGCAATAAGGTATGAATCATCTAAATCACATGAGTAACAAATCATGTGTGTAGTTAAGCCTCTTTTTCATCCATTTTATTATCCTTCATACTATATCTATTCAATGTTAATCCAAAGATAATCAATATATAATCATTAATTAATTATTATTTTATCAATATTTAATCCTTAATTAATCTAATATTAATAAATTATAAGTTAATCATTTTTTAATAAGTAGTTAATCATTATTTATTCATTAGTTAAAAATTAATTAATCATTACTTAATCAATATTTAATCATTATTTGATAATTACATAACCATTCATTAATCAATAGTTATTCATTAGTTATTAAATATTTAATCATTACCTAATTATTATTTAATCATTAGTTATTAGTTTTTTAATAATTAGTTAATAATTAGTTAACAATTAGTTAATAATTAGTTAATAATTAGTTAATCATTAGTTAGACATTAGTTAATCATTAGTTAATAATTATGTAATCAATATTTAATCATTATTTAATCAATATTTAATCATTAGTTAATCATTATGTAATCATTATTTAATGATTTTTTAATCATTATATAACCATTAGTTAATCATTCTTTAACCAGTCAATAATCAGTCTTTAATCATTCATTAATCATTAGTTCATCATCAGTTAATAATTATTTAACCATTAATTAATCTTTAATCACTATTTAATCATTATTTAATAATTCAACAATCATTAGTTAGTAATTACTTAATCACATTTAATCACTATTTAATCACTTTTTAATAATTCTTTATTCATTATATAATCTTTTGTTAATCACTAGTTAATCATTTTTTAATCATTAGTTAATCAATCATTAATCACTATATAATCAATATTTGATTAGTATTTAATCAATAGTTAATAATTCTTAATTATTTGTTAAGAATTATTTAATCATTATTGAATCATTACTTAATCATTATTGAATCATTTTTTAATAATTAGTTAAACATTTTTTAGTCATTAGTTAATCATTCATTAATCATCAGTTAATGATTCTTTAATAATTAGTTTATAATTCATTAATTATTAGTTAATAAAACCTTAATCATTAGTTTATAATTTATTAGTCATTATTTAATCATTAGTTAACCATTAATTAATCACTAGTTAATTAATAGTTAATCATTAGTTAATCATGTAGGACCCCGGGACACCTTGAGAGGGGAGGGGTGAATCAGGGTGTCAAATTTTTCTTCTAAAAGTTGTGGATCTTGTTCCCATGTTGGTAGGAACTACTTAAACCTGTATGATGGATATGATCAGCAATGAAACATTCACATGCAGAGAGATGAAACAGTTATTTTTACTTGGTTCACCACTAAGGGCTACGTCCAAAGAGCATACACCGACAGGTTTTCGGTCATACCTAAATCCACTATGCTTCACTAGCTGTAGATTACAATTGTTCGGGCACAGTCACTCTGTCCCAGGCTCACTGCCTTTACAAGGGTTCAGGGATAGCACACTGCTTCCCTCGGGTCACTCCCATTGACTCCCCCTGGCTCACTGCCGTTGGTGAAGTCTCACTCAGTTTATAGACATGAAGGTATCTTCATTAGATAGACATGAAGTTCATTGTCTCTTATTCAGCATGGGACTTTTCTTGCATTAGGGTTCAAAGTTGATGCTCTTTTTAGTTCAATCCTTCTTCTTTAGTGCAATGACTGAATGCACCAGATCCCCCTGTCTTCGTTTGCCTGAATCACAATCACTTGTGTGATTGCTCAATAAATGATGCTCTGTTGATGTCTAGATTTCATCCACTGATTAATACCCCTTTTTCCTGTGTCCAATGGGCGAACAACCTTTGGAAAGGGCCTTCACAAAGTATCCTAATTCTCAAGGCTCCCAATTTTGAAAAGCTCAAACAATCCTTTGCAAAGTCCCTACCTTTTCACTAAGCTTAATTGCGAAGCACTCTCATGATGCTCCAGCCTTCACAATGCTTGACTTTCACAGAGCTCCTGCCTCTTCGCGAAGCTCACTGATCCAATGCGGGGTGCACGACATTCGCGGAGCTAGAATAGTCGCCGCAAAGCTCCTCTTTCACGAAGCACACTGCCTTCGCGAGTGATCTTTATGAACCGAGAGCAAAGGATTTTCTCTAAAATTCTATCTACTTCTATTGAGGGGGTCGACCTGTATTTATAGGTGATTCCACCGACCCTCGACCCTTTCACGCGATGTCAGTGCCATTTCAGCTCAAATCTCCAAGCTCCGAAGTTCCCGCCGAAATTCTCTCAAAATCGCGAAGCACTACGGCAATTTTCTGTTCGAAGAGCTTGTCGTAATCGTAGAGTATCACCGTCCTCATTCCTTCGCGCCTTCTCCCCAAAACTCCCTCACAAATCCCTTTACTGCTGGGATGTGCTTCAACTCTTCTGTTCGGGATGCTTTGACGTAATCGCGAAGACTCACCGCCTCCATTCTTCTGGTCTTCGCGATTTCCAAACCATGCATCCTCTCTTCTCGAAATTCATTCCTTTTCCATATTTAATTATTATCTTCATGGAATTCCACTTTTCGTGATTCTCAGCAACTTCCAGATTTTGGACACCAAAAATTTGGCAAACACTGGGAAACGGCGCCACCTTCTACTGGTTCACATTCTGAACTTCCACTGAAGTTATTCCTTTCTCCCCCATTGACAACAATCCCAAAGACCAGTAAGGTGTTCGATGTTCTACTCAAACCATACTCCCCATGGATAGTATCTCCCCCACAAAACTACATCACATCCATAAACAGATAAATACAGTTATCATAATCTGGGAGAGAGGTATCTCGGATCCTCCTTATGCACTAGGAGGTAGCTGAACACCAAGGTTCAACCGATGCTTTTCAAACATAGCTGCTGACAATGGCTTCGTCAGGATGTCAGCCACTTTCTCATCAGTTTCTTCATAATGTATTCCTTTGTCGAAATTCTTGAATCAGACATGGATCCTTAATGACATCCTTTGAACGCAACATGCCACCATGGAATCACCTTTGTCATCAATTTTTGTTTGCCGTTTGTTTGCTTTTTCAATAAGAACAATCACCTCAAAAACACTTCTTCTCAGTGATCTGAATCCTTCAAAAATTCTTCTGTTGTCACCACAAACTCCACTATCATGATAAGTATTCTTTGAAGGAGCAGCTTTAGAATCATCATCTTCTGATACAATGTGATGTGCATGGATATCTCATAAGTCCAATGTTCATGGTCGTCACAAAATTCCAATCCCTTACACAGTGTCTTCTTCTTCAACCATCTTCCTCTACTTCATGCAAAACATACGATTCTATTATTCAAGAAGTCTCTTGTATGGTTCTCATGCAATCATGAGTAACTACATGGTCTTCATCAAATCCCCATTCTTCTTTAATAATCCTCATATGGATTACACCTCCCATTCTTCATTGTTGTAAACAATGTGTCACCTTTGACACATGTTCTTTGATCTTATGATCAGAACAATAATCGTCTAAATTACAATTCCTCTATTAAAATGGAGTACTTCTTGATCTCCATCATTTTGATCTTCATTGAAAACTATTGACAACAACTACAACCTTATACACAAAGTGTTTCCAATAATCTCCCCCTTTGTATTTTGTTGTCAATACCTCATACATCTTCTGAAATGAATTTCTCAATGTCAAAATGAGAATGTTCTCTTCAATCAATTTTTCTCTTCTCTTTAAACTTTAATTTTACTTTCTCTCCCCCTTATTGACAAGAAATATAAAGCACCTGGTAGAGAGGGTATCAGCCTATACTTAAGTAGTGTGTCATCAACCATTTCACTCTAAGTCTACTTAATCATTGCTCGGTGTAGAAAACAAGAGGATTTGATTATGTCAACAAGGCTCTCCATTATTCATAGATCATGATACCAACATGAGATGAGAACTCAAGTATTTTTTCTTCAAGGGTTTAACACTTTTATTTCAGGCATAAGAAATAAAATGTGATAGGGAATGATCAAACTGAAATTCCTACACTTACATCAGCAAACTGATAAAAAACATTCAAGTGTTATCTGCAGGATAAGTGACCTTGGGGCACATCCATTCTTCTTATGTCACTGATCAATTTAGTTACTCCCCCTTTGTAGAATGACATTTGATCTGAGTAACCAAGGGATAGGGATTGAGAAATGGCATACATTTTCCATTGACATGTTCTTCAAGCAATTCACAGAGTAACTACTTTTGAGTCCACCTGGAGTTGATATTGATTGACACAATGATTTTTGAAGCTTCTTCATTTTTCTCCCCCTCTGGGGAAACACTCATCATTATCTTCATCAAGAGTGATCTTTCATCATCTTAATCATTGAATATTAATTGAAGAACTATCCAAGGATGGAAACTACTTCAGCTTAACTATCAAGAGTTGACAGAATTCAGTACTTCTCAGGTTCTCCCCCTGAGAGCATGCTTCACATTCAATTACCTGCATAATTAGAACAAATACAATACACAAATGATTAAGGGAATAAGGTGGTTCCTCCTTTCTTCATCAATCTGAGACGCATGGTTGAGGTGTTTTTCTTCAACCAAGTTCCTCTGTTAACTCTAGTCTTCATGCCTGAACATTTCAACATATGTTCTGATATGTGTTGATGTGGAATTACTCTTTTCACATTCTCTTCTACTTTGTGTGAAGAATTGTTCTTCCTAACAGCCATCATGAATGATACATTCTTACTCTTCTTAAGGATGGATTCTTTCTCTGGTATTAAGGTTAGGCAACCTTTTGTAATGTGACTAGATTTCTTGCATCTCTCACACAAAACTTCTTTCACATGTGTGATTCTCTTGGTTTGCAATCTCTCATGAACTCTGTCTTCATCACGTGAAATTTTTCTTTTTTTCCTTTGTCACCAGCCTTGGCCATTTCATCTTCAAGATTCCTCATTCTTTTCAAATATTCCGGCTAGATAACCAATATGTAATTTGGAACTTTTGCAGCTGGTTGGGGTCTTCCACATGGGTTCATATGAGTTTCATCCCACTTAGTGTTTCTTTTGGATGAATGACCCATCAATTTCATGGATCTGAAATCCTGGGTCTTCTCAACTTCCTTGCTTGAGATCTTCCTGGGAAATTGTGTATTCACAACATTCTTTTGATTTCTTCCCAAGGTAGTTGCTTCATTCTTTTCAGGCATCAAAGTTATTCTTTTCTTATCAACAGTGAAAGAATATTGATGTGGGCATGTACTTTCCACGTGACCTCTGTCATTCCATACATCACAGATGTTATCAAGAATTCCAAATATGTTTGTGGTGAACAGATGCTTCTGGATCTGCGGATGTTGTTTCTTCTTCTCTAGATTCCTTCCCTTTGATATAGGCTTTCCCTATGCTTTTCCATGTAAGGGATTGTAAAAACAATCCAGTGCACAGTTCCCAAATCTATTGCAGCACCAACATTGGCCCACAAATCATTTCTTCTTTGTTTCTGTTGTATGAGTTTGTTGGGACATCGTCTTAATCTTTTGTGCTCTATTTGAAGAACCAAAATCCTCTTTTTTCTTCTCATCCACCCTAGCCAAGGTGGTAGGTTTATTCCTCTCACCTTTCCTCATCCATACTTGCTTAGAACTTATCTTCCAACCTGCACTGATTATAGGAACATATTTAGAAACATGAGTACAAGATGGTTTGGATGGTACCTTCACTTTCTCAGTTTCTTGTGATAGATCAATGAGTGAAGTCATGTTCTTATTATCACATGTTGGAGGTCTTTTGATAATAGAATCCTCCAGTGAGGATTGAGTACCAGCAGCGACTGATTCTTGAGGTGGACACTCAAGAGTTGTCATAATCTTCTTGTCACATGTTGGAGGTACTTCAGCTTAAGTAGCCTCAAATGAACACTGAGTACCAGCATCTCCTGTTTCATTCTTTTGTGGAGTCTCAATATGTGTCTTCTCAAGATTTGTCAATTGGGCTTCCAATTTTTGACTTTCATTATTGAGGATGATCTTCTGATCTTCAATCATGATCATGTTCTCTTCACAAGTCTTCTTCAATATTTCAACCCCATCCTCATGCAACATAATTTTGTTTTGTAACAAAGAGTCAAGTTCCCTGAATTTCATGGACGTTTCTTCCAAAAAAACTCTTGACTTCATTGCTCTTCTTCTGCTCATCTTCAAGTGCATAGATCCTTTATTTTAGAGTCTTATTGACTTCCTCTTTTTCTTCAACGACTTTCACCAATTTGGTGAGATTCGTTATTTTCATAAATTTTCTTTCTAACACCTTTTCCATATTGTCATCTTCCCTTTCTAATAGAGTGATCTCAACCTGCATAGATTGTAACAGGCTACAAAAAATCGCAATGCTTTCTTCAGGAATATCATGCAGATAATTTTTGAGTTTTTCTTGAAAGCTTGAATTAGGGGTGTCCTCCTTTCCTCTAGAGGAATCCTGAGCCACCTGCTTGATACTTTCCAAGCCTGATGTTTCCTAATTATTGAAATGTCATGGAGAACAAGACACTACATCTTCTTTGGATATGAGGGACTTCTTCAGCTACTTCTTCTATTTATTTTTCCTATTTGTCATGGTCTTGCTAGATGTAGACTTCTGCTCAAAAAATGACTGAATCTTCATCAAGACTTCTCTTCATTGTTGACTTTAGGAAATAAACTCAAATCCTCTTCTAAATAGAATTACTGGAGAATATCCAACATACGCCAACCTTTCCCTCTGATACCACTTGTAGGACTCCGGGACACCCTGATAGGGGAGGGGTGAATCAGGGTGTCAACTTTTTCTTCTAAAAGTTCTGGATCTTGTTCCCACGTTGGTAGGAGCTACTTAAACCTATATGATGGATATGATCAGCAATGAAACATTCACATGCAGAGATATGACACATATATTTTTACTTGGTTCACCACTAAGGGCTACGTTCGAGGAGCATACTCCAACAGGTTGTTGGTCGTACCTAAATCCACAATGCTTCACTAGTTATAGATTACAATTTTTCGGGCACAGTCACTCTGTCCCAGGCTCACTGCCTTTACAAAGGTTCAGGGATAGCTCACTGCTTCCCTCGGGTCACTCCCATTGACTCCCCCTAGCTCACTACCATTGGTGAAGTCTCACTCAGTTTATAGACATGAAGGTCTCTTCATTAGATAGACATGAAGTTCATTGTATCTTGTTCAGCATGAGACTTTGCTTTCATCAACGTTCATATTTGATGCTCTTTTTAGTTCAATCATTCTTATTTAGTGCAATGACTGAATGAACTAGATCCCCCTGTCTTCGTTTTCTTGAATCACAATCACTTATGTGATTTCTCAATAAATGATGCTCTGTTGAAGTCCAGATTTCATCCACTGATGAATACCCCTTTTTCCCCTATCCACTGGGTGAACAATCTTTGGAAAGGGCCTTCAAAAAGTACCCTACTTCGCAAGGCTCCCAATTCTGCAAAGCTCAAACAAGCCTTCACGGAGTCCCTGCCTTTTCACGAAGCTCAATCGCGAAGAACTCTCATGATGCTCCAGCCTTCAAAATGCATGGCTGTCACAGAGCTCCTTCCTCTTCGCGAAGCTCACTGAGCTAATGCGGGGCGCACGACTTTCGCGGAGCTAGAATAACCGCCGCAAAGCTCCTCTTTCACGAAGCACACTGCATTCGCAAGTGACCTTTGCGAACCGAGAGCAAAGGATTTTTTTCTGGAATTCTCTATACTTCTCTTGAGGGGGTCGACCGGTATTTATAGGTGATTCCAACGACCCTCGAACCTTTCGCACGAACTCAGTGCCATGTCAGCTCAAATCGTGAAGCTCTAAAGTTCCCGTCGAAATTCTCTCAAAATCACAAAGCACTATGGCAATTTTCCATTCGCGGAGCTCGTCGTAATCGCGGAGTATCACCGTCATCATTCCTTGGCGCCTTCTCCATGAAACTCCTTCACAATTCCCTTTACCGCCGCGATGCGCTTCAACTCTGTCGTTCGTGAAGCTTTGACGCAATCGTGAAGACTCACCGCCTCCATTATTATGGTCTTCGCGATTTCCAAACCATGCATCCTCTCTTCGCGAAATTAATGTCTTTGCCATATTTAATTATTATCTTCATAGAAGTCCACTTTTCACGATGCTCAGCAACTTACAGATTTTGGACCCCAAAAATTTGGCAAACACTGGGAAACGGCGCCACCTTCTGCTAGTTCACATTCTGAACTTCCGCTGAAGTTATTCCTTTCCCCCCCATTGACAAAAATCCCAAAGACCGGTAAAGTGTTCAATGTTCTGCTCAAACCATACTCCCCATGGATAGTATCTCCCCCACAAACCTACATCACATCCATAAACAAATAAAGACAGTTATCATAATCTGGGAGAGAGGTTTCTCAGATCCTCCTTATGCACTTGGAGGTGGCTGAACTCCAAGGTTCAACTGATGCTTTTAAAACACAGCTGCTGACAATGGCTTCGTCAGGATGTCATCCACTTGCTCATTAGTTCCTTCATAATCCATTCCTTTGTTGACATTCTTGAATCAGACATGGATCCTTAATGACAGCCTTTGAAATCAACATGCCACCATGGAATCACCTTTGTCAACAATGTTTTTATGTCATTTGTTTGCTTTGTCAACAAGAACAATCACATCAAAATCACTTCTTCTCGGTGATCTAAATCCTTCGGAAACTCTTTTTCTGTCACCACAAAATCCACTATCATGATATGTATTCTTTTAAAGAGATGCTTTAGAATCATCATCTTCTGATACAATGTGATGTGTATGGCTATCGCATAAGTCCAATGTTCATGGCCATCACAAAATGCCAATCCCTTGCACAATGTCTTCTTCTTCAACCATGTTCCTCTACTTCATGCAAAACATATGATTCTATTATTCAAGAAGTATCTTGCATGGTTCTCATCCAATCATGAGTAACTGCATGGTCTTCATCAAATCCACATTCTTCTTTAATCATCCTCAGATGGATTACACCTCCCATTCTTCATTGCTATAAACAATGTGTCACCTTTGACACATGTTCTTTGAACTTATGATCAGTACAACAATCGTCTAAATTACCATTCCTCCATTTCATTGGAGTACTTATTAATCTCCTTCATTTTGATCTTCATTGAAAACTATTGAAAACAAATACAACCTTAAACACAAAGTGGTTCCAACGATCTCCCCCTTTGTATTTTGTTGTCAATACCTTATACATCTTCTGAAATGAATTTGTCAATGTCAAAATGAGAATCTTCTCTTCAATCAACTTTTCTCTTCTCTTCAAACTTTCATTTCACTTTATCTCCCCCTTAATGACAAGAAATACAAAGTACCTGGTAGAGAGGGTATCAGCCTATACATAAGTAGTGTGTCATCAACCATTTCACTCTAAGTCTACTTAAGCAATGCTCGGTGTAGAAAACAAGAGGATTTTATTAGGTCAACAAGGCTGTCCATTATTCACAGATCATGATACCAACATGAGATGAGAACTCATGTATTTTTTCATCAATGGTTTACCACTGTTATTTCAGGCATAAGAAATATAATGTTATAGGGAATGATCAACCTGAAATTCCTGCACTTACATCAGCAAACTGATCAAAAACATTCAAGTGCTATCTGCAGGATAAGTGACCTTGGGGCACATCCATTCTTCTTATGTCACTGATCAATTTAGTTACTCCCCCTTTATAGAATGATATTTTATCTAAGTAACCAAGGGATAGAGATTGAGAAATGTCATACCTTCTCCATTGACATGTTCTTCAATAAATTCACCGAGTAACTGCTTTTGAGTCCAATTGGAGTTGATATTGATTGACACAGTGATTTTGGAAGCTTCTTCATTTTTCTCCCCCTCAGGGGAAACACTTCTCATTATCTTCATCAAGAGTGATCCTTCGACATCTTAATTATTGAATATCCATTTAAGAACCATCCAAGGATGGAAACTACTTCAGCTTAGCTATCAAGAGATGATAGCATTCAGTACTTCTCAGGTTATCCCCCTGAGAGCATTCTTCACCTTCAATTCCCTGCATTATTATCATAAATACAACACACAAATGATTAAGGGAATAAGGTGGTTCCTCCTTTCTTAATCAATCTGATCCGCATGTTTGAGGTGTTTTCTCAACCAACTTCCTCTATTAACTCTAGTCTTTATGCCTGAACATTTCAACATATGTTCTGATATGTGTTGATGTGGAATGACTCTTTTCACATTCTCTTCTTCATTGTGTGAAGAATTGTTCTACCTAACAGCCATCATGAATGATAAATTATTACTCTTCATAAGTAAGGCTTCTTGATCTGGTATTAAGGTTAGGCAACCTTTTGCAATGTGACCAGATTTCTTGCATCTCTCACACAGAACTTCTTCGACATGTGTGATTATCTTGGTATACAATCTCTCATGAACTCCGTCTTCATCACGTGAAATTTTTTTTTTTCCTTTGTCACCAGCCTTGGCCATTTAATCTTCAAGATTCCTCATTCTTTTCAAATATTCTGGCCAGATGACCAATATATCATTTGGAAATTTTGTAGCTGGTTTGGGTCTTCCACATGGGTTCATCTGAGTTTCATCCCACTTAGTGTTTCTTTTGGATGAATGGCCCTTCAATTTCATGGATCTAAAATCCTAGGTCTTCTCAGCTTCCCTGCTTGAGATCTTCCTGGGAAATTGTGTATTCACAACATTCTTTTGATTTCTTCCCAAGGTTGCTGCTCTATTCTTTTCCGGAATTAGAGGTATTATTTTCTTATCAACAGTGAAGGCATATTGATGTGGGCATGTACTTGTCACGTGACCTCTGTCGTTGTATACATCACAGATGTTATCAAGAATTCCATATATGTTTTCGGTGAATAGATGCTTCTGGATCTTCGGATGTTGCTTCTTCTTCTCTGGATTCCTTCCCTTTGATATAGGCTTTCCCTGTGCTTTTCCATGTAAGGGATTGTAAAAACAATCTAGTGCATAGTACCCAAATCTGTTGCAACACCAACATTGGCCCACAAATCATTTCTTCTTTGTTTCTTCTATATGAGGTTGTTGGGCCATCTTCTTAATCTTTTGTGCTCTATTTGAGGAACCAACTTCCCCCTTTTTCTTCTCATCCACCCTAGCCATGGTGGTAGGTTTATTCCTCTCACCTTTCCTCATCCATACTTGCTTAAAACTTTTCTTCCAACCGACACTGATTGTAGGAATGTATTTAGAAACATGAGTACACAATGGTTTGGATGGTATCTTCACTTTATCAATTGCTTGTGATAGATCGATGAGTGAAGTCATGATCTTCTTATCACATGTTGGAGGTCTTTTGACAATATAGTCCTCCAGTGAGCATTCAGTACTAGCAATGACTGATTCTTGAGGTGACCACTCAAGAGTTGTCATAATCTTCTTGTCACATGTTGGAGGTACTTCAGATTTAGTAGCCTCCAATGAACACTGAGTACCAGCATCTCCTGTTTCATTCTTTTGTGGAGTCTCAATATGTGTCTTCTCAAGATTTGTCAATTGGGCTTCCAATTTTTGACTTTCATTATTGAGGATGATCTTCTGATCTTCAATCATGATCATCTTCTCTTCAGAAGTCTTTTTCAATCTTTCAACCTCATCCTCATGCATCTTAACTTTGTTTTGTAACAAAGATTCAAGTTCCCTGAATTTCATGGAAGTTTATTCCAAACAAAAACTCTTGACTTCATTGCTCTTCTTCAGCTCAGCTTCAAGTGCATGGATCCTTTCTTTTAGAGTCTTATTTACTTCCTCTTTTTCTTCAATGACTTTCACCTATTTGGTGAGATTCATACATTCCAAAACTTTTCTTTCCAACCCCTTTTCCATATTGTCAGCTTCCCTTTCTAATCGAGTGATCTCTACCTGCAAAGATTGGAATAGGCTAAAAATAATCACAAAGCTTTCTTTAGGAATATCATGCAGATATGTTTTGAGTTTTTCATGAAATCTTGAATTAGGGGTGTCCTCCTTTACTCTGGAAGAATCCTGAGCCACCTTCTTGATACTTTACAAGCCTGGTGTTTCTTCATTATTAGAATGGCATGGAGAACAAGACATTACATCTTCTTTGGATATGAGGGACTTCTTCAACTGCTTCTTCTCTTTCTTTTTCATATTTGTCATGGTCTTGCTAGATGTAGACTTCTGCTCAGAAATGACTGAATCTTCATCAAGATTGCTCTTCATTGTTGACTTTAGGAAAGAAACTCAAATCCTCTTCTAAATAGAATTACTGGATAATATCTAACATAAGTCAACCTTTCCCTCTGATACCACTTATAGGACCCCGGGACACCCTGAGAGGGGAGGGGAGAATCAGGGTGTCAAATTTTTCTTCTAAAAGTTGTGGATCTTGTTCCCACGTTGGTAGGAACTACTTAAACCTGTATGATGGATATGATCAGCAATAAAACATTCACATGAAGAGAGATGACACAACTATTTTTACTTGGTTCACCACTAAGGGCTATGTCCAAGGAGCATACGACGACAGGTTGTTGGTCATACCTAAATCCACTATGCTTCACTAGCTGTAGATTATAATTGTTCGGGCATAGTCACTCTATCCCAGGCTCACTGCCTTTACAAAGGTTCAGGGATAGCTCACTGCTTCCCTCGGGTCACTCCCGTTGACTCCCCCTAGCTCACTGCCATTGGTGAACTCTCACTCAGTTTATAGACATGAAGGTCTCTTCATTAGATATGCATGAAGTTCATTGTCCCTTGATCAGCATGATACTTTTCTTGCATCAGGGTTCAGATTTGATGCTCTTTTTAGTATAATCCTTCTTCTTTAGTGCAATGACCGAATGCACTAGATCCCCCTATCTTCGTTTGCCTGAATCATGATCACTTGTGTGATTGCTCAATAAATGATGCTCTGTTGATGTCCAGATTTTATCCACTGATGAATACCCCTTTTTCCCCTATCCACTGGGCGAACAACCTTCGGAAAGGTCCATCACAAAGTACCCTACTTCGCAAGGCTCCCAATTTTGACAAGCACAAACAAGCCTTCGCGGAGTCCCTGCCTTTTCGTGAAGATCAATCTTGAAACACTCTCGCGATGCTCTAGACTTTGCAATGCTTGGTTGTCACAGAGCTCCTGCCTCTACGAGAAGCTCACTGAGCCAACGTGGGCCGTACGACTTTCGCGGAGCTAGAATATCTGCCGCAGAGCTCTTCTTTCACAAAGCACACTGCCTTTGTGAGTGACCATTGCGAACCGAGAGCAAAGGATTTTCTCTGAAATTCTCTCTACTTCTCTTGAGGGGGTCGACCTATATTTATAGGTGATTCCCCCGTCCCTTGACCCTTTCGCACGAAGTCAGTTCCACATCAGCTGAAATCGCGAAGCTCCGATGTTCCTGCCGAAATTATCTCAAAATCGCGAAAAACTATGGAAATTTTCCCTTCACAAAGCTCGTCGTAATCGCGGAGTATCACCATCATCATTCCTTGGCGCCTTCGCCGCGAAACTCCCTCGCAAATCCCTTTACCGCCGCGATGTACTTCAACTCTTCCGTTCGTGAAGCTTTGACATAATCACAAAGACTCACCGCCTTCATTCTTCTGGTCTTCGCGATTTCTAAACCATGAATCCTCTCTTCATGAAATTCATGCCTTTTCCATATTTAATTATTATCTTCATGGAAATCTACTTTTCGCGATGCTCAGCAACTTCCAGATTTTGGACCCCAAAAATTTGGCAAACACTGCGAAACAACGCCGCCTTCTGCTGGTTCACATTATGAACTTCCGCTAAAGTTATTCCTTTCTCCCCCATTGACAACAATCCCAAAGACCTGTAAAGTGTTCAATGTTCTGCTCAAACCATACTCCCCACGGATAGTATCTCCCCCAAAAACCTGCATCACATCGATAAACAGATAAAGACAGTTATCATAATCTGGGAGAGAGGTATCTCAGATCCTCCTTATGCACTAGGAGGTTGCTGAACACCATGGTTCAACTGATGCTTTTCAAGCACAGCTGCTGGCAATGGCTTCGTCAGGATGTCAACCACTTTCTCATCAGTTTTTTCATAATCCATTCCTTTGTTGACATTCTTGAATCATACATGGATCCTTAATGACAGCCATTGAACTCAACATGCCACCATGGAATCACCTTTGTCAACAATGTTTGTATGTCATTTTTTTCTTTGTCAACAAGAACAATCACCTAAAAAACACTTCTTCTCAGTGATCTGAATCCTTTATCAACTCTTCTGATGTCACCACAAACTCCACTATAATGATATGTATTCTTTTAAGGAGTATCTTTAGAATAATCATCTTCTGATATAATGTGATGTGCATGGTTATCACATAAGTCCAATGTTCATGGCCGTCACAAAAAGCCAATCCCTTACACAGTGTCTACTTCTTCAACCATCTTCCTATACTTCATGCAAAACATATGATTCTATTATTCAAGAAGTCTCTTGCATGGTTCTCATGCAATCATGACTAACTGCATGGTCTTCATCAAATCACCATTCTTCTTTTATCATCCTCAGATGGATTACACCTCCCATTCTTCATTGTTGTAAAAAATGTGTCACCTTTTACACATGTTCTTTGAACTTATGATCAGTACAAAAATCGTCTGAATTACAATTCCTCCATTTCATTGGATTACTTCTTGATCTCCTTCATTTTGATCTTCATTGACAACTTTTGACAACAAATACAACCTTATACACAAATTGGTTCCAAAAAATCATTCATTAATCATTAGCTAAACATTCTTTAATCATTAGTTAATCAGTTTTTAATAATTAATTAATCATTATTTAGTCATTCTTTATTCATTAGTTCATCATTATTTAATAATTATTTACTCATTAGTTAACCATTCTTTAACCATTAGTTAATAAATCCTTAATTATTAGTAAGTAATTACTTAATCATTCTTTAATAATTAGTTAATCATTAGTTAATCACTAGTTAAACATTATTTAATCACTATTTAATAATTAGTCAAACAATATTTAATGAATATTATACATTTTGTATCTTTATCATTATAAAAAAAACTTATGTTCATCCTTAAGATGATATTTATTTAAATGATCCATGTAAATGCTCTATTTTCATTTTGTATGAATTGATTTATCATTATAATATATTATAGTGAAAACATTTTGTTTGTGGAATGTACATATCCTTCCTTCACCATAACTTTTTATCTCATGATTTTTAATGTTATAGTAGGATCACAAGTTCTTCTTAGTTTTAGAATTAGGAGTTGATGTCCAACTCATGTACAAAGGTATTATCGAGTGGGAGATTGAAAAAAATGGAAATATCGTTTCAATTTTTCCATGCATTTTTTAATCATGTGTAGTTCCCGTACATAAATCAATCCCACATTGAAATAATTATTGTATTTACTATCCTTTATAAGAAACATGCTACACTACTACAATAAAAACACTTAGGCACTTGGGTGATGAACATGAGGTGGTTTCTCCCCTTTTCACTAACACTTTTCACATTTTATTTTTTTCAAAGTCTAATATATAGAGGAATAGATATGCCAGATATGACTCATGTATAGGTGGGATTTATCATTTTTCAAGGTCTTCCAACCAGAACCACTTTCTTTCAAAATAGACTACCATTAATGAAAATAATCACATATTTTCAACAAGACTAATACAAACCCTTAGGGATTCAATAATATCCCCTTTGTATTTTGTTGATAATGTACCCTTAAATCCAACTCCTTCAAATATATACCAAATACAAGTCTCTGCCAATTCAAATGAATCTATTCACCATAATGAACATGGATTTTAGTATTGTCTCACCCCCTTTTTCAATGAAATATAAAGGGTCAAATCATATCTATCTTCATCAAATCCATCAAATTATCATGAGATTAATATTAAAATTTTCAACCATTTTCTACTTTAATTTCACAATGAACGATCTTTATAAAATTTTTCCCTAACAATCAAATATAAGAGGGTTAACTTTCTTCTTACTACCCATTTTTCAAAAATTACACAATTACATTCTCAATAATATGTACATTAACTCATAGAAATATGCTGAGTGATATTACCACATACTATTAAAAGTGTCAAAAAAGCCTCTACTAATCTTGAGCATAGTGTAAGAAACAACCATCTAACTTAACACACACACAGTTGTGCATGTCACCCACTTGATTCACTAAATCCATAGATTCCTTAACATTCTATTTTCTCAAAAACAAATATGATCTCAGGAAAACTCATACTAATTTATTAGTATATAAAATGTAAAGCATAGAGGGTTGTGACATACCAATTATAGAATTAGTTGATACCATTTGTAAAAATTAATATAATAAAGCCACTTGACTTAAATGTCATCCAAAATCTCATAGGTTCCTTTATCTAAGAGGAGTATGAACAGACTTTGGAAAATAATCCCCAACTTCCCCATAGTTTCACCATTATATAATTGAAGTTTTATTCATTTTTGGGGACTCTAATTATTGATAAATAACTTCTTACTGACTACAGGCATATGAGTATCCTAAAAAATACATTTGATGATAATGAGATATAATAAAATAAATAAATACATGGTTCATCCTTATTACTATTTCTACATGCTATTATACTACGTTAGTGGATCGATTCCACTAAATTTATATTAATAAAATTCTTTTTATAAGGAATATTCATCATGATATACGATATTACTTAAAATATTTATTTAAGAAGTATATTTCATCCAAATTTGTCCATACATCATCAATTGCTGTAAGAAAATTCATCTTTACATGCATCTACAGGCCTGATTCTAAACTAAACATGAAATATCTCAAACACCATTTTCTACATGAAATTTCAATAATTAAAATAGATTTATTTTCAACTCTAAATAAGTTCTTTTTAGTACACTTACATCATGGATGGTATCCCCCCAAATTATGCATCTATTTAAAAATTCTAGAAACACTACCACATATTATTCATTACCCAATGCAGGATTTTATCACTGACAGACACAAAAGAACCAATAAAAGTGAAACCATTATCAATGCTAGCTAAAATCACTGGTAAAGGTTAGTCATTATCAATTATATTGTTAACCATGATTAAAATTTTAATAAAAAATGATATTACTAGATATATTATTATTATATTTATATTCAACAAATATTGTTTATTTATATATATTAATTAGAAAATTCATGTATATATTTAATCTAAATATGATAATCAATATATTTTTTTTAGTAATTGAAATATATATAAAATTATTTAAAGCATGGGGAATGGGTTTTGTCACTCTCAAACCTGTAACTCAAATAATTCAAGTCTAGAACCCTTGTTTTTATCTAGAAATTGTTGGTAATTCAACCACCTCGATTTGGAATCATGTTTTTGGCCTTAGTTGGTATCTATATAACCTCCAAATCATGTGGGACATGTCATATGTGGTTAGGATCCCAATTAACACCAATAAAGAAATGAAACCTACAATGTTTTGGTATTTTTCTTAAATTCTCATAGATTTTGTTATGATCTTGAACTTCATCAATATCATAATGTTTGTGGATATTAATTACAAATTTAAATTTCATATTGAAGCTATAAAAACTCATAATTTCCTTCATAAATGTCACAATATTTGGAATCCTACTAATAAATGTCATAAAGGCCTTCGTTGTACTAACTGTTTGAAATTCGTCCATACTCTTTAACAATGTAATTTCATGTTTTCATCTGTATGTACTGTGACCAACATAACTTCTTCAATTGTGGCAGCCCAAATAACCAAGAAGGGTTGGAAGGGGAACATATAAGATTATCCTAATCCATTGTTTGTTGTAGTTATAGGAATTAACATAGGTGACACTACCAGCAGGCTGAGGGCTGATGATTTATTAGGAAGTCTTTCTAGTGGACTTGAATCACATTCCTTTCATTAGGTGAATGATTCATCTGATTCTAATGATGTGATGGATAGTATTGATTGTATTGAGGATGATTAATTAAATTTTGGTAATAGTAATGTAATATATTCTCTTTGGGTGAGGCCTCAAAAATGTAAAAAGGATTATAAATATACTGATACTTCCATTCAATGCAATTTGGTTGGTGTTGATATCTTCCAAGGGATGAGAAGTAACCATGTTGTCGAAATCCCAAATCCAGTTGAGGTGGAGGCAGATGATCGACCTGAAATCATGTCGGGTAAGACAATCATTAGGGATGCCTCTTCCCCAATAGGTATGGAAGAAGACAAGGGTGAAGAAAATAAGTGTCCTGTATGAAATCTAGTTAGAAAAAGGAAACTGAGGTTCACCCTATTAATGGTCAGTACATTGGTATTGACTCTGACATCCATGAGAAGGGTGCCACTATATGTAGAGGGATGAATCCACCTAAGTCCAGTACCAATAAAACCAATTTGAGTCTTCATTATATTTTAAATAGATCTAATAGTGTGATTGTTTTCCATGAAGAATTTGGAAACCATTATAGTGGTATACAATAGGAAGGAAATCCCTCAAGAATTAATGAATAACATGAAAATGGAAGACAAAGAGCATGTATTTATGGAGAATCAGGATGATGATAGACAACATGAGATGGTGGGTAACAAACATGCACCTCATGATCAGTAGACCATCCTGGATACATGGGTGTATGTATGTGTGTGTTTGGACATGTTTGTATACATATATATTCATATAATTCCCATAAATGTTGTGAATTCACATTTTAATATTTTAAAAAAATTTGTAATTTAATTTATTCATTTATTACTTTATATTCATTAATAATGTTAGAAATATATTTCATCATTTTTTAATATTTATTTATATATATATTTATTTACTATATATCTAATATTTTATATATTTTTATAACTTATATGAATAATATGTATTAATTTATATTTATTAATATTTAACAATTAAAATTTGTCTGAAAGTTATATAATTATTCCATTTAAACGATTTTTTAATAATTTCTTAAATTCAATATTTAATTATAAAATTATAATTATGTCTAATATTTTTAAAAAATTATTTATGAAATTATAAATTTCTTTATTTAAATAATTATAAAATTTTCATAAAGATATTTAAAAAATAAATATATTTTTTATGTTTATAATTATATATAAATTCTTTTTATGGGGGGGTGTTGAAGAATGGTAGGAGCTTCTCAAGATGATTTCTGGCGATTGGGTTACCCTTAACCATTCAAGGAGTTTGAATCTCTACTCATATGTCTCGAGTCAACTTGTGGTTCGGTAAGGATCGTCATCCTAAATGAATATTAAGGAGAGTTTTGGAGAAGATCTAAAGGGTTTCTCATATTTATATAGATTTATAGAATGTTCTTTTTCCTCATTAAAAAATTGAGCTTCTCAACAAATCATTAAAAAAAGTTCCATTCCTCGCATTTTGGCTTTAGATGATTCCATTTCAAAAAGGATATATCTATTCAAGAACTTAGTTATTTCTATAATTTATTTTTATAAAGGTATAAAACCATGGAATGTGGTAGATATGGTTTCTCAATAATCCTATATTTGGGGATTTTTTTATATCAAGTATGTATCATTAGGCCATGGTTTTTTTCACATTTTTTATCATATTTTCAATCGAATGGGTAATCCTGGGGTGAAGGGTAGGCCAATATTAAGCCATGTATCCTGATATTTCACGACTAAAGTTTAAAATTCAATATAAATGATTTTTAAGACACCTATGCACATGTATAAATTAAAATTCAGGGTCTTAACTGTGTTTCATGGAATCTATAAATTTGTTTGATATCACTTCTATGATTTGAATTCTGATTCCGCTAGACAGTTCCACTAAAACAGTTAGTTTTGTTCACTACACATGAGTTTTAGCTAAAGTTAATTTAAGGTCTACCACTATTGAATGTATGGACCTCTCCACACCATATGATGAGATCATCCCTAGAATTTAATTTGAGAAAACTAATTTGTTCAATGATTGTTTTCAAGTTATTGGGAATGAGAAGTCTTCTTGTATAAAAGTTATTATCTGTTCTAACTATCATCTTAAAGATCATGAGTACTTAAAGTATCAAAGGTAGGTATTTTTTGACACTATTGATCCATCCAAACATTATATTATAGATAATAATTCACGTGCCTATGTTCCTAGAGTGTTAACTCCACCAGGTGGAGAAACCTATGTTATCACTATAGGGCCTTCTTAGGAACCCCATGGACTTGGTCCTATTTTCCCTTCAATGTAAGATGGATACAAGGATGTTCTAAATTATAAATCTCCCTCTTATCCCCGAGATGTAGCTATTTTTGTTTCTCCCACACAAGTGAATTATAAGTCCCATCCCTAGGAAGTTATTGTATATTGTGGACACCTTGATATTGATGGTTTTACAATTAAGGATTATTTATCTAGGGACAAAATAAAAGATAATGTTGGTAAAGAATCTGATGATAGTCAATATTCTAAATATATTGAGTCATAGGAATTTCTGGACCTTAACTATTGGAAATAACAAGCAATGATATCTTTTAAAAATTACAAATGGGGATAAAAAAATTGATGGTTGTACTATAATGATTTAAAAACTAAAAAAGGAGTCATATTTCTCATATTTATGAGTATTGAATGTTTAAACTAGAAAAATGGAATGAAGAGGTGTTATACATTCCTAGAAAGGCTTTTTCTTCAACTGCTACCAAACAATCTATGGATTCTTTAGGTAAAATTATGGTTACTAATAATTTTTCTACATATAATATTTTTCATTTGGATTTTGGGGATAATTAATATGATTTAAAGGGTGGTAAACCAACTTATAGTAGTCATAATGTTTCAAAAAATGAATATTGAAGTTCTTAGATCCCCATGGACACTAGATGTAGAGTGTCAATTGTAGGGATTCTGTTGGGTTTTGAGACTGATCATGGTAGGGTTAACTCAAGTACTACTATTAAATACATTAATTCCACTGTAACACCCGAGACTTTTATGTTATATAAATCATCAAAGGAATCTTTTTCTACACAACACTTGCTTGGCTTGCTTTACACGCAATCGCGACCTTCCTCGATAGCTTGCGTCGTACGCAATACCGAGTTTCACTAAACAACAATATGCTATTAAAACTAGCCGTTATGAATAGTAATAACCACTTTTTGAAATTTTATTTTTCAAAATGGACTTCATTTTTGGACTCAGAATATCGAAATTAGCCTAGGGTGAAATTTTGGTATTTTTCTGAAAACTTTCAATTTTTGATGAATAGTGAAACCACTAAGTGGTAGGTTAAAAACTGAATTTTGCATAAAACTTAATTTTACCGCTTCTGTGAATGGAATTTCGAAAATCCGACAGACACGGTTGATATCAGTAAGTAAAATGTGGTACAATGAGATAAAAATAATTTTTTGGTGAATAGTAACTTTTTACTTTTTTTTTACCGCGGTTAATAGTAAATAGGGTAACTATGGTTAAATATGATATTAATATTACCCTAACACATGTCCTAATTCTATTGGACAAGTGTAATTCAACCAAAAACAAACTTAGGAATAAAATATGACCATTTAGGCCCACTTGGATTAGATTAGGACATTTATTATTAATTTATTTAAAGAAGGGTTAAAATAGTTAAAATCAAAGTTTAATAAGTAAATCATTTTTAATATGGGGTTATACATAAGATAAATTCAATTTTAAATATTCATTAGAAAGATAAAAATATTTCTTACATATTTTATTTGTAATTTTTAGACATCAAATTATTTAATTTATTTATGACACAAAGATGGTGCAGTAATTATCTTATTAATGAAATATTGACATAATTGATAATATAAATACCAAAATAAATGTAATTTAAGACTTTTTATGAATTACAATAATTTTCTAGGTTACTATGATATATTAGTGTTGATTTAATTAACTTGGTTCGAACATATAATTCTGTTATGACTTTCACAAAAATCATATATCAAATAGTGTCAAAATTGACACAAAATAGTTTTTAAATCAAATATTATATTACTAATTGTTATTTTATTCCTAAAAATCTAAGGTTCGGCCAAATGACTTAGATAAGGATATATATATTAATAATAAACAATTTGGGGTTCGTTTGGCATGTTATAGTAAGTGTATTAACCATATAGTGAAAGAAAACAAAAAGACACGGTAAAAGTTAAATTAATTAACTTAGAGTTAAATCTAATTGATAAGGTTAAAATAATACCCTAAACTTGTCTAAATCCTATTGGTTGATAGGATTTCGACCCATCCCAACTTTAGCTTCGAAATAAGACCCTTTGGAACCATTATAAACCGATTTTGACTTTAATATAAAATAATATTTTGAGATATTCCTAAGGTGCCCCTCTCCTCCCTTATAAAAGGGAACCTCCTCCCCCTCCTCCTCACACCAATTTGAGCACTCAAGCTCGGCCCACCCCTGCCATTTTCTCCTCTCCACATCCCTAGAATAATCCTAGAGGTCCTGGTCTTCTCCAAAGACCAATCTTAGTTCCTTAAGTGGAGGATTCAAAGAGGCGTTCCAAAGAAGAGGTAATATCCATTACCGATCTTTTCAATTTATTTCTTCTTCAACTTCTTCTTCTTTAGTTGTTTCATGATAAAGTAATAACATCAGTATTACCTACATACTGATATGTTATTATAAATATGAAACAACCCTAATTCACCTTCTATCCATCCTACGGAAAAATGAAATCACCGCACGTGCGTACGTACGGAATACCGTCTCCACGCCGTGGTGTAATCTATTTTCCACCATCACCTTACAAGGATGGGTATAATGGTGTAATGAGTAACTATATATGATTATTATGAAGTAATATTGATACTGAAATAATATATATATATATATACTCCAATACAATTCCACGATCATAGGAACGATATCATCACTCGTGCGTACGTACGGAATACCGTCTCCACGATGTGATGCGACTCATTCTACATGATCTTCATTTCATAACGATTATATAAATGAATTGAATGAATGAATATGGTATATACTACACTAATACCATTCTGTAAATGAATTATCTATAACCTAAAGATAAGAATAAGAATTTATTCGACAAAACACGCATAAGAACAAAAAGTTATAAAGACCCGAGTAACAAGTAACAATGAAATATTACTAAAAAGAAGCTAATAATATGACCATATATGATATCATATCAATATGTATGATTCTGGAATAAGTCAATAACATTATTTAAACCATTATACAGGAGCTTCGGACACGAACAAAGCAAATCGGACCTAAGGTAAGGGAAATATCACAATCTCATTTTTATCCGAGATTGTTTATTCATAAGTATTTACTGGGGTGTATTTTATCATCCACATCCATGTTTCATCAATATGTAATATTATTTCCATCCACCTAAAATTGTTTAAATCCATTTTTACCCTTCGGTGAGTTTTTAGTAATATCTATGAAAGGAATCTTTTGTCATACGAGGTACTTTTTGACTTTTCCGACAAAAGTACGAAGAATGTTTTTTTTAACTTATACGGCATGAATGGATTTTTAAAACATTATTTCCAAGAAGCATACTTTACAAGTTTTCAAGTTTATTTTTAATCATCTTCTTTTATTTTAAAGTCGCATGACATGTTATGAAAGGAAAAATGTTTTTGAAGTAGAAAGGATATTTTCCTCAAGAATGGAGTTCAAGTGTTTTATCAAAATTATTTTCCATCTAAGATAATAAAGGGTTCTGTTTTTTATTGATTTGATCATGTTGTGATGGAATTATTTTTATGAATTCCTTTATTTTATATGAATTGATTTATGAGGTCATGATGTTTCAAGAATCCCATTTTTATTACATGGGTTATGCGATGATGTATGATTTATGATTATGTGGCACACATAAGAAAGGATTCATTATAAGATGGGTGGGACCTATATCTCCCTCCAATGCATTGGGTAAAGATTTTATATCTCATGAGATAGACATGGCTGGAACGGAAGGTTATTTCGGTTCAGTGATACAGGACTGAAACGAGGAGTGAACTCGGTTCAAAAAGGGACTTTGTCCACTAAGATATTCTTGGCAATGAGTCATGACTAACAAGAAATGATTTTCCATGATTATGTGTGCATGCCACAAAGTTTCAAGTCTTATGTTATGATTATGGGGATCTCATTTTCACTTCTATGATTTATTCCATGATAAGATATTATGATCTCTTTTGCAGGTTTTGATTTTCAAAAAGATATGATATGATTTTTATTTCCTTTATTTGCCCTTGCTGAGCATTTGAGCTCACCCTTTTATGTTCTCTTTTCCCCAGGTCAGGAAGATGGATATTAAGTAGAATATGCTAAAAGGGATCCTAGATATGATGAAATAAATGGGAGACACTGTAGAAGATTTATGAACAAGTTGTTTATGTTTCCCAGTTTCTAAAGACACTATACCTATACGGTCCTTTGTGGTTTTGTCATATGTTGTAATAAGTGTGCTTCAATTTCGAAGTATTAACAATGTATGTAAAGTATGGGTCGTTATAGTTGGTATCAGAGGAAAGGTATAGTCAACCTTTGGAAACTAGGATGTGAAAGCCTTAGTAAGAACCCTAAGGATAAGTCTAAGCATAGAACACAATCTTAGTGTTTTAGAAATGGCCTTGAATAACCTAGGATAAGACCTTAAGCATGAAAATTTTATTCTTGAATTATGTGGTTTCCTATTATAATTAGTGTTGCTCACACTATTCTTCTTGGTTTTAGTCAATGGCTGGAACCCGAAGGAACCGTGTTAATGCGGAATGCGATGGGCAATGCAAAGATTGTCCCCCTGAGCAACCAAACGATATGGGAGCTGGAATGCAAAATCTTGTAGCCATGCTCACACAACTTTCTCAAGCTATGAATCATGCAGGATTTCCAAATGAGCAAAGGAGGGAGCAACATTCTGTTTAATCCTTCATGAGGTAGTGTCCACCTTCTTTCAGCGGGTCTACTGATCCATTAGTTGCTGAACAATGGATTAGTACTACTGCAAAGATATTTTCAGTTCTTCAATGTTCTGAACATGATAAAGTCATCCTAGCAGTGTATCGTTTGGAAGGAGATGCTGATCAATGGTGGAATCTTGTTAAGAATACGAGGCAAAGGGATGAAATTGAGTCTATGGAATGGGACGAGTTCAAGAACTTATTTTTCAATAAGTACTTCCCTCGTATTCTCCGAACAAAGATGGAGAAAGAGTTTCTTGAACTGAAGCAAAGGGATGATGAATCTGTTGGTACCTATGAAGCAAATTTTACAAGACTTGCAAGGTACGCTTCTGGTATTATTATCCAACCTGAGAGTAAGATCGATCGATTCTTTAGTGGCTTAAAACCAAGTCTTCGAAGGGCGTTAGCCATAAGGGACTTCAATAGCTACGAGGAAAACGTTTGATGTGCTCTCAAAGTCGAGATGGAGATTGGAGTAACCCATCAGTCACATGGGTTTGATAAGAAGAGGAAGATGGAATTCAAAGAAAAATCTAAAGAGCACACGGAAAAGAAGATGAGCTTTTCCTTATGCTCAAAGTGTGGAAAGAAACATAGAGGGAGTTTTCTTAAAGGGACAAGTAAATGTTTTAAATGTGGAAAAGAAGGTCATCGGGCATTTGAATGCCGTGATAATGGGAAGAAGATGTCTAATGACGCAAACAAAGGAAGGGATACAAAGAATGAACCTACTACACTTCAATGTTTCAAGTGCAAGGAGATGGGGAATTATGCCAATCAATGCCCAAATCCAAGGGTTGATGATGATGGTCGACGTCAACAAACTCTTAAGGCTAAAGACAAAGGAAAGTCACATGCAATTTCTATCATCGATGTGGAGTACGATAACGATGTGGTGAAAGGTACACTTACCATCCACTCTAAAGTAGCAAATGTTTTATTTGATTCTGGATCCACCCACTCTTTTATTTCTGATGACTTTTCTAAGGGTATCACCGTATTACCTCAACAATTAGATGTTGAGTTAGCTGTGACGACACCTAATGGCACATCAATCGCATCAAAAGTTTATAATTCTTCTCCGATCGAAGTTTGTTGGAAAGTGCTTCCTGCAAATCTTGTGATCCTTCCTTTAGTGGAATTTTATGTGATTCTTGGCATGGATTGGCTTTCTCTACATGGAGCTCATATCGATTGCCAAAGAAGGGAAGTCACATTTCATATTCCAGATCAATCTACGATCGTCTATCAATGCAAGGATGAACATAACCTTCCAGTGGAAATTTCTTCCATCTTATGGGTATTGATTCCACTAAATGAAGGTTATTTATCTCAAATGGTTGGTGAGAAACTCACGATTAAGAATATGCCCATTGTACGGGAGTTTGATGATGTCTTTCCGGAGGAATTCCCGGGTCTTCCACCAAATCGTGAAGTTGAGTTTTCAATAGAACTCATACCAGGTGCTTTGCCTATTTCAAAGACACCTTATAGAATGGCCCCAATTGAGTTGCAGGAATTGAAGAAGCAACTCCAAGAGAATCTTGATAAGGGATTCATACGCCCTAGTGCGTCACCTTGGGGAGCACCTGTTCTATTTGTTAAGAAGAAAGATGGATCAATGAGACTTTGCATTGATTATCGAGAACTTAACAAGATCACTATCAAGAACAAATATCCTCTCCCACGCATTGATGACTTATTTGACCAACTACGCGGAGCTCAATACTTTTCCAAGATTGATCTTCATTCAGGGTATCATCAATTAAGGGTCAAAAGGGAGGATATACCAAAGACGGCTTTCCGTACAAGGTATGGACACTATGAATTTATAGTGATGCCATTTGGTCTTACTAATGCCCCTGCTATCTTCATGGATCTAATGAATAGAGTCTTTAGAGACTATCTTGATCAATTTGTGGTAGTCTTTATAGACGATATTCTAGTCTATTCAAAGAGCAAGGAAGAGCATGAAGATCACTTGAGAATTATATTGAAGACCCTGAGAAAGGAGAAGCTTTATTCCAAATTTACCAAGTGTGAATTTTGGATTCAAAAAGTTGCATTTTTGGGTCATATAATCTCAAAAGAGGGGATATCTGTGGATCCAGCAAAAACAGAGGTTATTGAAAGATGGTCAAGACCAACAACAGTAACTGAGATCTGAAGTTTTCTTGGTTTGGCTAGATATTATCGACGTTTCGTAAAAGATTTTTCACGATTATCTAATCCAATCACCAAGTTGACTTGGAAGGGAGTTAAGTTTGTCTGGAAAAAGGAATGTGAAGAGAATTTCAAGGAGTTGAAAAGAAGGTTATCCAGTGCACCTGTGCTCACACTGCCTTGTAGTGGAGAAAGGTTTGTGATCTACAGTGATGCATCCAAGAAGGGATTGGGGTGTGTTCTTATGCAAAATGATATGGTGATAGCTTATGCCTCGTGACAGTTGAAAATCCAGGAGCAAAATTACCCAACACATGATTTGGAGTTGGCTGTGGTAATCTTTGCATTAAAGATTTGGAGGCATTACCTTTATGGTGAAAGGTGTGATATTTATACTGATCATAAAAGTTTAAAGTATATTTTCACACAAAAGGAGTTGAATATGCGTCAAAGAAGATGGTTGGAGCTGATTAAGGATTATGACTGCTCAATCCATTACCACCCTGGGAAAGCAAACAAGGTGGCAGATGCATTAAGTCGACAAGACCATGCTAGTTTATCCATGATGAGGATCACAAAAGATCCAATATTTATGGATTTACAAAGGATGGATCTTGGAATTATAATGGAAGGGGAAAAATCTTATCTTTCTCAAATGAATGTTCAACCATCTATACATGTGAAGATTAAAGAGGCACAGAAAGAAGATGTCGAGTTACAATAGAAGGTGAGAAATGTTCCTGAATTCAACCTTGATTGTGATGGGATAATAAAGTTCAGGAATCGGGTTTGCGTTCCTCCCATCCCCGAATTAAAGAATGAGCTGCTGGATGAGGCTTATAGTTCATCATTCTCTATTCATCCTGGAAGCACGAAGATGTATAGGGACCTGAAAGAGTACTTCTGGTGGGATGGCATGAAAAGAGATGTTGCTGAATTAGTCTCTCGATGCTTGGTTTGTCAACAAGTTAAAGCTGAGAGACAGAAGTCTAAGGGGATGTTACAACCATTACCCATACCCGAATGGAAATGGGAAAACATCACTATGGACTTTGTCACAGGACTTCCTAAAACATCCAAAGGCAATAATGCTATCTGGGTCATAGTTGATCGTCTTACAAAGTCTGCACACTTCATTGCTATTAGAGAGGATTTCTCTCTAGATCAGCTTGGCAGGATATATGTAAAGGAAGTGGTAAGATTTCATGGAGTACAACTTTCTATTATATCTGATCGAGATCCGAGATTTACCTCGAAGTTCTGGCGAAGTCTTCAGAATACTCTGGATACAGAGTTGAGTTTCAGCACTGCTTATCATCCCCAGACAGACGGTCAGTCTGAGAGAACAATTCAAACCCTATTAGATATGTTGAGAGCTTTCTCTATGGGTTTCAAAGGAGGTTGGGATCAACACCTACCTTTGGTGGAATTTTCTTATAATAATAGCTTTCACTCCAGTATTCAGATGGCTCCTTAAGAAGCTCTCTATGGAAAGAAATGCAGGACTCCAACTTGCTGGGATGAAGTTGGGGAAAGAAAGCTATTAGGACCTGATCTCGTTTATGAAATGGCAGAAAAGGTCAGATCTATTCAACAACACATAAGAGCAGCTCAGAGTCGACAGAAAAGTTATGCCGACAACCGAAGAAAAGACCTAGAGTTTGAAGTGGGCGATAAAGTGTTCTTACGAATATCTCCTTGGAAGAGGGTTATGAGATTTGGAAAGAAGGGGAAGTTGAGCCCTAGATATATCGGTCCTTTTGAAATACTGGATCGTGTTGGGAAGGTAGCTTACCGATTGGCGCTACCACCGAATCTCTCTCAAGTTCACGATGTGTTCCATGTATCTCTCCTGAGAAAGTACATACCAGATCCTTCACATGTACTCAGCTCAGAAGTTGTACTGCTGGAGCAAGATCTTTCTTATGAAGAACAGCCGATAGAGATTCTGGATCGTAGCAAAAAAGTCCTATGAAACAAGACCACTCGCTTGGTGAATGTTTTATGGAGAAACCACCAACTTGAAGAAGCTACATGGGAGCTTGAGGATATGATGAGGGAGAAGTATCCTCATCTGTTTGTTGCAAAGTGACGAATTTCGAGGGTGAAATTCTTTTTAAGGGGGGTAGAATGTAACACCGGAGACTTTTATGTTATATAAATCATCAAAGGAATCTTTTTCTACACAACACTTGCTTGGCTTGCTTTACACGCAATCGCGACCTTCCTCGATAGCTTGCGTCGTACGCAATACCGAGTTTCACTAAACAACAATATGCTATTAAAACTAGCCGTTATGAATAGTAATAACCACTTTTTGAAATTTTATTTTTCAAAATGGACTTCATTTTTGGACTCAGAATATCGAAATTATCCTAGGGTGAAATTTTGGTATTTTTCTGAAAACTTTCAATTTTTGATGAATAGTGAAACCACTAAGTGGTAGGTTAAAAACTGAGTTTTGCATAAAACTTAATTTTACCGCTTCTGTGAATGGAATTTCGAAAATCCGACAGACATGGTTGATATCAATAAGTAAAATGTGGTACAATGAGATAAAAATAATTTTTTGGTGAATAGTAACTTTTTACTTTTTTTTACCGCGATTAATAGTAAATAGGGTAACTAAGGGTAAATATGATATTAATATTACCCTAACACATGTCCTAATTCTATTGGACAAGTTTAATTTGACCAAAAACAAACTTAGGAATAAAATATGACCATTTAGGCCCACTTGGATTAGATTAGGACATTTATTATTAATTTATTTAAAGAAGGGTTAAAATAGTTAAAATCAAAGTTTAATAAGTAAATAATTTTTAATATGGGGTTATACATAAGATAAATTCAATTTTAAATATTCATTAGAAAGCTAAAACTATTTCCTACATGATGAGATTTTATTTGTAATTTTTAGACATCAAATAATTTAATTTATTTATGACACAAAGATGATGCAGTAATTATCTTATTAATGAAATATTGACATAATTGATAATATAAATACCAAAATAAATGTAATTTAAGACTTTTTATGAATTCCAATAATTTTCTATGTTACTATGATATATTAGTGTTGATTTAATTAACTTGGTTCGAACATATAATTCTGTTATGACTTTCAAAAAAATCATATATCCAATAGTGTCAAAATTGACACAAAATAGTTTTTAAATCAAATATTATATTACTAATTGTTATTTTATTCCTAAAAATCTATGGTTTGGAAAAATGACTTAGATAAGGATATATATATTAATAATAAACAATTTGGGGTTCGTTTGGCATGTTATAGTAAGTGTATTAACCATATAGTGAAAGAAAACAAAAAGACACGGTAAAAGTTAAATTAATTAACTTAGAGTTAAATCTAATTGATAAGGTTAAAATAATACCCTTAACTTGTCTAAATCCTATTGGTTGATAGGATTTCGACCCATCCCCACTTTAGCTTCGAAATAAGACCCTTTGGAACCATTATAAACCGATTTTGACTTTAATATAAAATAATATTTTGAGATATTCCTAAGGTGCCCCTCTCCTCCCTTATAAAAGGGCACCTCCTCCCCCTCCTCCTCACACCAATTTGAGCCCTCAAGCTCGGCCAACCCCTGCCATTTTCTCCTCTCCACTTCCCTAGAATAATCCTAGAGGTCCTGGTCTTCTCCAAAGACCAATCTTAGTTCCTTAAGTGGAGGATTCAAAGAGGCGTTCCAAAGAAGAGGTAATATCCATTACCGATCTTTTCAATTTCTTTCTTCTTCAACTTCTTCTTCTTTAGTTGTTTCATGATAAAGTAATAACATCAGTATTACTTACATACTGATATGTTATTATAAATATGAAACAACCCTAATTCACCTTCTATCCATCCTATGGAAAAATGAAATCACCGCGCGTGCGTACGTACGGAATACCGTCTCCATGCCGTGGTGTAATCTATTTTCCACCATCACCTTACAAGGATGGGTATAATGGTGTAATGAGTAACTATATATGATTATTATTAATTAATATTGATACTGAAATAATATATATATACTCCAATACAATTCCACGATCATAGGAACGATATCATCACTCGTGCGTACGTACGGAATACCGTCTCCACGATGTGATGCGACTTGTTCTACATGATCTTCATTTCATAATGATTATATAAATGAATTGAATGAATGAATATGGTATATACTACACTAATACCATTCTGTAAATGAATTATCTATAACCTAAAGATAAGAATAAGAATTTATTCGACAAAACACGCATAAGAACAAAAAGTTATAAAGACCCGAGTAACAAGTAACAATGAAATATTACTAACAAGAAGCTAATAATATGACCATATATTATATCATATCAATATGTATGATTCTGGAATAAGTCAATAACATTATTTAAACCATTATACAGGAGCTTCGGACACGAACAAAGCAAATCAGACCTAAGGTAAGGGAAATATCACAATCTCATTTTTATCCGAGATTGTTTATTCATAAGTATTTACTGGGGTGTATTTTATCATCCACATCCATGTTTCATCAATATGTAATATTATTTCCATCCACCTACAATTGTTTAAATACATTTTTACCCTTCGGTGAGTTTTTAGTAATATCTATGAAAGGAATCTTTTGTCATACGAGGTACTTTTTGACTTTTCCGACAAAAGTACGAAGAATGTTTTTTTTAACTTATACGGCATGAATGGATTTTTAAAACATTATTTCCAAGAAGCTTACTTTACAAGTTTTCAATTTTATTTTTAATCATCTTATTTTATTTTAAAGTCGCATGACATGTTATGAAAGGAAAAATGTTTTAGAAGTAGAAAGGATATTTTCCTCAAGAATGGAGTTCAAGTGTTTTATCAAAATTATTTTCCATCTAAGATAATAAAGGGTTATGTTTTTTATTGATTTGATCATGTTGCGATGGAATTATTTTTATGAATTCCTTTATTTTATATGAATTGATTTATGAGGTCATGATGTTTCAAGAATCCCATTTTTATTACATGGGTTATGCGATGATGTATGATTTATTATTATGTGGCACACATAAGAAAGGATTCATTATAAGATGGGTGGGACCTATATCTCCCTCCAATGCATTGGGTAAAGATTTTATATCTCATGAGATAGACATGGCTGGAACGGAAGGTTATTTCGGTTCAGTGATACAGGACTGAAACGAGGAGTGAACTCGGTTCAGAAAGGGACTTTGTCCACTAAGATAGTCTTGGAAATGAGTCATGACTAACAATAAATGATTTTCCATGATTATGTGTGCATGCCACAAAGTTTCAAGGCTTATGTTATGATTATGGGGATCTGATTTTCACTTCTATGATTTATTCCATGATAATATATTATGATCTCTTTTGCAGGTTTTGATTTTCAAAAAGATATGATATGATTTTTATTTCCTTTACTTGCCCTTGCTGAGCATTTGAGCTCACCCTTTTATGTTTTCTTTTCCCCAGGTCAGGAAGATGGATATTAAGTAGAATATGCTAAAAGGGACCCTAGATATGATGATATAAATGGGAGACACTGTAGAAGATTTATGAACCAGTTGTTTATGTTTCCCAGTTTCTAAAGACACTATACCTATACGGTCCTTTGTGGTTTTGTCATATGTGGTAATAAGTGTGCTTCAATTTCGAAGTATTAACAATGTATGTAAAGTATGGGTCGTTATATCCAGGATAATGGATACTGAAGGGATAGGTTCTACTGAGGTCTACTGTAAGAAACATATAGACACTTACCTTTCTATTTTCCCATGAAAACTTCTATTATTATATTTTTTCATCCATATTAGGGTTGTATTATGAATCTTTAAGTCGTTATGGAGTTTATGAATGTTGTTGTTACTTCCCCAATAGATTATTATATTGTTCATCTGGTGAAGGAAAAAACTCTTTCAATATTTAGTATACATAACTCATTTCAATTGCTTGTACTTGGAACCATTGAGGTAGACAGAGAAAGCAATGATCATATGCCTAGAGTTGAAGATATGAAGGCAATTATAAATTTTGGATACTCATATGATTTATGTGGTCAATGGATACTAGTGAAAACATAGAGAAGGTTTCTACATTATCATGGTTAGGGTATAAATTCCTCACACCATAGCATGAGTACTCCATCTCGAGTAATTTTATATCTCACATTTTCCTTTTCGTAATATTCTTGATGTGGACATATTATGTATTCATTTTCATCCCCCTTATTTTATTTTATTTTATTAAAGGGATCATTAAGCCTGAACCTTTTAACATATATAAATATATTTATATACTTTTTAAATATATATACTTACAATCATAAATATAAATAAATCATCACATATTTAAATAATTATAAAATTATAAAAAATATATTTAAATAATGAATATATCCATTATATTTATAATTATATATAAATACTTTTGTTAAATAGAATGGGTTTAGTGCATGAGATATCCTCTCACAAATGACATAATAGTGACTAGGTTTAATTGGGCTCACTCATCGATTTACTGAGTGACAAAATATTTGAAACCAATAATATCCTTGCTGGATGAGTTGTTTTGTTGAAATAACTAGGGATTGAGATGAACGATAAGCATCACATCAGGATTATCTTATTTTCAAAGGTAAAATTTTAAATAACATTCTCTTTTCCATGATTCTGGTTTCTATAAATGGAATATTTTTCAAAAATGGTAATGTTGCATGAGTTTTTTCATGAAACAATGAAATTTTAATCCACCTTGAGTCTTATTGATATTCTATAAGTGCTAAACCTAGTTTCTCAAAGGATAATAATTTTTAGAAAACCACATATTTGATTAAAATGCTTTCATAAATATGGGTTTTCTCAAATTGGGAATACATCCAATTCATGTGGGGTTAATTTCAAATTCTCTTCTCAAGTGATGAATTGAAATAACTATCATAGGCCTTCTGCATGTTCTTATTAAAGCTTGGATCTCTGAGAATCTAAAAAATGGAGCTTCAAATTCAACTCATTAAAATTTAAGAACTCTTTTTTCATAGGTCATAATCAAGATCTCTATACTGAATTAGATCCTATGGAATCCAAACATATTACATAACATTTCCTCTTCAATTGGAGTTCCCATAAAAATGGATAAATAAACATAAAATGCAGTTATGGTTGTTTTGATAGAGTTATTATGGAGGTGGATCTTAGCCTTACTCTTATAGACAATGTGATTAATTTAACTAAATCAAATTAATTTAATTTTCATATTACATATAATAAAATGTGGAAATTATATTATGAATGTAAGAATATAGGTCATTTATTAGACTCTTATCATAAGGCCACAGTTTAGTCTTTATACCTAGAAAATGGGAATAATTATGATATATGTATGATGAAGAAGAGGGCTGGTACTTTTTCACACTGTGGTCAAAATATTGTGGTAAATGGAAGTGGTGAAACTAGTGATGATATAGGTGAGTAGGAATTGTTAGATTTCTCTATTTCCTAGTAAACTGGACAAAAGCAAGGGTTATCCTCTACATCATCTGGGAAGAGGCCCTTTTGTATTGACATTAACCTATGAAGAGACAAGTATTGTAGTGTTTGTTATGATTAAGTTGTAACAGAACATAGGGAAATATATTCTTCTACATATATTACTAAAATTCACAAAGCTGAATAGCCTAGTAGAGTAAAATACACTATGCATGAGGGAATTTCATTTAAAGATTCTTTGTTTAGGATTTATTTAAGAGGGGATATATTCAATGTAATTATGAAGACCCACAATGTGGATTTTGATGGTTTTATTAAAGAAGTAGTGGAGAATAAATCCATTAATGAAGATTCTTCTCAAGAACTTGTTTATCAATAGTTGATTCTAGAAAATATGTTTGCTTCAAGTTCTCACAAGGGAAATAAGAAAATTGATGGTAAAATTCCATCAATAACTAAGATGTGATCTCTCGTACATTTGGTTGGTGACTAGGCTATTCATGAGGTGATTATTCCAGCATCTAGTACGATCTCCTTAGAATTGTAATGTTCCCGTATTTATAATAAAGATTATACTAAGTTGGATCATCCCAAAAGAGGAAACATACATTTGACCGCCATTAACAGTGCATATGACTTTATGGATTGTGGTTTGAAAGGAAATAATGCATCTTCATCCAAGGCTTTTTCAATGGACAAAAAAGGATTCCAATTGGATATTTTTAGGAAGTCCATAACTCATTCTTATAAGTCTTAAAATGATTTTTACTTGGTCCCTTTGGTGCTTCCTCTTCATATGGAACCTCCATCATGGATCCCGATATGCAGGCAGGTTGGTTCTGTCCTGCCAGAAGTCTCAGGTGACCCTGCATTCAAACATGTGCAGGGAACACATGATAAATCATGTAATGTTAAGGTGTCTACACAAAAATTATTTTGAGGGATAGATTCTAATAATTATTTGAAAGAAGGTGGATTACAGGTTGAAGCACAATTAGATACTCATATATTTGAATCGGAGGACACTTCCATAGAATGCCTCTTTTAACAAGAAAAATCTTGGTGGAAAGGCCGCCACCCAAGAGGTTGAGGTTGTGGGAATAAAAAAATTAATGGGAATTCTATATGCAACGAGTAAGGTTGAATTGGGTATGAGATAAGAAAAATATAGGTCTTTTAATGCTTTATTGATGAAGGAAGTATAATTTTCCTACACCAATACCACTCATTTTCTCTGCCTTCTGTTGTTTAATAAAAAATATTTGACCCAACCTTATAAAAAAATAATTTTTAAATAAATTTATTAATGATTATCATTATAAATAAATATATGATGATGGGAGATGGAGAGTGTCTATATCAAGGATCGAGATCCTCTCTCTCTTCAAGCTCTGACCAAAATCCAGCACCATTCTCCTGAAGTGAAGATGATTATTTTTTTGTCATTATCATATGTATTATGTAGTAGTAAAATAATGTTCTCATACCATTTTTAGTGGTGGAATAAGGGATGGAGGTGAATAAATCCCCTCTGATGTGGGTATGGTTTCGGAGGAACCATGTCTTGCACAGTTAGTATGTCCAACATTAAATCTGTTTCTGGTGTTGAATGGTGTAGGTTGGTGACAATATTTGTGTTTTTAGTAGTGGTCAATGGAGATCCCTTTTAAGACCCACCCATAGGAAGGGTCAAAGATCGAATTATAATTTGGGGAAGTTGGAATTTTTTTGGGAATGTTGTTTGAAATCCAGACGATGGTGTATGATGGCATCAATAATTGGGCATAGAGATCCCTTGAGAAACATAGCAATGACCATGGGTGGTATACATGTGTACATTTCGGGTTTTATTTTTTAAATGGCCAGGAGTGGATCCCAATTAATGGAATATTTGGAAAAGGTTAGGCTGACTCCTTCGTGTGCTGGTTGGCGATGAAGACGGCCCAAGTCGGTGGAGGGGATAATTTTTGGGAGTTCACTGATAATGATGATGAGCGATGGGTTTGGGATCCCAGTGGAAACAATGAAAGTTTGCGGAATTAAACCTCGGTGGAGACTGGTTTGGGTTAGGGATGTGATCTGGAGAGAACCCCAATGGCGATTATGTGCCTCGGGACATGGCTAAGGTTCATACCTAGAGTTGAGAGTGGGGTTTGACCTCAGTGTGAGGTGGGATAACCATGGGTGTGGTGTTGGGGACACCCTAGGGACTGTCAGCTTTTAGTTTTTGTTTTCTCTTGTCCAACTATTTGTTGGATGGCATCTTTGCGGTTTGGATCATTTATGGTTTAATATTGTGGGGTTTGGGGCTGATATCATTCTAGAATATATGGGATGACCTGTAGTGTTATGGGATACTAATGAGGGAAATTATCTTGGGTACCATGAGTTGTTAGTGGTTTGGGACGTCCATAGTGAGCATCTCCCACTAATGGCGTGTAGTTTCTAACACCTCTAGAAGTGGGAATCTGGGACAACATCAATCACGTTAGTGATGGCACTAATGGGAATGAAAACATCCTTAGGAAAATGAATTAGTATCCATATTGATGATCTCAGGTGGCGTGGGTTTGGTCTACCTCATTGATGCGGTGGAGTGCGGGCGAGCGTCGGGATTTGGAAGATGTTGTTTGGATTTTGGCAATATCATTCAATGCTATTGTTTTAGGCTATTGTCACATTTTGATGTGGGTATTCAAGCCTTTTTATGAGTCTTGGGACTTCTATTTTGGTTTTGTTTTGGTTGGTGTTTTGGATACTTTTTTGTTTTGGTGGCTTTTGATGTGTCACATGCATTGTTTTTGTTGTACTCTTATTTTAATTAATAAATTTTTATGACCTAGCATGTTCGGTACCTAAACATTTCTAGTATAGTTCAATATTTATTTATTTAAATAATTATGAAATTATAATAAATATATTTAAATAATAAATATTGTTATTATATTTATAATTATATTGATTTATATATTGATATAAATATATAAATATATTTATAATTATATATAAATATTTTTAAATATATTTATTTATAATTATAATTAGATATATATATATATTTAAATAATTATTAAATTTCAATAAAGATACTTAAATAATAAATATATTTATTATAATTTTATAAATATATTTATAATTATATTTTAATATATATGTATATAATTAAATATATATATAATTATAAATATATATAATTACATATATATAATTATATAAACATATGTTTATAATTATACGAAAATATTTACAAAATATTTATTTATAATTATAATTTTATTTATTTGTTTGTTTAAATAATTCTAAGATTATAAGAAATATATTTAAATAATAAACATATCCACAATATTTATAATTTTATAAACATATATAGTAATGTAAATATATTTATAAATATATGAAAATATTTATAAAAATATAGAAAAATTGTAAATTAAATTTATTTATAATTATAATTATAAATATAAATATTTAAATAATTATAAATTTATAATAAATGTTTTTAAATAAAAAATAAACTTATTATATTTATACGAAGAGGGTACAAGTACAGGTTGAAAAACCTACCCATACCCACAAATGTATTAGAAAAAGTAATGTATAGAAAAGTAGAATGGGAAGCAGGGTGGACTCGGTCAAACAAGGACATGTCATCATCTATGAAAATCTACATAGTAGGAAAATTGGGATCATTCCATTAACCATTGTCAGATCGATCATCATCATCAGTAGTATCCCACTTGGAGTTGGAGTTTTTTTACTTAATATCATTGCATCCCTTTCCCTGATCTTTAACTACTACAGAGTGAGTTATGTCTTTCTAGTAGACATGGTTCAACCACACACTGTAGCTTCATCCCCACACCATCATCCATGAAATTTAGGATGCCAACCTCATCTCTAGGATTTATGGGGATGCTAAGTACCTTCTGGTTCTTCCAGATCCAACTTGTTAGACACCAAACTGGGTTGTACCTTATCAAGGTGGTCAATACCCATATAAAGATCACCAGTGAAGTTCAAATTACCAGTAGGGGAATTTTCCACTTGCTGGGGATCATTATCTTGCCTTATCATCTGAGATTCATAAACGTCAAAAGTGTTTGAAATAGGTACTTTCACATCGTTTTTGTCAACCAATTTCTCTGAGATTAGCTTAGAAAATTTTGTTCTTCCAATACAAATCCATTTAGAAACCTTCACTATCCACTATTTTCCTTCCATTATATAATTTTTTGTTTTAGTGGTTTTTTAGAACTGATAAATCTAATCTTTATTAGCCCTAGAATTTTAGTTCTAATAATGAATTGTTTTATCAGCTCTTTCTTAGCGATGATAAAAAGGTATATCTATCAATTCTTTTTGACGGTACGGATAAAATCCATACTTGGTCTTATAGAAATAAACCTAATAGAGTCTCCTATATCATTTCTTCAGTCTCTCATGGAACCCTACTATTTTCACCAATCTCTTTCTTCATCGACTTACTTTAAAAACTAGTCCTCTCCAAATCTATGTTATGTCCCAATTTTTCCATTACTCGCCACTTATTTATTTCTCTTCCATAGTCCACAATTTTTTTCATCTATGGATATATTCCCTAACCACATATTGTACCAATGGAGTTTCCTCATGTTTTTATGTTCCATGTAGCCACTTATTGCACACCTGTACCACATTCATCACCCATCACAACTTCCACAACACCTAGTTAAATGGATTAAATGTCGTTTCAAAATCACCATTACTTTCAAAAAAAATTCTGAAATATCAATCATATTTGAATATTGATAATCCTTTACATTTTTCATTCATGGTATAGTTATCAATCCAAGGTGTGTCTAACTCTTCACCTCAAATAGTAAAAGGAATAAACCTTATGCATCACCCTTGAGACTTACATATAATCCCTTAATAGTGGAAATAAATCTTATATACTACATCATGACCATTATGTAATATTTAGATTCACACTTACATATCCCATTGTTGTTACATACATTATTAATTTTTATTAGATTTAGAATATTACTGTTATGTATACAGATAAGTTTTTCCATTTTCAATATTTCACATCTTCCTAAAAAACATCATTTTTATGTATACAGATAGAGATTCTATGGGACTTTACCATTTTCCTCAACCTACTTAGCACTAGTAACTTATACATATATAGGGATATTATATTCCTTACTTTTACACATATCACCATTCAAAAAGTACAAGTGAAATAATACATTTTAGTATCATTTTTTATGTTTTAATATAAGTTTTTCAATTGATCTATATACGAATAACATTGTATATGTTTTTTAACATTAGTTATATAAACCAACATCAAAAATATTAATTTGACTAAAATTCAAGGATCTCAACATTAGTTATTTTTTATAACTAACATCAAATTTCATCAAAAATTGCTTTCAACATTGGTTATTTTTTGAACCGACATCTAAAATCACATATAACATCTATAATTTTTATAACTGATGTTGTAATTTACTTCCAATAATGTTTTTCAAAATAACCAATGTTAAATGTTTTAGATTTTAAAAAAACTATTTTATTACACATAACTCCGATTGAAATAAAAACTAGATGAAGGAACTATAAAATTACATAAACCAAAAAATAACAAGAAAAAATACTCAATTTTGTGATTTATTTTAATTTCTAGTGGTGGTTTCCTTGAAATCTAAATATCATTTATTAATATTTATTTTATTTTTCAAAAAGGATCTCATCTGACATTTTAAAAATCTGTTAATAAATCTCACATATAATCTTTAACATTTATATTTGACAAAAATAATTCATATTAATATTGAAAAAAATAATAATATATATATATATACATATATTTGAGGATAAAAAAACATAAAAGAAACCAAATAATGAACAAATATTATATATACCATACCCAAGTGATGGAATAAATTTTTTTTGGAATGAATAAGAATTGAAATGATGAAGGATGTGTAAATAAAGAATTTAGAATATGGGGGAAGGGAATTTTATATAAGGTATCGTAAAAATTGTGCTGGTGACATGATATATTTATAGGCAGGAAAATAAATGGAATGTTTGTATTGTAAATAAATTGAAACATTACGACTGTTCCATTTAAAACTTAAAATTTAACATTAGTTATTTATATATCTAACATTGAAACCTTTTATATTAACACTATTTATATATTAACCTATGTAAAAACACTTTTTATCATTGGTTATTATATAAGAAATGTAATAAACAACCCTGAAAAACTTCTCTATGAAAAATAAAAATGTTGCGCTGTAAAAAATAATTTTATGATCAGTTATACATATAAATAACATTACAATAATTTTTTTATGTTTGTTATAAAATAACTAATACTAAATATGAAATTTAACTTTAAACTTTTATTAATTGTTGTGAAAACCCACACTAATATATTTTTAACATTGGTCATTTATATAACCACTTTTAAAACCTACCGAGAAAGGGTTTTAATATCAATTATTATTACAACTAATATCAAAAAACTTATGTGAGTTATATTATTTTCTACATGTGAATATGTAGAATCTTACATATCACTTTTATAAGATAGTGGCTCTTATTCATATAGAGATCTTCACCAGGAGTTTTCTAAACTATCTTGATTATAGAATTATCATATTATTTTTTTGTTGCGCGATTTTAAATGTTTGAAATATTGGTTCAAAATATAAAGGAATTGGTTTTGAAAATACTGATTTATTTTACTAAGGTAGATTGAAAATGTGTTTTTTGTTTAATTTTTCTATAATTTTTTTAATGGGTAAAATTTTTGTTAAAAAGTGATTTCAAATAAAGGGAAACATGTGTTTTAGTAGTGAATATAATTTTAAAAAACTAATAAAAATTGTCCCATTGATTTTTTTGGAAAATATTCATCAGGTTTATTATAGTGTAAATTTTATATTAATGTAAAATGATTGGTTTTAAATATAACAAATTTGATATCTATGATGTTTTAGAATGAGGATGATATTTTGGATTTTAGTGATAATCACAATAATGGATCTTTTATATTTCACATTGATATTAAAATGGAATTTTGTGATTTTAAAGTGGAGTGAATAGATTCATTAGTTTTTTATAATGTAGTATGCTCTATCATCAATGTTCATGCCATCTAAAGTAAGTAATTTTCTCTTCAAACACTCCTTAAAATATTTGTAAAAAAGTTGATTGGTAACTATACTTATAAATACAACATGATGAGTGGTATCAATATTTATAAATTCATACATGTTTAAGGAAAAGGGGTTGTATATAAATTTATATGAACATATTAAATTTTAGAGACCTCCTAGATACATAGAATCTCACCTCCTACATCATATAGATTAATAATAACAGTATGGAAAGGGAATGTCACAAACTCCATCCAAACCATAGGATATCCATCCTAAACCCACTCTTGTAACATTGTCCACACAGGAAGCTAAGCGCTACTTAAATTTAGTCCTCAGGACAAAAGCATTTTCCTTTTCTTAGGAAAATTGAATATTTTCTTTTAATATTGAAACCACAATGGTTGTCTTAGCATGAGTGTGTATAATAACGTCTAGCTGAGCCCTTCCACAATTACACAAATCAAGGAGCCCCAGGTAGGGATTATATTGTCACTACTTCTTTTTTTAGGTTTAGTTAGAAACTAATAAATTTTCCTAGTGCTTCACCAACTCACTAGCCAAGAAAAATTTATATTTTATGAGAAAAATATCATCCTTATCATCTTTATCTCTCAAATAGTTATTATTGAATTTTTTGTAGACTCATCCCCCTTATATTTTAGAAATGTACCTATTTTTCTTGAACTACCTTGAGCAGTACTAATCCTATAACAGGTACTGGTGATCATTATGGATGAATTTAGAAGATAAAACTTACCACCAGTAGAGTAATTCATTTCTTAAATTTAATAACCCATTTCCTTCAAATCATGATGAAATTATTTGAAACATTAAAATGTTAGGATCTCGTTTTTTGAAACACTAATTTTATTTATTTTTTTATTTTTTTTAAATATTAGAATTACCAAATCAAATTGGATGGATGTATGTCAATCATATGAAATAATATTATAAATATGGGGTGAAAGAGTTTATTAAGTTTTCAAAAGATCATGCATATGACCCTTCTCAATTCCTTTTTCTATATTTACACTATTTTTATTCAAGACTAATTAGTCTAGAGGAGTGGGAAGAACACTTTATCTTTCATGGAATAGATCAATGTTCTAAATTTTGATCCAAACACTAGGAAATGTAAATGTTGCTAGTGATGGGGATAAATTTTTTTTATGGATATCCTAATATGATTACAAGTATTGAATATGAAGAATATTGTATCAGTGATATGATTATAGGTGTAAATGATGACGAAGATTGTATTGAGGATATAAAATTATAGTTTAATATGAACTTTGTTATAATCAAAAAAATGATTCATAAGTTAAAGAGTTGTTCAAAAAACACTATTATATACTGGTTATACTAAATATACAACATTTTCATCTGTACAAAAGTCATATAATTTAATTTCTAGCAACGACTGGAGTGATGATGATTTTACTGAACTACTTTCTCAATTGAATGATATTCACTAAGAGTATAATGATTTATCTACCAAAACATATGACAGTAAACAAATTCTATGTTCAATAGGTATGATCTATGAAAGAATACACGATTTTCCAAAGGATTATATACTATTTACCAAGTTCCATTAGTCACATAAGGAATAGCCAAATTGTGGTTCTTATTGATTAAAGAATGTTGAATCAGGTCATATTAAATTTTTATAGTACATTCCAATCATTACAAGGATTAGGTGCCTATATAGAAGTGAGTATACAACAATGTAATTGACATGGAACGTAGATACAAGAAATAAAATGGGAAAATTTTCCTCCTGATAGACTCTCCTCAGTAGAAGAGAATTGATCATGAGTATACTAAATTTGGAAATGATCCAAGAAACATTCCTCTTTCTCTATCTATAGATGAAGTGTATCCTTTAGGTTTTCAAAGAAGCACTCATATTATATGGATAGTTATGTTTATAAATTATAACATTCCACCATGGTTATGCATAAAACAAAAATAAATTAGGTCATTAATGCTTATATCATGACCAAAACAACCGGGAAATGATATTGATGTTTATTTTGTTCCATTGATTAAATATTTGATATTATTGTAGGATTCAGGTGATATGTTGTATGATACATAGAGAAATTAGTATTTCATATTGACATCCATGGTGTAAGAGACGATTAATGAATTTTCTAATTTTATAAATTTTTTCAACTATATATTTAAAGCAAATCCAGGTTGTCCCATTTGTGGACAATGTACACAATCAATTAGGTTGAAACATTCCTAAAAGACTTTTTTGTTTGGACATCACATATTTCTACCTTGGTGGCACACATATCAATATTATATGACATCATTTAATGGGAGTTCATAATAATTTATGACACCGTATTTACTAATAGGTGATCAAATATTTGAGAATGTGAAAGATTTGGAAACTACTTTTGGTAAAACTTTTTTGAAAAACCTAACAAAACCAATTGGAAAAAGTGAAAAGTCTTTTCACTTAATATACTGAAATTTTTGTACATTAGATATTTTCATGATTTTATGAATATTGAAAAAATATATGTGATAGTGTCATTAGAGCATTACTAAAGGCACTTGAAAAATAAATAGATGTAATTAAGGCTAGGTTAGACATGAGTGACATGGAAATATAGGATTATTGGGTGCCAGGGAAGGGTGAAAATGGCCTTTTCATCCTCTATATGCTTACACACTTTCCAGGAGAAAGAGATAACATCTTTTTACTTATTGAGTGATGTAATGGTTCTTTATGGGTATTCATTGAATATCAAGAATATCAAGTAAATGATTAATTTAAAGTTAAAGGGTCTAAAATCACATGACTGACATATTTTGATGTAATATCTAATACATGTTTATTTATATTTCATTTTTTTGAGGAATTTTCATCATATATTATCCACAATTTTTTCATTTTCAAATATATATGCAGCAAAGTTATAGACCAGATAAAATTTCAAACAATAAAAAAAGAAATTCCAATCATATTATGTGAGATGTAAATGTTCATAATATCAACATTCTTTGAAATGATGGTTCACTTAGTAAGAGAGATTTGACTATGTGGTCTTATACATTATAGATGGATATATCCCATTGAAATGTGTATGAATATTTTTAAAGGGGATATAAAAAAATAAAAGTTATCTAGAATGTTGTATTGTAGGGAGACATATTATCGAGGAAGCTATTGAATTATATACCAACTACATGACCGGTCTGGAAAGTATTGGTCTACCAAAATATCATCACATTGGGAATCTTTTGTGTAAATGATTTTCTAGAATATATTTTTTCATGGTCACTGTTAAAGACTAGGAGTAGTCCCACTATTATGTTGTTCATAATTGTTTAGAGGTTTCTCTATATGTTGAAACCCATAAATAAATTATTAAGAATTGAATCCATAATTGGATTAAATATAGATATCAAATACACATAATCAATATTTTATAGGATATTTTAAAAACAATATTTTTGAGGTGTCATCTAAAAATACAAATTCAATTTCAGAATGACAATGATGGTAAGACAAAGGAGAAAGTGGGAATGTATTATATTATATGGGTTATTTAATAAATGTTTATGTGTATTGTATAAATGAACATGATGAATGGAGCCCCATGAAACATAGTGGAGTTGCAATTGTGGCTGGAGTTATGCATGTATCTTGTACCAATTATAGAAATCCAATTTATGAAAATATTTCATACTTTTGTAACATCAAACAAATATTGGAGATGGATTATACAACATCCCAAGTGCGAATTTTTCAATGGAAGTGGGTTGATAATAGGAGTGAAGTAAAAAATAGATGAATTGGGATTCATGAAAGTAAATTTTAGTATGTAAGGGTAAAATGAAGAACCGTTTATAATGGAATCATTAATAGTAAAATTGTTTTATGTTCCAAATCCTACAAGCCCAAAGTCTTCAATTGTTCTATTGTCAACCAAAACCACTAAAGGGTCAGATGAAAATTCAACTAAGGATTCCCCTATCATTGGAATGTCATAATCATTTCACAAGGGTCCCAATGTATACAGGGTGAATAATTTCATAGGATACCAAAATAAATGGATTTTTATAATTGATAATAGGATCAAATCCATTCAAAATTTAAAAAAATATTTAAATAATTAGGTTTTAATTTTTCTAATATACATATGGTAACCTCATATTATTATATTTTCACTACTAAATTTACCTAATATAAATTAATAAAATAATTACTTTTGTACATACTAATGCCCCCAATCGTGTGGAACAATTGGTTTCTCAGCCTTTTGGTGCTCCCAATGCAGAGGAACAACAACCTTATACACATGATGATGCAACTAATCCAAAGGAATAAAATATTAATCATGATAACCCTAAGTATATGGTAGAATCTGAATAAATGATGTCCTGAAAAATATTGGTGCATCATAGCATGAAAATGTTACCAAAATATTTTACGTTGAGAAACAAGGGAATCAAATATGAGGTTGAATGTAATGCATTCAGCCAGGCTGTTAATCCCAAAAATATAATGTTCAAAAGTTTCATTATGCTATCCACTTTGTAGAAAATGATGATTTATATAGATTTATAGAAAAATGTTTTCCTTGTACATAAGAGTTTGGTTTGGGAATATATTAGGTTAACATTATGATATACTTTCATTATTTTACTAAAAATCTAAATAATGAAAAAATCAATTGATCTTCATTGGTCCTCACAGAGTGAATTTATTTTATATGGTTCATAAATGAAACTTGTATCAATGCTTACTGGAAAGGATCACATGGGATTTCTGATTTTTTTAATGAAGCTTCATCTCAAATATACAAAATAGGGAATAAACTCGCAGCCACCACAGATGTATGCACACATGATAATCCATGATACATGGGATGTATTTACTATACATCATGAGGAGACATATTTTCATGTACATTATGGTTGGTAATGCATTATTTGACAATACATGAATCAATCACTTTGATTAGGAATTGCTAATTTCTAAAATAATAATAGAGTGATGAAAATTAGCAACAAGAAGAGAAACCAACATATCTATACTGTAAAGAAATTATTCGGTATGATTCACTTGAAAAATAATTGTTATGTATTTTAAATCTATTGTAATAATTTTATATGAAATGAAAAAAAACACATAATTATGTTCCTTTTTTTCTTTGATGATTAATGAATCCAAATCCAAGGATTCTTCCATATCATTCCATGTACTATGAAAGGAGGCACATGAAAATAAATATGGGATACTAATATATGAAAACACACAAAAATAATGAGAAGCATGTGTAAGTATTGCATAATAATTTTTTTCATTAAATCCCTATTACATATCAATGATTACTTATTTTCTTATTTTTTTTATCTAACATGGACATAGGAATCATCATCACCTGTATTAGATTAAAAGATACTACCATTGGCCTTGAAGTATCCATAACTATATTTCCGCATTAGATGTTGGGGTTTGGGGTGACACCCTAAACATAATTCATGAAAATTAATGAACATGGATAAAAATATAAAAAAAATAAGAGTTTTAGGAATGATCAGAGGATCTAAAATAAATATATAATTGGTGATCAGAGTTGCTATAAAATTTTATGGGACAAAAGAAAATATAGAAAACAACTTCATAACAAACACTTCGTAAAGATCCCCCCACTATATTTGAGGTTATCTATTCCCCTCAAAGAGTTGCCTCAAATGAGGAAATCAATATTCACATAATTGTTTACTTGAAATGTAAATTACGTAGAAACTGATACCTTTCCTATAATGATATTCTATATGTTAAAAATAATTTTGATTTATATATATCACCACCCTAAAATTGCATTTTCTCAACGGCTATTGTGTTCAATATCAAATAATATATTATACACAACAAAAAACTTCCAATACGTCATGTGATAGTGGAGATTAATGTAGCTCATGAGTCGAGTGCTAAGCTAAATGTTCTACATGATGACACATATACTCATATGGTTGAGGAATTTGTTAGAACATATATATCATGGTCATTAGATCTTATAAAAAACATTTTCACTAGGATTTATTAATTACCAATTTATTTTTCCTAAAAAACCTTTAACAATTAATGAAAAAGGTCTACACCGATGAATGTTATTACATATGTCAAAGGTAAGGGGTGGAAAAAAAGGTCGAATCAAAATTATCTAAAAGATCAACTGACCAATCAAAAATATCATCAAAAATAACCTTTATCCCACCTGTTCAATATTCATATTTACTAATATTTATGTTTTTTGTGGATAAAAGGTTATAAAGTGGTGGTAGTGTTATAATTGATTTCGAAGAACATATGTATAGAGAATCCATTATAGACTACATTTCTCTTGAGAATTTATATGAAACCCTCTAGTATGTATGGATATGAGTCTTAGTTGTAAATGTATACATGATGTTTATTTTTAGGATTTTTTCCCAATAGTTGATCTACTATGTTAATTATGACTAAATAATTTTTTTATAGATTTCTATATAAATAGTATTTTAAGGGAAAACCCATTGAATATAAATAAGGACTCATTAGTCTACACATTAATTTTAATTGAATAACCTCATTGGATTTAGATCAAATCTATGTAGTATTGTAAAAACTAGTTGTGGTGTTTATGGATAACAAACTCTTATTATTACAAATAATATAGGGATAAAACTTAATAATTTAATCATATCAAATATATTTTTATTCCTTTCATTACTTATTAATTTTTGTTTTTAGGTAAAATGGGTTACTCATTTAAGTCAATTTGGATACTCTAAAGATTTATTTTCTCTAGTTACTACATGGATACTAAGTAAACGGAACCCACGAGATGACGTTTGTCAATTTTTTATACACTACATGAAATGTTTTTGAACTAAAATACAGGTTATATATTATATTTTTTTTAATGAGAATTATGTTAGGATAGGGTGGTTTATAAATATCACATAAATCATGGAATAAGGATACTCTATGTGTTCAAGGAGATTATCAACTTCTACAAGTGGATACATATTAAGATAAATATAATAAGATTGAACTATCATAACACATAAAAATTACTTATTTTGTTAAAAAAATTTATAGTTTCTGAGATAGACCAATAGAAACTATTGTGGTTATTATGTTTGTAAATTTATGATATATATCATATACCCTTAAAAAATTAGCATCCTTGAAGAAATATTTTTTAAGATAATTACTATTTCATTTAAAAAAATATTAATCCTTTGTGTATTTATATTTTTTCAGTACTAACAAGACCGTAGAAAGTCCTTGTATTCAAAAGATGAAATGAATTTGTGTAGAAATTACTGGGTAGCACACCTGGTGTTAGAATGTACACATATTTCAGGAAGATGTTATCTTACTACTTATTTAGTTGATTTTCCCATCATTTTTCCTACTTGTTATAGTTAATTTCCTTTTCATTTTTATCTGATACTTATTTTATTAATTTTCAAAGAGATCAGGAAGAAATGACTTCATCAACAATGATGATTCAGTCTTTTACTATGATCATTCACTATGAAAGTATGATACACTCATGATGGTGAAATTTTCATTTTATTCTTCAATGCATTCAAAATGCCGAGTTGTCAAAAAATAATATTTTTAGATAAACCATAATTTTAAATATGTTGTATGATAAAAAGACAAAATGGAATCAACCATACCTCAATATGATACACCGTGTACTCTGTATGACTCAAATTGTGTGGTTCCTATTTAAAATTTACATTTTATTAATGTATTGTTTCATATTTATGTTTAATTTATTACTTTATAGTATTAAAAACATAAGAATTATTTTCTCATACATGTGGATTACTTTACTTGAGTAGGGGTGGTTTGTTCAAAGATATTATTTTTTGTGAGAGATTGGACTTCGAGGCTAAAACTAAGATAATGATAACAAGGAAATGGGTCCATAATGTATACATACATCAGGAAAAGTTAAATACATACTACTAAGTTAATTTTTCCTCAACTTATCTACTATTTTTAAGTTAATTTTTGTATTGTTTTTGATTAATAATTATTTAGTTTTTTCATATATCTTTTAAGAAGTCATATTTTTCTTTCAACTATCTACAAAAAGCTAGAAAATAGAGAACATGTTTTATTTGGATAGAAGATTAAACCCCATGCTGCCAAAAACATGAAGTGTTTCAAGAAGCATGGGGTTTCCTCCTCCAAAAAAATTGAACATGTTATCACGTTTTTGGATTGTTCATATATTTTAAATAAAAAAACATCAAAAACTCAATAAGATGCACCTAAATTGGATACACTATGTGCTCGATATGACTCGAAGTGTATGTTTTTAGTTTATAATTTTCATTTTAGTTAAAAACACACATAACATACTCAAAAAAGATAAAAAATATTCCTATTATTTGGATAATTTAATAAAAAAATCCATAACTCATTTTTGACATGTATAAATCATCCTAACCTCAATACAATGTTCAGTGTGACTAGTATGACTCAAAGTGTGTTTTTTATTTAAAATTCACATTTTAGTGAAAAAGAAAATTAACATACTTGAGAATAATGAAAATGAAATTAAATTGTTTATAAAATTTATTAAACACAATTCATAAGAAATTTTTGACATTTAGGAATCTTTCCCACCCCAATCTGATACATAGTGTGTCTGGTATGACTCATGGTGTCTATTATCAGTTTAAAATTGATATTATAGTTCAAAACAAGTGTCACTCATTGAAAATTTAGAAAATGAACTATAATTGTATTGAAAATTTTGGACAATAATTCATAAGACCTTTTTTATGTGTTGGAATCTGTCACACACCAAATTTACACACTATATGACCAGTATGACTCAAAGTGTGTGTTTTTAGTTTAAAATGGCATTTTAATAATAAAAACACAAGTGACATACTTAAAACCTAGAAAAATAATTTTCATTGTATTGTTACTTTATTAAAATTATTTATAAGTCATTTGCGACAAGTAGTAATCTTCTTCTCGTCGGTATGATGCACGATGTGACCTCTATTAACCCAAGTGTGTCTTTTTATTTAAAATTGACATATATTTTAGTAAAAAGGACAAGTAACATACCCAATATTGTTAGAAAAATAAATTGATGGTTTGATACTTTCATGAAACAATATATAAGTTATTTTTTCATGTATGGATTACACATTCCCCAATCCAATACATTATGTTCCCAATATTACTCAAAGATTCTGTTATTAGTTTAAATATGGCATTTTAGTTCAAAATTTGTGTCACTCACTGAAAACTGAGAAAAAAATCTTATTGTATCAATAATTTAGTAGAATAATTCATAAGTAATTTTTGATGTATTTTAATTTGTCTCATGTTAAATTGTCACATGATGTGACCAATATGACTCAAAGTACATGTTTTCAGTTTAAAATGAAATTTTAGTTAAAAACAAAGTGGTGTACTAAAATCCAAGATAACTCATTCAGATTATTTTGATACTTTTGTAAAATGATCCATACATTATTTTTGATTTATAAAAATCATCCTCACCTAAACCCGATGCTCGGTGTGACTTATATGACTCCAAGTGTGTCTTTTATTTATAATTGACACTTTAGTAAAAAAACACAAGTTACATACACAAAACTAATCAAACATGTTAATTTTGTATTTATAAATAATTTAAATGATATATAATTAACTTTTTGACATGTCTTAATCATCCATGCCCCGATCCAATACACAGTGTGTCAAGTAATACACAAAGTATCCGTCATTTGTTTAAAATTTACATTTTAGTTCAGAACTTGTTTCACTCTCTGAAAACTAACAAAACCCTCTCGGATTATCTTGATAATTTAGGAAACAATTAATAATTCATTTTTGATGTTTATGAATCAATATCACATCAAATTGACACAGGATTTGACCAGTATGACTCAAAGTGTATTCTTTTTGTTTAAAATGACATTTTAGTAGAAAAACATGAGTAACATGATCAAAATAGAGAAAACACATTAGGATTATTTTTATACTTTAGGAAAGTTATCCATTTGTTATTTTTGATTTTTAGAAATCATTCAAACCTCTATCTGATGCACGGTGTGACGGGTATGACTCCATGTGTGTCTTTTTATTTAAATTGTCAATTATTTTTTTAAAAGGGACAAGTGACATGTAATGACCTGGACCCAACCAGCCACCTGAACAGCGCCAAATGGGTCGGGTGTCACGACCTGAGGCCCACCTCCCCTGAATGCCAAAGGCTTCCAACTAGTAGCGAGGGACTATTAGGTATAGTGGGGAGGCTATACCCTCTTAGAGGATCATAATAAGGGTACTGGTCCAAGTATAATAATAAAGTTTCAGCGGAAATAAAGACTTAGCAGACTCGAACTAGACCCGCAAAGTGGAAGCATAATCAATATAGATAAACAACATTAGTGTAAATAAACACAACAGCATGCTGATAACATGTAACTACTACAGCTCTGTAAAACATGCATCCAAAGTAGGTCATACTCAACTGAATATAAAAAGGGTGCCAATTCCAAACCAACAGTGTAGCTACAACAAGTAACCATACCGATACAGAAAAGTAAACAAAAAAAGTAAACCTAGGTAGGCATGTCCTTAAGGTCCATACCATCTCCATACAATAACTAACGCATCCCGGCTCTTGAAGCTGGCCTCTTTCCTGCACATAAATCCATAAAGTCTGCACGCATCCTGAAGGGCCCATGCAGGGTGTGGGAGAAATCTCAGTAGGATACCACCCAACGGTGCGTACCAAATATATTTGTATAAGCAGTTATGCATTTATCAGAAAAGTAGTAAACAGTACAATGCACAAATAAACACAAACTCCACTTGTGTTGAAGAGCCACCATGGAGCATCACCTGCTTCGGCCAACGCTATATTCTCTGTCATGTAACCCAGCACCACGTGCCACCTGGCACCTCATGTCTCAAGTACCGACGTCCCGAAGGCATGCCCATGAATAGTAACCTATCACCATGTGCTTCCTGAAACCTCGTGTCTCAAGTACCGACATCCCAAAGGCACGCCCAAAAATAGCAACCCGGCACCACCTGCCTCCTGACACCTTTTGTCTCAAGTACCGACGTCCTGAAGGCACGCCCAAAAATAGTAACCTGGCACCACATTCCTCCTGACACCTCGTGTCTCAAGTAATGAAGTCCTGAAGGCACGCCCTTCCCCTGAAGGCTCCTCACCTCCCACGTGGCTTTCTATGACAAGCACCCCCAACCAAAATACCTAACTGTAACTATAGGGGCCTCTACGCACACGAGTGGTCAAAACCACCTCATCACGGAGTATCTCTGTGTGCACACTACTCAAAGTCATGAGTCAGCGGTAATCACCAAATAGTACCTAATCCACCAACACATCTGACACCTCATGACCCAATGACCATTTTTCTCAAGTCCGATGGCCTTCCCATCCAAGTAACCTGGGCCATGCCCCAACCTGACAGTTGTACTACCTCAAGTCGACGTTCATGACGCCCAATCGCATGGTCAAAACCACCCAATGTAACCCGGGAAAATCCCCAAACTGTGATCAGCATCACTCAAGAATAACCGGCCAAGCCCAATACAACCCAATGGGTCAGCCCAAATTGCATATGTAACGCATTTAAATAGAAAACATAAATAGTCAAAACATACTAAACGGTTGATGTTCACTACGCAAGGTGTTGTACAATACCAGCACTAAGGTCTTGAATGACTCTAACAATTTACAACAGGCTTTAATAAATTAAACTAAATAGTTTAACACATTAATATTTCAATTTAATCCATTTTTGCGTTCCCCGACCAAAATGACCTGATGAGCCACGACCCCTCACCCGACCCGCTCGCGAAAACTGATAATAGGGCATACCCAAAGGCATCCCATAGGTCCCACAAGAAATTCAATATGAAATAGCAGATAAAACGGGTCTCGCTCAAAATACCCGAAAACATGCCGAAGGCCGCGTCACCCAAACAACCATGAAAAAACAAAATGAGGTATGAACCACCTACCTAAGACTCATACGATTCTACTCCTTCGGTAACAGCCATCAATTCGGTCTAAAACGTGGTAGATCTACAAATAAATCCAAACTACTCAAACCCCTATAAGTTGTTTTATAACAAAAATCAAACAAAATGGCTCAAGGGTAATCAAGGCCTTACTGAGGGGGTTCCAACGCATCCAACCGCGATCGAATCCAACTTTGGATGAAGAAATAGGAAGGGTTTGAAGATCCGATAGGCTCTCCGCACTCATACTGAAGGAGGAATTGAGGTTCTGCCTCAAAATGAGGCTACTGCCTGTTTTAGTGAAAAAAGAAAATACATGGCGTGTACATTAATTACACAGCGTGTATCATTTTACTGTTCATATGGTGGCTGAAATTCTGCCGACTTACTTTCCAAACCTACCGACATGAGTACACGGCGTTTACCAGCGGGTACACGGTGTGTACTTGGTTTCCCTTCTCTTCCTCACCGACTTACCCACACGCCATGTATATCCCTTATACATGTCTAGACTACACGGCATGTCCAGGGGGAACACGGCGTGTCCTCGGTTCTACCCAGACAACTGGCCTACACGCCATGTATGGCCACCACATAGTCGGGGTTACACTTCATGTTCAAAACTACACGCCGTGTAGTATGAAATTTCTACATGGTCATCACACTGAATGTACTCGACGAGCACACGGCCGACACTTGCTTAACATATACATGGCGTGTACTTAAAAGTACGTGGCACGTAGTCTGGAAATTTCTAGAAACATCCTGTTTTCTAATGTTTCCTCATAAACCAGTCAAAAATTCAAACAGGGACAGGATTTTGACCCGTTTCCAAAAACCTGGGTTCTTACATGACATTTTCATAACCAATAAAACAAATTTTTAATATTTTTATAAATTAGAAAAAAATGATCCATATGTTATTTTTGATGTGTAGGAATTGTCCTCACCTAAATTTGACACACAGTGTACCCAGTATGACTCAAAGTGGCCATTATAATTCTACAATTGACATTTTAGTTCAGAACATGTGTCACTCACTAAAAACCAATAACAAAAGATTTTTTTGTATTCATAATTTATGAAAATGATTATTAATTAATTTTTGATGTGTATCAATTGTTATCATGTAAAAATGACACATAATGTAACCGGTATGACTCAACGTGAGTGTTGTCAATTTAAAATGACATTTTAGTAAAAAAGACATGTGACCAACTCAAAACAAAAAAAAATCATTTTCATTGTTTTTATATTTTAGTAAAATGATAAATAAGTCATTTTTTATGTGTAAGAATCAACCATACTAGAATTTGATACACGGTGTACCCAATATGACTCAAATTATGTAATTTTGGTTTATAATTAACTTTTTATTAATGTATTGTTCCATATTTATGTTTAATTTATTCCTTAATATTACTAATTAAATAATAATTGTTTTCTTATATATGTTTATTTTTTCTCAAGTTGGGGAAGTTTTTTCTCCAACTAATACCATGATCATACTTTTTTTAGAGGGGTTTGGGGTAAAATAAAATGAAATATATATGCTTTTAATTTTTATGATTGTACATGATAATGAAATTATAAAAAAAATATTTAATTTTTTTTATAATATATTTTTTTATGTATTTATGATGTAATTTTTATTTCAATTAAATTATGAATTTTCCATATATCGGTTACTGTTATATACAGGTTTATGTTGTAGTTTACTATAATTCAAACATTATATTACAGTAATAGGGCCTTTATCAGTGCTATTTCTAGAACTGATAAAGGACCCCATTATCAATGATAAACTACTGTTGATAAAATATCACCTTTATCAATGTTTTTTTATCATTGATAAAGGTTCCCCTTTATCATAAATTTTTTAGCATTGATAAAGGGGTCCCTCATTAAAAATTCATGGGGAAAACAATTCTTTTTAATACTATTAAAGTTCGTTCTTCACATTTTTAAAGGTTTGATATGTTGTAGTGAAACTTTTATGGAATATATATAAATGGATACTTTGTATATTCCTAAATTTGAAGAGGATAGTGAGTCACTATGGACCATAAATCCACATTTTCTTTCATCATGGAGTCTATTTTCATATTTGGATTATATTTAATAGAATCTATTATATTTTCCACTTCTTTTGGATTGTTCCCTTATTAATAAACCAAATCACTATTTATTTTCACTTAGAATGATTTCCCCTAAATTATTTAACCTTTTCATAATTGGTTGATATTTCTTTCTCTAAACCAACTTTCTAATTCTACTATCCTTGCAATAATTTTTAGGCTTTTCAATTCAAACCTTATCTTAGGAAATCCCTTTAACATGTTCTATTTCATTTTCTAGAACATTTGTGTTTTCTTGTTTCTTCAATGTTCTTATCTTTTAAGTTCTAGAATTTTGTTCCTTATAATCAAATTTGGGGCTCCTTTTCACAACACTCTCGGTATAAGACTCTTCTACATGTATCTTCTAAAATCTGTTTCTCAAAGGAATATATTTATCATTTTATTCATGTTAATTTCTGCCATTAATCCCTACTAAAAATCATTTAGCATTTCCACTCGATACATGGTTTGTATGGTAAGACTAATTATAATGATATTCGTACTTTCTCTATTTTTGTGGTAACTCAAAAATTAAAAATTCCCACCATATTCATATAAATTAATGTATTATAATTAGTTTTAACCAAATCTAAAAATGTGTCTATACATCCCAAAATAATAACATATATCTCCATACTTTATTTGATTTATCATCCAATTATCATTACCTTTTTTATAGAATCCATTATCTACTATATTTTACAATTTCTTAGGAATATCCATGTATGAATTCTTCTAATTCATAAATGGGATTCCCTAATCAATAATGCTGGATTTCCCCATGAAATATATTCTTTGTGACATGATAATTATTTCATTTTTCCTTATATTATGGAAAAATTCTCATCCCTTTCATCATCATCTTTTAAAAGGTAATCAAAAAAATTAACACCATCCTTTAATTTAGGCTTACCTTTGGAAATCAGTTTCTTCTCGGATGATGTAAATGCATCCCCCAGTGTTTGGATCTTCTTAATTCCTGATTAAAATTGAGTATTAAGTTCTTCATTGAGTGTATTCTGAGTATAAATCTCATCATGTAATGCATGAGAGAGTTTATCCAACATCTCAATCTACTCCATCATCTTATAATTAATCTAAGAAATAAAATTTTTAGTACATAAGTTCTCTTATTACAACCATTTCTTCTCATCAACTAGTTTTTACAGTTTGGTATGAATTTATCCTTATTAACTTTAAAATTATAATTTTCTTTGAATTTAAATTATTTCCCCTGATATGAAAATTTATTTTACACCCCTGTGAACATAACCACCAGTTATTTATCTTATGATTCATTTATCTCCCTCGCGTCAATTGGTACTTCAGAAGGTCTTTTTTTAGTCTCTTGAACTATTCATCCTCAATTTTTAGCACTTTAACATCTATCTCTTGAGATTTTTTCTGTTCTTTTAACTTTAGGTATTCCTTTTTAAGATTCTAATATAACTCATATGAAAGTTTGACATTATCCACTATAGACCTTCTAGGGATATTCTCATCATTAATAGATCCAACATCACTTGTCATACTACCCTCCTCATTCATTCCTATTTCATTATTAATACAATTCAAAAATTCATTATCTAAATTTTGTATACCTCCCTTTTATAAGATCTTATATTCTTATAACTATATTTCACTCTTCCCTTCATTGTTTACCTAATATAAAATTCCCCATAGTAAATTATTCTTCTTCTAATTTCCTCTCTTTGTCATGGATTAGAGGAATATTAGAGTGAACTAAAACTTTATATCTTAGAGTCAATTTCATCAGGTCAGAGAAAAAAATTATAATAAGTAAACTTATTCTCAGATACCACTTGTTATGCCTTGAGTGTCCATAGGTGAGAGATACCCATAGAAGGGGTTAATCGGGGTATTATATCCAATCCAAATTTATCACCTCTCTTTAAACTGTCACTTCCCTATTAGATCATGAAATACTAATTATATATTTTTCTACTTTTACTCTTTAATTTATTTTAATCCCAATTCTTTACCTTACTTTTAATCAAATTTTCATGTTGTTTTTTTACCCACATTATCAGATAGTGTGCATGCTGAAAGTAATGTAATGAAAGGACATAAGAAATACATATTTTTACATGATTGAACTTTACAGGATAATCTAAGGATCTTGAAATTTTTAGTGTATCGATGTGCTGGAATTACTAAGCTCATAGCTTGTGGGGTTTAGTTTAGGTAACTCATGCTTGGGGTCACTCCCCTTACAAATGATTGAGGTCGTCTCACTATTTCTTCATGAAACTTTCCCCCACACTTCCCTCTAATTATCACTAATATAAACAAAAAAAATTCAAACATGATAAAGAATAATATTACCTATTTTTTTCAAGTTACACCAAGTTTAGGTTGTGTTATCAAAATAATTAGGATGCACTTTCCAAATTATGTTGTAAAACTCTCCTCAAATTTCATCATCATCATCCTTATATGATATATAAAGGAACAAATTATATATTTTGTTTGTTGTATAATAAAGTCTAAGACTTCTTCTTCTTATTCTTATGAATGGTTATAGAATTATTTTGAATTTCTAGTTTAGTAACAAGAATTATCATTAGCCTCCCAGATGTGGTAGTGCTCTTATTATTTACTACCATAGTGGAAAAGTATATTCTTATTCACGGATATGAAAAATATGTTGATGCGGTTCTCTTTATTCTTCCTTTTACTCATATATTTTTTCCTATAAGACTCATACACATTGAATCATATGTGGTTCCCTATAGCACTCATACACAACATTCAGATGATTGTTATGTAATATATATCTCCATCCTTACATAAACACTTACGTTTATCCTTATGGTGATCTTTACATGGATGATCCTTATAATCACTTTGTTTTCCTTTTGCACGAACTCCTTCATCCATCCAATATGTTGTGATGAAATTTTTTTATTATGGAATGATCGCTACCTTTTTTATTCATCATGAAATCAAAGACTAGAGATTTATAATGTGATAAATAGAATGTGAGTTCTTCCTCATTCACATGTTCTTGTACTATATGTATATGAACATATATGTCAAATATTACTCATACATGGGAGGGATTTATCCTTCTGTCAAAGGATTTAAAACAAAAAAAAATTATTCTAAAATAGACCTCCATTAATGAAAAAAATAGAATATTTTCAACAAATACAATATATAACTCATTACTGGTTCAAAAATGACATTAATTTTAAATATGAAATAATGTCTCATTATATCTAGAGCAAGACACTAAGATAAATAGTTTTGCAACACTCAATACAAAATAATTGTTTTATACGAATCAATATGCTTGGAAATTTGAAGTTGTGTAATTATTTTGGCTGACTTTGGAATCACCATCCTCTAGATGATATTTTTATAATATACTTATTTATAAAAAAATTAAATAATTCTATGTTAATTTTTTTGAAGAATAATGCATAAAGGTAGAATAGTCCCTTCCACCTTTCCAATTAATTAAAATGAGGCATATCCAATGACACCATTTCATTTAATCAATGTGGATAGATGGCATGGAAAAGGTGGGATGGGTGATTTATCTTTTATCCAAACATAAAAAAAATTCTATCTTTCACGATTATACCTTTCGTGTAAATAAAGTCGAAAGGTGGCAGTGTCATTTCCCCCTTTCCCTGAAGCACCTATAAAAGGGAACCCCTCCTCATCACTCCAACTATTCTTCATCTCTCTAAGTTTCACTCCCTCTATATATACAAAAATATAGTGCCTCTTTCCTTGGCACACACTAGGATTGAGACTCCAGTTTTATATGCTTTATAAGATTCATATTTTCTTTATAAACTATTGAAATACCTTTAAAAAGATTAAACATTGTACTACATAACATCAGTGTCATATTTTAGGATATATGAAGACTTTTTAAAATGTAATAATTATAAAGATTATATGGTCTACCATCATTATAAATATTATTTACAATATCATAGTATTGATCAAAATATATTTTTGTTGAAGATAGTCATGTTTTCTTTTATCTACTACTATAGGAATGATATTCAAACTGACCAAGGATAATCTTATAGTACACAACCAACAACACTATATAGGATATGTGACTGTGTAACCCTAATATAAAATCAAGAAACAAATTTTGGTTGCTAAAATAGGGGACCTTATCAATAGATCCATTGTATTTTCTATTGACATTTTCAATTCCCAACTACACTATGGAATCTATCTTGTCCAGTGTCTACTGATAAAAATGGGTCCAAGAAATAACTTTATTTTCCCAACAGTTAGATGGTTCCATGATGAAGTTATATGTTAAGGTTTATACTATAAAATAACAAATTCCATTTATACAAGGACTAAAACATACAAGATTAGCTGAATAAGGTACATCCCAAAAAATAATGGATATTCCCTATGATGTAGAAGATGATAAACTTTCTGATCTCTTAGATATAAATGTAAATCTGACTTCATATGAGGAAGTTCAAAAGATATAATATATGAAAACAATATTGATGATGAGGAGGAAGATGAGAATTTTAGTGAGGTAATTTATAGAAATTAATTATTTTTATAGCAGCCTTGATCCACAATAAATTATCAACAACTCATCACGTCTTGATCAGAAGCAATGACACATTTTTTTAATTTGAATAGAATGTTATCAAACCTACAACTATGTTTCCTAGTGTAGTGAAGGATAAGTTTAGTGGGTTATACAAAACATTATACATTTGAAGATATTTTCAAATCAAATATGCATTAAAAAACATACTCAAAATATCTTATATTGATGGGAACTGTATATATTTATTTAAGGATCAGGTTCTAAAAAAATACATCATAAGATGAGATAAATATGGGTATGGTTTTAGATTATTCTAGAAACTAATTCTTGAAATTTCATTTGGATGATGTATAATTCCAAATATTTAGGTATCTCATACTTTTATTTAGCCAAACATGACATAATAAAACAATCCAAGGCTAAACCATTTAGCAAGTAAGTGAGAAAATAATCATAAAATATACCATCATGTAAGAAATATTAAATAAATTACAAATACACAATTTGAGATCTATATTATTATTAAAATTAAAACTACGGTTTTTTGGGTTATAAAAAACATTATTTCTTTGTTATATAAATATTTGTTATAAAATAAGTCAAAAATTGTTTTGGAAAGTGAGGTAAAAAGAAGATAAGAAATAAAATAAATTTATTTAACAATGATAAAATGACAATTATGATCATATAAATTGATATGGACAAGAAAAAATACATTAAATAATACATGAATGATTTTCAATAGATTATAAATACCTGGACATTTTTCAAAAGAAATGAGTTTGGATGAGATGAGTCTGACTTTGGAAGTGAAGTAAAATCCAGCTTATTTTCAAGTGGTAACATAATAACTTATTTTAAAGGGATTTACTTATCTTTTGAATTTTCAAAATCTTTCATCTTTATAATGACATTTTCACTCAACGAAGAGGCCTTTCCATAAAAGTATTTTTAAATATTAAAAATGTAATTAAATCTCTTTGGAAGATGTTATTAAGATACCACTTGAAAATACAATATATTTTACTTAACTTCTGAATTAAGGATCATCTCATCCAAAAACTAATTTGTTAAAAAATGTGGAGGTATTTTTTATCTGTTGTAAATAATATTTTTGTTATTTAATGGGGTTTTCTTGTCTATTTCACCTTATATGATTATAACTGTCATTTTATCATGGATAAAAATATTATTTGAATTTTATCTTCTTTTTACATCACTTTAAAAAATATTCTGTGACTTATTTTGAAATAAAATTTTATTTAACAAAGTCATAATGTTAATTTATATTAATGTATAAAACTACATCTTACAAAAAACCCTTTACATGGTAAAAATATATCTAAAACCACATTAGAAATATTATTTGAGAAACCTAAAGACATTCCCTTTTCTTTTGGTAAGAAAAAATTCATAAAACAATGGGAATAGATTGTTATGTATTACGTTCTATAAGTCATAACATTATTTTAACTATAAATTTATATTTTATATTTAAACTTAATAATTATTTATTTTTTTACATAGATTCAGAGGATACTAAACTATTCACTGAGCACTGTACACATGTTTCATGCAACATTCTAGTGGGTCATGAGGTTCAATGAATTAGGGTGCATAAGGACCACCATTAAGATCAAATTCCACCTATATATTCCATTATACCATACCAACACCATGATAGATTCTATGGAATTGTTGTATTGGATTTTACATCCATCGATCATCACCTCCTTGCTGCGGCCACAGAGGGATGGAGACCTGAGACACAAACATTCCACTTTCCAGAGGGAGAGATAACCATCACCCTTGAGTATGTGAAATTTCTTCTTGGTATTTCTAAATAGTTAAATGATCTAATAGGAAATACATATGAAAACTATCATGAGATTGTACATAGATTTATAGGTGTCAATATTTTATATGATGATGATGCTGTAGATGGGGGGTCGATATCTATGAGGTTGCTGGAGATGCACGTTTAACAATTATCTTCTAATACTGATGAGTAGACTATAATTTTTCATGCAATTTCATATATCTTGCGGCTCATTAGAGGGACACTATGCATTTATCACTTTGGTATGCATGTGCACATGATGTATCTGGGGGTACATGACGATTTTGATCAGGCTAAGAGATACAGTTGGGGATCTACGTTTCTTGGAATACACTAATAGATCATTATACATGGAATGTCAATAAAATCACATAGATCTCAGGGGATATGTATTTCTTATTCATATATGGTCATGGGATCACATCCCACCCATTTCCCCAATTGTTGATAGTCAGGAGCATCATAGAGATGTGTTTCATGATACTCTGTGTGGACACCAGTATTATCACTCATCCTTATTTTTTTCTGATGATAATATGAGTTATTAAATTTTATTACTTATTATCTTTCACTTTATATAAATTATGTAATAGTTCATGTTATGAAAACCACTTTTTGGGATGTTGAGGCACAACTTGGGTGGGTATTGTCTCATGTTAGACAGTCTAGTACCCACCGATAGAAGAATATTCAGTATTTCATTGATTGATAAATTTAATAATATTATATTTTTTTTGATTTTAGTAAAAAAAATAACAATTTTTACATGTGATTTCAGATTATATGGAAACCATATTGGGATTTATTATACCAGTTTCCCACATACTACATTAACTGGATTCAAAGTGTCATGGTTGAAGTGTCTCTCATTAAATTTCACATAGTTGAGTGGAACCAACCTAATGGATTCATGCAGTAGTTTTGATTTTTTGTCATTGTATTCCCTTTCCTTTGTTACATTCTGATGTTCTTCATTCCATGAATCTGACAGGGAGTAAGGATGGAGACTGGTGCTGGCAACATGTAATGTATCTAGACCTTTAACACAGAAGAGCATCATTTCATATCAGGGGTTTTCATACTATGTGATTACATCTAGTAGATCATCTCTAGTATGAGTCATGGTATAGACTAATGTCTATATTGTATCTTAATCCACACAACAGAGGGATCTATGATCTCATATGTTAATAAATTTCAATAGGTTTTTTATTGTACATTTTCATAATTCATTTTGAATATCTTTATAGCTTACTCGACTAAATCATATTATCCACCAATCTAATCTTGAGGAGGATGATGTTTATATCCAGGAAGCATATAATGCTATAATTCATGGGATGATGAAAAAATATCCTATTTCAAATAATAGTATCTTCGATCATCCACCCTAAGGAGATGACATTCTGGCCTAGGGAGTTGAGTTCAATGCTTAGGAACCTCATCTAGTAGATACTGATGTCGATGAGACATAACGACGATGATGTATACCGCGTAATGTTGCATGTGAGGCCTCACCTATTCCACATGCATAAGTTATCCCTCTAAAAATCTAGTCTCAGATGATTGGGGGTGTGTATCATTAGTTATGGGATCCATTCATCATTTTAGGATATCCAAAATTTTTATAGTTTTATATTATCTTAGATTCTATAAGGTGTCATTTCCCATGGCCCTACCTTTTATGCATGAGCCTTCATAGGATGTATGGTTCTCCAATGATATGATATAATGTCTTTCTACCCACACAGTGGTTCAAGGATCAGGTGCACATGATGACATCCAACTGACACATCACCCTGATGTGTCATAGCCAAAGAATCTGACATTCGAGGTTACAGTGACCAAGGAAGATCCCTCTCTAGCTCATCATACTCTACCCCATCACAGAGGTCGGTGATATCGATACAGGCATCCCATTCACACACCAGTTTTTGGGAAGGGATCTCATCATAGATAGTGATTGTAAAAAATTTATTTATATGTTTTCTATTGACTTAAATGATTTTAAACAACAATTTTTTATATATTCTATATGATTTTTTGTCTATTAATATGATGAAAATATTTTTACCATCATCCATTTTTACATGTTTATCCCATGTTTCAATTTTTTTGCAAAATGGTGTTGAAAATAAGTTTTATCTCATGTTCAACAAATTTTATTAAAAAGTTAAAGTACATCGAAACAACAATGAGGTACAACAAATAAAAAAAAAGTTTCCAAAGAGGGACCAATAAAAATGATACTCAAGGATCCCAAAATGAAAAACCCATTAGGTTCACAAAAAACATACACAAATCCCAATGTAATTCTTTATTAGAAGCCCAACTACAAGATCCCATGATAGCACTGTGACCCGCCACCTTTGAAGACTAATGCACACTTCAAGCCCAAAAATATTCATGATTCCCCCATTCAGACTCCACCCCAAGTGCATCAATGTTCCCCTAGTATCGCCACCCACGAGTCATCCGTGCGGAAACACTAAAGCATTAGAATTTTTCACAAGAACTAATTAGTATCTCATACCACCAATAGCGGAAATGAGAAACAGACATCACACCCAACAGAATATCATACCACAGATGGCCACTGTGATAAACTAACCATCATCCCAAGACACCTGTGGTCACATGAGAAACCCATCCTAAAGAAAATGCATGCCAACCCAAAACATTGATACCCACCCACAACTAGACCATAACATGCCAATAGAGTCACAAACCTATAACTAACACCAATGTGCACCCCACATTCCCTATCATAGACTACATCAGCGATACTCTTGAGGTCAACATCAATCCTCCACGTATTCCAAGTTTTGGTCCCCACCCATGGAAATTACTGTCTATGGCTAACAACATTGTGTCCCAATTGAGGTGGAATCACAGAATCATTATTAAAACTCTCACTAGCCAACTATCGCTCCATCCTCATCATGATTCCACCACTATGGTACATGCTGAAACCCTCACCCAATTACAGAAGATTCACGATGACTCATTAGTCAATACCATGGTACCACACCTACAACATTTTCATTCCTATCGCTGGTACCTGAGGCATGGGCTACTCATCGCCATCTAGATCTCCACCCTCACCATCAAACGGGGCCCAAAAAATTGTTGTGAGCTAGCCTCCCACCTTATGAGGACATCACTGACTAGACCCCAATTGTTGTCATCAACTTCTCATCGCCTACTTCTGGGGACATCGCCGACGGTACCATCATCATCGCTAATTTCTTATCGCCTACTCCCAATGAAATCGATAACTAGACCCCAAAAATCATTGTCGACTTCTAATCATCGGATTTCCAACTACATGAGACCAAATTCACCAACCTTCTCCCTACATGACGTCTCAAACAAGCTTCTCACCATCCCTGTCATCATATAGGGCCATGCTGCTAGACAGTCCATCACTAAACTCTACCATCAACCACACCTCATCCCACACACACCCCAAAAAACATCATTTCATCAACTGTCGTCGCTGACTAAAGACCATAACCATTCCCACCATCAGGTGGTACACACAGAAAACATTTCCCCTCCCTCTCCCTTTTCTAAAACATACCTAATTAGCTTATTTTTATTGTGTGAGAAACAGATAGCAAACAACTAATTATGCCATAATACCTCAAAAGAAGTTTGATCATAATCAAAAAAATTGGTGTGATGTGATCACCAAATTGATCCCCAAACCAAGATAGAGAGAGAAGATCTCTCATTGAAATATAATCCATTAATCATGTATCAAACCAATATTTCAATTTTTATTTATATTTTAGTTAGAGATTATTTTTATATTCTTTCAGGTGAGACCAATTAAAATATAGAACAACTTCTTAAATTTTAATTTTATCACCTTAAAAGAATATAAAATTTAAAATTTAAAAATAATATAAATAAAATCATAAACATATCCTAGCATTTAAATAAATTTGAGAATGAAAATAATTTCATAAATATAATAAATATTTATAAATTTAAATAAATGTAAAAAATCATATAAATACAAATGTAATGGTTTTAAACAAAAATATATTGTGTCGCTAAAATTAATTTTCATTAATTTTTTTCCTAAAATTTTTATTATTTTCAATTATTTTTCAAATGTGAAATAATTGTATAAAATTTCATTTAGATTGTATTTATACTTTATTATTTATAAAAATTCAAAGACACAAACTTCAAACATTATTATGATTCCTATAGGTGACTTTGAAAGAATATAACTTGTAAAATATAAATACAATCTAAATGATATTTGAAAATATCACTCAACATATAAATCCTAATTGAAAATAAATAAATAAAACATAAATATTATAAGTAAAATCTAATTTACATGTCACAAAATTTATTGCTTAAAAACATAACATTTTAACTTTTGAATATTAATGGACATAATTCTAAACAAAATAAAATAAACACAATATATATATATATATCAAAATATACAAACAAATATATTTTTAAATATGCAAACATATATATTTTTAAATATACAAACATGTATATATAGAATATGTTTTCTTTACTGAAAGGCAACATCAGTGATTCTACCTTCATGTATTATTTTTTAAAATATTTTTATGATAGGCTTTTTTATATAAATAATTTTAAAAAACATATATTAAAACAATCTCTTTATCTACTTACATAATTCACCATATGTCATGTAATAATTATGAACTTTCTTGGTTCTATAATTTGAATACAAATATGTGAGTCACATACTGTATTTAATACCCATGAAATTGAATAAAAATATTACATTATATGGTGAATATACCTAAAGCAGAATCTTTTGATTTCTTCTTCTTTAATTATGTGTAGTTCATCTTCCATTTACCTTTCGTGCCACATGTGAAATATGTACCCTCATGTAAATTTCTTTCCCTCTGAATATTTTGTCTCTTTGAAGAATTTTGTGAAGGTTCCATTAACTTGGAAATTTTCATGGTCTTCTCAACCTTGTATTTACACTTATTCACTATAAGGGGTGTAGTACCATGTACTTTCTAATCCTTATCATCCTAGAGAAGTATAGTTAAAAGATTCATGAGAAGTTACACTATACAATTTTCCCTATAATTCTTGAAGAATTAAAATAATCTTTTTATTAATAATGATAATATCATATTAATATATAATTTATAATCCATATAGAAGCCCAACATTGTTAAAATGTCAATGTGCCTCATCATCTTGAAGAAAATATCACCAGCTATCACTAAAAAAAGTGACCTTTACCAATAGAAAATTAGAAACAGATAATATATCTGTTGGTAAAAATGATTAATTCCAATATATATTAAATACTATTGATATTAACAATAGGTACTAACAATTTTTTTACTAGTAGAATCATATTATTATATTAGTAGTTTAATACCAAAAAACTTTTAGTAACATTTAAATTTGTTGCCTTATCATAATAATAACCAAAATTAATTTACAGGTAAATGAATATGTTGTTCATAATTATTATTACCAATAAATATTTAACCATAATAAAATTATATTACAATGAATTATTCAATATTATAAAATATTTTATCAATAAATAAATAAATATTTATTTATTTAAAACTTATTACAAACATGTTAATTAATTTACAATAATTTATGATTAATTAAAATATCCATAATTTTGTTATATTTATTGATAATACATATATAATGAAGAAAGCTATGAATTTATGCATATATAGTATTTATGTTTATATATACACACACAAACCCAAATTTAAAAAATAAATTAAGTTGTTCAAATATATATATATATATATATTCTAAAAACCCTAAAGTGTGCCCCCCTCACTACCCATTCCCTATGACCCCCTCCCCTATCCCTACCCCATGTTCCCTACTAGAATTTCCTTGTGGACCTCATCACTAGAACACACTCTCAGTTCCAGGATGGTGACCCCCTCTGATATCATTTCATGATCCACCATCTCTATTCTTAGTCGACATCCCCCACTGACATCATCATGTGAACCCCCTCCCATTTCCCAACTGACATCATGGCTTGAACCCCCTCAGTGAACCATTCCATATTTGGTGTTACATGTCGTCATCCCCTCTCTCAACTTTCTTCATCCACGATGTTTTATACTGGTTAAATGTGATGTAGTTTTTAGTGATTTGGGATTGTATTTGGTAGCTTTTCATATGCGGTCTGTTTTCTTCTTCGATATCCTCTTCCTAATTTACTACTGGTTATTGGCATATATATGAATGTTGTGAATATTTTTTAATTCAATAACATCTTTATCTAATATAATTATTTAACGGATTGGATTCCAAAGGATAGTGGAAACTTTCTATTTGATCTACAGCTACCCGACATGGATTTTAGGTTCTTCATTCTTGGAAATCAATGGTAAATTGTTTCATATAATGTATTTTCCAAAAAAATGTTGCCATATTGAATTTGATTCTATTAAAATGGGATGATCTTCTTGGCCAATTCCCTCTAAATATATGTCATCATATTTGGATTATGGGGACATTCGTGTGATCACTGGTATTAACATGAAAAACATGTGAGTTTCTTTTTTACATTCAATTCCTTTCTCATTTGCATGTTTTCTTGTGTGATCATTCACCTATTTAGATGATCATTAATTCATTCCAATATTTGGATTCTTCTTGTTTTGAGAAGAATATTTAATCTTGATATATATTTTATCCTTTAAATACATTATAATTTTTTTATTGTTCTATACAAAGTGATAGGTTCAATTTTTAAAATTTAAGTAGATATAAACAAAGATAAGAAGATGAAATAGAAGTATAAGATATATAATTTTTAAACAGGTATATAATTTCATTCACTACACCAACGAAATTCTCAAACTGTAGAGTAATTATATAATAATATTTACATTAAAATATTTTTTACTTTGTGCATGTCATATAGTGCATGATATATTTGAAATATATTAACCACTCTCAATAGTTTAATATTTATAATGTATACTCATAATCTAGAATAACAATGACCGTATTAATATTTTATAACCTGGAATCACTTTGATAATATGTGCACATTAATAAGAAATTGTCTATAAGAGTCAAGATTATCAATGAAATTGAATGATTTGTATTATACGCTACACTTTAAAATATGGAATCTCTATATGTTTATTAAAATTTTGTATCTGTAAACAAAGGGTGTAATCTATCTGTAAACTATAATTTATGAATTTCAATACACATGGATTACATATTAAATAATTTGAATTCCATATTTTATTATTTTAATGAAATCTAGATTCTTTCCCCATAATATATTTGTAATTTGAAATAATTATAAATTTTGGATCATTTGTGTGATATTTTAAGCCTCTGTATTTTGGAATCACTTTGTAAAAATTCCCCAACTGAAAAGTGAAGAATATATGATATTCTCAAGAATTATCATTGTTTTAAAATATTTCTCAATGTGTATGATGCATAGTTTAATGATTTAAAAAAACAATGGCATGATTCCTTCCCTCTAGATGAAGGTCTTACTAGAATGGGTCATCCTTGATTCTTAAACTATGATCGATAATTTGAGAATGTATCCTTGAGGGATGAACATTTCAAAAAAATGCATCACAAGAAGAGTGTAATGATGATGATGGGTTCTACACCTCACACACAATAGGACATCGAATTAGCCAAAATAATGGGGATTCTTGACAATGGAATCAATCATATGTGAACCTAAGCTTTGTGAGTTTTCCTTTCCCTCATCCTCTCTTTATACGGCCTTATTTTCTAATTTTCTTAGGATCCCCTTAGATTCATAATTTTTAATATTATGAGATCAAAACAATTGTATTTTTATTGAAATTTTTTAAAATAATTCATGGTGATATATGTACTATTTTTGAAATCTCAAAAAAATTAATGACAATTCATTATTTATAATCTTCTTAAATATCCATGTTCACATGCATGTTTACAGTCTCCAATAATTAACAATAAAGAATGGGAGTATCCTGATATCATGATATAATTTAAAAAATACCAAAAATAATAACCCATTAATAAATGGGTATTGGTTTTTTGATTATCATATGGTTCACAATTATACTGACATGTGCCATCCAAATATGTAATTACATCAGTGTTTCTTGAGCCTTCATCATTTTTCTATCATTCAACTTGAAAAGTATTTAATTAACCATTTTCATTGTTTCTATCACAGTCAACATACATGTCACTTTTTCCTTTTACTTTTCATTTGTTCCTCTATTTTTTTGTGCTTTAATTTCAATATTTTTTAGTTGCGGTTATTTAAGTAATTAGATTTATTTTGAAAATAAAGCAAATATAACAACTATTTGAAATCATTTGGAATATTGTTCAAAATTTTATGATAGCCGATTTGGTTCATAGAATAATTTTTTTTATAGAATATTTTTTAGAATTCATTCCAAATTATGAGAGTCCCCAAACCCTGAGTTCTAAGATTCATGCATCTGAAACAAAAATGTTGGAACTAATAGCCTGCATAATAGTGTTGGGTAATTACGTTTCTAATGAATTTCCTTCTATTGAAGGATAACAGTAAATTCTAACATCTTGGAGACTTGTTTCAATGATGGAAAGTGAAATGGAATATCATTAAAGAATATATTCTATTTTTATTAAGGTATAAAAGGAAATATATATTAAAAGAAATTAAAATAGTTTAATTACCTCTTGATTCCTATAGAAGTTTAAAAGCATTCTAGTTTTGAAGGATTGAATAAGCTATCTTGAGTAAAGAAATCAATGGAAATTTGGGTGATTGTAGTGTTCCAAATTTCTAGATTTGCTACCTTAAACTTCAAGGTTATATACGAAGGTGAATCTAGATAATGAAATGAATATGTTGTTTATATATTGGTCACATTTAATTTCCCACAAAAACTAGATTTAATAACAATAAACAAAAGGAACTTGAGTTAAATCTCAAAATAATAAGTTATGACAGACCTAACCAAGTTGAAGAGTGAAATATAGTTGTATATGATAAATAATAAAAGGGTAAGATGGTCTAAGCTACTCATAAATGCATGGAGTGTTAGTCTAAAAGTTTACATGAGTTAATTCATGCTAACATGTGTGGGCCTATGAGATAAAATCATACTAGTATTGATTTTCATTTTTTACTTTACCTGATGGATTCACCTAATTTTCTAATATCCTATTCATAAAACAAAAAATGAGGATATAGATATATTTAAAATCTATAGGGGTCAGGATGAAAAAACATAGTTGTTTTAAAGGTTCTCCTACTTTGTTAGACCAAAATAAATTTCTATTTTCTTTATTTATTGCACAATTTATTCAATTCTCATGTGAGATCTCCCATGAATAAGAAAATAGATTAATATTTGAGTGTATATATAATGTCATGTACATATTGAATGATGTACATTAAAAAAATTCATTGCTCATTATCCATTTCCCAGTTGACACCCATTTCCAAGGTATGTCCAATTTTGTTTCCCATTTCCCATTTACCAGTTCTCACCAATTGTCCAGGTATTCCCATTTCCCATTGCCCATAGCCCATTTCTCTGTTCAAAACCATTTCCTAGGTATTCCCATTACCCAGTTCATTACCATTGCCTATTTCATGTCTTCTTCAAAGTGTTTCTCTATTAAAAAATTTCCAAACTCAAACACATCCTTATTTCACATCATCTTGACAAGTAGAGCGATTGTGAATTTTTTTGTAGGTTTATCCTGATGGACCTCATTTTAGAGATGGACATAATGTTACAGTGGTAGTGGCTATGGGAAATGGGCATACCTTCTCTTACTAGATTATTGAGATGTTAATATAGATGATAAAAAATGCTCAATATGAAAATCATTTTTATACCTCCATTAATTTATATTTTGGTTTCAATTCATGCATTTATTTTTCACTGATTTGAGTGGGAGCTAGATTGTTGGTCTTAATGTGTGGATGATTTGTTGGTGATTGTTTGTCCCTAGTGTGGCATGGATGGTATTCTATTGGCTTTTTCGTCTTGATTCATGGATGGATGGGTTTATAGATCTTGTTGGTCCTTATTGTGGTGTGTATGGTCTACTGCTGGCATACATAGTGCTGGCTCGCTAGTCCTGGGGCATGGTGGGTTTATAGTGCTCACTAACATGGGGGAAAGGATGGTTTTCTCGATCGATGGAATGGGGGGGATATTGTTGGGTTGTTGGCTTAGTGGCATCGGGTGGGGAATAATCTTATTGGGGATGGATTTTTTACCGAATAATTTTTTATTAAATTTCATTATAAATATAAATATTATTTTTTCCAATTTTTAGCATATGTTGAAATATTCTTCTATAATTATTAAAAAAATGTTTTATATATGATAAATTAATAAATATAATAAGAAATTTTAATATAGAAAAACTTATAATTTTTATTTAAAATTCATTTTCAAACATATATTACATGTTGGTCATAGTTTTACCAACATAAAAAAATTTCATTGGAACCTATTGCTAAACATTTTGACAAAATTTATATTATCTGTTATAATTATTATAATTTCCACATAATGATATTATCTATTGGAAAAACATTTACTGACAAGGTTTTAACCGATAGTTTAGTGACAGATACATATATGTTGGGAAAATGTTTTACTAACAGAAAATGAACTTTTACCAAAAGATATGCCCCTATTAGAAAAAGTCAAATAATTTGTAGTGTAGGTACCCTTCTTCTAGTTTACACTTGTAAAATGTAGTGAAAACCACTTTTATCTTTATCCACTCTTTCTTCTTCTCATATTTTAGGAAACGAGTTATCACAGTGTATGCATCCACATTTTTATGTTGCATATTCATCACTTGGGAAATAGATGATAACATGATGCAATGGCCATTTGAAGCATCCTTTATGTATTTCACATAGGAATCCTTTTTTCCTTCATTCACTCACTGAGGTGGAACTACTTAAAATTTTGGGTTTTCTAGAAGAAACCTTTATCAGTGCTCGTTAAAATTCACCTTTATCGCTACAAAAAATGGCATTTCTCGACAGTTTTTTTAAATTTAGTAGTGGTTTACACCGTCGTTAAATGATGTGTGACACTTTCTAAAAGCATCGTGTATTTGTGTGTTGGGAATCATTTCATATCGCTTTTTATGCGGTGGATTTTTATTTAGCAGTGTTTCATTTTGCGATTCTTTTTTTCTTTATTTGTTTTTTATTTACATAATTAATTTATTGTTATTTTTTACGTAATTAATAAATGTATTTTTATTTATTCTTTATTATTATTATTATATATTATCTGTTTATTCTTATTATTTATTTTTTTATTATTTATTTTTTATTTATTCTTAATTCTTATTTATTTAATCTTTTTTATTATTCAGGTACTCTTATTTATTTCTTTATTTACGCTTATTTATTATTTATTCTTATTTATTTATTATAATTTATTTATCCTACCACATATGCCATGCATAAATCTACCATATATATGCAATAGGAAGGATATGAACCCCTTACCTCTTAGATATACAACAAAGAATTTAACATTCTAGTATGCTCTTCATGTGATGAGTAAATAGTATGTAATATACTTATGCATATATAGAAAAAAACAAATAATGATTTCATATAATAATAATAAATAATAAATATATAGTAAAGAAGTAATGAATTAATAATAATTTAAAAATTAATAGAAAATTGAAACATAATAAATACATTATAATGAATTATTAAATAAAAAATAAATACGTAAAAAATAATAAAAATTAAATATTATAAATATTATAGAAATGAATAATAAATAATAAAACAAAAAAATACATAATAATAAATGATAATAAATAATAATAAATGATAAAAAAATAATAATAAATAATAATAAATGATAATAAATAATAAATAATAATAATAAATAAATAAATAATATATAACTAATAAATAATACATAAATAATAAATAATAAATAACAAATACATAATAAATAAATAATATATATGTAATAAATAAATATGAATTAAATACTAAATGGACATTAAATAAATAAATAATCAATAAATAATAAAATAATGAATAATAAATGAATAATAAATGAATAATAAATAATAATAAATGATAACAAATAACAAATAACAAATAGATAATAAATAGATATTAAATAAATAATAATTAAATAATAATTAAATATTAAAAAAATTAAATAAAAAATATTCACTAAAGAAGAATAAATTATTATAAATTATAATATGTTATATATAATAATAAATAAAAATACATGATAATAAAGAAAAATTAATAAATGATATATTATTAATAAATAAATAATAGATAATAGATAATAGATAATAGATTGCAAATAAATAAATAATAAGTAATAAATAATAAATTAATAAAACAATATTATATATTATATTTTATATTTTATATATTATATATTCAATAGATAAATAATACATAATAAATTAATAATAATAAAATATTAAATAAAGAAATATAAATAAATAAATAAATAATGATAAAAAATAAAAAATAAAAAGTAATAAGTAATAAATAATCAGAAATTATAATTAAATAATAAATAATGATTAATAAACAATAAATGAAACATAAATAAATAATTAATTATAAATGACTATTTAATAAATAATCAATAAATAAATAATAACATATATATAATAAATTATTAATAAATATCTAAATAATTAGAAAATATAAAAATTAATGAAAAATAGTGAATTAAAAATGGAAAATAAATTAATATCATATAAATAAGTAGTAAATAAATTATAAATCAATATATGATAAATAATAAATATGTAGAAAACAAAAAATAGATAAATAGATAAAAAATCAATAAAAAAATAAAACATAAATGATAAATTAAAAATAAATTGTATGTTAATAATAATGAATGATTTAATAATAAAAAATATACTAATAATAAAAATAAATAAATAATAAATATGTACTAATAAATGATAAATAATAAATATTATGCAATAATATAAAAAATAGTAAATAAATATTAAATAATAATTTAGAAATAAAATAATAATAAATAATATATCCATATATATTAAAAAAGTAATAAGCGAATGACTACTAAATTAATAAATAATTAATAATTAATGGAAAAAATAATAAAAAAATAATTAATAATTAATTAATAATAAATAATAAATTGAAATAAATATCTCTGTGTTAATATACATATAACAAAATTTAAAAAAATTATATAAATGCACATTTATGTTACGTAAATATATATAAGAACTCACACACATAACAATATATGAATATATATAAATTTATGTATGTATATGTATATAAATGTAAGTAGATATAAATATCAATAATTATATATAGAGCCATATAATATATAAATATATATATACATAAATATATATAAATATTTTTAAATGTTTATAAATATAGACAAATATTCATAAATACATATAAATATCCATGCAAGAATAATATTATTTATAATTTTATATAGAGAATGATTAATATATATAAATTATAAATAAATAAACATAAATTCGTAAAATTAGATACAAATATATATATATATATATATATATTATAATAAACCACCAAAGGAGGGAAAACCATTACAACTACAACACCATCAAATCAATAGGAATGTAAATCAATGGAAGAAAATCATAGATGACCTAAAATGAAAATGAACACACTCTTAAATAAATAGAAAATCTCATTAAATTTTGAAATATCAGGATATTCGAACTAAAAACTCAACTTTGGAGGCCTTATGGGACATTTTTGCCCCAAAAAAACATGATCTGGTTTTTTTATGTCATCAAGGTGTAGATATCTTAATAGTTTTTTATATGAAAATAGGTAGGGCAAAAATAGACACCCCGATCCAAATTTATGATCATTTTGTGTGGAAGATTGATTTTAATCTTTTCTGAAAATTATAATAAATTTTATTCTATTAATAATTACAAAATTAATATCTAATATGGTTTTAGTAAATTTCATAAGCTTTCATTTGACTGGTTTTTGAGCTAAAACGCACACATGAATAAAAATTTATAATCATTTGATATTGAATTCAAATTTTCAACTTTTACACGAATCAATTTATGTTTTGGATAACTACTAACTAATAAATTCAAATAATTAATAATTAACCCCTTATAAATAATTAAATATCTAAATAAAAAAATAAATGAGTACAAATAATAAATAATATTTATTAATTATAAAAAAATAATTTAATATTTAGTTTTCACATTGTTTCTCATTAAATTAGGGCCAATTTTTAAAAAACTGCCGTTGAAAACTGCCGTAAAAAATAAAAAAATAAGTAACACATTAGATGGTAGTTTTAAGAACCATCGGAAAAAAACCACTATGAGACCACTTTTTATTATAGTGTATGAGCTCTTTTTTTATAGTGCTAATAAGGGTAGCCTTTAACAATGTAAAAATAGTGTTGATAACGGCCACATTTATCAGTGCTAGAAAGAAGCACTCATAAAAGATATCATTTATTAATGATTTTTTTCTAGTACTCATAAAGTCCCTCTTCTACCAACACTAAAAAGAATGTTATGATAAAAGTTATCCTTTATCAACACATTTATTTTATCCGTGATAAATATACATCATTTATCGATGCTTTCTTTTTAGCATTGATAAAATTTATACTTCATAAAAAACATATCATTAAAAGACACATTAATATATTTATATATTTATATAAATATAAAAATGATATTTATATAAATATAAAAAATATATTTATTATTAAATATTATTTATATAAGACTAAATATGCATTTACACTTAATATACAAGAAATTTAATGAAATTTTGTTTATAAAATAATTAAAAAATGAAATGAATTATTAATTTTCTAATTATTATGGTGTAATAGTCATTTAATAATAATTAGATATCATAAAAATTGAAAAATTTAACACCCAAAAGATTAAGTCAAAAGCAAATCTCTTGGCCTTTATTAAAAGAAATAAAAATATAATAAGGGAAACAGATTAGGTCGAACAAATAGACTTTCCCTCATCTGAAAAAAAGTTTGGTAATAATAATAAGAAAGATCATTATCATAGTCATAATTAGATTGAACCATAGTTTCCCACTCTGAATGTGAGTTGTCTTCATTGAGAATTTTAAGGATCCCTACATTGGACCTTTCCTCCTCTAGGGTGAAAATTACCTTTGAAGCCTTGGAAGTTGATCTGGTTGGCAAGTTCCTTGGTAGATTGGAATAATCCTTTTGTGGCCTTCTTTTTGGAATATCACTCTTTCCTCTACCAATGAAATCATACTTAAAATAAACACAACTTCATAAAGGCATGATATTAGCGGTTTCCAATAACACCAACCATTGTTCTTTATCATTGCGAGCAACAGAAATGTTACCCTGCTTTCCAATTCATGAAGAGTAAAACCCATTCTGAATCACCTGCTGATAATTAATGTCCTTTTGAATATCAGATGGTCTGGAACCATCTTCATGTGGAACACAACCTATGAAATCCATTTCTAGCAGTTGCACCAAACAACCATTCCCTTCAAGCTCTGAAGCATCATCCGCCGGTGCAGTACATTGAACAATAGCCTCTTTGGACGATTCCTACAGTTAAACACCTTGATGATTGTCATCCCTTATGTGCTACCCTTGAACCGAGTGTCTGTTTGGGATCAACCATATATCAAATCGAATCATGTGAACAGATCTACACTGTTTTGACTTAAGGGCCCCAGTCACTATTTTTAAAGATCAAAAGGCCCACAAGGCCTCTAAAAAATTAGTTTTTTGTTGGGATGACCTACTCTTTCAATATTTATTGGGGTTTCATTCTTTAAGAGGTTTTCTTTCATTTCTTAGTGGATACAATATTAATTCCCAAATCTTACATTCCTAAAAATGTTATGGTTTTGATGTTTTTTTGTTTTTAATATAGTATTTTTATTGATAATTAAATATATGGATGTTTTCTTATATTTATATATATTAAATAAATTATAAAAATAAATATTTAAACATATTTACATAAAAATATTTTTTAAAAATATATAAACCATATAGAAATATATATTTATAGTTCATTTTATTTAAATAAAAAATTATCCATTTTATTTAATTTTTATAACTGAATTAATATATATACCTATATAAGTAATGTTTACACACACACACACACATAGATATATATATATATATATATAGATATTAGGTTCTTGGGGGTATAATTATATTCAAAAACACACACACATACACCAAATACATAGGCCAAAAAGGCACACCATATCCCCCCTTAAGGGGATAGTAAACCCATCAAACATTATTTTTATTTAGGACGTGGCCTATAGGATCAATGGGCATGAACCCAATAACATTTAACGAAGATAGGACACAATGTTCAACCATAAAATATGCACCAAAATTGGATGCATCTCCCCTGCACAACATTGAATTGCCAACCAAACCACCAATGGCATGCCTCTATCATGATTGCTTGCCGAATAACCCATCAAGCACGCACCAACAGAGGCTACATCACCCATGCATAGCTTCCCCATGCCAACCAGACCACTAAAGACCTGGTTCCCTACACACCAGCTCCCCATCCACATAGACCATCCACTTAAGAAGCCATTAGTCGCAAAGAGTCCCTGCATCAACCATTCCACTGATGTCCAGTAGCCCCAACACGAAAGTGACCCAGTGTCGACTAGCCGCAGCTAAAATTCCACCATGAAACCGTCAAATTGAGGCAATTAGGTATTGAACCATAATCAAAGATTATAGAATTTGGGACCGGTTACCACTAACCAAAAACCCCAACTGCTAATGTTTATATATATATATATATATTTATATCAATAAACAAATTTATATTGATGTCTATACTCTAATATATTCAATTAAATACATACACATAAATATTTGTGCGTGTATGTAAAAAATATAAATGTGAATGCATATGTTTAAATATGTTCGTGTGTGTGTGTGTCAATACTTTGTAAATATATCATATATATTGTTGTTATTATAAATAGAGCATTATCATTAAATATATTATAAAATCATATTTAGAATAAATCATTATAAATACATTGTAAAAATTATATCTAAATATACAATTATATGAAAAAATTTATAAATATTTATATACTTATATATGAAAATATATAGACATGTAATTATTTATGAAATGTATAAAATTTATATCTAAATATAAAACATATACACATATTTTAAAAATATATGTAAAAATAATTATATAAGTCATATTAATTTTATTTAAAATAATATCATAGGATTTTTTACATTAAAATTTATATGAATATATACCATCAAAGCATGGACCATGGGTCATAGAACATGATCTTGATGTTTATTAACATAAATTAAAAACTAATAACAAAGGGATAAGGTGAAATGGTGAGTGAAGAAACACGACCACAAAAAACAATTCAGACATATACTTAGGAAAACAATAGAAGAAAACTCATTTATGAGATCGTACACTGCCTCTACCTCTAAGATGACGGACCTTCCTATAGGTTTTAGGTTTTTTCCATACCACATAGTACTCTTTGGGATTATAACCTCAATAGAAATAGGATCTTGTACACCATCTAAGCCTCAGGCCTTGATAGAATAAGTGCCGGAGAAAATTATTTGAGCATTTCCAAACTCCCCATAGAAAACCTCTTTTATATTAGATCTATTTATGATGTCAAGAAGACTAAATTTATTTATACCATATCCTAGTGGACCCAAGTTTTGAGCAACCTCTGCATCTAATTTATGCTTCCTCTTTCAAGATTTTAAACCAATAATATGCTACTGAAAAAAATATTGAATGGAAAAATATTGCACCACGGATTCATCAGCTTAGTGATCCTCACCAACCAACCCTTTGATGAATTCATACCTATAATGAGGTGATTTCATATGATCATACTCATTAGAGATATCACCCTACTTACCAGTAGTTCTAGATTGTTTTATCACCTTGGATAGCTTTAATGTATTTTGTTGGTTGCTGCATGCCCTGCCCTTAAGAAGTCGCTGAATCTAGGACATGCCTTGGGCACTGATAGCCAAATTCATCCGTAGCTGGAGTTTAGTTTCCTTGATCTTGAATTTTAGTCTTCCCCCTAAGTTGATTTATAGCCTCGTCATGCCCCTTTATTGTGACCTATCTAAAATCACCAGCTGTAGAATTCAAGGGGGAAGACCACGTGCCTGTATAACCATGACCAGGCATAGCCACACCATCATCATGAGGACTCATTCCATCAAACCTAGTAGCAATCCCATTCACACGAGTTTTTTTTAAATTTTTTCAAAAAAATTTGAAAATACATCTAGGTAAAAAAAATATTTTTTTACCCCTCAAAGGTGGAACCCGGTGTGCCGCCTTTGGGTGTTTTTTCGCCCAGCGCAAGGTGGAACATGGTGTCCCACCTTTTCCCAAAAATAAACCGCAAATGCGGGACACCAAGTGTCACCTTTGCATAAATATTTATTTTTTAAATTTTTTATTTTTATTTTTACTGTTTTGTTTTGTTATATATATATATATATAACAAAACTTTTCAGTTGAATTTTTTTGCTATTTAATATCCAGCAACACTGCCATTACAGCAGATTGGATTCTGACATAAACCCTCACCCTGTATTCCCTTTTATAAGGGGGCATGCCCTGGAACTCATACTACATTTCCGATTTGGGATTCTGATTCTTTTCTTTCTGCGCAGTATATTCTGTGTTTCTGATGTGGGATTCTGTTTCAGGTACGTGACTTTGAAAGACTATAAAACATAAAATATAAGACCAACATAAATTAAACTTTAAGCATTGATTAAACATATAAAGAATAGTTGAAAACCAAAATAATTTCCTAAAAAATATTGATGAAAATTAATCAATAAGGTTTCAAAACCGCCTACTGGAAACTTAAAAATGTTTCATGTAACACCCAAGACTTTTATGAGAAATATTTTGATTTTATATTATATAAATCATCAAAGGAATCATTCGCTGCACGCAATCGCGACCTTCCTCGATTGCGTGTGTAGTACACAATACCGAGTTCCACTAAACAACGATATATTATTATAATATTATAAACTAGCCGTTATGAAAAGTATTAACTGAATTTTAAATTTTACAACATTATTATTCATCTTACACATTTTCTAGAACATGGTAAGAGAACAAAATAATTTTTTTGGGTAAAATAAGTATTTATCAAAAAATGCAGTTTTGCCACCTTTTGATGGCGCACCCACATTAAATCTAGTTTTTGACACATTTATAAGTTCAATTTTAAAAAATAAAATTCTTCTTTTGAATCAGGATATAAAAATTTACTTTGGATAAATTTTTGAAATTTTTCTGATAACTTTCATATTTTGATGAATATTAAAAATACGCTAATTTTTATTTAAAACAAACTTTTTTCATTGAGATAATTTATATGGTTAAATTATAATATTGAATGGTTTTAAAGTAAAGATAGAATATTTTTTTACCATTTAATATAATGTATGTCATTATCATTAATTTCACATTGAATTCATAGGTAAAAACATTTTACATGGGTTATGCAATGATGTATGATTTATGATTTTGTGGCACACATAAGAATGGTATCATTATGATATGGGTGGGACCTATATCTCCCTCCAATGCATTGGGTAAAGATTTTATGTCTCATTAGATAGACATGGCTGGAATGGTAGGTTATACCGGTTCAGTGAAACAGGACTGAAACGAGGGTGACTCGGTTCAGAAATGGACTTTGCCCACTAAGATAGTCTTGGCACTGAGTCTTGACTAATAAGAAATGATTCTCTATGATTATGTGTGTATGCCACAAAGTTTAATGTTTTGTGTTATGATTATTGGGATTCCATTTCACTACTATGATTTATCCCAGGTTATGAAATTATGCTCTCTTTTGCAGGTTAAGATTTCCCAAATGTTATGTTCTTATGAATATGATGTGATTGATTTTTCTTTTTTATACCCTTACTGAGTATTTGAGCTCACCCTTTTATGTTTTCTTTTCCCCAGGATATAAAGAAAGGATTTAGGTAAGAAAAAAAAGGAAGATCTTCATGGGAGATTACGTTCCGAGTTTCCAAAGATACTAAACTATTACGGTCCTTGTGTGTGTGTTTTTGTTATGTAATAAGTATTCCGCAAAATTAATTTAATTTCTTTGTACATCAGGCTTCGGGTCCCTACAAAATTGGTGTGAGAAGCAGAGGGAGGATGTGCCCTTTTATAAGGGAGGAGAGGGGCACCTTTGGAAATATAAGAAATATTAGTTTATATTAAATCCCAACCCCACATAAAAACTTCCAAAATGAATCATATACGAAGCTTAGATGATATAGGGTTGTAATCTCATCAACCAATAAAATTTATACATGTTAGGAATTTATTTTAAACATTATCAACTTGATTTATCCTTATTTATCAATTTAATTTTATTTGTGGTAATAATATTCTAAATTTTAAATTATTATTAATAATTACATATGTGTTATTAATTTCCCTTATTTTGACACTTTATGACATTTTAGACCATATAAAGTTTAATTTATAATTTTTAAATATTTTTGTGATTTTTAAACGATTTTATAATATGTTATTTTTATAAAATAACAATAGTGTCAATTTTGACATTATTCATTTGTTTGAATTTAAATAAAATATATAAAGAGGATATGTTCGAACTAAAAGCTTTAATAGATTAATAAAATGTCATATGTATCATGAAAATTTTTAGAGCACATTAAATAGTGAATATAATAATTATTTTAATATTTTTTAAACCATTTATTTGATATTTCAATTAATAAAATAATTTCAACATCACTATTGTGTCAAAATTAATGATAATTATTTAATCTCTAAAAATTCTAAATAAATTCCTATGATGTAGATACTTGTATTAGATTTCTGTAGAATATTCATGTTCGAAGTTGCATTACTTTTATCACCAAAGTAAAATTATTATACTTATAAGATTTAAGAAACTGACATGTTGTCACATTCTTTGGTTTTAATAATAATTAAATTATTTTCATGGAAAAAAGTCTATTAAATGAATCTAATACGACCCTTAGGTGATATGGGTCTACGTTTAGTCATCCAATAGGATTTTGGCAGGTGTTAGGGTAATTTTATAATCTTATATTTACCCTTAATTACCCTATTTACCTTCAACTATGGTAAATAAAATTTACTGTAGTTACTATTTATAATTCCCAAAAATAAAAAGTATCCTATTAACATAATTTGGACCCACTGATTCTGAATATGGAATCCATTTTTCAAAATTCAAAACATATAAGTTGGAGTAATTCATTTAAAATAAATATCGTTGTTAAGAAAACGGGTTTTAGAAGTTAACATAATCAAATAAATGTAATAATAGGGATAAAACAGAACCCTTTATTATCATAGATGGAAAATAATTTTGATAAAACACTTGAACTCCATTCTTGAGGAAAATATCCTTTCTAATTCAAAAACATTTTCCTTTCTTAACATGTCATACAATTTTAAACTAAAAGAAGTTGATTAAAAATAAACTTGAAAACTTGTAATGGATGCTTCTTGGAAATAATGCTTTAAAAATACATTAATGTCGTATAAGTTAAAAAGAACATTTTTCTCGTACTTTTGTCGGAAAAGTCAAAAAGTACCTCGTACGAAAAACGACAAAAGATTCCTTTCATATCTTTTACTAAAAATCACCGAAAGGTAAAATTGGATTTAAACAATTGTATGTGGATGGAAATAATGTTACATATTTATGAAACATGGATGTGGATGATAAAATACACCCCAGTAAAAACCAAAGTATAAACAATCTCGGATAAAAATGAGATTGTGATATTTCCCTTACCTTATGTACGATATGCTTTGTACGTATCCAAACCTCCTGTATAATGATTTAAATAATGTCATTAACTTATTACAGAATCATATTCATTGTTATGATATCATATATGGTTCACTTATGACTTTATATTACCCGTTCTTTTGTAAATTCCATGTTAAAGAAGCGTTTTGGGTAAAATCGTTTCATTTATTGTATGTGTTTTGGACTTGTTCTTCTTGACATTATTATTACTTATATCATGATTTAATTACTTCCAGAATATAAAACATGATTTATATAACATATATATTCAGTATATATATATATATATATGTAATAGATAGATAAATGAAATGAAACACACCGTTCATGGAGACGGTAGTCCGTACGTACGCATGAACGTTGTTTTCCTTTCCTTATTGTCTTGAATGGAAGTAAGTAGATGACATACAAATATATATATACATAAATCCAGTAGATTTAACATGTCATATATTTAATCATTATTCATTATATGTACTTTATAATCATTCATGAATGGTTAATGTGGATAATGAATCTCATCGCGTCGTGGAGACGGTAGTCCGTACGTACGCACGAGCGATTATATCATTCTCATGATCGTGAACTTGTGTTTAAGTGTATGTATACTATTTCAGTATCAATATCACTTTATAATAGTCATATATAGTCATTATTTACACCATTATACCCATCCAAGTAAGGTGGTGGTGGAAAATAGATTACACCACGGCGTGGAGACGATATTCCGTACGTACACACGCGCAGTGATTTCTTTTTCCGTAGGATGGATAGATGGTGAAATAGGGTTGTTTAATACTTATAATAAAATATATGTATATGAGTGATACTGATCTTATTACTTCATAATGAAACAACCTAAGAAGAATAAGTGGAAGAAGAAATAAAGATGAAAGAATCGGTAATGGACATTACCTCTTCTTTGAAGTCCTTCTTTGAGACCTCCTTTTAGGGCACTAAAATGGGTCTTTGAAGAAGACCAGAAGCTCTAGGATGTTTTTAGGGAAGTGGATAAGATAATTTGTCAGGGGTTGGACGAGATTTAAGGCTCAAAGTTGTGTGAGGAAGAGAGGGAGGAGGTTCCCTTTTATAAGGGAGGAGAGGGGTACCTTTGGAATAACAAAAAATATTATTTTATTATAAAGTCAAGTTCGGTTTTAAATAGCTCAAAATTGATATATTTATAATCAAAGGTGGGGATGGGTCCTAATCTTCTCATACAATATAATTTAGACAAGTTTAGGTTCCTATTTTAAACTTATCATTTAGATTTAACATTAAGTTAAATAATTTTACTTTTACCGTGTCTTCTTGTGTTCTTACACTATAAGGTTAATAAACTTACTCTAAGAATCCAAACTAACCCCAAGTTGTTTATTATTAATATATATAACCTTATATAAGTCATTTTTCCGATCCTTAGATTTTTAGGAATAAAATAACAATTAATAATATAATATTCGTTTTAAAAACAATTTTATGTCCATTTTGACACTATTTAGTAATTGATTTTTGTGAAAATCATACCAGAATTTTAAGTTCGAAAAAAGTTAATTAAATCAATAATAACATGTCATATTAACCTAGAAAATTAGTGGAATTCATAAAAAGTCTCAAATTATATTTATTTGGGTAATTATAACATCAATTATGTCAATATTTCATTAATAAGATAATTACTGCATCATCGTTGTGTCATAAATAAATTAAATTATTTAATGTCTAAAAATTACAAATAAAAAAACAATTATGTAGGAAATCCTTTTAGCTTTCTAATGAATATTTATAGTTGAATTTATCTTATGTATAACCCCATATAAAAAATGTTTTAGTAAATAAACTTTGATTTTAACTCTTTTAACCATTCTTTAAATAAATTAATAATAAATGTCCTAATGTAATCTATGTTGGACTAAATGGTCATATTTTATTCCTAAGTTTGTTTTTGGTCGAATTACACTTTTCCAATAGAATTAGGACATTTTTTAGGGTAATAATAATATCATTTCTACCCTTAATTACCCTACTTACTTTTAACCGTGGTAAAAAAAGTAAAAAGTTATTATTCACCAAAAAATTATTTTCATCTCATTGAACCAAATTTTTCTTACTGATATCAACCATGTCTCTCGGATTTTTTAAATTCCACTCCCAGAAGCTTTAAAATTAAGTTTTATGAAAAATTCAGTTTTTTTACTACCACTTAGTGGTTTAACTATTCATCAAAAATTGAAAGTTTTCGGAAAAATGACAAAAATTAGGCCTAAGCTATATTTGATATTATGAACTCAAAAATGATTTCTTTTTTACCAAATTAAAAACATATCAGTTGCATTAATTAATTTAAAAATTAATTCTCGTCGTCAAAACAAAAGGCGTGTTTTTAAGAGATAATAACTATCAAACGATTGACACTTGTTTATAACTGGTTTAAATGTGAAATTACATCCAATGACCAACATTGTATTAAATTGTAAAAATATATTATAAATATACTTTAAAACCACTCAAATTAATAATTTACCACTGTTAATTATTTCGATAGAAAAAGTTGTTTTTAATTAAAATTTAGTAATTTTCACTATTCATCAAAATATGAAAGTTATCCGAAAAGTACCAAAATTTCACCCTAAGCTAATTTCGATATTCCGAATCCAAAAATGAAGTCCATTTTGAAAATTAAAATTTACAAAATTTCAAAAAGTGGTTATTACTATTCATAACGGCTAGTTTTAATAATATTTTAATAGCATATCGTTGTTTAGTGAAACTCGGTATTGCGTACTACACACGCTATCAAGGAAGGTCGCGATTGCGTGTAATGAAAGGCAAGTCAAGGATACATGTTGTGCAAGATCCTTTTGGGGTAGCATACAACACAAGACATTAATGAAATTAAAAAGAATATTTTTAATAAAATCTCGGGGTGTTACATTCTACCCCCCTTAAAATGAATTTCACCCTCGAAATTCGTCGGGGTTATAAATGGTTTGCTATTCAAAAGTTTCTTTATTCGAAACCCACATCGTAAAAAGGAATACCAAAACCAATCTTTAAAAACAAAAGTATGAAACGTAACGGTTACCCAAATAAACTAATCACTGGGTTTCCACATAGGTGAAAATATGGATATGGAATAGAAATCTAACCATCATGTTCTGATGGAGAGTGGTAGAGAACATGGCTATGGAAAAGCTAGAAATCACAAATCCATAAATTTTTGATGATCTAAGGTACCATCTGATTCATCAGATATAAGAGCACTAAGACAATATTTTTGGTTTTCAAGATCATTTCCCTAAAGTTGATGAAATTGGAATTAGAAGAAATACTTTCGTGATTTTGGTATAGTCTCACCGTTTTTTGTTCTTTGGACAATTTCCACTTCATCTCTTAAAGAAATGAAGTTGAATTTGTCATTCGTGATGTGTTAGCAGATCATGTGATAGAATGATGGGTCATTCCATCTCTTTCAAACAAAAGGTTAGAAAAAGTTATAAGTCCATCTTATGGTTAATCGTATATGGTTCCAAAAATGAACTGATACTTCATATATCATACAAATTAATAAAATAAAACTAGTTTCTACTAACCAGGGACTTCCTGTAGGCTAGTAGTAGGCGATAAAGGCCAGTCGCACTTCGGTTGTGGGTTCGATTCCCACAGCCTTGTCCGACGCGATGGGTTGTCACCCGTCCTGCAGGTTGTCCTTTTTCTAAAACTACATTACAATAACATCCCATCAATAATATCAAAAAAAGTTCTATCCTTAAATAATACTAACTTATGTCCAACATAATCCATTCCAATCTTTAGGCTTGTCTAAAATACTTCGGTCCACTCTCATAACATAGTGAAAATGATTACCAGAGATTTAATACCATCGTTGATCCCCATATATCATAAGATATGTTTTTTTGGTCACATTCCAAACATTCAAAGACCTTAATCATGTATTCTCTTGAATACCCATTGAACATTAGTGAAAACATGAATGCAGTTAAAAGTTAACACCTTCCACATACCAAAATCCTCAAATTTCTATATACTCAAACCATGATATCACATAGTCCTTATATCAATTATGAGCTCATGAATACTGTCAAATATTTCATTTTCTCTTTTTCCCTTCATTATGTGCATACCATTCTTTTTCCAAAAATATCTCAATCACTTTCCATGGTTACTGGTACCATAAAATTATTGAAAACCACAATAGACCAATACATAAATATTCCAATATTCCACGATACTATATAAAACACTATTTTGGAATCCCATTACATAAACACTTAATCATTCCACCACATCGTTGTCATATTCAACATCGCCAATAGTGATCGCATGTGACTTCCCTTTGTCCTTTGCCTTAAGTGGTTTCTCATGTTGATCATCACTAACCCTTGGATTAGGGCATTTATTAGCATAATGCCCTATTTCCTTGCACTTGAAGCATTGAAGTGTTGGTGGTGCGTTCTCTGCAGTCTTTGCTTTATTCACATCATTAGAAACCCTTTTTCCATTACGTCGACACTCAGCTGCTCGATGACCTTATTTTCCACACTTAAAACATTTTCTAGTCCCTTTAAGACAATCTCCACCATGCTTCTTTCCACACTTTGAGCATAAGGAAACATTCATCTTCTTTTCACCATTATTCTGAGATTTCTCCTTGAACTCCATCTTTCATTTCTTGTCAAAACCATGAGATGGATATGTAACACCAACTTCCATTTCTACCTTGATAGCACAACGCACAATTTCTTCATAGCTACTGAAGTCTCTTATAGATAATTCCCTTCGAAGACTTGGTTTTAAGCCACTGAAAAATCGATCAACTTTACATTCAGGTTGGATGATAATGCCATATGCATTCCTTGCAAGTCTTGTAAAATTCGCTTCGTATATACTAACAGATTCATCATCCTTTTGCTTTAGTTCAAGAAACTCCTTCTCCATCTTTGTTCTAAGAACAAGAGGGGAGTACTTATTGAAAAATATGTTCTTGAACTCGTCCCATTGCATGGACTCAATTTCATCTCTTTGCCTCGTATTCTTGATAAGATTCCACCATTGATCAGCTTCACCTTCCAAACGATATACTGCTAAGTTGACTTTATCATGTTCAGAACATTGAAGAACTGAAAATATCTTTTCAGTGGTACTGATCCATTTTTCAGCAACAAGTGGATCATAAGACCCACTGAAAGAAGGTGGAAGTTTCCTTATGAAGGAATCAATAGAATATTGTTCCCTTCTCTGCTCATTTGGAAGTCCAGAATGATTCATTGCTTGTGTAAGTATAGCAATAATATTTTGCACTCCATCTCCCATAACATTTGTTTGTTCAGGAGGACAATCATTGCATTGTCCATTGCATTCATCAACACGGTTCCTTCGGGTTCCAGCCCTCGTCTAAAACCCAAAAAGAATAGTGTGAGAGGAAAAAATCATGCTAGGGAAAACAAAATAATAAAGGGGGAGTACCATCAATGTCTAACATCATAGGTTAAATTCTATGATCGTTACCGTAGTTCTAGGACTGTATCCTATACGTATACTTATCCTTAGGGACATCCCTAGACATACCTTAGAAATATCTCTAGGGATCTCACTAACGTTCTCACATCTTAGTTTCCAAAGGTTGACTAACCCTTTCCTCTGATACCAACTGTAGAGACCCGAAGCATGACGTACAAGGAAATTACATTACTTTTTCGGAATACTTATTACATAACAAAAACACACACACAAGGACCGTAGTAGTTTAGTGTCTTTGGAAACTCAGAACGTAATCTTCTAATCATGGTGAAAGATCTTCAACATCTCCCATGAAGATCTTCCTTTTTTTCTTACTTAAAACCTTTCTTTATATCCTGGGGAAAAGTAAACATAAAAGGGTGATCTCAAATGCTCAGTAAGGGTAAACAAAAGAAAAATCAATCACATCATATTCATAAGAACATAGCATTTTGGAAATCTTAACCTGCAAAAGAGAGCATAATTTCATAACATGGGATAAATCATTGTAGTGAAATGGAATCCCAATAATCATAACTTAAAACATAAAACTTTGTGGCATACACACATAATCATAGAGAATCATTTCTTATTAGTCAAGACTCACTGCCAAGACTATCTTAGTGGACAAAGTCCATTTCTGAACCGAGTCACCCTCGTTTCATTCCTGTTTCACTGAACCGGTATAACCTACCATTCCATCCATGTATATCTCATGAGATATAAAATCTTTACCCAATGCATTGGAGGGAGATATAGGTCCCACCCAATTCATAAGGATACCATTCTTATGTGTTCCACAATATCATAAATCATACATCATTGCATAACCCATGTAATAAAAATGGGATTCTTAAACATCATGACATCATAAAACAATTCATATAAGATAAAGGAATTCATAAAAATAATTCCCTCACAACATAATCAAATCAATGTAATAATAGGGATAAAACATAACCCTTTATTATCTTAGATGGAAAATAATTTTGATAAAACACTTGAACTCCATTCTTGAGGAAAATATCCTTTCTACTTCAAAATCATTTTCATTTCTTAACATGTCATACAATTTTAAACTAAAAGTAGTTGATTAAAAATAAACCTGAAAACTTGTAATGGAAGCTTCTTGTAAATAATTTTTTAAAAATACATTCATGTCGTATAAGTTAAAAAAAACATTCTTCTCGTACTTTTGTTGGAAAAGTCAAAAAGTACCTCGTACGAAATACGACAAAAGATTCCTTTCATATCTTTTACTAAAAACTCACCGAATGGTAAAATTGGATTTAAACAATTGTAGGTGGATGGATATAATATTACATATTGAGGAAACATGGATGTGGATGATAAAATACACCCCAGTAAATACCAAAGTATAATCAATCTCGGATAAAAATGAGATTGTGATATTTCCCTTACCTTATGTCCGATATGCTTTGTACGTCTCCGAACCTCCTGTATAATGATTTAAATAATGTCATTAACTTATTAAAGAATCATGTTCATTGTTATTATATCATATATGGTTCACTTATGACTTTATATTACCCGTTCTTTTGTAAATTCCATGTTAAAGAAGCATTTTGGGTAAAATCATTTCATTTATCGTAGGTGTTTTGGACTTGTTGTTCTTGACATTATTATTACTTATATAATGATTTAATTACTTCCAGAATATAAAACATGATTTATATATCATATATATTCAGTATATATATATGTATATAATAGATAGATAAATGAAATGAAACACACCGTTCATGGAGACGGTAGTCCGTACGTACGCATGAACGCTGTTTTCCTTTCCTTATTGTCATGAATGGAAGTAAGTAGATGACACACACATATATATATATATACACATAAATACAGTATATTTAACATGTCATGTATTTCATTATTATTCATTATATATACTTTATAATCATTCATGAATGGTTAATGTGGAGAATGAATCTCATCGCGTCGTGGAGACAGTAGTCCGTACGTACGCACGAGTGATGATATCGTTCTCATGATCATGAACTTGTGTTGAAGTGTATGTATACTCTTTCAGTATCAATATAAATTTATAATAATCATATATAGTCATTATTTACACCATTATACCCATCCAAGTAAGGTGGTGGTGAAAAATAGATTACACCACGGCGTGGAGACGGTATTCCGTACGTACGCTCGCGCGGTGATTTCTTTTTCCGTAGGATGGATAGATGGTGAAATAGGGTTGTTTCATACTTATAATAACATATCAGTATATGAGTGATACTGATGTTATTACTTCATAATGAAACAACCTAAGAAGAATAAGTGGAAGACGAAATAAAGATGAAAGAATCGGTAACAGACATTACCTCTTCTTTGAAGTGCTTCTTTGAGACCTCCTTTTAGGGAAATAAAATGGGTCTTTGAAGATGACCAGAACCTCTAGGATGCTTCTAGGGAAGTGGAGAAGATAAATTGTCAGGGTTTGGCCGATCATGAAGGCTCAAAGTTGTGTGAGGAAGAGAGGGAGGAGGTGCCCTTTTATAAGGGAGGAGAGGGGTACCATTGGAATAACTAAAAATATTATTTTATTATAAAGTCAATTTCGGTTTTAAATAGCTCCGAATTGATATATTTCGAAGATAAGGTGGTTATGGGTCTAAATACTCTCATAAAATATAATTTAGACATGTTTAGGTTCCTATTTTAACCTTATCATTTAGATTTAACATTAAGTTAAATAATTTTACTTTTACCGTGTCTTCTTGTGTTCTTACACTATATGGTTAATAAACATACTATATGAAGCCAAACGAACCCCAAGTTGTTTATTATTAATATATATAACCTTATCTAAGTCATTTGGCCGAATATTAGATTTTTAGAAATAAAATAACAATTAATAATATAATATTTGTTTTAAAAACTATTTTATGCCAATTTTGACACTATTTAGTAATTGATTTTTGTGAAAATCATAACAGAATGATAAGTTGGAACAAAGTTAATTAAATCAAAACTAACATGTCATATTATCCTATAAAATTAGTGGAATTCATAAAAAGTCTCCAATTATATTTATTTTGGTATTTATAACATCAATTATGTCAATATTTCATTAATAAGATAATTACTGTATCATCGTTGTGTCATAAATAAACTAAATTATTTAATGTCTAAAAATTACAAATAAAATACCATTATGTAGTAAATCTTTTTAGATTTATAATTAATCTTTATAGTCGAATTTATGTTATTTATAACCCCATATCAAAAATGTTTTAGTAAATAAACATTGATTTTAACTCTTTTAACCCTTCTTTAAATAAATTAATAATAAATGTCCTAATCTAGTCCAAGTGGGCCTAAATGGTCATATTTTATTCCTAAGTTTGTTTTTGGTTGAATTACATTTGTCCAATAGAATTAGGACATGTGTTAGGGTAATAATAATATCATTTCTACCCTTAATTACCCTATTTACTTTTAACCGTGGTAAAAAAAGTAAACAGTTACTATTCACCAAAAAATTATTTTCATCTTATTGAACCACATTTTACTTTCTGATATCAACCGTGTCTCTCGGATTTTTGAAATTCCACTCGCAGAAGTGGTAAAATTAATTTTTATGAAAAATTCAGTTTTTTAACTACCACCTAGTGGTTTAACTATTCATCAAAAATTGAAAGTTTTCAGAAAAATGCCAAAAATTAGGCCTAAGCTATATATGATATTATGAACTCAAAAATAATTTCTAATTTACCAAATTCAAAACATATCTGTTGCATTAATTAATTTGAAAATTAATTCCCGTCGTCAAAACAAAAGGTGTGTTTTTAAGAGATAATAACTATCAAAAGATTGACACTTGTTTATAACTGGTTTAAATGTGAAATTACATCCAATGACCAACATTGTATTAAATTGTAAAAATATATTCTAAATATATTTTAAAACCACTCAAATTAATAATTTATCACTATTAATTATTTCGATTGAAATAGTTGTTTTTAATTAAAATTTATTAATTTTCACTATTCATCAAAATATGAAAGTTATCCGAAAAGTACCAAAATTTCACCCTAAGTTAATTTCGATATTCCGAATCCAAAAATGAAGTCCATTTTGAAAAATAAAATTTACAAAATTTCAAAAAGTGGTTATTACTATTCATAACGGCTAGTTTTAATAATATTTTAATAGCATATCGTTGTTTAGTGAAACTCGGTATTGCGTACTACACATGCTATCAAGGAAGGTCGTGATTGCGTGTAATGAAAGGCAAGTCAAGGACGCATGTTGTGCAAGCTCCTTTTGGTGTAGCGTACAACACAAGACATTAATGAAATTAAAAAGAATATTTTTCATAAAATCTCGGGGTGTTACAAATTTGAGCCTCAAGCTCGGCCAAAACCTACTAATTTCACATCCCCACTTCCCTAGAATCATCCTAGAGGTTCTGGTATTCTTCAAAGACCAACCCTAGTGCCCTAAGAGGAGGTTAAGAAGAGGCGCATCAAAAACATGTAATATCCATTACCGAGCCTTTCCAAATTCTTTCTTCTTCAACTTCTTCTTCTTTAGTTTTTTCATTATGAAGTAATACCATCAGTATCACTCATATAATGATATGTTATTATAAGTATGAAACAACCCTATTTCAACATCTATCAATCCTACGGAAAATGAAATCATTGCGCGTGCGTACGTACGGAATACCGTCTCCATGCTGTAGTGTAATATATTTTTCCCCACCACCTTACTTGGATGGGTATAATGGTGTAAAGAATTACTATATATGATTATTGTAAAGTGATATAGATTCTGAAATAGTATACATACACTACAATACAATTCCACGGTCATGGGAACGATATAATCGCTCGTGCGTACGTACGGAATATCGTCTTCACGATGTGATGTGATTCATTCTACATGATCTTCATTGAATAATTATTATATAAATAAATTGAATGAATAAATATTATATATAGTACATTAATACCATTCTGTAAATGATGTATCTATAACCTAAAGAGAAGAATAATAATTTATTCGACAAAACACGCATAAGAACAAAAAGTTATAATCACCAGAATAACAAGTAGCAATGAAATATTACTACTAAGAAGCTACGAATATGACCATATATGATATCATAACAATAATTATGATTCTGGAATAATTCAATAACATTATTTAAATCATTATACAGGAGGTTCGGACACTTACGAGGAAAATCGGACCTAAGGTAAGGGAAATATCAAAATCTCATTTTTATCCGAGATTGTTTATACTTTGAAATCTACTTGGGTGTATTTTATCATCCACATCCATGTTTCCTCAATATGTAATATTATTTCCATCCACATAGAATTTTTTAAATCCAATTTTACCCTTCGGTGAGTTTTTAGTAAAAGATATGAAAGGAATCTTTTGTCATTTTTCGTACGAGATACTTTTTGACTTTTCCTACAAAAGTACGAGAAGAATGTTTTTTTAACTTATACGGCATGAATGGATTTTTAAAACATTATTTTCAAGAAGCTTCCTTTACAAGTTTTTATGTTTATTTTTAATCAACTTCTTTTAGTTTAAAATTTTATGACATGTTAAGGAAGGAAAAGTGTTTTTGAAGTAGAAAGGATATTTTCATCAAGAATGGGGTTCAAGAGTTTTATCCAAATTATTTTCCACCTAAGATAATAAAGGGCTTTGTTTCTATCCCTATTATTAAATTGATTTTATTATATTGTGATGGAAATATTTTCCTGATTTCGTTTATCTTATATGAATTGTTTTATGATGTCATGTTGTTTAAGAATCCCATTTTTATTACATGAGTTATGCAATGATGTATGATTTTTTTTTTATTTTGTGGCACACAAAATAATGGTATCATTATGAGATGGGTGGGACCTATATCTCCCTCCAATTCATTGGGTAAAGATTTTATATCTCATGAGATAGACATGGTTGGAACGGCAGGTTAAACTAGTTCATTGAAACAGGACTGAAACGAGGAGTGAACTCGGTTCAGAAATGGACTTTGTCCACTAAGATAGTCTGGCAATGAGTCTTGACTAACAAGAAATGATTCTATATGATTTTGTGTGTATGGCACAAAGTTTCATGTTTTAAGTTGTGATTATTGGGATTACATTTCACTACTATGATTTATCCCATGTTATGAAATTATGATCTCTTTTTCAGGTTAAGATTTAAAAAAGTTATGTTCTTATGTATATGATGTGATTGATATTTCGTTTTTTTACCCTTACTGAGAATTTGAGCTCACGCTTTTGAATTTTTTATTTCCCTAGGTCAGGAAGAAGGTTATTATGTAGGATATGCAAAAATGGGACTCTAGATATGATGGAATAAATGGGATCCAAAGTAGATGCTTTGTAAACCAGTTGTTTATGTTTCCCAGTTTCTAAAGACTCTATACCTATACGGTCATTTCCTGGTTTTGTGATATGTTGTAATAAGTGTGCTTCAATTCTGAAATAATAACAATGTATGTAAAGTATTGGTCGTTATAGTTGGTATCAGAGGAAAGGTATAGTCAACCTTTAGAAACTAGGATGTGAAAGCATTAGTAAGAATCCTAAGGATAAGTCTAAGCATAGAACACAATCTTAGTGTTCTAGAAATGGCCATGAAAAACCTATGATAAGACCTTAAGTGTGAAATTTTATTCTTGATTATGTGGTTTTCCTATTATAATTAGTGTTTCTCACACTATTCTTCTTGGTTTTATTCAATGGCTGGAACCCGAAGGAACCGTGTTAATGCGTAATGCGACGGGCAATGCAATGATTGTCCCCCTGAGCAACCAAACATTATGGGAGCTGGAATGAAAACTCTTTTAGCCATGCTCACAAAACTTTCTCAAGCTATGAATCATGCAAGACTTCCAAACGATCAAAGGAAGGAGCAAAATTCTATTGAATCATTCATGAGGCAGCGTCCACCTTCTTTCAGCGGGTCTACTGATCCATTAGTTTCTGAACAATGGATCAGTACTACTGAAAAGATATTTTCAGCACTTCAATGTTCTGAACATGATAAAGTCATCCTATCAGTGTATTGTTTGTAAGTAGATGTTGATCAATGGTGGAATCTTATTACAAATACGAGGCAAAGGGATGAAATTTATTCCATAGAATGGGACGAGTTCAAGAACTTATTTTTCAAAATGTACTTCCCTCGTATTCTCCAAACAAAGATGGAGAAAGAGTTTCTTGAACTGAAGCAAAGGGATGATGAATCTGTTGGCACCTATGAAGCAAATATTACAAGACTTGCAAGGTACGCTTCTGGTATTATTATCCAACCTGAGAGTAAGATCAATCGATTCTTTAGTGGCTTAAAACCAAGTCTTCGAAGGGCGTTATCCATAAGGGACTTCAATAGCTACGAGGAAATCATTCGATGTGATCTCAAAGTCGAGATAGAGATTAGAGTAACCCATCAGTCATATGGGTTTGATAAGAAGAGGAAAATGGAATTCAAAGGAAAATCTAAAGAGCACACTGAAAAGAAGATGAGCTTTCCCTTATGCTCAAAGTGTGGAAAGAAACATGGAGGGAGTTGTCTTAAAGGGACAAGTAAATGTTTCAAATGTGGAAAGGAAGGTCATCGGGCATTTGAATGCCACAATGATGGGAAGAAGATGTCTAATGATGCAAACAAAGGAAGGGACACATAGAATGAACCTACTACACTTCAATGTTTCAAGTGCAAGGATATGGGGCATTATGCCAATCAATGCCCAAATCCAAGGGTTGATGATGATGGTCGATGTCAACAAACTCTTAAGGATAAATACAAAGGAAAGTCACATGCAATTTCTATCAGTGATGTGGAGTACGATAACGATGTGGTGAAAGGTACACTTACCATCCACTCTAATGTAGAAAATGCATTATTTGATTCTAGATCCACGCACTCCTTTATTTCTGAATAATTTTCTAAGGATATCACCATATTACCTCAACAATTAGATTTTGAGTTAGCTGTGACAACCCCTAATGTCACAACAGTCACATCAAAAGTTTATAATTCTTCTCTGATCGAAGATTGTGGGAAAGTGCTTCCTGCAAATCTTGTGATCCTTCCTATAGTGTAATTTGATGCGATTCTTGGCATGGATTGGATTTCTTTATATGGAGCTCATATCAATTTCCAAAGAAGGGAAGTCATATTTCATTTTCCAGATCAACCTCTGATCGTCTATGAATGAAAGGATGAACATAACCTTCCAGTGGAAATATCATCCATCTTATGGGTCTTGATTCCACTAAATGAAGGTTATTTATCTCAAATGGTTGGTGAGAAACTCATGATTAATAATATTCCCATTGTACGAGAGTTTGATGATGTCTTTCTGGAGGAATTACTGGGTCTTCCACCAAATCGTGAAGTTGAGTTTTCAATAGAACTCGTACCAGGAGCTTTGCCTATTTCAAAGACACCTAATAGAATGCCCCCAATTGAGTTGTAGGAATTGAAGAAGAAACTCCAAGAGAATCTTGATAAGGGGTTCATACGCCATAGTGCGTCACCTTGGGGAGCACCTGTTCTCTTTGTTAAGAAGAAAGATGGATCAATGAGACTTTGCATTGATTATCGAGAACTTAACAAGATCACTATCAAGAAAAAATATCCTCTCCCACGCATTGATGACTTATTTGACCAACTACGCGGAGCTCAATACTTTTCCAAGATTGATCTTCGTTCAGGGTATCATCAATTAAGGGTTAAAAGGGAGGATATACCAAAGACGGCTTTCTGTATAGGGTATGGACACTATGAATTTATATTGATGCCATTTGGTCTTACTAATTCCCCTGCTATCTTCATGGATCTTATGAATAGAGTCTTTAGAGACTATCTTGATCAGTTTGAGGTAGTCTTTATAGACGACATTCTTGTATATTCAATGATCAAGGAAGAACATGATGATCACTTGAGAATTATATTGAAGACCTTGAGAAAAGAGAAGCTTTATGCCAAATTTACCAAGTGTGAATTTTGGCTTCAAAAAATTTCATTTTTGGGTCACATAATCTCAAAAGAGGAGATATCTGTGGATCCAGCAAAAACAGAGGTTATCAAAACATGTTCGAGACCAACAACAGTAACTGAGATCCGAAGTTTTCTTAGTTTGGCTGGATATTATCGACGTTTTGTGAAATATTTTTCACGATTATCAAGTCCACTCACCAAGTTGACTCAGAAAAGAGTTAAGCTTGTCTAGATGGAGGAATGCGAAGAGAATTTCAAAGAGTTGAAAACAAGGTTATCCAGTGCACCGGTGCTCACACTGCCTTGTAGTGGAGAAAGGTTTGTGATCTATAGAGATGCATCCATGAAGGGACTAGGATGTGTTCTCATGCAAAATGATATAGTGATAGCTTATGCCTCACGACAGTTAAAAATCCATGAGAAAAATTACCCAACTCATGATTTGGAGTTAGCTGCGGTAATCTTTGCATTAAAGATTTGGAGGCATTACCTTTATGGCGAAAGGTGTGATATTTATACTGATCATAAAAGTTTAAAGTATATTTTCACACAAAAGGAGCTGAATATGCGCCAAAGAAGATGGTTGTAGATGATTAAGGATTATGACTGCTCAATTCATTACCACCCTGGGAAAGCAAACAATGTGGAAGATGCATTAAGTTGACAAGACCATTCCAGTTTATCCATGATGAGGGTCACAAAAGATCCAATAATTATGGATTTACAAAGGATGGATCTTGGAATTATAATGAAAGGGGAAAATAGTATCTTTCTCAAATGAATGTTCAACCATCTATACATTTGAAGATTAAAGAGGCACATAAAGAAGATGTCGAGTCACAAAAGAAGGTGAGAAATGTTCCTGAATTCAACCTTGATTGTGATGGGATAATAAAGTTCCGGAATCGGGTTTTTGTTCCTCCCATCCCTGAATTAAAGAAGGAGCTTCTAGATGAGGCTCATAGTTCTTCATTCTCTATTCATCCTGGAAGCACGAAGATGTATAGGGACCAGAAAGAGTACTTCTGGTGGGATGACATGAAAAGAGATGTTGCAGAATATGTCTATCGATGCTTAGTTTGTCAGCAAGTTAAAGCTGAGAGACATAAGTCTAAGGGGATGTTACAACCATTACCCATACCCGAATCGAAATGGGAAAACATCACTATGGACTTTTTCATAGGACTTCCTAAAACATCCAAAGGCAATAATGTTATCTGGGTCATAGTTGATCGTCTTACAAAGTCTGCACACTTCATCGCTATTAGAGAGGATTTCTCTATGGATCATCTTTCCATGATATCTGTAAAGGAAGTGGTAAGATTGCATGGAGTACCACTTTCTATTATATCTGATCGAGATCTGAGGTTTACCTCAAAGTTCAGGCGAAGTCTTCAGCATACTCTGGATACAGAGTTGAGTTTCAGCACTGCTTATCATCCTCAGATAGATGGTTAGTCTGAGAGAACAATTCAAACTCTAGAAGATATATTGAGTGCTTTCTCTATGGATTTCAAAGGTGGTTGGGATCAACACCTACCTTTGGTGGGATTTTCTTATAATAATAGATTTCACTCCAATATTCAGATGACTCCTTATGAAGCTCTCTATGGAAAGAAATGCAGGACTCCAACTTGCTGGGATGACGCTGGGGGAAGAAATCTATTAGGACCTGATATTGTTGATGAGATGTTAGAAAAGGTTCGATCTATTCAACAACACATAAGAGCAGCACAAAGTTGACAGAAAAGTTATGCTGACAACTGAAGAATAGACCAAGAGTTTGATGTGGGTGATAATGTGTTCTTACGAATATCTCCCTAGAAGAGGGTCATGAGATTTGGAAAGAAGGGGAAGTTGAACCCTAGATGTATCGGTCCTTTCGAAATACTGTATCATGTTGGGAAGTTATCTTACCGATTGGCGCTTCCACCGAATCTCTCTCAAGTTCACGATGTGTTCCGTGTATCTCTCCTGAAAAGTACATACATGATCCTTCACATGTACTCAGCTCAGAAGTTGTACCACTGGAGCAAGATCTTTCTTATGAAGAACAACCGATAAAGATTCTGGATCGTAGTGAAAAGGTCCTACGAAACAAGACCACTCACTTGGTGAATGTTTTATGGAGGAACCACCAATTAGAAGAAGATACATGGGAGCTTGAGGATATGATGAGGGAGAGGTATCCTCATCTGTTTGTTACAAAGTGATGAATTTCGAGGGAGAAATTCATTTTAAGGGGGGTAGAATGTAACACCCGAGACTTTTATGAGAAATATTTTGTTTTTATGTTATATAAATCATCAAAGGAATCTTTCGCTGCAAGTAATCGCGACCTTCCTCGATAGCATGTGTAGTACACAATACCGAGTTCCACTAAACAACGATATATTATTATAATATTATAAACTAGCCGTTATGAATAGTATTAACTGAATTTTAAATTTTACAACATTATTATTCATCTTACACATTTTCTATAACATGGTAAGAGAACAAAATAATTTTTTTGGGTAAAATAAGTATTTATAAAAAAATGCAGTTTTGCCGCCTTTTGATGGCGCACCCACATTAAATCTAGTTTATGACACATTTATAAGCTCAATTTGACCAAATAAAATTCTTCTTTTGAATCAGGATATAAAAATTTACTTTCGATAAATTTTTGATATTTTTCTGATAACATTCATATTTTGATGAATAGTAAAAATACGCTAATTTTTAATTAAAAACAACTTTTTTCATTGAGATAATTTATATGGTTAAATTATAATATTGAATGGTTTTAAAGTATAGATAGAATATATTTTTACCATTTAATATAATTTATGTCATTATCATTAATTTCACAATGAATTCATAGGTAAAAACATTTCAATCTTTGGCAATGTTTTAACTTCTAAAACCCGTTTTCTTAACAACGGGATTTATTTTAAATTAATTACGGCAACTTATATGTTTTGAATTTTGAAAAATGGATTCCATATTTAGAATTAGTGGGTCCAAATTATGTTAATAGGCTACTTTTTATTTTTTGGCATTATGAATAGTAACTACGGTAAATTTTATATACCATAGTTAAAGGTAACTCGGGTAATTAAGGATAAATATAAGATTATAAAATTACCCTAACACCTGCCAAAATCCTATTGGATGACTAAAAGTAGACCCATATCATCTAAGGGTCGGATTAGATTCATTTAATAGACTTTTGTCTATGAAAATAATTTAATTATTATTAAAACCAAAGAATGTGACAGCATGTCACTTTCTTAAATCTTATAAGTATAATAATTTTAATTTGGTGATAAACATAATTAAACATCGAACATGAACATTCTAAAGAAATATAATACAATTATCTACATCATAAGAATTTATTTATAATTTTTAGGGATTAAATAATTATCATTAATTATGACACAATAGTGATGTTGAAATTATTTTATTAATTAAAATATCAAATAAATCGTTTTAAAAATATTAAAATAATTATTATATGCACTATTTAATGTTCTGAAATAATTTTCTAGATACATATTACATTTTATTAATCTATTAATTCTTTCAGTTCGAACATATCCTCTGTATATATTTTATTTAAATTCAAATAAATGAATAGTGTTAAAATTGACACTATTGTTATTTTATAAAAATAACATATTATAAAAATTTTAAAAATCACAAAAATATTTAAAAATTATAAATTAAAATTTATAAGGTCTAAAATTTCATAAAGGGTCAAATTATGGAAAATTCACAACATATATGTAATTATTAATAATAATTTAAAATTTAGAATATTATTACCACAAATAAAATTAAATTGACAAATAAAGATAAATTAAGTTGATAATGTTTAAAATAAATTCATAACATGTCTAAATTTTATTGGTTGATGAGATTACAACCCTATCTCATCTAAGCTTCTAATATGAGTCATTTTGGAAGTTTTTAAGTGGGGTTGGGATTTAATATAAACTAATATTTCTTATATTTCCAAAGGTGCCCCTCTCCTCCCTTATAAAAGGGAACCTCCTCCCTCTCCTCCTCACACCAATTTGAGCCTTAAAATTTGGCCAAACCCTGCCCATTTCACTTCCCCACTTCCCTATAATCCTCCTAGAGGTTATGGTCTTCTTCAAAGACCAACCCTAGTGCCCTAAGAGGTGGTTAAGAAGAGGCGCGTCAAAAAGAGGTAATATCCATTACCGATCCTTTCCAAATTATTTCTTCTTCAACTTCATCTTATTTATTTGTTTCATTATGAAGTAAAAACATCAGTATCACTCATATACTTATATGTTATTATAAGTATGAAACAACCCTATTTCAATATCTATCCATCCTAAGGAAAACGAAATCACCGCGTGTGCGTACGTACGGAATATCGTCTCCACGCCGTGGTGTATTCTATTTTCCCCCACCACCTTACTTGGATGGGTATAATGGTGTAAATAATTACTATATATGATTATTGTAAAGTGATATTGATTCTGAAATAGTATACATACACTCCAATACAATTCCACTATCATGGGATTGATATCATTGCTCGTGCGTACATACGGAATACCGTCTCCACGATGTGATGTGATTCGTTCTACATGATCTTCATTGCATAATGATTATATAAATGAATTGAATGAATAAATATGATATATAGTACATTAATACCATTCTATAAATGATGTATCTATAACCTAAAGAGAAGAATAAGAATTTATTCGACAAAACACGCATAAGAACAAAAAGTTATAAACACCCGAATAACAAGTAGCAATGAAATATTACTACTAAGAAGCTAAGAATATGACCATATATGATATCATAACAATAATTATGATTCTGTAATAAGTCAATAAAATTATTTAAATCATTATACAGGAGGTTCGAACACTTACGAGGAAAATCGGACCTAAGGTAAGGGAAATATCACAATCTCATTTTTTTTCCGAGATTGTTTATACTTTGAAATTTACTGGGGTGTATTTTATCATCCACATCCATGTTTCCTAAATATGCAATATTATTTCCATCCACCTACAATTGTTTAAATCCAATATTACCCTTCGGTGAGTTTTTAGTAAAAGATATGAAAGGAATCTTTAGTCGTTTTTCGTACGAGGTACTTTTTGACTTTTCCGACAAAAGTATGAGAATAATGTTTTTTTAACTTATACGGCATGAATTGATTTTTAAAACATTATTTCCAAGAAGCTTCCTTTACATTTTTGTATGTTTATTTTTAATCAACTTCTTTTAGTTTAGAATTTTATGACATGTTAATAAAGGAAAAGTGTTTTTGAAGTAGAAAGGATATTTTTCTCAAGAATGGAGTTCAAGTGTTTTATCAAAATTATTTTCCACCTAAGATAATAAAGGGTTCTATTTCTATCCCTATTATTACATTGATTTGATTATGTCGTGATGGAATTATTTTCATGAATTCTTTTATCTTATATGAATTGTTTAATGATGTCATGTTGTTTAAGAATCCCATTTTTATTACATGAGTTATGCAATGATGTATGATTCTTTTTGATTTTGTGGCACACACAAGAATGGTATCATTATGAGATGGGTGGGACCTATATCTCCCTCTAATTCCTTGGGTAAAGATTTTATATCTCATGAGATAGACATGGCTGGAACGGCAGGTTAAACCGTTTCAGGGAAACAGGACTGAAATGAGGAGTGAACTCGGTTCAGAAATGGACTATTTCCACTAAGATAGTCTTCGCAATGAGTATTAACTAACAAGAAATGATTCTATATGATTATGTGTGTATGCCACAAAGTTTCATGTTTTAAGTTATGATTATTGGGATTACATTTAACTACTATGTTTTATCCCATGTTATGAAATTATGATCTCTTTTGCAGGTTAAGATTTCCAAAAGTTATATTCTTATGTATATGATGTGATTGATATTTCTTTTGTTTACCCTTACTGAGCATTTGAGCTCACCCTTTTGTATGTTTTATTTTCCCAGGTCAGGATGAAGGATATTAAGTAGGATATACCAAAAAGGGACTCTAGATATGATGAAATAAATGGGAGGCAAAGTAGATGCTTTATGAACCAGTTGTTTATGTTTCCCAGTTTCTAAAGACTCTATACCTATACGGTCCATTCCTGGTTTTGTTATATGTTTTAATAAGTGTGCTTCAATTCTGAATTAATAACAATGTATGTAAAGTATGGGTCGTTATATTTCAGGTACGCGACTTTGAAAGCTTATAAAAGATAAACTATAAGACCAATATAAATGAAACTTTAAACATTGATTAAACATATAAGAAATAGTTGAAAACAAAAATAATTTCATAAAAAATGTTGACCAAAAATAATTTATAATCTTTCAAAACCATCAACATGAAACTTAAAAATGTTTTAAGTTCCCAACATTGAAAGACTATAAAATATAAACTATAAGACCAATACTAATGAAACGTTAAACATTGATTAAAAATATAAGAAATAGTTGAAAACAAAAAAAACTTCCTAAAAAATGACCATAAAAATTAATTTATAATCTTTCAAAACCATCTACTTGAAACATAAAAATGTTTCAAGTATGCAAATTTGAAATACTATAAAACATAAAATATAAGACCAACATTAATGAAACATTAAACATTGATTAAAATTATAAGGAATAGATGAAAACCAAAAGAATTTCCTAAAAAATATTGATGAAAAATAATCTATAAGCTTTCAAAACCGCCTACTTAAAACTTAATAATGTTTCAAGTACGCGACTTTGAAATACTATAAACCATAAAGCATAAGACCAATATAAATTAAACTTTAAACATTGATTAAACATATAAGAAATAGTTGAAAAAAATAATTTCATCACAAATGTTGATTATAAATAATTTATATGCTTTCAAAAGCATCAGCTTGAAACTTAAAAAAGTTTCAAGTATGTGAATTTGAAAGAATATAAAATATAAACTATAAAAAAAATATAATTGAAACTTTAAACATTAGTTGAAAAAATAATAAATATTTGAAAACAAAAAGAATTTCATAAAAAATGTTGATGAAAAAAAAATTATAAGCTTTCAAAACTGTCTACTTAAAAGTTAAAAATGTTTCCAGTGCGTGACTTTGAAAGACTATAAATATATTATTAATTAACTAATTAATTATTATATAATTATTATTTATATTAATAAATAGCTAAATAATTATTATATAAGTAATAATTATCGAGTAATAATTAATAATTAACAATTAATAATAAATAAGTTAATGAATAATAATAATTAATATTTATATTACTAATTAACTAATTTATAATTAATAATCACTTATTAATAATTATTAATTACTAATTAATAATTATAATGAATATTTATATTACTAATTTACTAATTAATAATTACTAATTAATTACTTATAATTATTAATTTATATTATTAATTTCCGATGTGGGATTCTGTTTCAAGTACGTGAATTCGAAAGACTATAAAATATAAAATATAACACCAATATAAATGAAACTTTAAACATTGATTAATTATATAAGAAATAATTGAAAACAAATGGAATTTCTCAAAAAAATGTTGATGAAAAAGATTTTATAATAATTATATTACTAATTAACTATTATATAATGAATACTTATATTACTTATTAACTAATTAATTATTAACTATTTATTATATGTTTAATCAATGTTTTAGGTTTCAATTATATTAATCATATATTTTATGTTTTATATTATTTCAAATTCGCGTACTGGAAACAGTTTTAGTTTCAAGTAGACGGTTTTGAAAGCTTATAAATTATTTTTCATCGACATTTTTTAGGATGTTATTTTTATTTTCAACTATTTCTTATATGTTTAGTCATTGGTTAAAGTTTCATTTATATTGGTATTATAATGTATATTTTAATGTTTTTCAAATTCATGTACTTGAACCATTTTTCAGTTTCAAGTAGGAGGTTTTGAAAGCTTATAAATTAATTTTCATGGATATTTTTTACAATTGTTTTGTTGTTTCCAACTATTTCTTATATGTTTAATCAATGTTTAATGTTTCATTTATATTGGTCTTATAGTTTATATTTTATTGTCTTTCACATTCACGTACTTGAAATATGTTTAAGTTTCATGTAGGTGGTTTTGAAAGCTTGTAAATTATTTCTTATCAACATTTTTTATGAAATTATTTTTGTTTTTAACTATTTCTTATATTTTTAATCAGTTTTTAAAGTTTCATTTATATTTGTATTATAGTTTATATTTAAAGGTTTTCAAAGTCACATACCTGAAACATGTTTAAGTTTCAACTAGGTGGTTTTGAAAGCTTATAAATTAATTTGTATCAACATTTTTTATGAAATTGTTTTTGTTTTCAACTATTTCTTATAAGTTTAATCAGTGTTTAATGTTTCATTTATATTGGTATTATAGTTTATGTTTTACAGTCTATCAAAGTCACATGCATGAAATAGAATCACACATCGGAAATGCCGAATGTACTGCATAGGAAAAGAGGAACCAGAATCCCACATCAGAAATGCAGTATGGTTTTCAGGGCAAACCCCCTTATAAAAGGGAGTCCTGGGTGAGGGTATCAGTCAGAATCTGGACTGCTGTAATGGGTTTATCTTTATTTGTGTAAATATTGACACAACCTTGGTTTGGGGAGGCCGGCGCAATAGAGCCATCATCCTGGAGATCCCCTTCATCCACCACCATGAGGCCATATCCACTCATACCAACAACACCAGTATTTGCATAATTTTTCTAGTTTTAATAATTTCTTTCCTTCTCTATTTTATTGAAAACAGCATCTTTATGTGCATTATTTATGTATGAATCAAAAACAATATCCCTTCAACAATATTCGATAGAATGCCTAATAATTTTTCACTTAGAGAATTTTTTAGAAATATTCTCACACACACTTTTAAAATTCAATTCATCTGTTTCATTTGATAATACCACTTCACTAGTTAAATTCATACTGAGGTCCACTTATATAAGTAATCTAGCGAAAAAACCCATATCTAACCTTTTCATTACCCTTGTCCATTTTTATAGGAACCCTAAATGATGTGGCAATATCAAACAGCATCTGGCGGTGAAAAAAAATGTGTTAAGAAAAAAATTTGACCCATACTTGTGCAAAAAAGTTCCTAACCTTAAACAAATTGAATTTTAAATTCCATTAATAAATTCTCAAAGACCTAGGCTTTAATAAAACCATTTCAAATCCCTAGACCTGACTAATACAAATTTTTATATATAATTTTTATATATAAATATATTTGTACTAATAAATGGATATATATATATATATATTTACATTTATGTTTATATTTATATTTATATTCTAATATATATACATGAATATTAATATATAATATTAGTGTATATATTTATATATCACACACACATATATTTTAATAATGTATTTAAATATATATATATAAATGCATAAATATATAAATAAATAGAATGTGTGTCAATATATATAAATAAATAGAAATATCATAAAATATAGAATAAAATAAGCTTATAGAATTTGTAAATGGGTTCAATATGCACAATAAAGATCACATGATCGATTCAAGGTGAAAAAAATTAAATAAGAATCTAAGAGTTAGAAATACCTCAGAAATGGTGTGGGTCGTGTAGGGGTGAGTTGGGGTGATCACTCAATTTTTTTCAGTACTAAAAAAAATTGTGGTAAATTCTCCCTTTATCAGCGCTTGAAAAATAATTGATAAAGGGGGTCTCTATCAACATTTTTTTCTTGCATTGATAAATGGAACTTGTATCTATGCTTCGTACTAACATGGATAACATCCATGTATTTTAATGATGCTTAGTTAAACTATGTTTTTTAGTGCTGATAAAAGGGGCTTCTATTAGTTATTTTTACTAACACGAATAAAAGATGGGGATTTCAACAATGCTTAGGTTAACAATGATTTTTTGTCATAGATAAAGCCAGTTTTTAGAACTTTTAAAAGCATGATATGTAGTAGTGTGATTGAATAGAAATAGTGGATTCTAACAGATAATATAAATTTTACTATAATTGTGAAATAAATAAATGAATGTACCACTATGAGAACTTTTATGGGTGAGGACATTCTTTTATCTAGAAATGATCATAGGGTTCCTATGTGTTTTCTTTCCATTTGTTATAATAAGTGAAATAAAAATTTTAGTACGTCATCTTGATTACCAAGTGTATTGGGGTTTATTAGGGATTGAGCTCATTTTTTTCAAATTTTATCAGTGCTAGATAAAAGTGTTGATAAAGGCCCCATTTATCATGGATTGGAAAAAAGCACTGATAAAGGGGGGTTGTATCAGCACTTTTTTCTAGCATTGATAAATGAAACATTTATCAGTTCATTTTTCCAACGTGGATAAAATACAAGGATTTTAACGGTAATTAGGATATCAATGATTTTTAATGATGATAAAGGAGTCCTTTATCTGTGTTTTTTATTAGCACAAATAAAAGTCGAGGTTTTTAATGACACATAGGTTAACAATTTTTTTATCCCTGATAAATCCAATTTCTAGTGATTTTAAAAGCATGATTTGTAGCATTGTGGTTGAATATAAATGGTGGGTTACAAAGTATAATATAATGTTTTTCTATAGTGGTAAAAAAAATAAATTAATGGACCACTTTTGGAAACTTTTATTGGATATGACATTCTCTTTTTCTAGAAATGATCACACTGTTCGTGTGAATTTTCTTTCCATTTTTTACAATAAGTGAAAAAAAATTAAGTACTTTATCTAGATTACCAAGTGTGACATAATAAATTTATTTTATTAGTCTCCCCTTTTATCAAATCTCAATAACCCACCCCATTGGATTCAAAATATCATGTCGCACATATATTTGTTGCACATCAAAATGACTAACAATTTTTAAAAAAAAATAACATTGTTTTCATTAATTAGTTTAACAGGTTTTTGTATTTTTGGGTTGTTTTTGTGACCATGTAGTGATTTAGTTATTTTTTTTAATTTTAGTCAATTATAATTTAGTATTATTAATTTTTTATTAATAACGTTTTTTTTTGTTAATTTTACATATTATTATTAATTATTATTTAACATTAAATATTATTATTAGTAGTATTATTCTTAATATCAATATGTTTTTTATTATTTTTATTGTTAATTACTACTAAAATTAAATAATATTACCATTATTTTATTCTTAATGTAATTATTTTTTATAATAATCTTACCAAATTGGTTATTCTGGTTCTTGATCATGAGGATTGACTATTTTTAATTTTTTAGCATGTATGTTTTTAGATTTAAAACTTGGTCTACTAATTTTGAATGTAGTAAATTAATAGATATATTGGGGGGAGATGTAAATTTACATCCTTCAAAATTTTCATCCCGGGATCCTAAATTGGCAAACCCTAGTTTGGGTGTTGTACCAAGCCGACGCCCTTACACCCCCATCTCTCCCTGTTCCCATTCGCACACATAGTAGTAAGTCTTCTACAGAGTAACCTAGACCATTCATCCCCTCTTACATTCTCACTGAGTAATAACATTGCATATACTTCTTTCACCCTCCCCCATTTACAATTTAATAATTATATTATTTTTAATATATTCTAGTGTATTATTAATTAATTAATAATATAATTATTAATATAATATTTAGTATTGATAAAAATAATATTTATAGAGTTATTATTTATAATTCTTTGTTAATTTATTATTGATAAAAAATATTAGTAATTTATTAATAAATAAAATATTTATTAATTATCAAATTGTATTATTTATTATTAATTGATATCATGTTATTATATTATTAATTAATTTACAATAAAACACCTTATATTTATAAATTTTTATTTTTAATTTTTTTAAAAATTTTGTTAATATAATTATTAGTAATATATTGAATTGAATTGTTAAAAATTATTCAATAATACATTATTGATTTATTAATATATTTAAAAGTATTATAACTAATATTTATTATATAATTATACATATAAAATAATTTTTATTGAAAAAATATTTACTAGTTAACAAATATATTATTCTTAGTATATTTTGGTTTACTATTTATTAATTACTTATATAATAATTAAAATAATATATATTTTTAATATTACTAACATTTACAGAATTCAAAATAATAATAATATTTAGAAAGTTTAGGAATCGAGCGAGCTCAGTCATAAAACTTTATTTAAGAAAATAGGAATACAATGAAACACAACACACATGTGGCAAAAAAAGCACCGCAAAATCAGAAAAATTGCATAACAATGTCATCCAAAAACACCTAATAGTATAAGGACCCATAACATAACTCATAAACCTAACACATACAGAAGACCCAAAGCCCCACACATGCTGCACCCAAATGAAATTTTTTGCTGAAGGACTCACTTATAAATTTGTTACTCTGCCAAAGGATATAATCAAAATGTGTCACAAGTCATCGCAACCCCAAAACGGTCGTAAGATGTCACTGTGTCGCCAGATATTCCAACGTAATCTTTCATCGGCCAAAATCGACATCCCTCCAACTCATCATCCCAGGTCGTCTCCCCACCGTCACAAGCCCTGCGTTGCTGGTTGACAAGCCCTCGAGACACTAGTGTCCTATCATCGCCTAACCAATCGGCAAGAGGGTTTCCCACCTTACAACGGACCACCCTATGCATGAAACACCCACCGCCATGAAAATGAACTATCATCATGATAGATCTCCACCATCTCCATCCAAGATCACCTCCCTCATCTTCAGATCCCCCATCTGCAAAGACATACTGCTGACGAGAAAAATCCTTCACCCGTCGCATGATCAGTAGATCACAACATGACCGTCAATCCGCCCCCACCAGAAGAAAGTCCAGATCTTAACAGATCAATATCAAATCCACCCCCACCAGATAGAAGGAGCCCCAAAGAAAAATCAGTAGGGTGTTTCACACCACGACATAATGAAAACATTTCTATATAGACAATAATATCATCATAACATCTTGCACTCGGCAAATTGCCAGAGCAATCCCCAGATTTAAGACATAGAATCTCTTCATTGATGAGAGAGAAGCAATACATTTTTTATAATAATAATAATTACATTTAATAGATTTTATGATTATTATTTATAAAACATAATAATAATAATAATAATGAGAAGTATTAATATAAATAACAAATAGTAATTATTATTATTACCAATATAGTTGTTAATATTAATGTTTCCTAATCATTTAAAAATATTTTTATGATTTCCGAATTTTATCAATTCACTACTATATATACCGCCTTTTAAAAGAGAAAAAAAGGGAATTTATAGTAATGATAATCTAAGCACTGTTAAAAGGGGTCCCTTTTATCAATGCTGAAAAAAGTTCTGATAAAGGTCACTTTTATGAGCATTGATAAAATAGATCTTTATCAGCCCTAAAAACCGTCAATAAAAGGGGCCTTTATCATTTATTTATTTATCACTGATAAAAGACCCCTTTTATCAGTGCTTTTTTTAGTGCTGATAAAATTCAACCCAATAATTTATTTTGAATTATTTTCCTTCAAATTAAAGCAGGAACCACACCCTTTTATCAGTGAAATATCCCCCTTTTAACAAGGCTAGTCCAGAATCCCCTAAACTTTAACAGTGCTACATATCCCTTCCCCCATTTAACAATGTTGTGAAACTGCTTCACCTTTCCCTGCACACTTGTGTCTTTGCTTGGTTTCGAAACTAAAAACTCAGAATACTCCTGCGCCTTTTCCACTCCACCATATTATTTTTTTCTCTATTTTTTGATATATCTATATATTGATATATATTTAATTACTTTTTTATCCTTATATATATATATACTTATATAAAATATGTTGTGTGTGTGTGTTTATACATACATATATATATATATATCTTTATATATTTGTGTGTGTTTATAAATATAATTATACATATTTGTATTTATATACATATATATTTGTGTGTGTTTATAAATATAATTATACATATTTGTGTATATATATATATATATATTTTTATATATGTGTGTGTTTGTAAATATAGTTATACATATTTATATACATATATATTTATATACATATGTATTATATATATATATAATATATATAATAATATATTATTTTTAATGATTTTTTTGAAATATACCCTTTATCAGCACGAGTATAAAGGTGTTGATATAGGGGGCCTTTATCAGTGCTTATAAAAAAGTGGTGATAAAGGGGGTCCCATTAATATTGCTAATAAAGGGGTACCTTTATTAGCACTAACATAGCGCTTATAAAAGGGTACTTTTAACAATGCTTCTTTTAGTGTTGTTAATAATACGCTTTATCAGAACATTTTTTCCCTAATAAGGATTCCCTATTTAGTAGTGCTTTTTTTAGTAGTGTTAATGGGTAGCGCTGCGTAAAGCCGTTTTTCTAGTAGTGAAATGTTTTTTATTAAAAAAACAATAATATAGTAGTTGGTTTTTGAATAATGTACAAGAAATGATATTAATAACATATTACATGTATCACACTAATCCACATCTGTTTACTAGGTGCTACTTCATGCCACAGCTAGGTGTATGTATAATTCATCCACTGTCATGTCTGTCAATTTCGATACTCCAGCATATGTAGCTCATTTGAAGCATCTCTAGCACATACCTCCACAACATCTTCTGTGAAAGATGGTGGATCAATAGTATCCCCACATATAACCTATCTTAGATCCAAGGATATTGGTTTCTAACTGAAACTCTCCCCAATATGTGAAGAATATGGATGTTGTGTAGTAGATATCTATGGATAATATGATAATAAAGTATGAAACACATACCAGTTAGCCTCTATCGGTACAGAAAAGTCTAACACTTTCAGAGTAGGCATCTATTTGTGGTTGTGTTTGTGCTTATGACTCTAGCTATGTATGTGACTCAAAGAAAATAAGAACTGGAAGAGCCCTACCACAAATCACACTACCAAAAATTTCCCCTTTAATAGTGCTCAAAAAGGCCTTTACTAATGCTAAAAAGCATTATTATTCGGAGTTCCATTAAAGGGTAGGCCCCTTTATTATCACTAAAACAATCACTAATTACGGTCTAACCTGTTGTAATGTATTATTTTTATAATATCACGTTGTAGTAATAACATGTACAAAAAACATGTAACCTGCGTATGAAAAATGTACAATTTTATTGAAATAAATTTGACATAATTAATACAAAAAAACACTACAATATGAATTTAAAAACAAATTGTATAATTAATTTTATAATTATCCACAAACATTTAAAAACATTAATGTTTCATCTTCTTTGGCTCTCATGATCCTCTCTCAAAAAAAAACCACCCATAATATTAGTTGCTGAAAAAATAACCTCAACTCAAGAAAAAGAATCCACATATATAAGAAAACATACATTATGTAACTAATACTATAAATTAATTAATTACACATTAATATGAAAGAATACATTAATAAAATGTTAATTTTAAATAAAAACACAAACTTTTAGTTATACCGGTCACATCGTGCATCATATTGAGGTGGATTTGATTCCTATATGTCCTAAATGACTAATGGATTGTTGAAAAAAAGTATCAAAATAATATGAATGTGATTTCTGGATTTTGAATATGTCACTTGTTATTTTTACTAATTTTAATTTCAAATTTAAATAAAGACTCCCTTGGAGTTATATTAGTGACACTATGCATCATATTGAGGTGCGACTGATTCTTACCCATTGTAAATTACATATGGATTGATGTTCTAAATAATAAAGAAAATCCAAATGTTCTTACTTAGTTTTTAGGACATCAGTTTTGTTTTTGACTATCATGTAATTGAAAACTACAAACAAGCATTTTGAGTCATACCAATCACGTTATTTTTCAGTTTTATGTGAGATTACTTCCTACACATCAAAAATGACTTATGAATCATTGTAATAAATTTTCATGGAAATTGGTGTGTGTTTGCTTTATTTTTAGTGTGTGACACATGTTTTGAATTGAAATGTCAATTTTAAACTAATAATAGAATATTTGAGTCCTACCTATCACAAAATGAATCGGATTGAGGTGTGCGTGATTCTGACACATCACAAATGACACATTGATCATTGTCCTAAATCATCCAGACAATCTGAATTTGTTTTCTCAGTATTCAGTATGTCAGTTGTTTCTTTTACTAAAATTAATGTAGGTTTTAAATAAAAAGACACACATGGAGTCATATTGGTCACACTTTGCATTGTATTTAGGTGAAGGTGATTCCTACATGTCAAAATTGACTTATGAATCTTTTTCCTGAAGTATTAAAATAATTAGAATGTTTTTATCATATTTCAGTACATCACTACATCTTTTTACTAATATTAAGGTTACTTATAAATAAAAAGGCACACATTGAGTTATATTGGTCACACCCTGTGTCAAATTAAGGTTAGGTTGATTCCTTCATGTTATAAATTTCTTTTTAATAATTTTATTAATGTATGAACACAATTTGAATTAATGTTTCTCTGTTATCAGTATGTCATTTGTTCTTTTTACTACAATTACTGTCAATATTAAATAAAAACACTCATTAAATCATATTGGTCATAATGGGTGTCAGATAATGTTGAGGCCTATTTATACACATCAAAAATTACATATGGATCGTTTTCCTAATGTATCAAAACTATCTGACTTCATTTTCTTGATTTTTAGTATGTCAGTTGTTCTTTTTTCTAAAATTAATGTCGATTTTAAATACAAAGACACACATTAAGTCATACTAGGCACACAATGTGTCAGATTGAGGATTGGTTGATTCTTATACATCAAAAATGTCTCATGGATCATTTTCTTAATGTATTAGAATAATACGAATGCGTTTTCATAGTTTTCACTATGTCACATGTTTATTTTATTAAAATCAATGAAAATTTAAAATAAATTGACACACATGGAATCATATAGGTCAAAAAAATGCATTGGATTGGGGTGAGCCTGGTTCCAACACTTAAAAAAGGAATTATGAATCATTTTCCTAAACTATCAAAATAATCTGAATGTGTTTGATCGGTTTTCAGTATGTCACTTGAACATTTTACTGAAATTAATGTAAATTTTAAATTAAAAGACACACTCTGAGTTATACCGGTCATAGTGTGCTTCATATTGAAGTGGGGTAAATTACTACACATAAAAAATGAGTCATGAGTTATTTTTATAAAGTATGAAAACAATAATAATGTGTTTTATTTATTTTCAGTATGCCACTTGTTCTTTTTACTAAAATTAATGTCAATTTTAAATAAAAAGACAAACTTAGAGTTATACTGGTTACACCATGAATCAGATTGAGCTGAGGTTGACTCATAGATTTTAAAAATTACTTATGAATAGTTTTACTAAAGTATAAAAATCATATGAAATAGTTTTCTTGTTTTTCAGTATTCCATTTGTTCTTTTTACTAAAATTAATGTCAATTTAAAATAAAAACACGCATTTAAAGTTATAATGGTGACATAATGCATCATATTGAGGTGTGTTTGATTACTACACCTTAAAAATGACTTATAGTTCATTTTTATGAAGTATTAAAACAATATGAATGCATTTACATGGTTTTCACTATGTGATGTATGATATTTACTAAAATTAATGCCAATTTTAAATATATAGACACACATTGAATTATATTAGTCACATCGTGTGTTATATTGAGGTGCGGATGATTTCTATATGTCAAAAATTACATATAGATACTTTTTATAAATTCTAAAAAAAATATGATTGTGTTTTCTCGCTTTTTATAATGCCAGTTTTCTTTTTTATTAAAATATCATTTGATATTAGAAACACACACATTGAGTCATAACAGTCACATCATGTATCGGTGTTATGTGGTATTTCTTCCTACACATCACAACCGAATTATGAATCATTTTCTTAAATTATCAATAAAATCTGATCATGTTTGATAGGTTTTTAGTGAGTTGCATGTTTGGAACTAAAATGTGAATTTTAAACTGATAATGGAATCTTTGAGTCATACCAATCACACTGTGCATTAGATTAAGGTTTTTTATTCCAATACCTAGAAAATTAATTTTGGATAATTTTTCTAAAGTATCAAAAAATATGAATTTGCTTTCTCAGTTTTTAGTATGTCCTTTTTTTCTTTTAACTAATATCAATGACAATTTAAAATAAAAATACACACTTAGAGTCATACTGGTCAAACCATGCATTGAATAATGGTGTGGTTGATTTCTATATGTTAGAAATTACTTAATGATTTTTTTACTAAATTATAAAATTAATCTAAATGTGTTTTCATATTTTAAAATAGTTCACTTCTTCTTTTTACTAAAATTAAAGTCGGTTTTTAATAAAAAGAAACAATTAGAGTTATACCGATGACATTGTGCATCATATTGAGGTGTCTTTTATTCCTACATGTCAAAAATGACTTATTGATCATTTTAATAAAGTACCAAATCAATATGAATGTGTTTACATTGTGTTTAGTATTTCATTTGCTCTTTTTACTAAAAATAATGTCAATTTTAAGTAAATAGACATAATTGGAATTATACTGGTCACACCATGCGTCATATTGGGGTGTGACTGATATCTACATGTAACAAATGACTTATGTATATTATTTTTAAATAATCTAAACAATCTAAATATTTTTTTTCAAATTTGAGTATGTTAGGTTTCATTTATATTCAAATTAGCGTTAATTTTAAATAAAAATATCCACTTTTATTCATACTGGTCAGATCATGTGTTAGATTGAGGTTTGGCCGATTCCTACACATTCCAAAGTCTAAAAAAATCTTATCTACCAATGTTACAATCATTTCTATCGAATTCCATTTCCGAACTGCCACCACTACATATTGACCTGATGTTCTTAGCTAAAAAATATTTTTTAGCTAAGAACATTGATTCAATATGTAGGGATAGAACTTAGTAAAAATAAATGAAATGGAAATCAAGGTAACATTGGTAGAAATAAAAATTTTATATCTTCTATGGCTTATTACAAATATTTGGAAGAAAAATAGGACTTCCAAAAAATCTGTTAAAAAACTAAATAATTATTAGGTAAAAATGATTACAAATTTAACTTTAAAATACAACATAAAATGATGACAAAATTAATTAAATAAATTTTATGAATTCACCTTTTTAGGATAGTTGTATGAATTCTTAACACATTTAATTTTTTTCATTATCTTAGTTGGTACCTCAATGTCTAGTCTCTCATGAGTATGAGCATCTTTGGACAAACCACCCCCACTCAAAAACAAAGAATCCACATATATAAATAAAGAATTCTTACTTGAGTAATACTAAAAATAAATAAATATAACATAAATATGAAAAAAAAATAATTATATGGATAGTGATTCAATTGTTCAAACATCAATATTACATCTATGATTGAGAAGTGGAGGGAACATAATTATATTCTTGAAACCATCATATAAACTGTTGATTATTTACATTTTATATCCATATTTCAGCCCTAGATGGATTCAAATGAATATGAATTTATTTTTGGGTTTGAACATATGAGGAAAGCATAATAGAATTATTCAAATCATAAATGTGGGTATGCTCTGGATCTGTAATATTGATTTTGAAAACACCTCTTCTGGAAATTACATCACCCACAAGCCACCCAATTCGATTAGATTTTGGTAGACAACTGATTTCAACAATAGATAGGTAGTCGGTACAGAATTCAATGGAATCATTAACTATATATCACTCTATAATACAACCCAATTCCCAACATCAATTTTTTAAATAACATTCCAAAATATTTATATATCGTTTAATGGGTTACATACATCTATAATATACAGGAACACATTGTCAAATCTCTCTCACCAAGTGAACCATCAAGTGAACCATCATAATAAAAAATTATATCAGGAAGAATATTACCAATTCAAATAATACGTCGGAAATTTCATTTTTTATAGTTGTCAATATTTTTGTGTATATCACATTTCTGAATATAGATTTCAAATATAAACACTGATTGGTTATTTTATTTCAAAAATTCTTTGAAAAAATGTAATGTAAAGCTATATGAATTATCTCTTATATCAAAACATTACAATCCTGTGATTTTAGAACATTTAAATTTAAAACAATTACTGACATAATATCCTTAATATTTTATAAATACCTCTTTATAACCTATAAATCATTCAAGTAGATGAAAACTGACATCTGTCATTCTTGGAAAGAGTGTAAGAAAGCTAGAGTTGGAAATGTTCATTTTTCACCCTTCTTCGGTGCCAAATTTTCTCATATTCTGATGTCAACCATGTCCAAACTAGCCTAAATTCTATCCATTGTTTTTTTGATTGTATTTAACAATGTGTCAATTACACTATGAAATTAATTTTTAATTCATAATTCAAAAAATCTAGAAAATGTATGTCGTACAAAAAATTCAATTATGGTAATTAAAAAAAAAGTGATCCCTTTTTTCAAATGATTTTCTTAAGGTTTTTCGAAAACTATTTAATTAAACTAGTATCCACATCTATTATTTTATTAAATAGTTGATCACATGTTCATGGAGACGGTTTTGTGAATTATTCTAAACCACAATGAATGAAGTTTCTAAGATCATTAATTATGTCATTAGGGTATAAATAATCCATTTCTTAGAAACCTTGTCTTTTTATGAATGTTTTGACCGAATTAAAAGTGTACCTTGTTCGCACATGGGACACTCTTAAGTTCCTTTAATTCTATATCTTTAATATTTTCCATATGTATAAAATCAATTTATCATCATATAAAACATGGATCTTAATGTGAAATCATAATTTTTGTAATAATCATACAACGTTACACCTGAATCCCCCAATAATTTCAAATCTTTGATCAATGGAACCAGATAAAGATAAATGTCATTACCTAGTTTTTTTTGTCCTGATTTAAGAATATATTATATAATTTATATATATTTCATGAATAACCATGGTAGAAAGATATAATTTACCAACATAAATGTCCACGTACTATGAGTGCTTCATTGAAAACCAAAAGGATTCTCTCCATCTATAGATAATGTAAGACGAATATTTCTCACCTCATTTCCAAATTCAGGATGCTCATGATCAATTCTCTACCCCTGAGGATTGTCCATTGGGCGATGAAGTTTCGCATCTTTATTTCATGTATCTGTGTTCTATGTCAATTACCTTGTAGTCTCTTTACTTTCATATAGGTTTATAAACCTTGGAATGATTTTAAATTACCATACAACTTTTATAGGACCTGATTCATCTTTCTTGTATCATGAAGCACCACACATTGGGAATTCTTTATCTGATTTGTGGTCCTTGTGAAATAGTACACAATAATTTGCAAAAACATGTATCAGAGATCATATACATAAAACATAACATTGATTTAGTATCATATGTTTGTCTAGGAAGCTCATTATCTTTTTGGAGCATACCATTCAAGAGAGAAAGTAATTCAGAAAACCTGAAATCACTCCATATGTTTCTAGATTTTAAATTATATTGTTTCATTATAGCTAAAAATACTATATATATAGTGCAACCAACATACAATGGAATCTATGGAATACTCTTTAACTACTCAAACAATTTTTTACAATCATGAAGTTCATCTTCAACTATCATTATCATTTCATCAATACAATATTCTACATTATTCTCATATATAATCACATCCTTGACACATTATTACTCATTGTGAAAACATGTAATCATATAAGGTGATCCATGTAATAAAATGTTATCCCAACCACTAGATACATTCTCTATTTCACCATGTCAATTCTAATATTTATAACTTTAATCAATTATGTGAAAAATCAAGTGTTCTTATAACTCTTATGGACTAAATATTCTTGAATATTAATGGGATAAACAAAGAAAAAGAATTTTAGAAGGGCAATGTGCATTGTCATTTATCAACTTGATGAATTATTTCACCCCATATTCATACTATTTTTTCATATGATTGGTATCCATCCATTCTCTATCCATATCCATCCTAATGGATTAAGTAATATTAATATTTAACAAAATAAATACACAAAATGGGTATTTTCAAATAAGGAGAACCCAAAATTTGAATGTTTCAAATAATTTTATCACCACTATCAAAAATTATTTCATAACAATTACTAGAGAAATTATATAAGATATAGGGTTTTCCATGGCCCTAAAAATTATAACATATGATTTTTAGGCCACTTAGTGAAGATAGTCTACAAAAATATTTAATATCATAATATCATAATGCATCAGTTCCATAAACAATTTCACCCATTTTTTAGTTGAAATATTTTCATCAAAAACCATTTACCCTAATATATATTTCTTTTGGTACTATATTAGCAGTCTCTCAATTAAATTCTTTACTAATCAGTATACCTGTACTAGAATGTGAATTTTTATTGGTAATAGATTTAATGTTAATGTTATCTTTTAAGTGAGGAAATTCATTTATTATTTTCATAAAAATATCACTTGTTTCAATTTTCACACCTAACCTAATCATTCCATTACAAATATAAAATAACCATGGTAAACCATCATCTCTTATTCTTCATTTGTTTTCCATGAATGTGTAGTGTTTTCAAATATTCTGTATATAAGTACTAAACTCCTAAAGCATTACAGATGACCCTAGACTAGACACATCAGGAATATTATAATTATTAGTGTCCTTTTAATGTATGTTTTATATAAATAATCAACATTTTATACATTATTATATTTTGAAACAACAAAAAAACATAAAAACATAGAATGGAACCAAGGTCCATATTACAGTGTATGTATCCTATTTGTATTATCCAAATTAACTCTACTTATTTTCACTAAATTATTAATACAACCATAAAAATAATAGAAGGTTGGTAGGAACCCATATTCAAATGAGATAAATTAATTATTTTCCATTATTTGATACATTAAACCATGGTAAATAATTTAGAATAAATTTATAGCATCTATTATAGTTGTTTTTTTATTTCTCTTTCAATGTTTCAGGACTATTCTGCATGCCCCTTTATTCCTCTTGTTTAAAACAAATTTCAATTCCTTAAATGAAACCAGTTTGTCAAACTCAAATGTAATATGATTGTATTGGGCTTCTATGTAAGTACTTGGTGGTTTTTTGAAAATAGTTTATAGAAGGTGTCAATTGGGATCTTTAGGTTTTAATTAATAACAATTTTTCTAAACCACTCTTTGAAATTAATTTTCAATTCAATGTCATTTTAAAACATCCCTTTTTCGGTTCCAAATGAGCCCTCAATAAAAAATTTCAAAACCTATTTTTGAAGCGTCCATTGCAGACCATTTTGAAAACAAATATCATTTTAAAATCACTCTTAAAATAGGAAAAACCAAACATTGAATTGAAATTCCAATCGCATTGAAACTATAAGAATCAAACATTATAAAACACACATGAAAATCACAAACATAGACCTCACAAGCATAAAAAATAAATTTATCAATAAACTCATCAAAATCCCTAAAAAATTAAAATTACAACCAGGAATGATCTTTAATATTCAAATAAATTCACATAAAACATTATCAAATTTAAAAATATCAATTTTGTCAATTTTTATGAAATCTATCTCAACCATTTTATCAGTTTATTTTTCAAATGTTGGTTCTTTGGGGTTTAAATTCATTGGAACGCCTCTCTAAAATTGAATATTAAAATAACAATCTATAATTTTCCATATACAAGTCCACTAAAATCTGTTAAATATGACACTTTTTAAGATAACCCATTTTAGAAACATCAATCATAATAGGGCATGATGATAAAAGAAAATGGAATGGAAACACATACTTTAATCCATTGAAATTTAAAGTTGAGCTGTTAAAATACCCCCTAGTTGATGTTAATCAATGCATGAATCCAAAGAAACTTCATATTCGACAAAAAAATTAAAAATTCTCCATTCTATCACGAACCTTTAATGAGATTTTCTGTCACAATAAACCAATTCTCCAATTATATAATCCTGACCTATATACCAGCTCGAACAACTGACATCTTTCAAACTATATTATTACATAATTGTTTTTGATAAATATACATAATAACACAGTAACAAAAATTTATAGTTATAATATTTTAGTAAATTTAGTATCATACAAAATTAGAAATTCAAAATAGGCCCACGACACATAGGGTTCTGGTTATAGGTAGGAAAGGGATGGTGTACGGCTAAAAATTTTGACTGATTAAACATGAGTTAATGTGGGTTGAACCAATACGGGTGTAGAACAGTATTTTGGAGGATGAATTTTGATAAGGTTGTTGCATCCGAGTTCTCTAGAAAAAATGAGGTCAAGGGGTATCTTTGATGCATCTAGTTGGCCTAGTTGGGGATATCATGAAAAAAATCTCAAGACAAAATCGCACACCTTAGAGATATAATGATTTGTTGATAATGAGTGGAGAGGGTTCGGTTAGGAGTGATGACAGTTGTGATGGGGATGATGACGAAGACGATAAGGGTAGGGAGCAATGATAGGGAGAGCTATGGCGGCCGAACTATGTTTTCGTGAAACCTTGAACATGCGAGGAGGGAGAATATATTAGGATTTAATTTATAAAAACCCAAAAGGGTTTTATCATTGCCTTCCAGAAAGCAATGATAAAATGTATCTTTATCCGTGCTAAAATTCTAGCACCGATAAATAATGATTTTGTCAGAACTTTTTTAGCACTGATAAAGTGGAATCTTTATTTTCGCTAAAAAGTGCTGTTAAAGATCTAAATAAATAAATATATTAATTATTTAAATCTATTTTTTATAAATTTATAAATGTTTTTATATAAATATATATTTTTATATTTTTATATATATTTATCAAATTATAAATATAATAAATATATTTATAATTTGAATATATTTATAATTTAAATATATCTATTATTATTTTATCTATATTTTAATATAATTATAAACAAATATATATATATATATTTATATGATTATATATATTTTTAGTAATAGATAAATATGTTTATAAAATTATAGTAAATAAAATTATTATATGAATATATTTATTGTTATTTTAAAATTATTTAAATATTTATTTATTTCCAATTATAATTATAAATAAATATATTTAAAAATATATCTATATAATTATAAATATATTTATATAATAATATCTCATGGCCCACATTTTGATATATTTATATAATAACATATACTTCAATCAATATATAAATATATATAAAAATATATTTATTAATATAATAACTATATTTATTATTTAAATATATTTATTATAATCTATTAATTATTTTAATATTTATATTTATATTTTTTATTATAGTTATAACTAAATATATTTAAAATTATTTATAAATATTAGGTGTTTTGGGGTACAATTACATTAAACACACACACACACACAATACACACAGTTCAGAAAGGAAGGTTATAGCCCCCCTAAAGGATAACCCACCCATCAAGCCTTATTTATGTAGTACATGGCCCGAAGGCCTCATGGGCACAAAGCCCATTACATTGACTGAAGGCCCAATACATCGCCATACCCGCATATAGCCTACATCATCACCTTCCATTGTCCCTGTTTGGCTAAGTCATGCTCGTGTTACCGCCCACTAGTGGAAATTTTCTTCTCCCTGGATTTGAACCTGGGTTTGATGTAGGATTACAAAGAGTCTTAACCACTCGTTTAAGCCCCCAAATGAATTTAAAATTATTTATAAATAATTTTTTAATCATAATTATAATAAATATATTTACTTTTTAAATATATTTAATATAATTTAATAATTATTTACAAACATATTTATATATTTATTATTATAATTTTAAATAAATATTTTTAAAAATTATTTATATATAATTATAAATAAATTATTAGAAATATATATATATATATATATATATATATATATATATATATATTAATATATAATTATAAATATACTAAATATATTTATTATAATTTTATAATTATTTAAATAAATATATATAATTATTAATATTTATAATATCATAATAAATATATTTATAATATTTATAATTTTATAATTATGTATAATAAATATATTCTTTGTAATTTTATAATTATGTAAATTTAATTATATTTATTTATAATTATAAATATTTTTATATATTTATAAATATTTGTATATATTTATAAAAATATTTATATAATTATTTATATTTATAAAGTTATAAATATACTAAATGTATTTATTATAATTTATAATTATTTAAATAAATAAATATATTTCTACATAATTATAATTATAAATAAATATATTTATATAGTTATAAATATATTTATAAATATATTTATTTGCATATATATTTATTAATATATATATATATAATTATAATAAATGTATATATTATAATTTAAAAAAAATTAAATAAATATATATATATAGTCATAATAATTATTATAAATAAATATATTTAAAATATATTTATATATAAATAAAAATTTATTATTACAAATATAATAAATATATTTTTATTTAAATATATTTATTGTACCAGGAATGTTCAGGTACCGAGCGTACATGGCTCTAAAGAATTATTAATAAAAATAAATGTACAACATACAAAACTTGTGGCACACCAAGCACCACCCCAACATGTAAGTGTCAAGACCAAACCGCCTGAAACAACAATGGGGAGATCCCATCAAAAAATTTCACACATGGCCCATAATTCCCTTATTTACAACACCACAACCCCTTTAAAATTAAATCCAGCCCCATAGACCAATTTTTTTACCCCATGGGGACAATTCTTCATTGAAAACTGTAGGATGCCAAACCAAAAATTTTGTCCAATCATAAGCTTTTCTAAAGGACATTGAGCGCCACAAATTGATCAATATCAATAGCAGCCTCATGAACTAGGGTTGGTGTGTCATCAGATGCTTCTCATAAATTATGTCACACTTGATAAAAGGTTATAATTTTATCAGTGCATTCTTCTTAGTGCTAATAAAAGCTGACGTATGCCTTACACTGATTTGTGGTAGTGTTAGGATTTATCCAACATTGAGTTTTATCATCACTAAACATAAAATTATTGACCAAAGGGTAACCTTTATCAATGTTGGTTAAAATCCCTAATAAAGGTAACTTTTATCAGTGCTAAAAAATCCTAGATAAAGGCTACACTTTATCAGCACTTTTTTAGCAATTATAAATGTTAAACATTATCAACTCTTTTCTTAGTGGGAATAAATTTTTTTAATAAAAATATTTTTAGAAAGGCAAACTTAATGATTCGACATGGTCTCTTTGAAGCATCGCTCTCTACGAATTTATGAGTGGAACTTCAACTTCAATCTACTTAAAGTGAAGATCTCATTATCTCAAGTATGGGTTACGATCATTAGGCTGAACAATATCCTATGGAACCTAGATATCTGATTTTATATCACCACTCCATTTGAAAATACTATAAAATGGACAAAAAACTGATATGGATCGTTATGGTCACATAACATGAATTCTTATAGAGGTCAATCTCTTTCAGACTCTTAGAAACAAAGTAATCCATTCCACTAATTCTAATGAACTGGATCTCTGAACTGTTGATGAGAAATTGTCATCTTTTGGCTCTGAATTCAAGATCATATGACACTCTTTGGACTCCTGTAGAAGGCCCACAATTTTTTCATTTTTCTTGAAAAATGGGAATTATCACACTGCCAATTGGATGAGGTATAGAAAATTTGTTAAAGGAATTGGTGACCCTATAATTGGACCAGGTGAAATGGGAATGGATGTTTCTCATCGCAGACAAAAGTATGACTCTCATTCATCTAACATGAAGACTATTAATCCTATTTTTTCAGGTGGAGGTTAAGAAGATAATGATTATAGTATGTCTCATGTTGAAGCATAAAGGGAATCTATTGGATGTACAATTTCATCTAGATTATACTGGGACCACATGCCTTGTAGAGACAAATCATTTGTTAATTATGGGGTTTGATTCAAGGAATACTTGGTTATGAGTCCTTTGACTGAGGGTACTAGTATCCCAACTCTATTGACTCATGTTGGGGATATAGATTTCATGGTGAAGGAGGATAGTTTTACAAATAATTTTGAGTTCGTGAATGGTATCATTGTTACAGACACAAATGGTGCTAATAAGGTAGGAAATGGTTAACAAGTAATGGTGGAAAACAATGAGATAGATCCCGTATATGAGCAAGATATCAATGAAATTCCTTTATAGGATGAGGTTGATGAACTCATTGCATAGTAATAAATTAATAAATCAAGAAATTGTAAAGGTAATCATATTGTTGATTCATCTATGTGTTTCAACAACAAAAAGGTGGAATCTATGTCTCAACCCAATGATAAACTAGCTAGCACACTCGTGTTTAAGCAGGAGGAAGTGAGGATATCACCCTCCCTCGGCATGTATAAAATAGTTTTCACTAGTAAGGAAGAGGATTTTAATCCTAGTAAACCATCATCAAATGTGATTGAAATTGATGACGAGGTCTTCCAAATGGTCCCCTCTAAAAATACTGGACTGTCTTCTGGACCTAGTCTAGAATTGATGAATTCTCAAATAGAGTCTACATCACACACTCATAAATAAGGAAATGTCATAACATGATACTTTCCTCTTCAATTTACTATGCTTTGAGGAAATATTATCATTCATTTGGTTTTTCATTTGAGAAAGATTTGAATCTATGGTTGCCCAAAATAACAAAATAAGAATTCTAGCTATGATCATGGAAGGTTAAGTTTACCAAGTGCTCTTTAAAAAGAGGATACTGAGTGGATTGTCTCGTTGATTGAATTCATTCATGCAAAGATAAAATAAGAAACCTTTGGTTTCAAGGAATACCTTACATCAGAAAAATAATTAACCATAAACATGGTGAAAATATTTCAATGTAAATCAGAGTTAAACATTAGTGATTTTTTTGGAAATAAAATACTTTCTTTGTCTCAGAATATGTTGTCAATTTATCATCAAATGATGAACATAAGAACCCATAGGAACCTAAATTATAGAGTCGAGGACATCATCCTCGGAGCTTAAGCAAGTTTCCTAGGAACGTGTGTTTGAAAATATTTCATTAGCATGCAATAATCATTTCAATTTGGGTATTTCTTGACCTTTTGTACTCACCCATCCTCTTGTACTTTATTTATTAGGTTATCTAGAGTCCATGCCTCATATTTATAAAAAATTATTAATATCAATTATTTATTGTTAATATGTGATATTTGAACTTATATAATTATATTAATGTATGTGTGCATATATATCTAGGCATTATGTTGTGTATTTGTGTGTCTTGTGTATGTGTATATATAGATGTTGTACATGTACAAATGTATGTATGTTTATGTATATATATGTGCACATGTATGTGGGAATTACACACATATATAACATGTGTACATGTGTATGTTTGGAACATACGTAAATAGTTAATTATAAAATTATAAAATTATATATAATGTTTTTATAAAATTATTTATAAAACTATAATAAATATATTTAAATTTTAAATATATTTATTACATTTAAAATTATATATATTTATATATTAATAAATATATATAATTATACAAATATGTTTATGAATATATAATAAAATTATTAATATATTATTTTTAATTTTAATTTTAAAAAATTAAATATATTAAAATTGTTATAAAATTATAGTGAATGAATTTAAAAAATAAATATATTTATTATATTGATCATTATATATAGTTATATAAATATATATAATTATATCAATCTAATGGGACATACTTCAACTTGTGATATGAGCCCATCCGTGGCATCTATGTGGTTGGGGATCTGTGGTTCGATCCATACCACACCCTAATTTGTGGGGTGGGCCTTTAAAATCCATGAATGCAGTGATCGTGGAAGGTATTTGATGTTGGTAATGGGTGTCGGCATTCCAAAATAGTGGTGATGTTGATTAGGTGGCTCCCTGAGAACGGTGAATGGGCGATGTGAGGATTGTCAAAGATATGCAGTGGGCTGCAAATGATGGTATTGTGGGTGTATTTTGAGATGGAGGTGATGGTGTGGGCCTCATCGGATATGCGGTGGGTCCCAATGGAAGACAATGTGGGCCTTAAAGAAGATGGATGTAGTGGGTCCCGATGGAGACTGTTGGTGGTGCATTCCCTATCGGAGACAGATGCAGTGAGGTTCTTGAACCTTGGTGCCAATGAGGGATACATGTGTGGGAATCAGATAGAATCAGTCAAATATGCTGCAAAGGGCCTCACTGCAAGAGTTGTGATGTTGAAATTAGTGGAAGTTAGTGTGGTTTTATAGCCTGAAATACCGATGTGTGATAACATTAGTGACACATATACAATGGATGGATGAAAAGAAACAAGGGTCATGTATTAGGATTCATGTACACTATGATTTCAGGTCGTCAATATTATAAATAAATAAGACTTTATTGTAGGGTTGTCCCCTTGGGGGGTTATGGCCTTCTTTTTCGGCCTGTGTGTGAGGTGTGTGAGATTTTGTAATTGTGTCCCCAAAAACCTAATATATATAATTATTAAAATATATTTATAATTGTATAAAAATATTTATTTATGAATATTTATATAATTATATATATATATATATATATTAAAAAGGTCAGGGAAAATTACCTTTTATTTAATTAAAAGAAACGTTAGAATAAAGATAATGAAATATGGGATGAGAAAATATATTACTACCCTCCTCAAAAACAGTAACATACCAAGCATTTTATTTATTTTTATCCAAATCTTTCATTATTTTTCCTACAAGGTATTCCATTAAATTCCTCAAAGATGTCTGCATCAATGACCCCTAGTATAATACCCCTATCACTTTCCTCTTGATGGATTAGGTTTTCAATTTCAGAACCATCTGAATCAGTATCCCGAAGATGTGTTTCCTCCTTCTTAGTAGCCAAATCAGTATGGTCTCATCCTCTTCCAAAACTATTTGGGTGACTTCCATATTTCCATTAATTGAATTGTTTTTAATTCCCTTCCACTTCACCCTCCTCTACTTAATATTTTTCTATCTCTATTTAGGTTAACTCCATAAGAAGCGGTGAACTCTCTAAATCAGCATTCTCAGCCTTTGACTATTCCTCCTTACTCATAAATGGATCATTATCCAATTTCCCTTTAGTGGATATATCTATATTAGTATGAACATACATTAACTCAATAACTACCTTTAATCAAGTCATTAGATACCATTTGAAGCTACATGTGATAAGACTGCAACTTCTGGGGAGTGACTTGATTTTTTCTAGCCACCTTCTTCAAACATGATGCATTAATTTCCTATGTAATTTTGAAATAAGATCCATTTATATCATAAGAATGGTAAGAAACATCCCGAATTTATTAATAAAATGAAACCAAAACTATGACCCCAAATTTATTAATAAATGGAAAAATTTACAATGAGGAATGCATGTCAAACAATGCATAAAATGCCCACATCTAAAGAAAAAACATCGTAATACAGTAATAAAATCTCAGCATGTAACTATATATCCCAAATCCCTTAGTTATATCTTCCTCTTACCATTTGATTATTACCTCTATATCATGTTGTGGCCCTTTTTAGGGCCTCATATCTTTCATTCAATTACTATATCAAGAAGTCCCTCTATAGTGGAGAAAATTGTGAATTTCCAAGATTGATCCCGAAATTCCATATCTGGATTGTATTAGAATCCATCTTAAATGTTTATTGATAAATAATTAAGAACTATTAAATAGTCAATGAAACTAAATACATCTGTTTACATTATAGAAAAATGAATTCATGTTGAAAAAAACCATTTTCCCTTGCTTGATGAGGCCTTCAGTGGGACTTTCTATTTTTTAGTTCTTCAATGGTATGATATTAGATTTGTTTTAATGTGCAATAATACATTTCTCATCTAATTCATTTCCCAATGATACAAATGGATTTTTAAATAGGTTAGTAAAATGGGGTGGTAAAGACCACCCCATGTTCACCAGAGTCTGGGACTATTTCCCTTGCAAATGAATTTTAGCATCCTGATTAACAATACCAGTAAAACCCATTCCAATCAACTATTCTTGGTCATTGTTTTGAACATCCATGAAAATTGGCTGAACCATCCCCTGATATTCTTCGATTTTTAAGGTTTTATTATAGGTGATCAATTGAAATCCTTCAACATCACTGATGATGGATTTTTTTTTTGGAAAAATAGCCTTTGTAACTTCTCCTTGCTGGGTCCTATATAGAATTGAATTTGGATAAAGTATAACTAGTTCCAAATATATAATTAGAAGAAGACCCTTTCATATAATAGATAGAATATGGAGGGACAAAATCTTCGCTCTACATACCTTTATTGTCAATTTACTTCATTAAATTTCTTTCTAGAAAAATCTTCTCATCAACTTCCTCTTGAATAGCCCTTTCATCATCCATATGACCACCCTCCTGTGAATACTAGTCACCAAAACCATTTTTCCAAATTAAGTAATATATAAAATATACCTATTTATTGCTATATCATCAAGAGAATATCCCTTCTTATATTAGATATAATATAGAATGAAAAAATCTACCTTCTTCTTTCTGTTATTGTCAATTGACTTTAGTAGATTCCTCTAAATAAAATTATACTCATTAACTTCTTCATGAATATTCCATTAATCATCCTCCTAATCTTCCTCTTAGGAATTCCAGTCACCAGCACAATTTTACCTAATTAGAGAATCCATAAAGTAAAGTTACTCAACTGGGAAATTATCCCATGATTGACTTCGTGCAGCTAAATTCCATTAAATTCCTTTAGAAGGATTTTTATTCAAAAAAAATCATTGTAAAAACCATTATCAGAGAGAAAAAGTTTCATGTTACCATCAAACTGCTCCTGCATTCTCTTTTTTGAAGGGATTGGTTCAATATAGACATTCTCAGCCGCTCGAGTAACCTTTTCTCAGGCATTCTATGGTCAATTGATATAGTGACCCTACTTTTTCTTACATATATATTACATCATTATAAAATATTAAAAACATAACATCATTAAGAAACTATGATCCAAAGGATTTGTGTCTTCTGAAATATAGGACCATACATAGCATTTCCAAAAATAAAACATAAACATTTATTTATTTCCATCATCTATGGATTCTTATTTTCCCTTATTTTCTCCTTAGTACATTTAATCACCTAAGGATATAAATAAAGTAAATGGGTGAGGTAAAATACTAGTAACAATATAGATAAGAACATTAATCAATATAACATGGGGTGAGCATAATCAATGTCATCATAACATAGGCATATGATCATAATCATAAGAGCAATCATTAAATAAAAACACAAAATTTGGAAATGAAAAAAAACATAATTCCTTAGTGGTCAACTACCACACATAAATCACTTTATCTCATGTGATACATCACAGTACCTAATGCATTAGAGTACTATATAATTTTTGGTGTACCCATCATATCATATCAATCACATGTGCTGTATAATTTTTAGTGCACCTGTCACATCATAACATTTACATTATCATGCATACCACAAAAAACATATATCAATCTTGGACATAAAATAACCATTGTAAAGAAATGAGTTTCATTTAATAAATCCTAAATTCATGAATAAACGTTTATGTTCTCAAAATAAAGAGGGAATAACATACTTGGTATATGAATCATCAATTTTTAGTGAAGAAGAAACAATATCATCAGAAGTAAAATATGTGTTTTTAAAAATAAGAGTTATTTTGGAAAAATATTTTCATTATTCATAAAACCATATTGGTAACATATATATCTGAGAAAAGATAATATAATTATGAATAAATGACATTTAAGGAACATTAATTGAATATACATACTAAATAATTAATTACGAGCACATAATATTATCTTATAATTATAATAAAAAAATATTAATTTATGAATACATTTTATGATTAAATATTTAATTTTGAATTATTAAATTAATTATAAAATTTAGTTAAATACTAATGAATTAAAAAAATATGAACACTTAATTTATCAATTTTGAAAAATTTATTTACTTACTACATGAAATAAATATTTCCAATTTTTATTCATAATATACCTAAATTTTATCCATACTTTCAAAGGTTGTGTTATTATTCTATTGGACATATTTCTATTCCTAAGGGTCATTTTACTATTCTAAAGTCAAAGTCACTATTTCATCAGTATATGTTCTATAATTTCAAGAAATACATATTATTATATTCATATCATTTATAACATTTCTATTGTGTTATCTATGTAATATTTTGTGATGAAATTATTATAATAAGGGTGAAAATCTATTGATAAAAGTTTGGGTTGTTACATTCATCACTCCTTTGGAAGTTTTCACCCTCAAAATTTTGTATAAAAAATTAGGTAGGGGAATTATCCTTCATCGACTCCTCTAGTTCCCATGTTGCTTCTTCAAACTTATGGTTCATCCAAAACATTGTGACAAGGTGGGTTGTATTTTTGTTTAGAACCAGATTTCCCAGGTCCTAAATCATTACTAGATTCTCTATATAAGAGAAATTATCTTCTAATTATAACAAATCTGAGTTTAGAACATTTGAGAGATCTGGTATGTAATTTCTCATTTGAGATACATGGAATATGTCATGAATTTGATCTATAATTAGTAGAAGTAAAAATAGATAGGACACTCCTCCTATGAAATAAAGCATCTCAAATGGGAAAATGTACTTTGTTATAATTTTACATTTCTTTCCTAAATATATGACTATATTCCATGGTTATATTCAAAGGAATAATTTATCTCCAACATCAAACTCCAAGTCCCATTGAGGATTGAATGCATAGCTCTTTTGTCGACTCTGAGTAGATCTGATATTTTGCTGGATGGCTTGAACCTTATTTGTCAATTTATGTATAATATGAAGTCTAGGATTTTTTCCTTCGCCCAATTTATCCCAATAGGTTAGAGTTCTACATCACATTCAATATAGAGATTCATATAGATCCATATGAATACTCAAGTGGATGTTATTGTTGTATGAGAACTCAACCAATGGTAGATATTGATCCCATCCACCTCAGAATTCTATTGATAAGGCACTTAGTATTTCTTCGAGAGTCTAAATAGTCCATTTTGATTAGCTCTCCATTTAGGGGTGATAGTTTGTGATGAAATTTAATTCCTTACTCAAGGAATTTGAGACTTATACATAATTTATATGTGAACCATGGATTACAATCAGAGATGATTGAAAGTGGTACCCCATGTAGCCTCACCACTTATTTCACATATATCCTAGAAATTGTTTTGAGTTAGAAATGTACATGCATAGAAATAAAGTTGTAATTCATGGTGACCTGGTACACCACAACCCATATTTCATTGTTTCCAATGGATGTCTTTGGGAGACATGTAACGATGTTCATGGTGACATTCTCTCATTTTCACATGGGTATAGAAGATGGTTGTATCATCCCTTTGGAATTCATTCACTCTGATTTAAATTGTAGATATATCAAGCACCTTGATATATACTTAGAAATCTACTTCTTCATCTTATCCCCTCAGAAGCATTCTCAGAGATCACAGTATATCTTGGTGCTACCATGATGAACGGAGAAAGGCGAGCTATGTGCATTATCAAATAGATCCCTCTTTATCCCAGGTGACTAAGTCACACAAAGGCTTGTTCCAAACCAAATCATAATATAATAATCGATATTGAACTCTTTTAATTTTCATTCCTTTACTTCATTCACCATCTTTGGTAACTCTAGATCAACCCTTTAAGACTCCTTAGTCTTATCTTGGATAGATTGTTGGGAAATCATTTGGAAAGAGTTAGATGTATTCCATACCATTATGATTTTCAAATATATAATTTAATTTCCAATAATATCAATTTATTCTCAATCCGTTGCATGGATTGAGTAGCATGTTCTTTTCTACTAAGAGCATTGGCTGCCTTGTTTGCCTTACCATGATGATAGTGAATAGAGAAATAATAGTCTTTTATTTGCTCTAACCATCTCCATTGATTCATGATGATCTATTTTTGTGTGAATATATAATTTAGGATCTTTTGATCTATATATATGTCACACTTGCCACTATATAGGTAGTGATGCCAGTTGTTCAAGGAAAAATCATAGCTTCTAGCTCTAGATCATTTTCCAGGTAGTTATACTCATGGATATTCAACTACTGTGAGTTTCATGATATCACTTTGTCATTATATATAAATACACAACCCAATAATTTCAATGAATCATCATTATATATCAGAAACATTTATACATTTGTTGGTAATGTGAGTACAGGTGCAGTGATTGGCCTCTTATTTATCTCCTTGATTCTTTACTCGCATTCTTCTATCCAGACATACTTCACCCCTTTCATTATTAACTATGTTAGCAGGCTTTATAATTATGATAAATTTATCACAAAACATTTTTAGTACCATATTATGCTATGAGAACTACGGATTTCTCCGATACTAGAGGGTCTGGTCCATTCCTCAATTTCCTTTGTTTTTTAAGGGTCCAAATAAAATCCCTCACTTTTGATCACATGTCCCAATAATGTGACTTTAAGTATCCTAAAGTCACACTTGATGATCATTCCTTACATCTTTCCTTCCTTAATTTTTCTAACATAAGCCTTATATTTTCTTCATATTCCAAATTGACCTTGGATTTGATGAGAATATCATCGATAAATACAACCACAATGTTTCCAATTTAATGTCTAAAGACTTTCGGCATAAAATCCATGAAGATTTCTAGGGTATTAGTAATTCCTAATGGAATCACTAGAAAATCATAGTTCTCATACCTTGCATGGATTGTAGTCTTCATAATATCTTCCTTATTCACCATTAGATGATGATATCTAGAATGAAGATCCACCATTGAGAAGTAATAAGCCCTTTGTAGCTGATTTAACAAGTCATCAATCCTTTGAAGATGATACTTTTTATTTATGGTGATCCTGTGGAGATCCTGGTACTCGATACACGACCACATTGATCCATCATTTTTCTTTAAAAATAGATCTGGCTCACCCCATGGAGATGCACTAGGGCATATGAACCCTTTGTATAAATGCCCATGCATCTACTTCTTTAACTCCTCCAGTTCAATTAGGGCCATCCTAAAGGGGTATTTTGAGATAGGAGTAGCTATGGGTATGAGTTATATTGAGAACTCTACCTCAAAAATGGGTGAATTCCATGCAACTATTCAAGAAATGAATAATTGCATTCCCTCACAATTGTAATTACCCCTAGGTTAATACCTTTCATTGACTCAACCAACTGATTGAGGTACGCTTCTTCACATGGAATCAACACCCACGCTGTTTGAGTATTTTCTAAAGGACATTCATGATCTTCCTTTAATACGTAGAGGAGCGTGGGACGGTTCAAAATATGAAAAGATATTTCATTTTCCAAACAGTTTATGTGTTCTCTATATAATGATTTCTAATCCATTCCACTATGGTATCAACTTCCATGAAGGTAAGTATCACAATATTTTATGGGATAATATTACTACATATGACAATAGGAGAAGATTCCAACACATGGGTTTCAACGAGCACACAACTAAGTGTTTTTATGGATATCTCTACTTAAAGGTTTTAGGGATTTGATTCAATTGTTCTAGAAAAAATCCAATATATAAAGGAATGTGTAAAAGCATAATCAAATAATACTTTTTCCATTCTCGAGTTAATAGTATGTGTACATTCTATCACATCATTTTATTGCTACACTTTAGTAGTAGTGATAGAATAATCCTTACCTTCTTCCATTGACATTGGTGGCTAATGATGCTAATTATCCTCGAGGACTCGAGGTTTAGTGCACTGGATTGAATAGTTCCCTTTCTCCTTATATTTGTAGCATTTGACCATGGGTGGTGCTATCCATTCCTCCATTGTATCGATTAACTTATTTATTTCTCATTGAAATTCATGAGCTTAGTGGCCTTCTCTCCCAGACTTATAGCATTTCCACATCCCATTGTTGTAGTTCCCATGATAGTTCTTCCCACATTTTAGACATGGGGGTGGTTGGAAATTCATTCATCCTTTTTCATTATATCTCATTGTTTTAAACTACATATAAGTCCCTATCATTAAACATTACTTAATATTGAATTAAGTCAACAATTTTACTTTTATTCACATCAAGGATATTTTTAGGTTTAGAGATTTAAAGAATTATGATATAACTCTTACATAACAACTTAAATATTACAAAGTATACACTTCTAATCACTATCCATAATTTTTATAAAACAAAAAAAACATTTAAAAAGAAACATAGATTTTTATCATGTTAAAATCTCATAAAATTTCCTTGATCCCATCCTTGACTATATTATTCTTTAAATCTTTTGAAAATCATTTCAAAACATGAGATGAGTATAAAAATCATAGTAAGGGATACACAAAGAAGGAAAACTGTTAGTCTTGCAAAAACATGTAAACCATGAATAGTTTATCATAATGTAATACATTCCACTTTCAATAAGTTGTAATTACACTTCACTAAATATAATCTCACTTCTGGACATTTTAATAATAAAACATATTACATTAAAACTGATAGAAATCAACATATAACATATAAAGGTAACTTGGGACATAATAATACTTAAATAGAATAACCATATGATCGACTTCTACATATATCACTCATACATATGGAATTACCATATGGAGAACATCCATAACCAATTAATTTGATTCTATAATGTAACCAAACATCCTTGGTTGATCATGGAACTACTTGTCTTTGGTGTATCATGTAACCATCCTTCATTGGTTAATAATGTTACCATCCGTCAAATGCCCGAGTACTATTATATAATCATAACACATATAATATTGGAATTATCATCATTTCACTAATAAAATTTCATTTTTAATCAAAATAAATAATCTGATGATATTTAAATAATCATCCCACTATCAAAACCATTTTCAATATCAAAACACCCAAAAATGGAATACGCTATTTTTTCACATTTTAAAAGCATTAATCCTTATAAAAGAAAACAAGTATCAAATAATGGTTATAGAAGTGGATATAGTCACTACATATGTTAAAAAAAATTCCTTTTGAAATCCATTGAGTTAAATTAAAATTCAAATGGTTTGATTATACACCTTATAAAAGAAGGAGGTGTATAACATCAAAATATACCTCTATGAAAGGAGATTAAGACAGAGTCCTTTACCTTTTGTTTGATTCGTCATGTATGTTACTTGTTCTTCCTGAATAATAAACATAGGTTAATTTATACATGCTTAAGAAACCTTTTGAAGTTTATTATTCCCTTTATTTCACTAATTTAATATTTTATAACAATTACTTAATTATTTATGTTCATGTTGTATGTTTTGTAGATATTCATCAATTCAGTAAAAAATGAACATGGTTGGATGTCCCGAGTCAATGTGGTCATAAGTCCATAATTTCTAAATAAATATTAATGAAATTATTATCATTTTTATATAAAAATTATTCCTTAAACAATGAATTGTGGTTATAAAAAATTAACAACTTCATATTCCTGGAGACAGTGAACCGTACGTAAGAATGAGTAACGTTTTCCATTTTTCATTAATCATTAAGGAATTAAGTTAATTATTTTTTTTAAATTTCAATAATGATAATACAATAATTAATATAATATCAATAATTTAAATATATTTTTATTTATATCATACAAGTGATACAAAGAATAAAAATGAGTCACATCACTTCCTGTAGGTGACAGTTCACACATACGCACGAATGATATTATCATATTTATATACATCATAAGTAAGAACCTAATTGGTATATTTATATCATAAAATTATTAGTATATCATGAATAAAAAATATTAACATTAAGTCCATTATTATAAACAATCATGGGATACATTTATGAAAAACAAATTAGATTGGTTCGTGGAGGTGATAGTCCACACATACACACAAATGATTAATTCATTTTTAATGTAATGGAAGTGAATATTGATTTAGTTGATGATATTAAAATAATAAAATCTTAGTATATTTAGGATACTAGAGTTATAATTTCTTCATGTATGAAGGATATTTAAAGAATGTGTAAGAACAAATAAAATAGAAACACTTAAAGAAAAATATTCTTCTTCTCCGGTTGATCACCTTTGAACAACACCTTAACATCTATAAGGAGGTTTTTATGAATAAAATAAAGTCCCAAGAATGTGGGGAGGGATTCTAGGCAGTTATTTGGGATGATATGTTCCAAACTAAAAGGTTTTGGAAGTGCGGTTAATTGAGGGGAATGAGTACCTTTTTATAGGAGAGGGGATGGGCACCCATGGAATTATTAAAAGTATGAAATTAATATAAATTTAATTTTCATTAAAAATGGGTCAAAATTAATTTAGATAAAATATAAGTTAATTATATGTCTATGAGTAATCATAAAATAATAATTAGAATAGTTTTGGATATTTTTTAATCCTTATAATTTTGTTTTACCCCCTATTTACACATACCAATTTATCAAGTCTTTTACACTTTGAGAGGTAAAATAATTAACAAATAATACTAAATGACAAATTAATGAGTCATTAATGAAAGGATTAGATTATTCTAATTTTTTTGTCAAATCGTGTATTTTTTAAAAAAATTATATCATTTTATTAAATATTTTATATTTTAAAATATTAATTATGTAAATTGTGACACTATTCATTACATGATTTGTTTAAAAACTCATAACTTGATTCCTTAGAGAAAACAACATTAAATAAATACTTACATGTCATATTTATCCATAAAATTAAAGGATGGAATCAAATAGTTCATATTATACTTATTTTATTAATATTAATATTGTTTATTTGATTATTTCTTTAATACATCTATTATTTCATCATCAATGTGTCATAAATAAATTTAATTATTTAATTCATAAAAATTATAAATAAATTATCATGATGTATGTAATATTTTAATATTTCTAATTACTATTAATTGTCAAATATATACCTTATATAACCCCATATTAAAAAAATTGTAAAAAGAGAAATGATTATGAGATACTTGCCTTTACATTAAATTAAATGTTATAAATGTCATAATCACACCCAAGTGGATTCAAAAGGCCACAATTTTGACCCAAGTATTTTTATTATCAATTAATCATCAAAATATATTATAATAAACATTATGGTAGTTTTATATCATTATAATATTTATTTTACCTTCAATTACCCTATTTACCTTTAACCGTGGTAAATAAAATACTAAAGTGACTATACATCAAAATATTATTTTGATTCTATTACACGAAATTTTTAATAATTATTGCAACCAAGTATGTTAGTTTTTTAAAATTCAATTCACAGAAGTGAAAAAATTAAAATTAAAATTATTCTTGTTGTCGGAATGAGAAAATGGGTTTTTTACGTAAAACATTCAAAATTTCACATAGTTTTTCTATTAAATTTCAATATAAAATTTATTCAAATAATCATAACCGGATTAATTGATAAAACCCTAATAAAATTAAACTTTAAAACCAATTAAAATGAAAAAATCACTATATAAATAAATTAGATGAAAAATAATTATTGAAATAAAATATAGTATTTTTTAGTATTCATTAAAATATGAATTTAATCTGAAAAATACCAAAAATATAACCAAAGTAAATTTTTATTTCCTTCATCCAATGAAGAATTTTATATTTTCAAATAAAACACATAAAAGTAAGAGAATATAGATTTAAAATGGGTTCTCCATCAAAAAGGTTTTAAAACAACCTATAAAAATATTAGAGTATTTTATTCGTAAAATTAGATTTATTCAATTTTTAAGTATCTCAAAATTGTTGGGATAAAGTAAAAATATTTAATAGACATGTTTAGACATAATATAGTTTGGTATGTTCATTTCCTACAATACAATGACTAGGTGATAACTTCCATTTAAGTGAATAATTTTAATAATATATATTGTTTGGTATAACTTAGTCCTGTGTGAAATATATGATTTCAGAGAAACCAATTATTGTGTGTTGGGTACAATATTGTACATATCCTCCGTTTAAGGAGAAATTACTATCTAATTCAATAATATTAATAAATATGAAAAATCCTTATTCTACATTTAGATGGGATGTTACATCCTTCCCCCCTTTTGGAAATTACATCCTCACAATTTTATATTTGGTCTCTATAACAAAGGTTTCAATTTTAAAAATTACATCATTGAAATCCCACATCGAAAAAATATTCATTAAAAATTTATTTTAAAAGAAAGAAAGTAAAGTATAAGGATCAACTAAGATAACTCAAACTGGGTTTCCATGTAAGGAAACATAGACTTAAATGATAAAAATAACTCTCAAATTCTAATAGAGAAAAATAGATAACATAATCATTGTAAATTTGTACATCAGAAAACTTAAAATATGGGATGGGTCGAAAGACCATTGAGAAATGTAAATTGATAACATTTTTGTTTTAAGATGTTTTTAATTGAGTTGAATAATTCATTTACTTCCTAGACTCATAACACAAAGAAACATACTTATTTGAGAAGTAGAGTTTCATCCTTTAGTCAATTTCCACTATAAACTCATATTTTCTTCTAATTGATGAGTATTTTAGATGAATTTTTTATGCCTGAATCACTATAATCAACTTCTAAAAACTCACATAAACCAAATTTTTTTTACTATCTATTTATCCTACCCTTAATCATTAACCAAAACCAAATGGGTTAGTATAGAATCAAATAATTCTCCCAAAAGAATAAACCATTACTTTTAATATACAAAATTCAACCACAAAAATCATGTTTAACAAAGACCATTCAATAATAAATTTTCCTTAAAAATACTCAAAATAATCCAAAATAAGATTGAAATCAAAAAATTAGAAGGATTTGATCACATAGTCTTTCAGGATAAATTTTATCATTTATCTCCAAAAAGAATAAGTCACTTTTAATGTCTCATACCCAAAAGAAATTTTGTTAGTAATCATTAGTATATGATAATTGTTTTCATAAATAACATAAATTGTTATAAGTCCAAAATAAACATAATATATTCTTAAAAATAAAATTCAACCATTACCCTAAAAAATCTCATTGTATTCTCTTTACTTTAATCATATAAAGTTTCCAAAATAGTGAACTTATTCCAAATTAACATTTTTCACTGAATCCCCAAATAATTTTTCAATACCAAGGATATCCATTTGATAAAATGAAAGTCCCCAAAATCAAATTCTTATTATTCCATAAACTAGTTTAAATAAAAAGAAAATGACTCAATAACTAAAGACTTTAGGTACTCCAGCGGTAGTCGATTAGCCCTTGTCGCCCTTCATTTTTGGGTTAGATTATCATCGTATTGTGGATGCGATAGTTTGTCACCCATCCTATGGGTTGTCCTTTTAGTAAAACTATAACATTATTATAACCTTATTAAAATATGATAATGAATTAAAAAATAACCATAACCTGTTTTAACCTAAAACATTATCTCATACATTTCATTATGCATCCCAAAAATGTAATATATCATAATTACATTAAAATAAAAGATCATATAAAACCTAAAGGTAATTTATATATTTATAATTATTTCCACACAAGAAAAGATAATTCATACTTTAATTAAATTTTTAGATAAAAAACATCAAGGTTACACATACTATAAACAATTCTTCCGAAGTAATCCCATCATCAAAAGAACATTAATACTTTTAAATATTTCATCATCCAACAATCTATCATGACTCTTCAATCCCTAATATGTAGAATTCTAAATCAGTAAACTTAATTCTTGATATATAAACCATGATTTTCGATCTTATTCCTTAATAATTATTTCTTATTGACAAAAATATGAATCTTGTAATATGATCAATAATGGAAGAACATGATAAAATAAATAATCCATATCATTCATGTGTCATTATCTATTTCCCAATCTACAATTAGTATATAATTAGGTATTTCTAAACATGTATTTTTATGGTCATGCTGATCCCATTCACGAACCTTCTTTATAGGACATCTATTTTCAGGATGACCATATTCCACACATTTAAAAAATTTAATAGAAAACTCAGAAAGAACCTCTTTCTCTTTTCGTGTGTCCACAGAATGTTTCCTTTTTTCCTTGGTAGGTTATTTCTTTATGACCTTCATTACCACATTTATTACATCTTCCCATATCTTTAAAACGTTTTCCAAGGTGTTTCATTCCACATTCTTGACACATATATCATTGAATATACATACCATTATGATCATTTCTACTTGAAATTAGATAGGGTCTCATTACTCTCATATATGATGCATTTGGAAAATCAACAAGAATTATGTGGTTAATAATTACTTTGGATAGTTATTTTAGAATAAACATGGGAGTTATCATTGTATTTTCTATTTCATTCAGTTATGTATTCATAAAACTACCACATTTTTAATCACATCCATTGTTACTTTGGTTCCCACTAAATCCATCCATATACACAAATCAAAAAGATTAGTGTGATTGTATTAATAAAATCATCATATACCAACTTTTTAGGAAGATAAAATACAATGATATCCTTATTCATGTTATCTTATAATCATTCAATTTTTTATAAATAAATATGAATCTTTCTAATTTGCTAACCATTGTGGTTATATAAATCTTTTCTCTAATTCTTAAATAACACCATAACCTCAAAAGTAATATAAACCGACATTTGATACCAACTATAAGGCCACATACTTAAACATTACTTAATCATTAATTAAGTCAAAAATTTGTCTTTTATACACATCGAGTATCTTTTCATTTTTACAGATTTAGAGAATTAGGCTATAACTCATACATGAAAACTTAAATATTAAAAAGTAGATACTTCTACTCAATATCCAAATTTTTCAAAAAACAATTTTTTTAAAAAAAGTAAACATATTTTCATTTCATGTTTAAACATTATAAATTTTCTTTAATCCCAAAACTAACTCCATTATTCTATAAATCAAGTGAAAATCATTTAAAAAATTTGGATGAGCATAAAAATATCAGTAAGCGATACACAAAGAAGAAAAATAGTTAGTATTTCAAAAACATCTAAGCCATGAATATTATGTCATAATATAATAATTTCCACCTTTAATATCTAGTAATTACACATCACTTAATATAATCAAATTTTTTACCATTTTCTAATCAAAATATTACATTAATACACATCGGAAGCAATATATAACATATAAAGGTAACTTGGGAGATAATCATACTTAAATGAATAATCATATGATCGACTTCCACACATATCACTCTTACAAATGGAATATCTATATGACTGACTTCCTTACCAAATGAATTAGAGGTTATAACATAACCTCCCTTCCTTGTTTTATCATGTAATCACCCATATTGAGTTTATCACATAACCACCCATCTTTGGTTTGTCACCTAACCACCAAATAAATTTCTAACTACCATTATATAATAATAACACATTAAAGATTGTAATTATCTATATTTCACTCATAAAATTTAATTTGAAACCATCAGAAATCATTTGAAGATATTCAAATAGTCAATCCCCTTTGAAAACCATTTTCAATACCAAAACACCCAAATATATAATAAGGCGTTTTTTTTCATTCTAAAAACCTTAAGCCTTATAGAGGAATCCAAATATAATTAATGGTTATGGTGGAGGAGAATTAGTTGATGATAAATATATTAATAAAACTTCTTTTGAAAAACTTTGATTGAAATTAAAAGTCAAAGGGTTTGATTTTACACCTTAAAAAATAAGGTGTTCTATTACATCAAAATATGCCTCAATGAAAGGAGATTGAGATGAAGTCCCTTAAATTATGTTTTATTTATCACATATGATCCTTTTTATTCTAGAATAATAAACTTTGGTTAATTTATATTTTCATGGTAACCATTTTCAAGTATATTACTTTGTTTATTTCACTAAATTATAATGTTATAACAATTACTTAATTATTTAAGTTCATGTCGGATGTTTTGTCAATATTCAATACTTGAGTAAAAAATGAACATGGTTGGATGGAACTAGTCCATGTGGTCATAATTACATAATCTCCTGAATAATATTAATGGAATTATTATCATTTATAAACATAAATTATACCTTTGAATCAAACCATCATGTGTGGTTATGAAAAATGAACAATGTTATATTCATGGAGACGGTAAGCCGTACATACGCATGAATAACGTTTTCCCTTTTTCATTGATCATTATGGAAAGAAGTGAAGTATTATTTTATATTTCCATAATGATACTAAAATAATTTATAGGATATTAATCATTTGAATATATACTTTTATATATTATACAAGTGATATAAACAATTAAAATGAGTCACATCACTTTGTGGAGGTGATAGTTCACATGTACAAATGAACGACGTTATCATTTTTATGCACATGGAAAGTAAGAAAATAATTTATATAATATTATAATATAATGATTAATATTTCATGAATATCGAATAGGAACATTAAATCTATTATTATAACTAGTCATGGGATTCAGTTATAAAAAATGAATTTGATCGGGTCATGGAGGTGATAGTTCACTACTATGCACAAATGATTAATTCATTTTTCATTAAATGTATGTGGAGATGGATTTAGGGGATGATATTAGCATCATAAAATCTTATCATATTTAGTATACTATTTTTATTATTTCCTCATGGATGAAGTATATTTAAAGGAAGTGGAAGAAGAAATAAAATATAAATAAAGAAAGAAAATGGTACATCTTCTTCAGTTGATCACCTTTGAAGAACACCATAACCCCTTTAAGGGGGATTATTTGTCCTAAATAAGACCTCAGTAATGTGGATAATGATTCTATAAATGTTTTTGAGCAGATATTGTCTGAACCAAACTGTTTTGCAAGTGTAAGTAATAGATAGGAATTGGTGCCTTTTATAGGAGAGAGCAGGGGAACCCTTGGATTTATTAAAAGTATTAAATTAATATAAATTAAATATAGATTAAAAATGGGTCCAAAATAATTTATATAGAATATAGGATATTTATAATTGAAAATATAATCATAAAATAATAATTCAATATTTTTTGAATATTTTATCATCCTTATCGCTTGGTTTTAACCCCTTTTAACTCTTAATGTTTTATCAATTAATTTACACTTTAAGAGTTAAAATAATTACAAAATAATACTAAACAACAAATTAATGAGTAATTAATAAATTTTTTAGACTTATCTCCACATTTTGGTCAAATATTATATTTTTATAAATTTTATATCATTTAATTAAATATTTTAAAATATGAATTGTGAATTATATCAATTTTGATAATATTCATTACAATACTTTTTAAAAAACTCATAACAACTTGATTCCTTTTAAAAAACTATATTAACGCAATACTAACAGGTCAAATTCATCCATAAAATTCAAATACGGCAGAAAATAGTTTATATTATTTTTATTTTAATATTATTAATATCATTTATTTGATTCTTACATTAGTAAATTTATTACATCATTATTGTGTTAAAGATAAATTTAACAATTTAATTCCTAAAAATTATAAATAAATTACCATGATATAGGTAATTTTTTTTCCTTCCATGGAATATTCATAGTCGAAGATATCACTTATATGACCCCATATGAAAACAAGTTTAGTAATGTGAGACATGATTATTAAATTTTTGTCGTTACTTTAAATTATATGTTATAAATGTCATAATCACACACATGTGGTTTTCAAAGGCCAAACATTCAACCTGAGGATTTCATTGGTCAAGCATAACTCATATAATAATATTAATAAATTTGTTAGGATAGATTTATATTATTATAATAATAAATTTACCTTTAATTACCATATTTATCTTTAATCGGGTTAAATAAAATATTGAAGTTACTATTCACTAAAAAAATTATTTTGATCCTCTTGAACCAAATTTTACCTAATTATTAAAACAATATATGTTTTTTCTTTAAAATTAAATTCCCATATGTTGAAATATTAAATTTGAAATCAATTTTGTTGTTTTAATGAGAGAATGAGGTTTTTAAGTAAAACATTCAATAGTTGAAATTGTTTTTTGATTCAATTTCAAAATGAAACTTCTTAAAATGAAATTAATTGGATTAAATGTTAAAAAATTCATTTTATTAAACTTTAAAAAGAATTCATAAGATAATAAAAATATATAAATAAACTAGATTAAAAAATATCTTGGAATTAAAATTCAATATTTTTCACTATTGATTAAAATATGAATTTAATCATAAAAAATACCAAAAATAAGGAAAAGTAAATTTTAATGTCCCTCTTACAAATAAGAATCTTATTGTTTTAAAATAATACATATTAAATTTACAAAAACTATATTTATAAATTCATCTCCATCAAAAGGTGGTAAAACTACCTTCAAAAATATTAGAGTATTTTATGCTTAAAATATTATTAATTCTCATTTTAAGAATACCCAAATTATTGGTAGAAAGTAAAAATATTAAATAAACATTTATAAAAATAATATAGTTAGTTATGTTCACTCTATCCAATACAATGGATAGGTAATAACTACAATTTAAAATTATAATATAAATAATATATTATTATTTTTGTATAAATTAGTCTTGTGTGGAACATATGATTTTGGAGAAAACTATTGTTAAATGTTGGGTAAAATATTGTACATATTGTCCCTTTAAGGTAAAATTAATATTTAATTCTTAAATATTAAGAAATATGAAAAACACTTATTCTATAATTACCTGATATTTAACACTCCATCTTTCATTTTTTTATCACAATAGCCATGGGAGCATTATTAAAACTCCATCTCTACTTTGAGAGAACATTAACAAACTTCTTCAAAACTCACAATGTCTCCAATTTATAGATTATTTAGAATGTGGGGTTTTAATCCACTAAATACTCTATCAATTTTTGTATCATTGTTCATAACAAAACCCTAAGAGTACCATGTGATCCTTGTGAAATTTTCTTCATAGGCTGCAAGCGATTAAAATTTCTTTTTTCTTCAACTCTATTAATTCTTTCACCATATTTTTATGGAGATTTATCGGGAAATAATTGTAAAGAAACATTATCTTAAAGTCTTCCCACTCTATCTCTTCAATTTCATCCTTCATCTTGGTGTTCTTAATCAAATACCACTGTAGATCAGCCTCTTTATCTAAGAGGTAAACAACCAGAGTCACCATCTCAATCTCATAATAGTGAAGCACAGAAAAGATATTCTATATTTAGTTGAATCACTATTCTATGAGTAGTTAAATGAAAGTTCCACTAAATGTTGTTGGTCATTTTCGCATAAAATACTCGATAACCAGTTTATCTCTCTTAGGTGAAGGTGGATGTTCCACATTATTCAGGTTATTGTTAATAACCTAAGACAGCTGGGTAAGAATCAATATGAAATATTGAACCCAACCTCCCAAGTAATTTTTGATGTCCTTTGGGCAATTGCTGAATTTTCCATCACAAGGGATGTTGGCCTAGTTTTTCCTTGTTCCAACTACTTTCTAAAATAGAATGGGTTAGAGCCAAATATAAGTCAAAAAGTCATGAAAAAAAAAATTATTCCTTTTTGAAATTAATTATAAAGGAATATATAGTGGGATACCTTTGTTTAGAATTTTCTAAAACAAACATTCTTTGATTCTTACATATACATAGTCTCATAATAAGGTTCTCAATTCCTTATTAGCAAATTAACTAAATCGTTCTATCCTCCCAATATTTGAGACCATACTATTACTTACATAGATATTATATCATTTTAAAGATAGAAAAAATAAAAGAATAAAAAGTGATACGAAGTCTTAGTTTCTTGGTAAAATTTGGAACATACAACACATTTAAAGAAACTACAAAAATTTATTTAATTCCTTCTTCTCTATATTCTTAATATCCCTTGTGTTCTCCTTAGTAAATGTAATCACCGAAGGATATATAAAAAAGAAAGGGGTGATATAAAACTTAGTAAGAGGATTGATAAGAACATGAATCAATATAACATGGGGTGAGAATAATCATTATCAGTATAACATAGATATCAGATCATAATTTGGAGAGGAATCATTAAATAAAGGCTTGGAATGTGGCAATGCATAAAAATGAAACATAATGACATAGTGTTCAACTACCATGCATACATCACATTATATCATGAGATACATTACATTACCCAATTCATTGGAGAATTATATAATACTGGTAGCACCTATCACATCATATCATTCACATGCGATATATAATTCCAGGTGCACATGTCACATCATAACATTTACATTATCATGTATGAAACATGGAACGTATATCAATCATCGAGATAAGATAACCCATCTAAGGAAATGGGTTTAATATTATAAAGAAAAAATTCATGAATAAACTATAGGGATCCCAAAATAAATAGTTAATAACATACTTGGTATAATAATAAAAAATTTGATCAATGAAGAAACAATCTCAGAAGAAGTAAATGATTTTTTTAGAAAGAAGAGTTATTTTGGAAATATCTTTGCATTTTTCATCAAAAGATATTGATAACATTTATATCACAGAAAATATAATATAATGATGAATAAATTATTAATAAGAAACATTAATGGAATATCCAAACTCAAAATTGGGTGAAATAGGGAACACTGAATGAATGGAAGTTGGGTTCAAGAATTCCTCTTAACTTATGTCAAAATTCTTTCTTCACTATAATATCCTAGATAATAAAAATAAATTTATTAATTAAAAAATAAAGAACCTTTTATAAATTAGTTTGATTCATTTTCGTTTTATTATTTTCATTTATGAGATTTTTAATGAGTTATATAGGTTCATTTCATCATCCAATAGTGTTCGTTTTCTTAGTTTTCATGATCATTTTACTTGAATATGAGTATGGATGTTAATGTAGAATGATTATAATTATCCAGAATTGAAAATATATATTATTAATTAATATATAGTGGTTTAAATTTATATATATATCATTTTTTAAATGGCATGAGGATGAATCACTAGATAAATAGGTAATGATAATCATTTGGGTTAATTTTGGCAGTTTTTTATTACAACAAACTTGATTAGTTTTATCATTTAGTATTATGTAAATATTTTAGTTCCAAAACATAAAAAGGTTTATAAAATATGTTTTACATTATTTACCAAACATTATAGTGGTTTTATTAACAGAATTGAAGGTGTTAAAGGAAATTTAAAATGCATCATCCATGGTGTCGGTAAATTGACAAATCAAGGGCGATGATTCATTTTTAGAATAAAATAGGGAGAGAGAGAGGGAGGGAAATGATTTCAATGATGAATATTTCATTAAAATGATATAATTATAGTATATAAAAGATAATGGTGTTATCATTAACATTTGGATATAAGAGTTGAGGAGATCGATAATAAATGAAAAAGAAATTAAAAGAAATTAGAAGAAAAAGGAAGAGGATTTTACCTTATAAATCTCCCATCATTAAGAACCTCCTTAGGGAAATTGTTTTATTCTTTTGATGACAAAAAAGGATTCTGGATGTGGGGGAGGGGTATAGAAAGATACTTGAGAAGAATATGGAAAATGATAAAATCTTGAGAGGTGTGGGGAAAAGAGGTTTTGAGGGGTGGTATTTATAGTGGAGGAGGGGGTGTTTTCTCATTATTATATTCATTAGTTTTTTATGTTGGATGAAGAATGTGAATATTTTGGGAATTATAACTAAATATATTAAAATAATTAATGGAGGTTCTATATTATGGTTCTAACATCAGTGATGATTCAAGGAATATTATATTTTACTTAAAATGTGTATATACTGTAAATTGATGTATTTCAATATTTATAAAAAAATCATGTATTTTAGACAAATACCAAATATTCACCCGAACCATTTTTTGATGTGTAGATTAAAAAAATGATATACATTTTTTGAAAATAATTTTATTACTAGAGAAATTTAACTTTTAATTAAAATCATCTTTTACTCTAGAAATATAGATTTTAAAATTAAAACCTATTTTCTAACACTTGGAAAAATTAATTAAGGTCTAATAAAATTTTATTATAAATATAAGACAACAAAATATTTATTTATTAAAACATTTTAGGAAAAAAAATTTATTTTAAATTATTAATTTTATATTAATATTATAATTAAATATTTATGACTTAAAAGAATACCAACACTTAATTTTTCAATTTTAAATAATTTATTTACTTATGTCATTACATAAATATATCATATTTTCATTCATAAGACACATGGATTTTTTTTTACTTTCAATGGATAAGTTACTATTCCATTAGAGATATTACTATTCCTAATGGCCTTCTTACTATTCCAATGGTAGGGTTATTATTCCATCTATATAGGTTCCCTAATTCCTAGAAATACATATTATTTCATCCATTCAACATTTATATAATTCTATTATGTTATATATGTAATATTATATGATAAAATTATTATAATAAGGGTGATATTCCATTAATAAAAGTTTGGGTTGTTATAGTTGATGTATCATATCAATTCCACCATCTCCATCAATTCCCCAACAAGATTCCTGATGATTCACTTTCTTGGAGTATTCTCCACATACCATGTACCAACAACATTTATCTTTAACATGCCTGATCAATTGTTAGACTAAACAAAAGGCATATAGTTTCTCATATTTTATCAATTAAAAATATCATCATTCATTGTGGAAATAATTAATTCAAAAATCAATGTGTTTTTTAGGTCTACCTTGACAAAGTACAAGTGAAATAGACAAAAATAGTAACTTCGGTAGCTTTTTCCATTTTTATGGTGATTCCCACAGCCAACACAACATGAAATATTATGCATGGGTTCCACAAAATCCAATTTAATTTCATAATTTTGATCCAAACTTGAACATGTGCATTCTTGAGGGATAAAGACTAAAATGATAATTTCAGTGTTGAATAGAGAATATACTATGTTTGAATGAGACCACTCTAAATCCCCAGGTTTGTCTATTTAATTCCTTTGAAGGGAATAAAATGGGGAAGAAACCCTTCCCAATAGGTATATAATTCCAATCTGAGAAAACCCATACAACCAATAAATTATTATCTAAAACCTCTACCTTCAATGGTATCTCTCCTAGATGAAAGGCTAGGCAACAGATGATTGGATGTTGGAAGATCTTGAAGCATTTCTTGATGGCTTCATGACTTTCTTTTGCATGCACCATTGAGCCATTTTGGATGATTCTCTCCTATGAAGCATACTTTACTAATGAAAAATTCCTTCTCAACTACATATTTATTAATAAATATTTTTAATTCCGCAAATATTTATTTATAATTATTTATATTTTATTTGTCAATTACAATTATTATATTATTAAAATTATGTATTTATCCGTATTTTGTAGCACTAAAAAAGAAAAATTTTATCAGTTCTTGTTTAGAAAGGATAAATAGTATTTTTATAAGGGAATACTATTTTAGTATTGAAAAAACTAGTCTTTATTAATGCTTCTTTGAAAGCATTGATAAATCCTTACACGATATTTTAAAAAAAAAACCCTAACAGAGACTCCTCTCTTTCACCGTTCAAGTATCTCACATAACATGATTGTTCTCATCGGATTTTCTATTCATAAATATTCCCAATGAATGGATCCTCTCTAAATAAATTGTAAGTTCCAATTTTTTTATCACCTATAGATCCACTGATCTCCAAATGATACCACCCTACACCCATCACAGCACAAGCGTGTTGACTTTCCCATGATAATCCAGGGTTAATTCTTAAAACACACCCATCTCATTCCAAACAAGCTGACTCCGGTATCATGATCTCTTACTCATTCTAAACCTCATGTTTTCACGAAAATTTGTATCGAGTCTAGTGTTTTTAGTTTTTCTTATCTAGTGTTTGTGTACATGAATTTATATTGATGGTGATTTCAATTTAGTTAAATATTATTTGTGTTTTTTATTAACATATTCATGTTTGGTGTAATGTGGGAGAAGAACCGATGACAGTTGGTTAGCTCGGAGAGTTAGGCAAACAATGTGTATCCCACTTGCACAGTTAAAAGTGGATCTTTATGATAGTAATGTGATTGGCACATGGCTTTCTATCTATATGTCCAAGTTGATTACAGTCACTAATTATCCTTTGATTTTAGGTCAGATTTTAATTATTTCCAAACTGTCTAGATAATATAATTCACATGTTATTTAAGTGATGCATGATTTTAGAAGTTTAAAATCATGGTTCAAAAAATAATGGTATTGGTTGTGAAAACAATGAGTAAGTTTTCTAAGTATGTTTAAAAATAAATTCGGTGATTAATTTTCCAAAAAAAAATTAATGGGATAATTTTTAGTTAAAAAGTGATTTTAAATAAGGGGTAACATTACTTGTTGAGGTGAAAATCATTTTAAAAAAATTATAAAAAAATCCCCATGATTTATTAGGTGTAGATTATTCGGTTTTTTTATGATGAAAATGTGAACATAAAGGTAAATGATTGGTTTTAAAATTAATTAATTGGATTTCTATGATGTTTTATAATGAGGATATAAATTTGGATTTCAATTTTGATCACAATAAAGGAAGTTTTAAATTTAAAATTTACATTAAAATGTAATTTTTTGACTTAAAATTATAGTGAATGGATTTAAATGGTTTTAAATGGGAATTTTGAGTTATTTAGATCTTGTTAATTAATAATTATTTTTAATTAATGTTTTTGAATTTATATTTATTTTAAATTAATAATTTTTATTTATTAATAATTTTTAATTAATAATAGTTTTTAAATAATAATAATTTTGAATTAAAAATTGTGAATTAATAATTATTTTGAATTAATAATTTTGAAACAATAAAAGAACCTTCACCAACAAGATTCAATGGTATTACTATGCTACTTCAACAATATTCATACATTCCTTGTTTCATGTTCTTCTTGTTGATTCAATTATATTTCTAGGGAAACAATGAAAAATAACATATTTATTAATTTTTTTTATCTTAACCAGTCCATCCCATTCCCTCTATCAGTTACACTTGTTTTGATACATCAGTTTGAAACCCTATATATTGTGCCTGCCTAATCTAACTGATACCAACTAGTTGAAAAATTATGTTTAGTACCACATCTACTAATATCAAAAAAAAAAATATCCATTTTATCACTTATTCAACTTGATCATATAATAAAAAATGATTGGAAAAATCATTTTGGTATCACTCATTCCAATGCTACTATGTTTGATTCCTTGAAACATGATATTTTCTATATACAACTAAAATATTCATCACTTTTACCAGTACTCACAACACACACATCCACAAATCATTAACACACTTTTAAATTTGTAGTGATTCCCCATGAATAAAAAGATACCTACGAACACACCATTTAAACATCCCAACCAAATTTTGTACATACCACTCAAAACATTAAATGAGTTATTTCCTTCATTATTCATAAATTATAGGTCTCTAAAATTATTTACCGAAGACATTCATTAAAAAATAAGAAAAAAACCTCAACATTTTAAATCAATGGATTAAATCCCGATCTATACATCAATATTATAAAAGCATAGAATGACTAGCTCAATATTTTCCTATTTAATGTCTTTGAAAAATACTTTGAAAAACCCTAAAAACATTGTCTGGTTCATCATTCTAGAAGCTTATTCCAGTGGAATCTATTTTTTATAACTTCATATGAGATTTTTTAATTTAGTGGAAACTATCTAGAAGTCATTGTATGATAAATTTGTTAGAAGGAATCGATCTTATGACTTGAAGAAATTGGTCTAATGCCCTTATAGTTACCCAATTAGATGGATATATCTAATTACCCCTCTCAGACACATATTTCTAATGAATTAATTCAGAGACCTATGTCTATTACCTTTGATTGGTAACTTATATCCAATGATCTTCACATGTTTCCTCTATTTTATGAATTCGTTAGGATCATTTTTTTGATCATTTAGAAACATTCCTTTTATCTGATAAACTCAAAACATTTCATCAGATGGCCATCATACTCTTATCCTTCTAATACAGCCTCATCAAACGTTTCCATAATTCATCTTTCTATTGGCCTTAATAACATTCTTCCTTAAATAATAATATTCTAGAATCATGAATACCTTCTTATAAATATTATGTTTTATTATTTTGAATGTTCAGAAAAGTTTCGCATAATTTATATTTTTCAAACATATTTTTCTAGTAGAATTATCAATGTAATCAGAAAATCATTTTAATGTCACACACTATCTAGTCAAATAAATCCTTTTGAATCTATTCAATCAAAATTCTATGATATTATCAACATTTTAATGTGATTGATGATTTTCAGCAACTAAATATAAAAAATATAACTATATTTCTTCACAACCATCTTTATCCACCCAATCTCTTTTTTCTTGATCCATTATTGGTTCACGCTCTCCCTCACCTTCATGTTAATTTTCACTCATTCTTCATTATTTATCAACTTGATTTCATGGTGCTCAAATACACGCACCAAAGAAACACTACCAACATATCACGTAAGGTATCGAAAAAAAATTATATGTTTTTAGTGTTTTTATGGTATGCAACTGGTAATCGGATCCAAGTTCCAAGTGCCTATCATGCTCTCAAGGATTAAAATTAAAACTTCTTCCCATTTTATTCTATGTATCAATCCTAATCCCTTGTATTAATTATGAAATTTCCTTTGAAAATATTTCAATACCTTATGTATTTTATTTTTAGTGGCCATTAGATTATTTTCATCCGATATTTTATTCTTTTTAGGAAATAAAAATAGGGAAAATATACTGTGCCAAAGGTTGTGAGAGAAATTTTTAAATCTGATTTTTTTAATTTTTTTTTGAAATAGTAATCAAACATTGATATTGATAGTAAGTTTTAAAACATTCTATTAAATTTCATATGTTGATCGCCTCTATGTTGGACTCTAATAGGGGAATAGTATTTCTAGGGGCCCAAATTATTGTATGATATGGTGTATAATGATCATATAATATATAAAATATTAATGATAACCAACCTTATTAAAATCCTAACAATTAATAAAAAAAATTATGTCCTTAAATATAATAACCATTAATAATCATACCTTACAACAAAATTTTAATCATAACATGGAATTTTTCTATGAAATGGTTTTTAAATTTTTTTTATTTTATTAAATATTAATATTATTGAATCAAATAAGAAGGATAAATAGAAAATGGATGGATGAAAATTTTATGAAAAAAGAGTACAAGGCCAGGGTGAAGAGTTCATCATGTTTTAACATGATCATGCATATGACCCTTCTCAAATCCATTTTCCATGTAAACGGTGTTGTTATTCATGCCTAATTAGTCTAAAGGATATGGAAGGACACTTGATCTATCATGAAATAGATCAAAGTTATAAAGGATGGACTAAAAATGGGGTAAACCGAATTTTTCTATTAAATGGGGTAAGACTGTATTTTATGGACCATCTGATATGATTACAAGTGTGAAAAATGATGAAGACCGTATTGCAGATGTGATTTCTAGTGTGAATGGTGATGAAGATTTCATTGAATAAATGACAATGATATTTTGAGATGAACTCTCTGATTATCCAAAATTGTTTGAGAGGATAAGATGTTCTGTAAAGATGATATTTTAAACAAGTTGTACTAAACACACACCATTATCAACCATACTGAAGATGTATAATTTAAAATATAGTAATGAATGGTGTGAAAACAGTTTTACTAAACTACTTTCTCTCATGAATGATATTCTACCAAAAGATAATGATCTTCCTTTCCAAACATATGATGAAAACAATTCCACATTTAATGGGTAAAATATATGAAAGAATGAACACATGTCTAAATAATTATATACTATTTCTAAAGGATGAAAAATCACTTAAAATTTAATAATTTGAGGTTCTTATCGATATAATAATGAAGAAACAGGCCCCATGAAATTTGTATAGTACTCCCCAATCATCCCATGGTTTATGCGCCTATATGGATGTGAGGAGACTTTAATAAAATTAATATTGAACAGAGATACATGAAATAAATATAGGAAACTTTTCACTCTAAATACTTCCCTCAGAGGAATGGAATTGTTCACGAGTATCCTAAATTTGGAAGTCAATTGAGAAAATTTCATCTTTCACTATCTACAGATGGAGTGAATCGTTTTGGTTCTCAAATAATCACTCATAGTATATGGCTTGTTTTGTTGGTAAATTATAAATTGTCATTATGGTTATGAGTGAAATGAAAATACATTTTGTTATCTCTACTTATATTAGGACCAAAAGAACTGGGTAATGATATTTATGTTTATTCAGACACATTGGTCGAATATTTGAAATTATTGCGGGATTTAGGTGTTACATTGTTTGATGCTTAAAATTGAAGAATTCACTTTGAGATACATGTTGTAAAAGATTATAAATGACTTTCTTACATATGGAAAATAGTGAAGACATAACATTAAAGGAACTCCTAGGTTTCTTATTTATGTAGAAGGTATATTATTAATTAGGTCAAAACAATCATCAAATACTTTGTTTCCAAGACATCACTAATTTCTACCCCAATGATGTAAGTACCGATATAAGATTAATTCATTTTTTAGGAGTTCATAATAATGTAAATCACCATCTACACTAATAGGTGATCATTTTTCTCAGAATGTATAATATATGGACAATGATTGTGGTCAACCTTTTTCAAATTACTATATGAAAATCAGTTGGAAATAAATGTTTTTTTTGAATTACAGGACTTGAATTGTTTGTACAACAGATATTTTATTGATTTCATGAATGTGAAAAAAATGTATATGATAGGGGCATTTCCACATTACTAAATGAAATTTGAACAAATGAAGGATTTAATTAATTATTGGATGGACATGATTGAAATGGGAATAAATTAAGAGTTATCTCCAATGAAGGGTGAAAATGAACTTTCCTCCATATACTTACACACTTTCCATACATGAGAAATATCAGTTTTGTGAATTATTCAATGATGAAAATGTTCTATTAGGATATTCATAGAATATAAATAATATTGTATCAATGACTGATTTAATGTTAAATGGTATGAAATCATATGAATTTCATGTTTTTATATAAGATCTAATTCATATATCTTTAAATTTAATTTCCCCTAAGAATTTATATAATAAATTAACCAATATCTGATTCTCTTTCAATGATTTATACAGAAAATTTATAGTCCCTGAATATTTTAAAAGGATATTTCATAAATAAATGTCTAATATGAGGTTATATAATAAAGAGATATTTTGTTTATGAGGTCGTTGAATTTTATACCAACTACAAATCTATTGTGGAAAGCATTGGTCTATCGAAATCTCATCACAACATGTGGTTTTTGGGTAAATGAATTTATTGAATATATCTTGTCATAATTAAACATAAAGATCTCAAGAAGGCCAAACTTTATGTTTTTCATAACATTTTATATGTTTCCCCATATATTTAAACCCACAAATAAATTATTAGGCATTTGAATCCATCAAGGGATAAAGTATGGATATCAAATAAACAAAATTAATAGTTTATAGGATGATTCTAAGACTATATTTTTAAGAGGTTAGCTAAAAATATAGATTCGATTTCAGAATGAATGTGATGGATAGAATGAGGATCAACTGTTCATGTATTATCTTATAATGGTTATGTAATTAAGGGTTATATGTTCTATACAAATGAACATAATTAATGAAGTACGATGAAAAGTAGTGGAGTTAAACTTATGGATGAAGATATGCATATCTAGTACTAATGAAAAATATCAATTTTATATGAATATTTCATACTTTGGCATCCTAAAAGAAAATGGTAGTTTGATTAATCAACATTCAAATTGCTGATTTTTCAATACTAGTGGGTTTCTAATGGGGGTGTTGTTAAAATAAATGAATTGGGACTCATAAAAGTGGATTTAATTAAGTAAGGGTAAAAATAAGAACTATTAATACTAGAATCAAATATAGTACAAGTGTTTATTTTCTAGATCCCACAAATTGAAATTAGAAAATTGTTCTATTATTGACCAAAACCACTAAACTGTCAAATATCAATTTAACTGAAGATGAACCATTCATTAGAAAGTTGAAATAATTTCACATTATTACTAATATAGGTGGGATCATGTATAATAGATGATACCCTAATGGTGGGATTTGGATACTCGATAGACGGTTCAAATCCCCTCAACCTGTAAAAAAGAGATTTAAATAATCATGTTTTATTTTTTTGTTATTACATTTTATTACCTCATATTATTATCTTTTCAGTACTCTATTTACATAATGTAAATTAAATGTTCAACCAATTATAAAAATAATGGATTTAAAAAATGTGGGTTATCTCTATCAAAGGGAATAATAGGTTTTATTATATGTTGGTTCTCCTAATAAAAAGGAACAACAACCTCCTGCACAAGCTGATGCTTCTAATCTAGAGGAAAAACATATTGATGATGTTAAATATAAGGAAATGGTAGATATTGAACATCCAGTGTACTATAAAAAACAAGAGTGATGTAGCATAATAGTGTTAGAAAACATTATTATGGAAAAAAATTCATCGAATTTGAGTTTAGATAGAATTCACACAACCTGCCTGTCAACCTCAACAAGGCCATGTTTAGTAGTGACATTTACCTTGCCACTCACATGTGTGTTCCAATGGATGTATATTTGTGGCACAATGTTATTCTATAGTAACACCATGACCCGGGAAGCCTGGAGAAAATTCATTAATTTTATACATTGGCATGATTACAAGGAATAATGTCCCAACGGACTAATTAGTTTAGTAGTCCTGGAAAATAGATCACATTAATGAACGTTACATTACAATTTCAAACATAAAATACTACATAGATAATACTTTTATAATTAAATTATTCCCCTAGCTTAACCATATATATCAATATTATACACTTCTTGGAATCTTAGGAAAACAAAATATAAAAAAGGAGTGAGCTCAGATGCTCAATAAGGTTAAACAATTTAGTAGAAGCTATAAAATTTTAAGAAAATATGTGTAATAAAAAAAATAGTCTTTTAAACATAAACTCGAACATACTATCTAAAAAATAAATCAAACATTAACATATAACCATGAACATGGATATTCTACAAGTCCAATAATATCATGTAATATGTAATTTCATAACGAGGGAATTCATAATGCCAGACATCATAACCACAAAGTCAAGTCCTCATTCCAAGACTATAAATAAATATTTTAAAAATTCTTTGTTCCAAGACACTAATTTGTCTCATCAGACCTTCCGAAGCATCTAGGGGCTATAGAGGGCTCATCCCATCACTTGCTATGTTAAATTAATTTCTCATATGAAAATGTTGAAACATAACGTAAACATTCGTATTAAAAATAGAATTTGAAATGTCAATACTTTAACCATAAAACAAGAATGGTATATAAATAGGACATCCATTTTCAAAAATATCGTAAATAATTCAATAAAATAGAAAATATTTTATTATAATAAATCAACCACAATTAAGAATAATATCCAGTAAATGAAGCTCACATAGCTGAAAATGATCAGTAAAACACTTTCAGAGAAATATCTCTTTTTGTGAAATCCTTTAAAAGCACACATTTATAAAGGAAGAAATTTAAAAGATATTTTTTAATAAAAGTTTTCCATACCACTTTGAAACATTTTAAATTAATTAAAATTTTAAAAAAATCATATCCCTATAAATAAATCCTTAAAATCATTTTGAAAACATGGACATTATTTAAAATGATTTAGAAATATAAGTCATTACAAAATTTAAACTTATGACCATGATGAATGTCCCTTCCACAAAAACATAAAGTATTCCATTTGAATTTTTTTATGAAACATGGACATGGATGATAAATATGTCCCAATAAATACTTACACATAATCAATCTCACATAATAATGAGATTGAGGAATTAACCCTTACCTTGAAATTTCTTTTAGATGAAGGTACGTTTAGCCTCCTGTATAATGACCATAGTATGTTTTTAAATTATTCCAGAAACGTATTAATATTTCTGATATCATATATGATTCATTTATGACTTTATACTACCCATTTAATAATAATTTCCATGTTAAAGTAACATTTCGGGTAATAATCACTTTTTTTATCGTACGTGTTTTAAATTTTTATTCTTGATCATATCAGTTACATCATGATTTAAATACTTCAAGAATATAAAACAATATTTATATATCATATATATTCAGAATATAAATATTTATAATAGACAGATATATGAAATGGAAACACCGTTTATGGAGATGGTAGGCCGTATGTACGGATAAACGCTTCTTCTATTTTCATATCGTATTGAAAAGAAGTAAGTGAATGAGGTATATGTAAATATATATATATATACAATAGAATTATTATTTCATATATTACATACTTATTAATAATTTATATTTTTATAATCATTGCTGAATGGTGAATGTGGAAATGAATTTCATCTTGTCGTGGAGACGGTAAGCTTACGTACACACGAGCAGCGATATCACTCTATTGATAGTAAAATTGTATGTAACTGTATGGTATATTATATATAAAAAATAATTAACATGTATTATTTATTATTTACATCAATTATACTCATTATTATACAGATCCAAATAATGAAGTGTTGAATAAAAAACTACACCACGACATGGAGACTGTAATCCATACGTACGCACGTATAGTGAATTTGTAATTCATATGATGGATAAAATAATGAATATGGTTGTACAATATTTAAAATAACATATAAATATATATAAGGTACTTGATTAATTATTTTATTATGGAAAAAGAAAAGAAAAATTTATAGAACAAGAGAAGAACTTTGAAAGAGATGATTAAATAATAACAACTTCTTTGGGTTCTTCCTTTTTATTTGAACAAAAGGGATCCATAGGATGTCTTTCTGATCAATATATGGCCTCTAAGATGATTTAAGGGTACTTGGGAGGAGATTTTGGTAGGGTTCTTCTGAGCCAAATGGATTTGGTGGTGTGAAGTAAAGGGAAGGGTTGTACTATTTTATAAGAGAGGTGAGGGGCACTTTAAGAAAAGCTTCAAATATTATTTTATTATAAAATATTATTCAGTTGAAAAAAGATCCAAATAGATTTATTTCTAGGATATGGTGGGGATGGGTTGAAAACATATCAAACAATATGTTTTAGATAAGTTAAGGTCAGCATATTATCTTTATCTTTTAGATTTAACTCTTAGATAAATAGTTTAACGTTTACCATGTCTTCTTGTATTATTGCACAATATTGATAATAAACTTACTATACACTACCAAGAGAACCTCAAGTTATTAATTAATTACATATATAACATTGTTGAAGGCTTTTGGCCAAACCATAAATTTTTTGGAATATTGAATCATTTAATAATATAGTATTTGTTTTAAAAACTCATTTATGTCAATTTTGACACTATTTGGTATTTTGTTTTTGTGAAAGTCATAATAATTTGATTTCTTCAAAACAAAAAATTGAATTAATCCTAATAGGTCATATTCACCTAGAAAATTATTTTATGACATCAAATGTTTCAATTTACTTTTACTTTAATATTTGTAATATCAATTATTTTAATCTCTCATTAATAAGGTAATTACTGCATCATCACTGTGTCATAAATAAATTTAATTATTTAATGTATGAACATTAAAAATAAAATACTATGATTTAGGAAATATTTTTATCTTTATAATTAATATTTATAGTAGGATTTACCTTATGTATAACCCTATATTAAAAATGGTTTAGTTAATAAAATTTGAATTTAACACTTTTAACTCTTCATTAAATAAAACATAACAAATCTACAAATCTAATCTATGTGAATAAATAAAGATCATATTTTTTTCCTAATATTTATTTTGGCCGAAATAAATTTATCCAGTATAATTAATACATGTCTTAGGGTAACTATAATACCATTTTTTACATTAATTACCCTATTTACTTTTAACCGTGGAAAATAAAATTCAAACGTTACTATTCTTAAAAAATTATTTTCACCCTATTGAACTACATTTTACAAACTAATTTCAACAGTGTCTCTTTTATTTTTGAAATTCAATTCACAGATGCGGTAAAATTACGTTTTATGCAAATTTTCAAATGTGCCTAGAAGGTGGGTAAAGGACGTTAAAAAAGTTCAATAAAATTTTATATGTCTAATATTATTATAAAATGACTCAAATGAATTAAATTGGACTAATATTTAAATTATGTATCTATATTTAATTTAAGATAATTTTTTTAATTAAAATAATTATTTAAATGAAAAGATCGTTTTTATCTACATCACAGTGGTTTTCACTATTAATCAAAAATTAAATGTTTTTTGAAAAATAGCAAAACATCACCCAAAGATATTTTTTATTTTGAAAATTCATAAATTATGTAAATTTTACCAAATTAAAATCATATAATTTGCATTAATTAATTTAAAATTAATTTCCATTGTCAAAACTAGAAAGCCGGTTTTTAAGATGTAAAAACCATCTAAAGAATGGCACGTGTTAGGGTACAGTATTTATATGAAATTACATCCAATGACCTTAATTTTTATAAATGATAAAAATATAATCTAATTATACTTTATAGCCACCAAAATATATAAATTAATACTATAAATTATTTTGATTAAAAATAACTTTTATTTAAAATTTAGTATTTTACACTATTTATCAAAATATGAAAGTTATTTGAAAAGTACCAAATATTTATAAAAAAAAGAAATTATATATCCTAATTATATAGAACAATTTAATTTCATTAAATTGAATATATAAAATAGTAAAATATTGGATTTAATAATAGGATCTGCATTAAAAGGAGGAAAAATAGTGTTTCTTTAAAATTACATCTATTATCGGTAAAATTGAATTTTTCCTTATATTATGTATAAGAAACAAAAAATATGAATGTTAAAATTATATAAGATATATATATAATTCAAAATTTGGTTAATACTATTTATAACCAGATTTTAAACGACTAGTTTGATAAATCGTGATGCTTTTGAACTCGGTGTTGCGTGTAGCGCAAGCTATTGAATTAATTTAAAGAGATAGCGTACTATGAAATATTGGGGGCGTTAAATTCTACCCCTTAAATAAATTACATCCTTGCAATTTGAAATTGTTCTTCGAAAATAAAACACTACTGGAAAATAGGTCTATACCCATAGTTTTGCAAAAAACCATTGGTATAGGTTACCCCTATACCCATGGTTTTCCAAAACCCTGGGCATATGGATTCTATGTTAACCTATACCCACAGTTGTGCCAGTAACCATGGGTATAGTGTATTTTCTAAAGACCTATACTGACGGTTCTTCAAAACCGTGGGTATTAGGATTTTTTTGAGGACCTATACCCACAGTTATCGAGAACCGTGGGTATAGATTTCCCATGTTCTGGCGGGGAAAGAAAATTAGTCGGGACATGAATGAAATTTTGTCGGGAAGACAATTTTTCACAGTTTGTATTAATATATTTACTATAATATAAATATATAATTTCAAAAAGTCTTTAGTTCGGTTGGTCGGTTGGTACAGTGCTCCTATGAGGTTCTTTGTGAGATGTGGGTTCAATTCCTTCGGGCCACTTTTTTTAAATACTGAACTGTATTATATTAATATATATAGGCAGATATATGATAATATAACAAATAAGAATCACATCTTGTTTGGTCCGTTGGTGCGGCGCTCCCGTGAGGTGCATTGTGAGACGTGGGAACGATTCCTGTGAGCCTCATTTTTTGAATATAAATTCCACATGAAAATATATATAGTAAGATATATGCATATACGATAGATAAAATTCATGGCTCGGGTGGTCGGGAGGTGGGGTGCGGCTGCGACGCTCACCACTGGGCTTGTGTTTGAAACCCCCTGGACGCCATTTTTGAAGATTTAAATCCCCACAGTTCTCAAACCATGGGGTCAAAGTTGTGCCAGCCTGTTCACAGGCTTGCCACGCTATGGCAATCCTATCCCCATGGTTTGGGAGAAACTATGAGTATAGGCAGACCCCCCTATCCCATCGTCGTTTCATCCCACGGTTCCCAAAACTGGGGGTATATCCTATACCCACAGTTTTGGGGGATATACCCACAGTTTTTAACCGTGGGTATAGGGCAGTTTTCCAGTAGTGAAAGATTGAAAATAGAAAATACATTTGTGGAAAACCCACATTGGGAATAGGGTTACTAAAATTTAGAATTAATAAGAAGGAAAGGGAAATGAAAATGTCACCACCAAATTATTGTTTTTGAATAGAAGAATATTGGTGGAAATTGGAAAAACTTAATTGGAGGAAAATGTAAATATTTATAGGGAGAAATTAAGGTCATCAATCACAAATATGTGAACAATAAATGGATAATTCAGGGCCTCAAAGCCATAAATCTATGATGATTTAAAATATCATTGGTTCAACAAAAAATAAGGTATTAGGATAACACATTTTGGGTTTTAAGTTCCTTTCCCTAATGTTTAAAAATCAATTTCACCATAGAATAAGAAAAAAATACTTGAAAAGTAGATTTCCATCCTCTAAGTAATTTCTACCACAAACTCATCTTTCACTCCAAAAAGATAATAGAACTCAAAAATTTTCTATTTAACATAATCATATAGGTTTTTAAAAAAATGAATTTATAGTTCATCTTTCATAACATTTTAAAAAAACTACATTATTCAAACCAGGACATCACATAGGCCAGTGGTAGGTGATGCACCCTTGTCGCCCTTCAGTTACGGGTTCATGTCTTACAACCTTAGCAGACGTGACGGGTTGTCACCCAACCTCCGGGTTTTCCTTTTTATAATAATCAAAAAATAATCTTAAGAATTGTTTTAACATTAAACAATAGTATCCAATTTTGAAATTAATTCATTACAACCTTTACACTTATCAAAAATACTTCTGTCTAAACTAACAGTCCAAAATTTATAAGCAAGGTAAAAATATTGAAGATCCCTTTTTTCCATGTAATAACATGTGAATACCTTAATCATGTATTATATTAAAACATGGTAACACCCTTGATTACCATAAAACATTATTGATTACATTCATTCTCCCTTATTCCTTATAGAATACAAGATATAATCCTTACATCCCAAAATGGTGTAAACTCCAACAATGATGGAATAAGAAAACAATTGATTAGTTTCAAGGTTGTCAATAATATCAAATAAAATTGGTCCAAATCAATCATATCTTTTTTTGGAGTCATTATTTCAGTTTCAGAAACATATTAAGTTTTATATTTCCCCTAACCATATATTTTCTAAAATGATTAATTTTAAACTATGTCACTTTAAATGGTACCATAAAATCTAAAATCCTTAATGAAAAATTACTGGAGTACAATCCTTATATACTTTATAATTATTATGACTTGTACATCATTTATACAATGCTCAAATGGAAAAATTATTTAATAAATACTTATGAAAATTAATCATTCATCTTCTTCTAATGTAGTTTCATAACTTGATTATTATCCAATAGCATCATTTGGGGAATACTCTAGGGATTGGGAAATTGATTCCTGTAGTGTCCTAACTTTTTGTAAGTGAAACATTATAAATTTGAAACCATATTCTTACCCATTAAATCATGAAATTGGGGTCCTTTATCTTCAAACATCTGACAAAATCCCATTCCTTTCAAGCACTTCCCATGGTGATTCTTTCAACAGTTATCACAGATGGGAAAATCCTTCTTTCCCTTCTTCCCTTTATCCATCTTTCTCTCTACCATCTTCTTATTCTTTGACTTCCCTTAAATTCCATAAAACTCGTACAATTCATTACTTATCTTATTAACACATGATATTATTTATTCATATGATGAGAATACATGGGAGACTATTTCCTTTCTAAATTTTTTCTTAACTCTGTGAAAGATATGATCCTTCTTACTCTTTGGATCATGTGTATTTTAGAAGTTCTCATTAATTCTACTGGGCGCTATTTCTAAATGGTGGAATACACTATTTTAGATCATATCATAATGTATATTCCAACAACTAGAAAAATTCTCCACATTAATTGAATATTTTCATACATCTAGTCTCATAATCATAAAAATGGTTTCTTTGGAGACATATTTATTAATAAATCCTTTATAACGTCTTATAAAAAATGGAATTATCCTAATCTTATACCTTGGGAGTGTCAAACTAGGTGCGTAGTAAGGCCCATTGTCATGTACTAGGATACCGCAAGTCAAGCCAAAAACTCCTTATCAGAGTTTTCACACCTAGTTACATCTGTTCCTGAACCACATCCACTTGTAGTATCCAGACATGGATGAATTTCTTGGAAACCTGACATAATATCTACATTACTGAAATTTTCAGATATGCTTCTATACTAATCATCAAAGGCTATATTATGGTAATGTTTCATAATCAGAGTTTATCTAAATCTATTTCCATGTTTGTTTCTAAACTTCATCTGATTCCAACTGTAACCCCCCGACCCCATAAGCCTGGAGCCGGTGAATTATTTTAATAAATTTACATGACTACAAGGAATCAAGTCCCAATGTACCAATCTATTTAGTAGTCTTGGAAAATATATTGCATACATGAACATTACATTATAAGTTCATTTATAAAATACATCATAGATAATCCATTGATAATTCCACTATTCTCATAGCCTAACCTTATATATAAATAATAATTCTCTTCTTGGAATAATGGGAAAACAAAATATAAGAAATTGGTGATCTTAGATGCTCAATAAGGGTCAATAATTAAACGAAAGCTATAAACATTTAAGGCAAGATGTTTAATAAAAACAAAATCCTTTTACACATAAACTTGAACATAATATAGAAAAAATAAATCAAACATTACAATATAAACACGCACATGGATATTCTACTATTAGAATAATCACATATAATAACTAATTTAATAATGATGGAATTCAATATGTCGGACATCCTAACCACATATTCAAGTCCTCATTCCATGACTATAAATAATTATTTTGTCAATGCCTTGTTCCAATACACTTATTTGTCTCATGAGACCTACTGATGCATTGAGGGGTTATAGCGGGACCCAACCATCAATTACTATGTCCAATGCATTCCTCATATGAACATTTTGAAACATAACATAACCATTCGTATTAAAACTAGAATAAAAAATCTCAATACTATTACCATAAACCATGAATGGTATAAAAATAGTACATCCAAAGTTAAACATTTCATAAATAATTTAATACAACATAGAATATTGTATTATAATAAATCAACCACAATTAATAATAATATCCAGTAATTGATGTTGACATAGATAAAAATGAATAGTAAAACTCTTTAAGAGAAGTATCCCGTTTTTGAAATCATTTAAAAAACACATTTATAAAGGAAGACATTTAAAAGATGTTTTTTAATAAAAGTGTCCAATACCACTTTGAAACTTTTAAAAGGAATTTACATTTTAATATAATCATGTCCAGGTAAATAAATCCTTAAAATCATTTTAAAAACATGGGAATTAATTAAAAAGATTTAGAAACATAAATCAACAAAACACTTAAAATGATGACCTTGAAAAAGAGTCCCTTCCAAAAAATCATAAAATATTCCTTTGGAAAATAGATTTATGAAACATGGACATGGATGATAAATATTTCTTAGTAAATACTTACACATAATCAATCTCAGATAATAATGAGATTGAGGAATTAACCCTTACCTTGTAATTTCCTTTAGTCGAGGGTATGTTTAGACTCTTGTATAATGAAAATAGTATGTTATTAAACTATAAAAGAACAATATTAATATTTATGATATCATATATGATTCATTTATTACATTATACTATCCATTTAATAATAATTTTTCTGTTAAAATAACATTTCGGGTAATAATCGCTTTCTTTATCGTACATGTTTTAACATGTTAATCTTGATAATATCACATAGATCATGATTTAAATACTTCCAGAATATAAAACATGATTTATATATCATATAAATTATGTATATAAATATTTATAAAAGATAAGTAAATGAAATAGAAACACAATTTATTGAGACGGTAGATAGTACGTACGCATTAATGTTGTTTCCGTTTACATATCGTATTGAACGAAAGTAAGTGACTGAGATATATGTAAATAAATATATAAATATATATATATATATATTTAAATTATCATTATTATGTCATATATTACATACTTATTAATAATATATATTTTTATAATCATTGTTTAATGGTGAATGTGGAAATGATTCTCATCGCGTCGTGGAGACAATAAGTCGTACGTATGAACAGGCAACGATATCACTCTATTGATGGTGAAATTGTATGTATTTTGATTGTATATTATATATAAAGAATAATTAACATGTAATATTTATTATTTACATCAATTATAATCATTATTATTCCCATCCAAATAATGAAGCATTGAATAACAAAATACACTACAATGTGGAGACGGTAAGCTGTATATACGCACGTATGGTGACTTTGTCATTCATAGGATGGATAAAATAATGAATATGGTTGTACCATATTTATACTAACATATATTTATGTATAAGGTTCTAGATTTATTATTTTAGTATGAAAAAACAATGAAAGAGGAAGGGGAATAATAAAAGAACATCAAAAGAGGTGATGAAATAATTACCACTTCTTCGGGTTCTTCCTTTTTATTTGAAAAAAGGGATCCTTATGTTGTTTTTATGATCAAAGTAAGGCCTCTAGGATGCTTTTAGGGTACTTTGGAGGAGATTAGGGTAGGGTATAGGCGATCCAATTGACTCTGGAGGTGTGAAGTTAAGAGAAGGGGGAGTACCCTTTTATAATAGAGGTGAGGGGCACTTTAGGAAAAGCTTGAAGTATTGTTTTATTATAAAATAATTTTTGGTTTATAATAGATCCAAATGGATTATTTCTTGTAAAATTTGGGGATGGTCCTAAAACCTCTCAACAAATAGTTTTTAGACAAGTTTAGGACACCATATTAAACTTATCTTTTAGATTTAACTCTTAGTTAAATAGTTTAACTTTTATCATGTCTTCTTGTATTCATATAGGATATGGTAAATAAACATACTATAAACTTCCAAGAGAACCTCTAGTAGTTAATTAATGAAATAAATATTATTATATAAGTCTTTTTTCTGAACCTTATATTTTTAGGAATATTATATTGTTTGATAAAATAGTATTTGTTTTAAAAACTCATTTATGTCAATTTTGACACTATTTATTATTTATTTTTTGTGAAAGTTATAAAAATATAATTTCTTCAAAAAACATAACTTAAATTAATTCGAAAATGTCATATTCATCTATAAAATTCGTGTATGGCATAAAAAGTTTCAATTTACATTAATTATAATATTTATATTATCAATTATTTTAATATTTCATTAATAAGGTAATTTCTGCATCATCACAATGTCCTAAATAAATTTAATTATTTATGGTATAAAATTTTTAAATAAAATACTATGATATAGGAAATATTTTTATCTTTCTAATTAATATTTATAGTTAGATTTATCTTATGTATAACCCTATATTAAAAATGGTTTCGTTATTAAAATTTAAAATATTCACTTTTAACTCATCTTTAAATAAAATATAATAAATGTCCTAATCTAATCCAAGTGGATAAAAAAAGTTAATATTTTTGTCCTAAGGTTTATTTCGGTCTAAATACATGTTTCCAAAAGAATTAGGATATTTGTTAGGGTAAATATAGTATCACTTTTACCTTTAATTACCTTATTTACTTTTAATTATGTTAAATAAAATTCAAAATTTAATATTTACCAAAAACTGTTTTCTTCTTATTGATCCATAATTTACTTACTGATTTCAACTGTGTCTCTTGGAATTTTGAAATTCTGTTCACAGAAGCGGTAAAATTATGTTTTATGCAAATCTGCAGATGTGCCTAGAAAGTGAGTAAAAGACGTTAAAAAGTTCAATACAATTTTATATATATATTCTTATTATAAAATTACTCCAATGAATTAAATCAGACTAATAAATGTATTATGTATCTATTTTGACTTTATGATAAATTTTTAATTAAAATAATTATTGAAATGAAATAGTCGGTTTTTAACTACAGCACAGTGTTTTTCACTATTCATAAAAAAATTGAATGTTCTCTTAAAAATACCAAAAAATCACCCAAAGATAATTTTGATATTAAAAATTCAAAAATGATGTCAAATTTACCAATTTAGAAACATTTAAGTTGCATTAATTAATTTGAAATTAATTTTTGTAGTCAAAACCCAAAAGCGGATCTTTAAGATGTAAAAACAATCAAACAAATGACATGTGTTTTTGTGAAATTTAAATGTTAAATTACATAGAATGACCTAAGTTATATTAAATGATAAAATTATTATGTAATGATTTTTTTAAACCAGTCAAATGTATAATTTAACACTATAATTTATTTCGATTAAAAAATTAGTTTTTATTTAAAATTTTGTATTTTTCACTATTCGTCAAAATATGAAATTTATCAGAAAATTACCAAAATTTATTCAAACTAAATCTTTATATACAAATTCTAAAAAAGAAAATAATTTCAATAAATTTAATATATAAAAGTGTAATATATTGGATTTAGAAAAAATTTCTCTATTAAATGGTGGAAAAACTACATTTTTTGAAATATACTTCTTTTATCTGAAAAATTAAATTTGTCCTTATATAATGTATAAAAACCCCCTAAGATAAATGTTAAAATTATATATGATATATATAAAATTTAATATTTGGTTAATACTGTTCATAACCTCTTTTTAAATGGCTAGTTTGATAGGTTGTGATGCTCATGAACTCAGTGTTACATGTTGCACAAGATATTGAATTAATTTAAAGTTATAACGTACTATTAAATCTTGTGGTTTTACATACCAACTTAAGAAACTTATTTTCGAAGATATTAGAGTTTCATTATAATATAATTTCTATATTTTACTAAATTAAATAATGAATAGTTTTCTTACTCTCCAGTATCCCTAAAGGAGTGCATTTATGGTAGATGAATCCTGAATGAAATTTTTATTAATTCCTACTAGTAAGAATCAGAAAGGATTTTTCACAATTCATACAATGCTTCATCTCAATGATAGTGAAGGGAAAAAAACCACACACACCACATATGTATGAACACATGATAAACTAACATGTGTGGGATGCATTTATTGGTTATCATGAGGAGACATATTTTAAGTTATATTGTAACTGGTAATACATTTAATGACAATATGAGTATTAATCACTTTGATTAGAGATTTTTAATTTATAAAATAGTAATTGAGTGTTGAAAATATTAAACAGAAAGAAAACCCAATATACCACTATTTTAAAGTAGGGATAGGGTACACTTAACTTCAAAAAAATGGAACATATTTTTAGTCTAACATAATATTTTAATGTGACATGAAATAATAACATAATTATGTTCCTATTTTTATATGATTATTGATGAATCCAAATCAAACATAAATTCCATACAATGTCATGTGATATATAATTAGGTACATGTAAATAAATAAGGGATAAAAATAGATTGAAATATAAAAAATCTGTCGGAAACATGTGTATGTAGGAAATAATAATTTTTTTAAATCAATATTACATAACAATGATTTCTTATTTAACTATTTTTTATCCAAATTAGAAAATGAATCATTATTTCTATAAACAATGAACTAATTCTACCAGTTTCCTTCAAGTGGAAAAAAAAGTATGGCCGTATTAGAGGTGCGAGTATGGGGGTATCGCCTTGAACATATTTTGAGAAATGAAATAAATAAGGGGATAAAGATAAGAAAATAGAAGTGTGGTAAGCATGATTACCTAACCTTGAATAAAAATTTAATTATCATTCATAGTTTATAGAAAATGTACCTTGAAATAATCAATGAGAATAAACAACACAAGAAAAACCACTACATGATGATCCCCACATCCGCTTTGAGGTGATCTATTCCCCTCAAAAAGATATATCAGAAGAGGTAATCAATATTGTGATAAATGTTTTTGTTAAATGTGAATAAGGATAATGTTCAATCAGGATAATTAGATTAGATGTATATAAATACAAGAGAGGGATGGTGAATTTTAGTTTAAAAACATAGTTTAATAGATTTATACTAAACAAAACACAAAGACTCTTTAATTAACATTATCATACTCATACTATGTCCAATTATCAGAGTCACAAAATCTGAACCTGAAATGAGTCTAATTAAATCAAAGTGAAAATAAAAATCACAATATATCTAATTTATATTATAGTGATTATCATAATCATATTTAATATGATAAAACAATCAGAATAGAAAGGTGAGTACAATGAATAACATTTTATTAAATGTAGAGGAATAGAAACTTTTAAAATAATTATAATATATACATTTAAAAGTAAGAATGACATATTTTCTATATTAAAAAACCACTTTTAACCTTAAGAGTAAGTTATTAAATAACCCTAAATAAAGGTGTTAACTTTTTTATACTTACAGAAAAGTCCAACTTTCCATACCAAGAAATCCCTCGATATAATGATGATAATTTCTCTATATTCCTATTCCAAGATGCCCTAAAAATGATTATTAGTGTTTTTCTTCCCATCCAAAAAATCCATCGATTTTATAGATCGAATTCATTATTTCCCCTCCCCATAATCCCTTGATCGTAATAATGATCTAACATGTATTTAAAATAAAAAATTTCTAAAGGAACGAACCGAGCAAGGATTCCTAAGAACAACGAATCTCTAAAGAACTACAATGACTAAGAATAAGTGGTTCACATTGAGAAATCATCATAATAGAATGTAGTCAAGAATCTCTAAACTCATTGAATGGCTTAGTATTTATAGGCAATGATCCAATAGTCATATTTCAAAATTTGATGGAATTACCTAGGATAGCTAGCTCTTGGTAGCTCATCTATAACTAAAATTCGGATTTCATATTGATCAACACCATTATAGTAGTAAATATTTTTCTTAAGAAATAAACAAGTTCCATTATTCTGATTATAAACATAAATAATTCCCTTGGAATTCCTTATCTTATGTAAATATGATAATTGTTATGAGGTTCAGACCGATATATCAAAACCAGAATAAGTTTGATGGTGATGAATTCTATCAGTACAAAAGACAAGATAAAATTCTAACATCTGGTTTAAATGAAGTTGAATCTGATAATTAGATTCATAATCAATATGATAATCCCAATTAATAATAGTAAATTTATATTTGTAATACTATAGAAGTTATTCTATGTATGGTAAAAGAATTTTTTTACTAAACATACTAAAACACTTTGGACATAAAAAGTTTGTAAAAATGTTTTAAGAAATATTTTTGTGGTTTCCAAAACTAAAAAAATTAAAAATTGATAAGTATAAATTCTAACTAAACTATCACCCCCCCCCCTTTTGGTAAATAAAAAACCCCAAAAATAAAATGTTAAAATAAATCAAAAAACATACAGCCCATTTTTTAAGATTATTGTATTCAGAGTTATACTTTGAAACATAAACTCTCCATGAGTTTGTAACTCATCTAAATATGGTTGTGAAAATTATTAGAGTATTAGAATAATTATCCCATAAGAAATATTTTCACCCTTATTAATTCTTCTCCCTTTACATATCATATTATCCCCCCTAATAAAACAATCACCCTTCCAAAATAAATAGTCCCATTATAAAAAATCCTCCACCATAATATTACAACCCCATTTATAAATTCTTCTCCCACTTTATGATTTTTATAAAGGAATTATGAATATTTGAAATATCACTAAAATTTTAGAAAAGGAAAATAATAAATAATTCAATGAACTCACTAATATTCCTTTTCATGAGGGATACAATGTATAATATCTAATGAGATATTCTAAACAACAAACAACTTTCAATAGGCAATGTGAGAGTGGTGATTAATGTAGATCAAAAGTAGAGCTCTGAGATACCTATTCCATCTGATGATGAATATATTCATATGATTGAGAAATAAATTGGAACATTCATAGCATGGATTTTAGATCCAGAAAAAAAACAAGATTACAAGTAGGTATTCATTTCAAATTTAGAATTTCATGAAAAACCATTAACAATTAATGAAAAAATGTATGAACTAATGAATATTATTACAGATAGAAAAAGAGACTGGGATGAGATGAAATATTTAATAAAAATATCTAAAGGATCAACTAACCAGTTGAAAATATCTTTGCAAAGTGCCTTTAACTTTCCCATTCAACTTCCAAAATTACTGACATTTAAGGTTCATGCGGATACAATATTTTCAAAATGTGCTATGAGAATAATTGATTATCAATAACAGATGTACGAAGAGGCCATTATAAAATATATTGGTCTAGATAATGCAAATGAAATCCACATGCATTATTGTATAGGAGTCTCAGTTTCAAATGTATACATGATGTGTGTTTTCATGATTTATTTTTCAAATATATGATCAACTATGTTAATTATTGCTGAATATTATTCATTTTTTTATAAGAGTATATATAAATACTATTTGATGAGAAAACCTAATAAATAAAAATTTGGACTCATTAGTCCTCACATAAATTCTAAATAAGAATTCAAATTAGAACTAAATCACTTTGAATTAATAGAGTTGAAACTGGGCACAATGTTTGAAGGAAAACTTATAGATGATATAATATTCTTAATGCCCATGATGCAGGGGAAAACCTCTATAATTTAATCATATAAAAATATATTTTCATTAATTTCAATACTAATTCCATTTTAATTTTTAGGAAACATTGGTTACTCAATAATTCAGTTTTGATACTCTAAATATCTACTTTATATATTCAATGTATAGATACCCCAAAAAATCGACCACACGTGATGAAATTTATCAATTTTTAATACATTGCATGAAACATTTTATATCTAAAATTCAAGTTATAGATTTTATAATATGTTTTAGTGAATATTATGTTATTATATGGTGGTGTTTAAATATTATAGAAATCATGGCTTGGGGACAGTCCCTGAATACAAGGATCCAATCGGCTTCTAGAAGTGGATAAGAATAAGGGTAAATATAACAATATTTCCCTATCAAAACATATATATATATAAATTACATATTTTTTCAATGTTTCTTTAGTGTATGAAACAAACCAATGGAAATAATTATTTTTATTATGTTTGCATGTTTGTGAAATATATTTCATTCCATTAACAAACTTGTAACCCCAAAGTGGTGATTTTTAATATGATTAAAATTTTATTTAAAATATTTATCAATTATATTTATTTATATTTTTCCAACACCACCAGGATGTTAAATAGTTATTGTATTCACAAGAAGAAATATAATTTTTTATTGAAATTAATGGGAAATATTCATGGTGTCATAATTCATACAGACATCATGAAAAGGTGACTGCCCACTACTTATTTATTATATTTTATCATAATTTTATCTAAATTTTTAGTTATTTTCCTTATCATTTTTAGTCTATACATTAGGAAAATGATCTGTAATTTATTTTGGATATGTATGAATCAAAAACACCTCATTATGATACATAGTGTGTCAGGTGTGACTCAAATTTCAAATTTTCATTTTTAAAAAATACATTTTAGTTAAAAACACACATCACATACTCAAAACTGAGAAAATTCATTCATATTGTTTTGGTATATTATAAAAATGATCCATCTCTCCTTGGAGACATGTGGGATTCAACCTCACCTCAATATGACACATTGTGTGACTATTATGACTCAAAGTTTATCATTTTAGTTTAAAATTACATTTTAGTTTAAAACGAGTGTCACCCATTAAAAACAGGGAAAATATGCATAAACTGTCTTGATAATTTATGAAAAACATTAATAAGTTATTTTAGTTGAGTTGGAATCATTCTCATATCAAACCAACACAGGATGTGACTAGTATAACTCAAAGTGTGTGTTTTCATTTTAAAATGAAATTTCAGTAAAAAAGAAAAGGGACATACTCAAAACCGAGAAAACAAAATAGGATTATTTATATACATCTGTAAAATAATCCATAATCCACACTTGGTGCACGTTAATTTACCTCACCTCAATCCAACACATGGGGTGAGACTGGTATGAATTCAAGTGTGTCTTTTTATTTAAAATTGACATTTTAGTAAAAAGGATAAGTGACATACTCTAAATGAAGAAAAAACATTAGGATTGTTTTGATACTTTAGGAAAAAAATCTGCTAGTCATTTTTACATGCTAGAATAAGCCATATATCAATTCAATGCATGGTGTGTCTGGTATGATTCAAATTGTGTGTTCATAATTTATAATTGATATTTTATTTGAAAAAACATGTAACATACTCAAAACTAAGAAAAACCATTCATATTATTTTTATACTTTAGTAAAATGATCCATAATTCATTTTTGATATATAAGAACCATCAAAACATCAATCTGATACATGGTGTACTTGGTATGACTCAAAGTATCCATTATTAGTTTTAAATTGACCGTTTAGTTAAAAACACACATCACGTACTCAAAATCTAGAAAAAAAAATTTTATGGTTTCAATATTTTAACATAGTTGTCCACAAGTAATATGTGATGTGTAATAATAAACCACACCAAAATATGATTCATGGTGTGCCCGATATAACTCACAGTGTTTTTTATTATTTTAAAATTCACAATTTAGTTCAAAATGTTTGTTAATCACTAAAAATCAAGAAAAACAATATAATTATTTTATAATTTAGGAAAAAAATTCATAAATTATTTGTGACATGTAAGAATTAGTCTAATGTCAAACTTACACGCAATGTGACCGGTATAACTCAAAGTGTGTGTTATCAGTTTGAAATGTCATTTTATTAAAAAACCCAAGTAAAATACTCAAAAGATTTCAAACACATTCAGAATGTTTTTATGCTATAAAAAATATCCATATGTCATCTGTGAGATGTAAGAATTAGTTTCACCTCAATCCGATGCACGGTCTGACCGGAATGAATCCATGTGTGTATTTTTATTTAAAATTGACATTTTAGTAAAAAAAAATATAAGTGATATACTCAAAAAAATAAAAAACATTATTATTGTTTTGATACTCAAGGAAAATTATCCATAAGACATTTTTTATGTGTACGAATTAGTCGCACCTCAATCTAGTACACAATGTTCTTGGTATGAATCAAAGTGTTTGCTATTAAATAAATATTGACAATTTAGTTAAAAACATGTGTCAATCATTGAAAACTAGGAAAACATGCTTGAATTGTATTGATAATTTCAAATGACATTTGTGATGTGTAGGAATCAGTCTCACATTAAACAGACACAGGATGTGACAAGTATGACTCAGAGTGCATATTTTCATTATAAATTGAAATTTTATTAAAAAAACACAATTGACACACTCACACACACATATTTATATAATAGCTTCTTGGGGTAAAATTGTATTAAACACACACACACCACACACACAAGCTGAAAAGCTAGGCCATATCCCCCTCAAGGGATTACCCACCCATTAAGAATTATTTATTCATTACATGGCCGAAGGAATAGTGGGCATGAAACCCATTACAAAACCCAAAGGCCGACTAACTGGCCTGAAGGGCGAGTTCAACATGCATGTATCGTTCTTCTCACATCACCTGGCCTATGTCATGCCTACATCACTACCTTCCTGCATTTTTTGTTATGTATGTGTCACCACCTACCAGTGGAAATTTTCTCCAACCCATATTTGAACTTAGGACTAATAAAGGATTACTGGGAGCAATTAAAACGCATTTAAAACCACTCAATCTGATTCATGATGTGACCAGTATGACACTAAGTGTTGATTTTTTATTTTAAATTGACATTTTAATAAAAAAGGAAAGTTAAATACTCAAAATATAGAAAACACATTCAGTTTATTTTTATAATTTAATATAATAACCCATAAGACATTTGTAATGTATAATAATCTGATGCACCTCAATCTGATGAATGGTGTGTCCTATACGACTCAAAGTGTATGTTTTCATTTTACTATAGAAATTTTAGTTAAAACACATCTCACATACTCAAAACCATGAAACCCCATTAGTATTATTTATAAACATTAGTAAAATGATCCATAAGTTATTTTTGATGTGTAAGAATTAGTCTCACCTCAATCTGATTAATGGTGTTCCTGGTATAACTCAATGTGTCTGATATTAGTTTAAATTGACAATTTTGTTCAAAACATGTTTCATTCATTGAATACTGAGAAAACATGATAATATTTTCTTGATAATCTATTAAAATGATTCATAGGTAATTTTTGATATATAGGAACTGGTCTCACATAAAAATAACACATGATTTGATCAATATGACTCAATGCGCATATTTTTCGTTTAAAATGAAATTTTTTAAAAACAAAAACGATATTCCCCAAAACAAGAAATCAAATTCATATTATTTTGAAAATTTAGTAAAAAAATCAATAAGTCATTTATGATGTGTTGGAATCATCTATACCTCAATATAACATATGTTGTGACCAGTAAGTCTCCAAGTATGTCTTTTCAATTTTATTAAAGAGGATAGGTGAAATAATCCAAATGAATAAAAAACATTTGGATTGTTTTGATACTTTAAGAAAATGATCTATAGGTAATTTGTGATGTGTGATAATCATTTTGACCTCAATCTGACATACAGTGGGGTCAGTATGACTAAAAGTGTCCTTTATTAGTTTAAAAGTGATAATTTATTTCAAAACATGTGTCTGTCACTAAAAAATAACAAATCACTCTTGGATTGTCTTGATAATTTATTATAGTGATTAATAATTCATTTTTGATTTAGAGGAATTAGTCTCACATCAAACCAACACATGATGTGACCGGTCTGACATAAACTGCATGTTCTTAGTTTAAATTGGCATTTTTTTAAAATAAGTAACATACTAAAAACTATGAAAATGAATTATTGTTTTTTGTACATTTTGAAAATGATACATAAGACATTTATGATATATAAGATTTAACCACACCTCAATCTGATGCACGGTGTAACTAATATGGCTCCAAGTGTGGATTTTTATTTAAATTGACAATTCAGTAAAAAAATTACTAGTGACATACTAAAAACAGAACAAATACATTTTGGTTGTTTTGAAAATTTAGGGAAAATACTTAAGTAATTTATGAAGTGTAGGAATCACCCACACTGCAATCCAGCATATGGTTTGATTGGTATGACTCAAAGTGCATTTTTTCAGTTAAAAATAAAAATTTTAGTTGAAAATATGCATCACATACCCAAAAGTAAGAAAATACATTTTCAATATTTTGAAACATTAGTAAACCAATCCATAAATAATTTGTGACATGTAGGAACTAGTAACATCTAAATCCAACACACGGTGTGCCCGATATGACTCAAATTGTTCGTTATTAGTTAAAAATCAAACATTTATTTCAAAACACGTTTCACTCACCAAAACCAATAAAACACACTCAGATCATATTGATAATTTAGGAAAATTATTTATAAGTTATTTGATATTTGTAATAATATATATCACATGAAACTGATATATGATGTGACTGGTATGACAATAAGTGAATATTTTCCATTTAAAATGACATTTTAGTAAAAAGAAAAATTGAGATACTCTAAAACTAATAAAAATCATTAGGATTATTTTGATACTTTTGGAAAACAATACATCAGTCATTTTTGTTTGGTTAGAATCGGTCACAGATAAATTTAATGCATGGTGTGACTGGTAAGACAAAAAGTGTATATTAAAAGTTTAAAATTGACATTTTATTAATGTATTGTTTCATATTTATGTTCAACTTATTTCTTTATAGTATTACTAACATAAGAATTTTGTATATATATAGTTGGACAACTTTTCTTTGGTTGGGTCAGTTTGTTCAGCAACCGATACTAGGGTCAGGATTTTTAAGAGTGGGTCAGGTGCCAAAGATAATAAAACAATTGATGTTTTTTAATGTATGTGAAAAACTATACTTGACAATGTAATTTTACAAAAAAATATAATTTAAATGACTAAAATATAGTGTTTTTTATTTGTGATGTATTTTTTAAAATTAAATTATTAATTTTCCATATTCTATATTTTTCGTTGTTGCTACCTGTATTTGGTCCCTGTTTAGTGTGGCAGTGTGTTGTAATAACAAAAAAAACTGTAGTAGCATGAAATTTATTACTGATAATTCCAGTTCTCATAAAGGGGGATGTTTATCAATGATAAAAGTAGAGCTGATAATGGGGTACCTTTTTCATCATTATACTGACACTATGTAACATCCTATCTTTTCTTATGATGTAAAAACGTCTTAATGTTTTATTTAAACCACTTTTTTTACACTTATTATTGTGCCTAAGGAAGTTATGGAGGTTATGAGGGTGTGTGGGGCTTTTTAAAAGCCTTGATTTGTAAATTTTGGAGGGAACAACTGGGCTGCATAGTTATTAGAAACCATGACACCTATTCTTTAGGATTAGATAAACTATGCAGGGTGCTGTAGAGATCAACATAGGGGAGCGAATGGGCTATGCATGGTTTATCTAATCGTTCTCTACATCCCATGAAGGGTGTGATTCCTATAAAGAGGGGCATGAACATGTAGAGAATTTTGGACAAACCATGCTCCCCTAACCATGTGGGACACTGTCTTTAGATAGTGGCTGGTGCACGGTTTGGCCTACCATACAACCAAATTGTGTTCCTCATAAAACATGGGAAGATTTATCTTTTTCCCTTAATACATGTCTGTCATGGTGTGTAGAAAAAACAACTATTTCATGCGATAAAATTTATTTTAATGGTTAACCTGTGTTTTCTCTATATAAGAGTTCACGACAATAACGTTTTTGACTTGAAATTAGAGAAGGAAGTGGACGTAGTTTTTGAAATTGTTTGATTTTTAAAATAAAGAAATAAATTAAAATAAATCACAAAAAACAATTGATGAAGAGAGTGATGGGTAAAGGGTAGGATAACCTTATTCAATGTCATAATTCTAATAAAAACAATTCCCCTATCTTTTTATTGGATGATAAATTAAATACACCTTGATTGAATGGTCAATCACCCATGGTTAAAGGAAGTTATAGAATCCTGTGCATATGAAAATAAATAAGCCAGTCCCAAACTAAAAAGGAAATTCCGGATAGGGAATATTTTATCCTTATAATTATCGAAAGAATTCACTTATTCCTCAAAATTTCCAACTATCATAGACACAACCATTGAAAAAAATCTTCTTAGTCGAGTGAAACTGCCCCAGGCATATGGAGATTAAAAAACGTCAACCAAATCTATAAATAAAAAATGAATCCCAAACCAAAAATTCAATTGAATTAAGTGAATTGGGAACCAATAAAAATATAAATAATTTAATAGAAAAGGTATTTTAAAATTAAAGTGAAAGACTTTAATGGTACAAATGGAAAACTCCCCCTTCCCCGATCACTTAATATTTATACCCCTCCCTATGAAAAGAATTAAAGTTGAATGGGGAAGAATAGAGAATTATGAAAAAAATAAAAGAAAAAATAAAAATACATATCATTTCAAGGTATTAATTCTCCATCACATCCCCTTTTTTCTCCTTCTTCAACACCATCGAATGAAATTGGATGTAAATATTTATATGGTTCAGGGGTGGATAAATTTCCCTGTAGTTTCCTTCCACAAAAATATTGAATTTATTTCCCATAGTAAATGGTATAATAATGGGAATGTTTATTCACAAAACTTGTTTCTCTAAATTTTTTCAATTCTACCTAAAAATATCCCCTTCATTGGACACTTTTAAAAAAAAATTATTCCCTAATTACTGAATAATATTTTTTATGGATGAAGAGGCTTTCCAACTTCATCCACTTTGGTGCATTAAATGGTTTATTTAAAGTTATAACTTATCAATTTATCTAAATTTAAAATTTAGTTTTAAATTCCTCTTTCAAATCCAATTGGAATCATATGATTTTTAGGCTTGTAGGCCAAGTTATACCTCATTTATTGAAGTGGGGTATATTCTATCGGCCATAAAAAATTTTCAACGTGATTAAATTTTCCAAGCCTTTTAATTCTAAATTAGATTTGGCTATAGAAGAATAAGTTTATTCCGATGAAAAATAAATTCTAAAACATAATCACTCTAATTAGATAAATATATTAAAATTTATGCTCTAAATATATAAGTGACATAAAACCGTTACACCCAAAATTCACAAAAAATACTAAAATGAAGAAAATTATCCCAAGTTGATTAATTATAATGTATTAAACCATTGAAAAAAACATGAAAAATAATAAAAATATTATATCTTGTAGTCCATGTTTCCAATAAGTTTTTCCCCCCCACCTCTCATTTCTCACACAAAACACCCCACTCTCGCATGAGTTCTCCACCTCAAGCTTAAGCTTGAATTTTCTATTTATCCTCCAACCAAGCTCAATTTTATTTTCTTTATGGTGTTTTGGATCCTTAATAGTAAGATATCTACTCCACTTCTTGCCGTTCATAGTTTATCTTTACATCTTCGTCGCTATTTTTTTCTATGCTCATATTCCCAATTTTGAGGGAATTTATTTGTTCTTGTGATTTCTCCATTATAACCTAATTCAAGGTCTGAAACTAGATGATGATAATGATATGATCCTAAGGTTGGTGGTGTATCTCTTTTCCCTAAAGTATTATTTCATTTTTATTATGAACCATTGTATCTCACATCGGACACCTCCTGTATCACCTCCAAAAAGTATATTTAATCACATTAAATGTATTTACATGCTTAATATGGTCCTATATAAATATAAATCAATGACATTAGATGATCTCCATTACATCATCCATCTCGTGGGTGTTTCATTCCTTAAAGGCCTAAATTCCCCATTCTTTAAATTGGTAAGCCACCTTTTGAGGTGTGTGATATGGAATATAATAAATTAAATTGAATGAGAATTTCTTAAGAGAAAGGAAAGGACATGTGTTCAAGCCCCTGTGTTTCAGGTACAAGATATAAAGCTTCGTGTCATGTTGTGATTTGGTCTACTACCATCCAATCAGGCTGAGGAGGTGGTCATGTCTGAGGTAGTAAGACCTCGAGGGATTGGTTCTAGCATAACAGACCAACCTTCACTAGTCTAGTTTCATCTCGGGGATGTAGATATGTTCATATCTATGCAATATTGCATACTCCTGAGGAGTAGAGATCATATATTTCTACAAAACAATGTACTATTCTAGTACAATCTACATTAGTGTCTACCTTATTTTATATATGGGAATTGCACTATTTTATATATGTTGAAATTGTAGAAAGTCTAGTCCTAGATAGTGATTTCTTCTATGTCATGATGACTCTACACACACTATTAGAGGTTCAATTAGATATTGTGAGTCAGTGTAAGGAGTTCCCCTTGAGATACGTGGGTACTATTTCCTATAGTGTTTTTTTATCCTCATGATGACCTCCATCTATATCCATCTATAGATGGAATGGTTGGTCCCATAACGCACACATGTTGATTGATATCACTAGAGTGTGACTTTTATATCACCTGAGTGAAGTGCATACATTCCTAAGGTTGAATGGGATTCTAAGATAGTCAAGACAGACCTGAGAATCGTTGGTTAGGCATAGTGACAACCTAGGTGGCTAGTATCATTTTGAGTGACTAGGGAATACAACTTATGGAATTCCATCTTATGGTGATTTATTTTAGGGACATCTTTCTTGATGACTTATTTAGTTTACCCAATATAAGAGAGGTGGATTTGACCTTTAAAAAATTTCTAGGAGTTACACTGATGGTCATTCCTCCCTATAGGATGGAACATATAGAGGTGTAGGAACTCAAGAAGTAGCTAGAAGACGTAGAGACAAACAGTTTCATATGAACCATTACTTCACTATGGGGTTCACCAAACCTTTTCTACAAGAAGGAATATAATACCCTTAGGTTTTTCATGCATTTATAAAGGTAAAACTAAATTATGGTTAAGAACTTGTATCCACTCCCTTGTAAATCCGACCACTTCAACTAACTACAAGGAGAAACAGTTTCCTTCATCATTGATTGAGATTGTTCTTCCCTTAGTGAAAGTTTTTCCATCTTACATACCACACACAATGTTCAGAAGTTGTAACGTCCCGATTCTGGGAGCAACCCCGAGGTGCCCCATACCTGGTTGCCCACATGGCCTCAAGCACATTTCCCCAAATGCTAGATGTTACTGACTAGAAGCGAGGGCCTTCAGTGTGATAGTGGGAAAACTATGCCCTCATTGGTAGAGTAACACGTTCAAAGGGAAACAAATACACAATAGTAGAATCAGTAAATGTACCAACAACAGTAATAGTGGAAGACTGGAATAAAAAATAACTGAAGCATATATATATGATTCATGGTACATATTTCTACGAATTCCGCCAAACAAATCACAAGGCTGGAATAAAAAAATTACTAAACCAAAGTAAAAAATAAATAGATAAACAAATCATCAACATCGCTAGCCTATACTTGGTCCCATGCTCTCCTGCTCCACGGAAAGTCAAGTACATGAAGTAAAAGGGAATTTTCCCTTGTATATACCTACTGAAATATAATCTGTTTCAGCCCAAAAGCGTGTCCCAAATAGGGTGTGAGACTAAATCCTAGTAGGAAACCACCAAATGATCTTAGCCTAACAGTCATTGAATATATGACAGTTGAAAGTACAGAATCACTAATCAAGAAAGTACTCAGCAGAAAAAAATTCCACTTATCAAAAGAAACTAATCAAGCATGGGAACCCTCTAGGAGGTGCACACAGTCTATCCCCTCTAGTTAAGTTATATAAATATATAAGGACTCTCTGAGGAAGAATTCACAGACAATTCCCCTTATAGTGAAAGGAAAATCAAGACTCTTTATGGAAGCTCACATGGTCTATTCCCCTTATAGTCTATGGTAATTCAAGGAATCTCTGAGGAAGCTCACATGGTCTGTTTCCATTATAGCCCCAAAGACAAGGACTCTTTGAGAAATCTCACTCGGTCAATTACCCCTATAGACCCAAGTGGTTAAATGACTCTCTGAGGAAGATCACTTGATCAATTACACTTATAGTATAAAGTTCTCAATGACTCTCTGAGGAATCTCACTCAGTCAATTATCCTTATAGTCTACTACACCAGGTTCTCAAGGCCCTGTGTAGGTCAACGAGCATAGCAAGGAAAAAACGGCCATAGTAAACCTCAACAAACAATTGGATAAATCAGTCTACAACATATCAAGCATGTCATAATACAAATATTCTACACTACAACACTAGGCTTGGAAAAAAGGAAAGGTGTCCAAACAGGATAAGAAGACCAAGATTCATAAATATAACATGCATGGTAAATACATCCAAAGCATAGAAATCAACCCTATTAATATATAATTAACCACTACACAAGCACACAATCATGGAAGGAAATCAACAGTGGTAAAATAGTAAACATGTAAAACCTCGTTCAAGGGTACTGGTCAAAATTCCACATAATACTCAAAGTCATTCAACTGAAAGGAAAAAACCACCTACCTCGGTGTTTGGAGATCAACATACTCCGGCTTTGGCCGTTGGATTGACCAAGAACATGGTAGATCTACAAAATCATCTACAACGTTCAACCCGTGATATCTCATGGGAGAGGAGAAAACAGAAGATGGTGCTTTAGGGGAAAGGAAAATTCACCGATGTGATTCCAACGCAACTGATGGTGTTTGATTCTGAGGATGGATGCTCGGTTGGGGGTTCGTTGATGATCCACGGTCGTACATTGCTCTAGGTCGAATGAGACCTACAAGTAGAGTTTTATGGAAATTAGACGTGACCTAGTGCGTTTAATAAAAAAATGAATTTACATAGTGTGTACTTTTGAAGTAGATTGCGTGTACTCACTATTTTTATACACTGCTTTAGGAGGCCTCCTGGTTACCCACACATTCATCTGCATAGCCGCTACACGACTAGAACTCGGCTACCTATGGTAACCTTGTACACGACATGTACTCATAAATTATATGGCATGTACTTCGAAAATTTCTAGAATTTCCTCTTTTTCTCAGAAAATGACCAGAAAAGGAAAAAATAATTCAAAAGAAGGTTCGGGTTCTTACAAACTTTCCCCCTTAAAGAAATTCATCCCCAAATTTCCCTACATGTTGTAGAAGAAGAATCCCCAAACAGCTCCAACCACTATGCTCATACAATGGCATACCTCACCCAAGTCTGGTCCAGAACTCGCCCATGATGCCACAACACACATACTAGAGAAACAGACCAGCCACGAATAACCCTTGTACTTCGATCAACAATCTAGATAGGATGCTCCTCGAATGACGCATCCACTTTGAGCTCAACCGCCACTGGTTGAAAGACCCTAGACGGTTCTAAAAAGTGACGTCAGAGATGAGGTACATGAAAAATGGTGTGCATTTCTCGATACCTATGGGGAAACTGCAACTGATAGGCAACCAGCCCAACACTCTCCACAACGTCAAACGGGATGACATACCTTAGTTAAAGCTTACAGCATCTCCTAATTCTTCTGTGCCCCAACCTTGGTGTGAAACGCAGGAGAACCTCATCCCCGAACTCAAACTCCATAGGACGTCACCGCTGGTCGGCATATGTCTTCTGTCAAGACTGTGCAGTAGCCATCCTATATAGAATCAACTATAACTTCTCTATGGTATCCTGAACCAGACGAGGTCCCAGCAAAGCTGCCTCTCCTGCCTCCAGCCAACATAAGGGTGATCGGCATGACATACTGTACAAAGCCTCATAAGGTGGCATCTGAATAGTTTCTCGAAAACTATTATTGTTGGAAAACTCCACATGATTTATTTTCATCTCCCAAGAACCTCTGAAATCCAAAACGTATGCTCAGAGCATGACCCCATGAACTTGAATCATATGCTCGGACCAACCATCTATCTGGGGGTGGTATGTTGTACTCAAAAGTACCTAGGTACCCAAGGAATTCTGTAGCCCCTGCCAGACCCATGAAGTAAAACGCGCATCCCTGTCTGAAATAATGGAGTGTGGAACTCCATAGAGACGTAAAATCTCTTGGATGTACAACTGTACCATCTAATCAACCCTGAAGGTCCCCTTGATCAAGAATAAGTGAGAAACCTTCATAATCCTGTCAATGACAACCCTAACTGCATCATTTCCTCAAGGCGACCTTGCCAACCCTATTATGAAATACATCCCAACATCGTTCCACTTCCACTCAGGAATGGGTAACTACTGCAAAATCTCTACTGGTCAGTGATGCTCCGCCATCACCTACTGAGAGGTGGAACACTTCATGAAAAAACTAGCAACATATCTCTTCATACCTGGCAACCAATAATGAAAATGTAGATCACGATACATCTTGGTGAAGACAGGATGAAATGTCCAAACTGAGGAATGAAGGTCCCACATCATCTCCTCATGTATATCGTCTAGCACCAATACGTGCCCCTGGAAATGCTGGATCTCATCCCTGCCTATGGTCTATCTAAGAATATTTTCCTCTCCAGACATGTTCTCCCATAAAACTAGGCCTTCTCAATCTGATAGCTGCCTCATTCACACTTGATCAAGAATAGTATAGGTAAGAACTATATAATATTGGAATGTCGGCCCCTATCAACCGTGCACCTCCAAATTCATCTCAGCGAACAGATGCATAATATGCCACTCACTACGGGCCTCCTGAACTACCTGTATCTATGTCCTCTTTCTTAGTGCATCAACCACTGTGTTGTCTTTCCTAGGCATATATTCAAGCTCTAAGTCAAAGGACTGAAGGTAATCAACCCACCTTCGTTGTCTCAAATTTATATCACAATAAGTAAAAATGTACATGGGACTTTTGTGCTCGGTGAAAGCCACAAAATTCCCTCCCAGAAGATAATTTCTCCAACATCACAAGGCATAAACAACTACCACCAACTCGAGATCATGCGTCGGCTAATTCCCCTCATGTGGTCGCAACTGCCGAGGCCCGTACGTAACGACTCATTCGTCCTGCATAAGCACACCTCCCAGCTTGATACCCTAAGCATCCCAATACATAGTATAACTCTTTCCTGACACTGGAAAGACTAGTATCAGTGTTGAATTCAACCTCCCCTTCTGCTCTTGAAAGGCTGACTCATAGGAATATCACCACAAGAACATTTCAACCTTCATAGTCAGACCCATCAGTGGTGTTGTTAAATGTGAAAAGTCTTGTACGAAGTGTCTGTATTATCCCACCCTCCCCAAAAGCTTCACACTCAAATACATTCTTCGGATGCTCCCAGTAAACTACTGATCTCACATATGTTTGGTCAATTGATACTCATGTCCTTGAGATAACATGATCTAATAAGTGAATCTGATCCACCCAAAAGTGTCATTTTGAGATCTTAACGTACAACTGATTCTCTCTCATAGTACTCAAAAGTATATCAAGATGAGTAGCATGGTCATGTTGAGTGTGGGGGTATACCAATATATCATCCATGAAAACCACCCTGAAGGAATCCAAGTATGGATGGCCCACTCGGTTCATCAGTTCCATGAAAACTACAAGAGCGTTCTTGAGACTGAATGGCATAACCATATACTCGTATAGACCATAACTACTCCAAAAGGCTATAAGAGTTATATGTGATGGTCTAACCTGAAACCGATGTTAACCGGACCTCAAGTAAATCTTCGAGAACACCCGAGCTCCTTGAATCTAATCAAAGAGATCATTAATCCTAGGTAATGGATATCGGTTCTTAATCGTCAAATAGTTCAGCTTCTGATAATCTACAAAAATCATAAGGGTATCATCCACCTTCTTTGCAAATAGGATAGGTAAACCACAAGGAGATGTACAGGGTCAGATGAAACCCTTTGTCTACAACTCCTCCAACTGCTTCTTGAGCTCCTACAACTCAGGTGTAGCCATCCTATAAGGAGTAATGGACCCCGGTGCCACTCCTGGCAGAAGCTCAATAGAAAAGTCTACCTCACCCTCTAGAGGGAAACCTGAAAAGTCCTCTGGAAAGACATCTCTCAAACGATCCACCACTGGAGGAAAGTAAAAATGTGATGTCCACTAGTAATCCAAATATAGACTAGTAATATGGACTGTAACTCCTCCCAACCCATGATGCTCGGGTCCCACTCTGCTCTCCTGTACATCCCATTCTCCCTTATGAAGAAAAGATTTAACTGCTGGTGACATGAAACTCACCTTATGGAGATAAAAGTCAAAGACATCCTGGAATGGAACTAACCAGTCCATCCTAAGAATGAAATCATAGAATTTCATCTCTAGGACATATAGGTACCATAAGAAGTGACACCCACCAACCTGTTGAGGTCACTCCCTGCACTGACGTACACTTTCCATTCTAGACCCCAATAGAGTGTCTAGCATCGAGACATCAGTAGACGAAAAGATACAGAGACCGAGGCTCTCCACAATAGAAACAAATATAACGATATCGGAAGCCCTAGTATCGAAAAGTGCATAATCTAAACCTAAGGCAACTATGATCATACCTCGAAATGTACAGGGTCTGGAATCCTGCTCATGCTAAGTCTACATCACTTCAAACATCTGACCTGTACTGCAAACCTGTGACACTGCCTGACCACTCTAAGATGATCCAAACAAATGTCACTGAAAGCCTGGTGACCATACACCATGTACATGACCTCCACCTCGGCTTGAATGGCTAGAAGAAATCCAGTTCCCTGATTGGTGAGAAACTGGAGGTGATGCTCCTGAACGCGGAGTCATAGAAGAACCCCTATCACAAGATACTGGTGAGAAGATCTAACAGATGCGTAGAAGGTGAACAATCTTGCCGGAAGATCGGCACTCCACTGGGTATCTCGGTCAACGTGGCATCGTATTCCCACTCTTCCCACACTAGTAGCACACCACCTGGCTACCTGAAGATGCATCTTTCCTACTCTAATCTCATCATGCAGTCTTTATGCGGCGCTTCCTACTATTAGTATGAGGAATACTAAGTTTGGATGCCAAACTTCCCTGGATCAAAGCTCCAAAATACCTCATATTATGCTCTGTGATCATCTCCTATTTGATGATAGAGGATATCAAAGCCAACATGAAGATTTTTACCTAAGATAATATATCATGCCTCAGACCATCCTCAAACTTCCGTGCAAGAAACAACTCATAAACTCATGGAATAAGAGTGAAACACTGTAACTCGATGATAAAAGAGGAATACTCCATAATAGTACGAGTACCCTGCCCCAGACTGATGAACTCTGGGGCCTGATTGGGCCTCAAGGTTTCTGGATAGATTTAATCATAAAAGATGCACCGAAACTCATCCCAATCCATATTCTGCTAGTGTCCCGCCAGTGAGATCACCTCCCACCAACTCTTGGAGGATTCTCGAAGCATGTAGGTAGCGTGATTCACCTTATTCTATGGAGGTATATCCAGATGCTTGAAAATTGTCAGCGTGTATTATATCCAAGACTCTGTAGCCTGGGCTCCTCCATCCCCTGAGAAAGAGGGAGGCTGTTGTTGTTGAAAGACTAACGTCAATTCTTCCATCGGCGGGGAAGGAGGCGGAACTCCTTGAAAGGTTTGCACCATCATCAAATATCCCTCTCTGTACTATGCATCAGCACCAGTATCAAGTATAACGTTTGGTGCCATGACTAGCACGACAGGAGGATCTGTAGGTAGTCCCTGATCCATAATGTCCGGTGTCTGATCACCGCCTGGAAACTAGCGTACAACCATAGGACATTTCGGTGACATGACTCTACATGGTCAAGCACACACATTAAAATAAGATTATCAAGGACTTAAAAATAGAAGTGTAAGAAGGGGACATGAGAAAGATAAAAAATCAAGTTTTACAAAACATGACTACATGGTGTGTACAATTCCTACACAGCATGTTCCGTTAAGCCATTCACATGGGCATGTACTTCAGCTAAAATTGGTCGTGCAACACCCCAAACACACGGTGTGTTGTCCTTACGCATGGCGTGTACTTCAATCCTATTTCCAAGCCTGATTATTTCTACACGGTTAAGCTACATGGTTCTCCTAAGACAAGACAACACAACGTGTTCACGGTAGACACGATGTGTACTAGACAAGCTTCACCTAGCCTGGGTTGTTTGTGTCACGGCCTGACACACGACTCATAATAAACGACATGGTCAAGGTGGACATGGTGTGTATGTGAAAGGAAAACACCAACTCGTGTTGTTAGTGACACATCCGGGTACCTGGGTCAGACTACAAAATGTGTTCAACTGGTACATGGAGTGTTCCCCCCGACTTTTCCCATTCTGTGTCCCCTCCCACACTGCCTATAACACGGTTTGAGACTACACAGAGTGTACATAAAGTACAATGTGTGTACTTAAGAAAAATAGTTTCTTCCCTAACATAAGAACACATGGTGTGTAATTAACATTACACGACGTGTATTCTTGGTTTTTATAAAAATTAAGCCTCAGAAACTACTCTGAAACCTAGAAAAACACTGAAATAAACAATGAAAGTGCCAAATTTTGATCCGTGAGGGACCATACTCTCTATGAATCAATGTATTTCATCTTATACATGTTGTAACAAGGTAGACAAGGCAATGATCCCCCAAATTCTGGTCCATGAGGGCCCACAACACCTCAAGAATGAATTTTTTGTGTTCATTCCAACAAAACATTACACAAACAATACCCTATCAAATATCAGGTAATTTTATTTGGGCATCTATCAAAACAAAATGAATATTCTACACAATATCTACCACAACAACATGAAATCGCTAATGCATCCTAGATGACAAGATAAGAATGCATGAAATGTGATTTCTAGCAAGTGCCTATATGATGCATGAGATGGAATACCCTCATCTCATTGGGTTGCTATAGAAATAGAACATCAATAACATCAATGGTGACAACACAAAACATGTGAATCACCCAACGGTGAAATCAAATCAACTGTAAAATTTCAAACCAGAAAATTTGCAATAAACGAGGTAGATTGGTTTTTCCCAATGCACGGGTTAGCTACTCCCAGGCACAGATTATTAACATGTACCTATTCCATCATATCCCTAGATATAGGATTCAAATAGTAATTCAAGAAGAAAAAAAATCCTCTAATAGAACTTTGTAACATCCTAGTTCCTAGAGCCACCCAGAGGCGCCCCTTACTCGGTTGGTCACATGGACTCAAGCACATTTCCCCAAACGCCAGAGGTTTCTGACTAAAAGAAAGGGCCTTGGGTGTGATAGTGGGGAAATTATGCCCTTGTTAGCAGATTAACATAGCAGAAGGGAAAAAATACACAATAGTGGATGCAGAAAATATACCAACAACAATAATAGCAGAATACTGGAATAATAAACAACAGAAGCACACACACAAACACACACACATATATATATATAATTCATGGTACATATGTCTAGTAATGTATCCAAACAAATCACAAGGCTTGAATAAAAACAGTTCTAAACCAAAGTAAAAAAAAGAAACTGATAAACCGCTCCTCAGCATCGTAAGACTATGCCTGGTCCCATGCTCTCCAGCTCCACGACAAGTCAAGTACTTGATGTATAATGGTGCTTTCCCTTGTCTATACCTATAGAAATATAATCTGTTTGGGACCAAATGCATGGCCCCAAATGGGTGCGAGACTATATCCTAATAGGAAACCTCCGAAAGATCTGTGCTTAATAGTCAGCGAATATATGGCAGGTAAAAGTACAGAAGTAGTAAACAAGAAAGTACTCAGCAGAAAACAATTCTGCATATCAAAATCAACTAATCAAGCATGGAAAACCTATAGGAAGTGCACACAACCTATCCCCTATAGTTTAGTTATATGAATATATATGGACACTCTAAGGAAGCACTTATAGGCAATTCCCGTTATAGTCAAAGGTAAATCACGACTCTCAGAGGAATCATACATGGTCAATTCCATTTATACACTAAAGTAATTCAAGGACTCTCTAAGGAAGCTCACACAGTAAATTCCCCTTATATCCCCAAGGTCAAGGACTCTCTCGGGAATCTTACTCGGTCAACTCTCCTTATAGCCCCACGTGGTTCAAAGACTCTCTAAGGACACTCACTTGTTCAATTCCCCTTATATTCTAAAGTACTCAATGACTCTATGAGGAAGCTCACTCGGTCAATTCCCCTTATAGTCTACTACACCAGGTTCTTATGGCCCTATATAGTTCAACAAGCATAGAAAGGAAAAAATGCCAAGGTAAACCTCAAGAAATACTTTCCTAAATCTGTCTACTGTAAATCAAGAATGTCAGAATATAGACACTGCACCCTACAACACTATACATGGAAAATAAGAAAGGCGGACAAACATGCTAAGTTTCCCAATGGTCGTAAATAGAACATGAATGGTAAACACATCCAAAGCATTGAAATCAACCCTATTCATATCCAATTAAACTCTACAAAAGCATACAAGCATGGAAGAAATTCAATAGGGGTAAAAAGGTAAACACACAGGACCTCGTTCAAGGGTATTGGTCAAAATTACAAATAATACTCAAATATTACCAATGTAAAGGCAGAAACCAGCTACATTGGCATTGGGAGATCGATATACACCAGCGTCAGCCCTTGGATCGACCTCGAACGCAGTAGATCTACAAAAACATATAAAATGTTCAACCCATAATATCTCTTAAGAGAGGAGAAAACATAAGATGATGATCTAGGAGAAAAGAGAACTCACTAATGCGATTCCAATGCAATCGATAGTGTTCAATTCATTGGACAGATGCTCGCTCATGGGTTCATCGAAGATCCACAGTTGTAGGGCGCTCTCGGTAAAACAAGACCTAAAAAGGAATGTTTTCTGTCAATTAGATGTGACCCCGGTGCATTTCATGAAAAAAAAGAAAGTACTCGACGTGTTCTTTTGAAGTACCCGGTATGTACTCACCGTTTATGTGATCTACTTTAGGTGGCCTCCAGGTCACCCACACATCCATGTTCATGGATGCTACACGATTTGTACTCATATAGTACACGACATGTACTTCGAAAATTTCTAGAATCTCCTCTATTTTCTCAAAAATGACCATAAAAGAAAAACATACTAGCAAAGACGGTCCGAGTTCATAAAAAATTAGATATGGATTATATGAGTATCTAGTTTTGTTTTTCAAACTTAATAATATGACCACCATTCATATGGCTATGATGAATCCTGTTTTCCACCAGTATGTTGGTTCTTTTTTGGTTGTATTTGCGGATGATATCTTGGTGCATTCTCATTCTCGACACAACAAATTCCAAACATCTTATGATCATCATAAATACACTGAGTGAGAATTATCTATATTCAATTCTCACCAAATTCCATTTTTTGATTGATAAGGTTCACTTTTTGGGTCATATCATTTTAGAAAAAAGGATTTTTTATTGACCCAGAGAAGGTGACCATCATGGTTTCAGGGGAGTAACCCAAGAACTTCATCTATATAAATAGTTTCTTCTGGATGGATAGATATCATAATCACTTAGTTCACGAATTATTGTTCCTAGAAGTTCCTCTTATGGTAATGATGAAAAAGGGTGTGAGGTTCCCCTCATATAAATCTTGCGAGACATCCTTTCTAGAGTTAAAAGGGAGGCTGAAATCATCACCAATCTTGATTCTTATAGAGTCAGGTAGAATCTATACTGTTTATTATGATGCTTTAGGAACCATTATAGGAGTAGTTTTAATGTAGTAAGATTGGTTTTTAGTGTACAAGTCCCTATGTTTGAGGCCTCATAATTTAAACTACCCTACACATGGCCTCGAGCTAGCAGTTGTCATTCATGATTTATTTTTTATGATGCATTATCTATATGGTGAGTGGTTTTTTGTTTACACAATCCATAAAAGTTTAAAATAAATATCCACATGGTGTAATGTGAATTTTATGTAGAACATGTGCATATTATATCTGCATTCATTAAAGTTTGAGCTTTCTTATACAAATGTAATGGGAAAATCAATAGTTAACACCTTGAGCTGAAAGACCCAGACACATGTCAACCATGAGGGTAGTAGTGAGTGGAATTTGATAGCTATATTTTCTAAGAATCACCTTGAGGTTCCATAATATAATGGTAGGACAGAATTGTAGATTTGGAATTCAAATCCCATCTTATGTAATAGGTAAGGACGATGAAGTTTTCTTATCCCAAAGGGTGAGTATTATGAGAGAGTGTATCAGGAGATAACCCACCGACTGGTTGGTTTGTTGATGAGAATAAGATCTTGAACTTCTATAGGTATTTCCGGGTCCCCACTAATATATGAGAAGTGTTTATGTTGGAATATCAAACCTATGTTTCGGTGGTACACCCCAAGCTAACCATGATTTTAGGTTTTATCACTTGGTGCCCCACGTATCAGAAGGTGATGGATAAGAACTAGAAACCTACTAGACTTATACATCCTTTATCCATTCCTGACTGGAAATGGGATGCTGTCACAATGGATTTAGTGATAGGTTTGTTGAGATCACTATATAGTAGTCATTTAGTGTAGATGATAACAGATAGGTTGACTAAGGATGTTCACTTCCTACATATCCATGAGATATATTCTATGGAGGATATTGGAATGGTTTATATCTTATAGATAGTTTACCTTCATAGTGTTCCCTATTCTATCATATCGGATAAAGTTACCTATTTTACATCACAGTTTTGGTAATTCTTGCAAAAGGAAATGGGTTCATGGGTTCTACTGAGTGAAATATATCACCCTCAGGCCAACATGATGTTCAAGAGGAAGATATGGGTGTTATAGGACAAGCTTCAGGCATGTGTCCTTGTTTTTTGAGGTTCTTGGGATAAGAACCTACCTCTTGTTGATTTTTTCTACAATAATAGTTCTAGGTAAGGATTCTGAAAGATCATTATGATGCCCTTTATAGTAGGCCATGTCATTCACCTCTATTCTATTTATATGCAGGAAAGGCAATACAATTGGGTCCTCATCTCATTGAAGAGACTTCTATAAGAAGGGAATCTATTTCAAAAACGTATTGATACATCATAGGCAAGGAAAATTTCTTATAATAATAATAATCATTGACCTATGAAGTTTGAGGTGGGACATCAAATCATTCTATGATTTTTACCTAGATTGTATTATATATGGATTTGGAGATAGGTCAAGTTATAACCTCATTATGCTGGGACTTTTGAGATCATGGAGAGAGTTGGGCCAATACCCTCTCTATTGTAGTTACCTCAAAGGTATTGCTCCATGAATGATGCCATACATATATCACAGCTTCACCATTATCATTCTAAACCATCTCATTTGATTGATCTAGATGATATGTAGATGAAGGTAGATGCATCATTTAAGGATCATCTGATACATGTCTTTGATCAGATAACAAAGGATCTCTAAGACATGTTAGTTCCACTGGTCTGTGTGCTATAGAAGTATATATATATATATAAGAGGAGATCTGGAATTGAGAGGCTGACATACATGCTCAACGGTAAATACTTTTCTAATAAGACTCTTTAATACCCTAATAAGGTAAACTTAGGGATGAGTTGTTTTTAAGAGGAGAGGTTGTATCATCCTGACCTTTCATATGTGGTAGAGAAATCATAATATTTTGTTCAAAACACATTATTTTAACTTAACAATGTGCCTAAGGAAGTCTTATAGGATATGATGGTGTTTTGGGATTTTCAATATCCTATAGCTTTAGATTTTGGAGTGATCAACTGGGCTGCACGATTAGTAGAACTCATGCTTCCCAGTTTGAAAAGTTAGATTAATCATGTGGGTGTGTTTAAGGGATCCATAGAGGGGAGCACACATGTTGCGTATGATTTTTCTAGCCATGGGATACAGACCATTCAAGGTATTATCCATGTATATATGGTCATGCATATATATAGCATAGTTGGACAAACTGTACTCAACCAACCATGTGGGAAACTATCTTTGGAGAGAAGTTGGTGCATGGTTGGTGCACAGTTTGGACAACCCTGTGGCTCTTAAAAAATAGGTAGATTTTTTTCCCCTATTTTCATTAAGTTATTTTTCCACTCCCCTCTCATTTATCATGAAAAACACCCATATCCCACATGATCTCTCTTTTTTAAACCTATGCTATTATTTTCCATTTCTCCTCCATCCATGCTTTGTTTGATTTTTCATCGTGTGTATTGGATCTTAAATAGTAATCTATTCACTCCTCTCCCTACAAATCATAGTTTATCTTCCCATATTCTGCACTATTTTTTGTAATCTCAAATGCCATATTTTCAATGATTTTATGTATTCTTCAAATTTCAGCCTTCTACCTTTATTAATGGGATGAAATTAGACAAGGAGAGTGATATGATGTGTTCAATAACTTTTCCCTAAAGTCTAAATGCATTTATATTATGTGTTATTATTCTATGTGTCAGAATCCTATGGTGTCTCCTCCTCAAAGTCTAATTAATTACATTATATCTCATTATATTCTTAATATGGTCTTAGGTAACTATTAATCAAAATTATTGTTTGATCTCTTTGACAGGAACCACCCCATGGGCGTGTCATTCCATAATGGCCTAAATTCAGCTTTCCTTAAATTGGTAAACCAAAATTTTATGTGTGTGATATTTGTTTCAATAAATGAAATGAAATGATAATTTCATAATAGAAAGTAAATTACATGTGTTTATGCCCCTATGTTTTAGGCCACAATTGAATTACTTGAATTAAATAAATTGGACAACTCGAATAAAGTTTTATGATCTTCATTATTGTTAAATGATATGGTCAACTGATAGTTAAATCTTTATTTGTATCAAGGTAATAGTGAAAAAATCATCCTGATTTAACAATGACTTAGATAGGCTCATTTTGTTTTATAAATTAGAAAATTTATAGATTATAAATATGCTAAGAGAGATACTCAGATCCTTATGGGATGCCTTGGATAGGCTCACTGGGAAGATTATTTTCTTACCCATGTGTGATAATAGTTCCCTAGGGGAGTCATCGTGGATAGCATTATAGAAATATGGTTATAACATTTCTTGAGTGATAATCGGTCCCCTACGTGAGACACTAGGGATGGTATCATATGGTCATGATTAGATCATGCTGAGGGTGATACTTCGGATTTCCTCTATGGATAGCCTTGGATGGACTCATAAAGTGTTTCGTATTTATAGTATTACTCGATTGACCCTTGGGAATCATTTTATGAATCATCTGGTTGGTATTGGGTTTCCTATTTGAAAATTATAAGGATGTCTTTTATATTAAGACAAGTGATTCATAAATGATATCCAAGGGACGCGTTTGCCAAGCCAAATAACATGCCTGGGTTTAGTCCATTATTGAATCATGATTTTTCATGACCTATTTCTCACCCATATTATATATGTATTGGTTGAATTGATTCATATGTATTCTGATTTGGCCAATGGATGTATCTTTTCTTAGGTATTTGTGAGGAAATCAGGAAGATATGTATTATTTATTTTATTACATTACATTTTTTATGAACATATACACTGATTATTTTATACGCACAAACATAATTGTTCTAGAAACAGTTGGTGGTGGACTAATAAATATATATCACACCCTAATTAGGCCACCTATGGTACCTAAAAAGACTTAATTATTGTTTGTTTAGATAAAGGGAAGCATCTATATTTTTATGATTGATTTTCAATTCTAGGATAGAGTATTGGAGTAGGGGAATGAGCATGTTATTGGAATGTTATTAGTGGAAGATTTTGGTATTCTTGAATTTTTTTAACATGTGGTATATTCCAATTTCCTCTATATCTCATGAGCTTCATTTTTTGTATAGATACATGAAATCATCACCATTTTTGTTTCTATTTATGTTACAACTTCTTCTTGTTTATATTGGATGATGCATTATTATTATTACATTGCTTCTTATTTATTTCTGTTACCACTGTTTACCATTATTATATACCACTATTATACACTCTAGGTCATGATGGAATAATATCCCCCACAGATACACCCTTGGCTCTTGCTGGCAGTCAGAAGCCTCTGTAATACGAGGAGGCGCACTTGAGATCATGCGACTAACAATCTCGGGGCACCACTTAGGGTATTCTGAGGTAGGACACTACACATTGACAAATTTCCATATTTATTGGAAAATTTTTAGCACTAATAATGTTCCCCTTTATTAGTGATTTTATAGCACAAATAAAATTCCCCCATTTTATCAACACTTATATTAACAATGATTTTTTTCATTATTGGTTGACTTTTCTAGCGCTATTAAATTCATTTTCTAATGTAGTGGAGCATCTGTCTAATCATGATGAACACCCTCCTCTTGTGCTACATCTACATCTATAATGGGTTTTTCACCCTTGGAACATCTATATTATGATTAGAACCCTCAGTATCGGCTATAACATCAAAAAAAATCACTTGATATATCTCATACATAGTTAGAAGCTTCTCTAAAACCACTATATGAAAATATTTTTGATCAAAGGAAACTCTAACTATAGGATTAGTGAGTGAATAAGCTAGAAGATATGATCATCCCGCAAAAAAATTATGGAGTTAACTACAGTTAATAAAAAATGTTGAAAAGTGGAAGGAATAATTATTACCAACTCATGATAGCATCATCTCTATCGCACAATATATCTCATTTGGGACATGTGGTTCAAGGTCCCATAATCCAACTGATCTGATAAATACATATGTACTATATTGATACATCATAATTTAGACTCATTTCATGTATCCCACATCTCGACATATTGTGCATGATTTCATCACCAATCATAGTCTCACTACCCTAACATCTTTAGGGAATGAAGGGAAGGTTACTGACTCAGTGGTGTAGGAATGATTTGATAGATTCTAAACTACCTCATAACTCAATTAACATTATTCCACTAAATTCTATGAAAATTAATAATAGTTCCGGTGCATGATATAATATAAAACATCACCATACAGTAATGTGGGATACTCGTGATGATAGTCTCAATATATGGACTCCATGAAAAATGAAATATAAAACAATTAATAAGAAATTAACAAATGAAGTAATTTACTATAGAGAATAATAATTTAACTATATAATTAACAATCATGTTTTTTGCCTAGTTGAATAATATCCATCATAATTCTTTAAGTACAGAAATAATGTCTGGATGTATTTGAATATTAATACGTTTGAACCAACCTGTAGATAAATTTTTTTACTTATGTTTCATAATAGAAAATTATACATTTTATTCTCCTATTAGAATGAAATAAAAACATACCATCATCCACATGGGGACTCCCAAAAAATATTAGTTGGAATTAGTGCATGGGTATGTGAATCTAAGCATGTTATGCACTCTTATACCCACGTCTGGATAAGAATAACGCATATTTTTATCTATATCTTAACGATGTGGTGTGCAATTCATAGCTCTCTATATGTATATGAAAGACATGAAGATCCCCCAACTATACCTCCCTATTAGTTATGAATCCTCTTGTAATTTTAAATATATCAAATGGAAATATTTAGACAAATTATAAATGAAGATTGTTCAACCAATAAGTCTCATAATATATTAATGTGAAAATATCATCATGGTGATATCATAATTTTCACCTTCTAGGCAGGTGAAGTGCTCAAATATCCATCGCATACATAATCACCTCTCGATGATAAACCTTCTATCCTCTCAAACCTCAATACCTAGAAGTATGTGAACTAGATCAAACCAATCTACACCAACATGGCCCATCACAACCACACCACTTATTGGGAGGTCTGGTATAATTGACACATCATCAAGTGTAATAGTCACATATCCCTCTAGAAAATAAAATTCATTGGTCTCTGGACTCCATCTATTCACTAGGGAAGCAATCATATGATGATCAATGAATCTCAATCCACACACCACTACATCGTATAATCCAACGAGACAATGGTTAGGGATGATATGAAGAGTAGGTTCAATATAATAGAAATTATTAGACCTCTATATACTCAAATAAGTAATAGGACGTCCCTCTATGTTTAGCTATAAAACATATTTTTCCTATAATATAAGCAATGAAGGGCCCTCCATATATACATTTTATATCATCATTAGTTTTTATAGTAAATTCAATAAAAAAATTAATTTTTTTTTAAAAAAAACTACAATAAATAAAATATGGTAGACAATAAATATTCATAATTAATCATTTTGATAAAGAATGAGATAAAAATAGACATGAGTTATTTTATTTGATTATTCTATCAATTTAATATTTGAAGGATCTCGAATCATGTTTAATTTTTTTTAAATAATTATATGTACATAGAACATGATGAAAATACAACATAGTATAAGTAACTACATGATATATTCAACTGACCATTTGATTTCAATGATGGATTTAAAAAACAATTCTTTTAGAGGTTTAACCACTTGATAATAATATTCATGTGTGTTTAATTTCATAATAGTTGAAATATCATAAAATTATTTCTGTTTGATAACATAAATGAATAAATTCATCGATAAAATAAGCTATAAATTTAATAATCCAGAAATTAAAGTATATATTAATGAAAATGAGTAAATAAAAAAACATCTACACAGTCATGATAAAATATATAAACTCGATCAACGATAATGTTAAGTGGAGCCCCATCCTACAACTTCGGGATATATTTTATGAGTATATCCTTCTATGTGAAAAATGATGCATTATATTCCCACTCCACATTATTGAGGATTGTCCATATCATTTTTTATACCAATAGATTTTGGTTATCCCTAAGGGAACAACTCGGTAATATCAAGAACTATAGTCAGCTGGTGAGTAGAAGATTCAAAAGTTTGAAATATCACAATTTTATTTATAATTAAAACTAGAAATGTAACAATCCATAAATGAAAAAAAATCTATAAATAAAATAATACATAAATAAAATGGCCAAATTAAGACACCTAGTAATATCAGGTACCATAGTCAGCTGATCACCAGTAAGGTTAATAGTTTGAAAATCACTAATAGGAATCCAAGGTGCACTATATTAGTCAACCAAAGAGCTCACACAATACACCATGTGAATATAGTGTTCCCATGATATGTCTATGTTTCCCTCGGAATTCGGGGATGACCTCCTGGATGGGAGATTCAAACGTTCTGATCGGTTTCTAACGGGTTTGTTCGTAGAACCGGAAACATCCAATGTTTCCACATCCATTTGGACCTACTTTCCCAAGGCAGGCGCTCATTATCTTGTGGACTGATGAGGCTTAGGAATTTGCATTGGTCGAGAGGATGGGAGGTCGGACTCATCACACCTTTTTTAGTGGAATTATTGTCTATTCTGGGACTCTCTTTATAGATTTATGTAATGTTTGTGAATCCTTATTACATTACCAAGTATAAAATGAGCTTTCCTTCAGTTTAACAATCAATGATTAAATATGTAAGAAATTTAGAGAATCTTTTATATGTATTCGAGGTTTTTCATCAATAGAGAATCATCTATATTTATTTAGAGATTCTTGGTCAATGGTATCCTTCTAAATATTTATATAAAAGTCTCTTTGTCATTATAATGACCAGGCTGGTTTTAAAGCCACTTAGTGGGGCACTTCAAGATTATTGTCATTCAGAAAGACATGAATTATTTCAAAGTTGGCATCGAACCCATAAATGGGCTACCTACGTATCCATTGTTTTGGAAAAGGAATCAGAACCCACGTTGTTTGAGTAAGGGAGTATGACGTTTATGATTGATGGCTCAAAGAAGGATGTCATAATTACTTTTACACTCTAAGCTCATGTGAGTCATACTCGGTGTGAGAAACAAGAGCTATTGGTAAAAATTAGACAATTGTTCCAGGAAAGATGCATTCATAAGAAATGGTTTGGGTCTTATATATGTACGACTGCCCAGATAGATGAAGGTTTAGGATTTACTTTAGGGAGAAAATCTAGGAACAGGGTCTATAAAGGTATATGTGCTTCAAGGAGATTTGAATACTCTAACTTGGGACTTCTTCCTAAAAAGGAAACCCAAATTAGGAGAGGATTGATAATTGGGTTTTACTCCAGAGAAGGAATCCCAGATCAAACGTAAATTAGGACTGGTTTAAAGAGAATTTAAGGGACTTGGGGCTTATTCCTGAAAAGAAAACCCAAGATTATAACTGGGACTTACTCTTAAAAAGGAGGCCCAGGTTAAGGGATTTATGACTGGTACTTATTCCTGAAAGGGAAGCCCAGGTTAAGGGATTTATGACTAGGACTTATTCCTGAAAAGGAGACCCAGGTTAAGGGAATAAGGTTTGGGGCTTACTCCTGAAGAGGATGCCCATGTTTGGAGGACTTAGGACTGGTGATTATTCCTGAAAAGGAGACCCAGGTTATGGATTCTCTCATATTAAAGGATGAGGTTGAATGAATGGAATCTCAATCTTTAGTGACATAAGGATATTTAAATAACTAGGTTTTGAGAGATATTCCAGAGAATTCCTTTCAGATAAGGAAGTCAAATCAAGAAATCATGCCATAAATGGCTTTGAAGAGTGTCTTGAAGACTGATTCTTGAAAAGGAAGTATAATGGCTTAAGAGGGGTGAAATGGGCAAGAAAGGCACCCAAAAAAGGAATGGGCGTGCAAGTCTTGGAAGGCGCGCAAGTATTGCACGGGCGCGCAAGTATTGGCCGCGCAGGTATACCTGCGCGTCACGTGGTGTACTTGCGTGATGGTCAACCAGCATTGAAATACTTGAGCGAATCTTTATTAAAGCCTTTAGAATTCTCTTGAGGTTCTTCCAGAAAAGGGACGCGCAGGTTCTATCGAAGGAGTAAGGCGGTGTGCAAGTGTTGATGAGTTTTAACACTTAGGCCTTCCTCCTTCTCTTTAGATCTTCCGTTCTAGGTAAGAAATTACCATATAAGTGTTCCGGAAGCTTTGAAAAGAGACTTGGGCATCGGGAGCATCAATACGAGTTTCTGGAAAATTATCCTCTCGAATGGGGGGCCCACAAGGTCTATTTAAAGGTAGGAGAAGACCCCGGGCAGTTACCGGGCAGTTATCAACTAGGTCGCGCAAGTCAATTGCGCGACCATATGGGTGTCGCGCAAGTGGACTTGCGCGACAGTGATATAACTTGCGCGGTGCAGTTGCTTTTGATCATTTGTTCATGCCTTTGTCAATTTTTGATATTTTCTTCAAAGGTTGAATCACTTTGAGATCAGATATTCCCTTTTTCCGATCTTTAGATTCTGTGACGAAAGGAGCGTCAACAAAAGTCCCCCCTCAGAGTTGGATCCGAAAGAAATGAGGATTTGACTCTGAGGAAATCGAATACATCCAAAGGAAAAGGGGGAGCGCAAGTCTTCAGGGCACAGATGCGGCACGCAAGTGTGCATCGCGCAGGGATACGGCCCTTGGTCGTGCAGGGTCCGGCGCGCAGGGTCCCGGCCGCGTCTATAAATAGAGGGCCGCACTTCCGTACAAGCATCCGGATTTCCGGACTTCATAACTTCGATCTCTCGCCGCACAGGTCACCTTAGCCGCATAGGTTGCTCTATTTTCTAGTGTTTTCCTTGATGTCGCGCTACTGTAAAGGCATTTGTACTTGCACGGTTTATACTTGCGCGTCAAAAACTAGCGCGGCACACGAATACTTGCGTGCCATTTTTTAGACTTGTGTGCCTTAATGCCTTAGCCATTTTTTTGAAATCTTTCACAAATTTTATGAAAAATAAACCCATTTAAGAGTTTAATTTATTCAATTTTTGGGCAGATTCAATGGCTACTAATGGAATTAAAACGTCTGATGAACTGGCTAGCAAGCGGATTGATGACATGATGAACATCATTGTCCATGATTACTATGATATCTACAACAAAAATCTCTCAGATTTGGCTATGCACTTGAAGAAATATCATCTTAATCTCCCACAGAGCATCTACCTGCCTCGATATGGTCATGGTCACCTACAAGGAGTCAATGTTCCAGAAGCAAAGAACTATACACCTGAAATGCAGCTACGCTGCTACTCCTTCATTTCGGTTATGCTGTGCATTAAGAGCAACAACAATGGTGTGAACTTTCAAATTCTTCCTCCATGTCATTTCCCTGCAGATATGAAAATGGCAAACCCATGGCCTGAAATGTTTTCCACTACCGGTTGGTGGACAGAAAGAAAACATGGTATTATGGAAATATCTGAAAAGAGTACTCTCTCCAAATGGCTCTTTACTTCCAATGATCCATTCTCAAATCCATGTATCCATCTTCTATGTCTCTTGGACAGAAACAGAATCACTGTTTGATCAACAGAAAATTTTCTCAAACCGCACTTAAGAACATCCTTTTACAATTGTTCCAAGAAGAGCTGGTATCACTGCATCTCTTATTGTATCCAGTTGAATAAATGAATTCCAGGTGGTTGCTGATGAAGCTTGGGATGCCGTAAATCAAATGAAGTGTTATTCTGAAAGCCACTTGTAATTCTTGAAAAAGAGAAGAGACTCCAGTCTGTGGATGTCCTTCAAACTCTTGTGTATCAATGAAAAAAACTTTCATCTTCAATCATTTGTACCTGCATTTTTTCACTACCTGCTTCAAATTTACTTAAGCCAATGGGCTTAGTAAGCATACTTTTGATTTTTACTAGGATTATTACAAATAACCCTACAAACTTTGAACCTTTTAATTGCTCAATATTACCTAACTCATACAAAAAATGTATATTTAGTGAGCTGGAACATGACTTTTATTCAGAGTTCCTTTGTATTTTGTGGGCAGTTTAAAGTCATGCATGCCAGACATAAAGGGGATAATGTTTAAGGTCGAAATAGCTTAGACCAAAATGGATTAAAATTGATTCAATTCATTGACAATTTATCTGAAAACATATTACCATACTCAAGTATGAGGGAAAATATGTAATCTATGACTTAAGAATATTTGAATTTGAGGAATGATATGAAAAAGATCTAAAAGGCATTAGAGGTAGTAGTTTCCAAGAATAAAGTTACCATTATTTAACAAACCTGTTAGGGGGTTGAATTATGCAGGGCCACATAAGGGCATTGGCTTCATTGTTAAATAAAATTGTATCTTTTGGATAACAAGTCTGTTATGTAGACTGTTTATGCAAGGCCACCTATGGGCACATGCTGCATAGTTAGGCAAAAAGAACTCTCAAAAATTTACTTTCCTAGTGCTAAAATCCAGTGAAAGTTTATGGAGATTTCAAATTTTCTAAAGTATAGAGTTTGCTATATGGAAAGAGGTACTTGAATATGGAGAAGATATTTCCAGACAAGATTATTGAAGAACTGGATGAATATCACTCCTACGAAGGTCTGAACCAAACGTAAGGAAGAAAATTAAACCATAGACTTGAATACTTTCAGATCATGAAAAAGGATATGGGACAAATATGTTAAGGATGGCTATTTTTTTTTGCGGATCCCTACATACTGTTGTTTAAGACAAATAAGTACAAAAGAGGCATTCTTCCCAAGAATGAAGTTACCACTATCTGACAAACCCGTTAGGGGGTTGAATTATGCAGGGCCACCTAAAGGAATTGGCTGCATAGTCAAATAAATAGTATCTTTTGGATAACAAGTCTGTTATGTGGACTGTTTATGCAAGGCCACCTATGGGAACGTACTGCATAGTCAGGCAAAATAATTCTCAGAAGATTCACATTTTTGTGACTAAAAGTCATGAAAAGGGTTATGAAGATCTGAAAATATTTAAGGTTAGGATTATAACACATAAAGATGGGTATTGTCCAATGTATATAGAGATACTTAGGTCAATGATAACCATAATCATGTTGTGTTTGGGTCCTGAATTGAAATTTTGGACTTCACTACGTATCTCATAAGAATGGGAATCAAGCCATACGTAGTTCTTGAAATGCAGTTTAACGTCGTGCAGGATGAAAGAATGAGAGATCTTAGTTTATGGTCATAGAGTTCGGACCATAATAATGAATACACAGTGTGTGTTTTCATGAGGACTTTTCAGCCAAGGGACTGAAAGTGAAATTTGGGGTTAGGCCCAAAAGGCTTGGGGTTGGATTCAAGGGATACTCAAACGTTCCTACGTATCCCATAAGGATGGGAATCAAGCCCATGTAGTTCTATAACTACCCTTTGTACAAATTTGGTTCGTACATGTGAGGGGTGAAAGGGGACTTTAGTGCAATGATGGTTTAACCTGAGATAAAAAGTTTAGGTATTACCATGTATGCACGTAGTCTTTTGAAATGAAACATGATTGAAAAATCAATGTCAATAATAGTTCTCTATCAAATGAGGAAATAAAAGAGTATTGTAGTTTATTGTCGTACCGGAAAAAAGTGTTGCATAGTTTAACGTCATATAACAAGGACGAAAGTGAATCAATTTAAAGATATTGATTCTAGGGGCGGTTTCACGAATCAACATCATATGAGATGGTGGTGAACCGATGTGAAGAGATTTTTTTTGGGCTTGAACCCTGGGAGGTTGCCTATATACCCAGCCTGGAGGGCAAGGATCAAAGTCCATGTAGTTCAACTAAATAATGAATTAATGATCAAGTTGTTCTTGGGGACAACGATCTAATAATAAAAAAAATGTTGTTGGGACTTATACATGGTTAGCAGCCCAAAGAGAGTGTTACGGTTGAGGTTTTCTCTAAGCTCACGCGAGTCATACTCGGTGTGAGAAACAAGAGGTAACAACAATCTTAACGATGCATAGTTTAATGTCATGTAGGACATATAAAGGGACTATGCAGTTTAAAGTCTTGTAGTTTGGACTATTGGTGCTGCACAGTTTAGTGTCATGTAGCAGAGACAAAATACATTTTAATGTCATGTAGGACGTATCATGAATTTTCTGTACAGTTTAGCGTCATGTAGTTAGGACGATGGGGAGAATAGAGTTTAACGTCATGTTGGACGAAAGGGGGACTGCGCAATTTAATGTCATGCAGTAAGGACAAAATAACACACCATTTACGTCATGTTGGACGCATTGGGGATTTTTTTCCCATAGTTTAACGTCATGTTGGACGAAAGTGTGAATAGTTTAAGGTCTTATGCATGGACCGTGGATGGTGAAGTTTAATGTCATGCTAGACGGTGGTGTAGTTTATGGTCATACAGGACCTTTGATGATTATATAGTTTAACGTCTTTCCAGACATAAGGGACTTTTATATAGTTTAGCGTCATGTAGTTAGGACGTCATAGTTTAACGTCTTGCTAGAATTAAGGGACTTTTATACAGTTCAAAGTCATGTAGTTAGGAAATCACAGTTTAACGTCTTGCTGTGCGTAAGGGACTTGAAAATAGTTTAGGGTCATATGCATGGACCATTGATGATGCAGTTTAAGGTCATACTGGACCATTTAGGGAACTTTTTCACATTTTAACATCGTGTGGGACGAAGTTGCAGTTTAAGGTCATACAGGACCATTGCTGTATAGTTTAACATCATATAGCAAGGACGAACTGGTGCCACATAGTTTAGTGTCATGTTGCGGGGACAATAGTGAATAATTTGTATTTTATACAAAATATTTCTTCAAAAATATGGCATTAGTTGGAGTAGTAATGAGTTCTCCATCCATCGAGATTAATGAATAAGCTCCATTGGAGTAGACCCTATGTATTGAATAAGGTCCCTCCCATTTTGGTTCAAGCTTAGGAGGTTTCTTTACTAGTATTATTGGAGTTCTGAGAACTAATACCAATTCTCCCTGAATGAATGAACGAAGATGAACTTTTTTGTTAAAAGCTCGTGCTATTCGATTCTGATAGATTTCCAAGTGGTGCAAAGTGCACAATATTTTCTCATCTAACCGTTCCAATTCATTCAATCGCTTTTGGGATTGCTCATCTGTAGATAACTGATCACAAATGGCTACTCTGAGTGAGGGAAATTGAACTTCAATTGGCAAGACTGCTTCTGTTCCATATACCAACGAATATGGAGTTGACCGCGTTGCATTGCGGGTGGTAGTCCAATAATCCCATAAAGCATGAAAGAGTTTATCAGGTCATGACCTCTTATCTTTATCCACCATCTTTTGCAGTATATTTGAAAGAGTCTTGTTAAAGGCTTCTATTTGGCCATTGGCTGCCGCATGATGTCGAGATGAATGGTTGGATTTAATGTTGTATTCTTGATACAATTTATTCACCTCAGAAGAACAGAAGTTGGTGTCGTTGTCCATCAATATGGTATGAGGGACACCAAATCTAGTAATGATGTTAGACTTGTTGAAGCTAACAATGCATTTAGAACTGACTTCTTTGAGAGGTACTACCTCTTTCCATTTGTAAAAGAAATCAGTAGCAGTAAGAATGTACTTAAACTGCTTGGTTGTAGCTGAAGGGTAAGGTCCAACCACATCCATTCCCCATGAGGCAAATGGCCATGAGTATTTAGCTGTATGAAGCAACTCTGGAGGTTGAAGAAAGAAGTTGGCATGTACATGACATGAATGACACTTCTTTGTGAAATCAACACAATCTTGTTTCATTGAAGGCCAAAAGTATCCAAGCCTTCGAATTTGATCAGACAATCTATGTCCAGACTGGTGGGCACCAGAGACTCCTGCATGTACTTCTTTCATGACAGCCATTGTCTCTTCACCATCAATGCATCTTAAGAGAACTTCATCAAAACCACGTTTGTAGAGAATTTCCTCTAGGTGGTTTGGGCCATCATAAAGAGTAAAATTGACCACACGTCGCCGGATTTGTTCTTTCTCAGCTCTATCAGGTGTAAGTGTTCCATTTTGAAGGTATTCCCTGATAGGTGACATCCATCCTGTAGTATGACCATACGGTTCAGGAATGGGACTAATTTCATTAACTTCCTCTGTTCTGGCTTGAACATAAGGTGAAATTGCATGATGGTGGGAAATACTGATGGCTGTCTCGTCCCGATTTGGATCTGCTAGAGCTGTGGCTATATTAGCCAGTGCATCAGCTTGAGCATTTTGTGATCTTGGGACATAAGAAAATGTCGGTTCTGAAGGGAATTCCACCATTAACATTCTGACGTAATCATACAAAGGGATTAACTCTTCTTTTCTGATGGCATAATCCCCATTGACTTGTTTGATTACCAGGTCTGAATCACCTTTCACCTTTAAGTGATTCACTTGTGCTTGAAGTGCTCACTCCAAGCCTGTGATAAGAGCATGGTATTCGGCTTCATTATTGGTACCACCTTCCCACAATAAAAATGAATAAGGTAACAATGCCTTATCTGGAGAAATGAGTACAATTCCTAAACCAACTTTGTTGAATTTAGGATTTTCCATATTCTTCCCTGTTGGACTTCTGGAAGCACCATCAAAATACATTTCCCATGTTTGAGGACTCTCTTGAATAGATAAAACTTCCTCATCAGGGAGTTCAATATCTGAAGATGTGTCTTCTACTGAAGGATGTTCAGCCAGGAAATCAGCAAGATCTTGGCCCTTTATTGCCTTTTGAGATACATACTGAACGTCGAACTGCTTCAAAATAACTGCCCACCTTACTAGACGTCCTGTAAGCATTGGACGACTAAGGATGAATTTGAGCGGATTATTGCGAGATACCAATTGGACCTCGTGATGTTGCAGGTAGTGTCTTAGTTTCTGGACTGCAAAGATTAATGCCAGGAAGCACTTCTCAATACTTGAATACCGGGTTCCTACTTCCAACATAGTTCTACTGAGATAGTAGAGGCTATTTTCATTCCCAGAATCATTCTTTTGAGCGAGAAAGGCACCCAATGATCGCTCTTGAGCTGTCACATAGAGGATAAGTGGTCTACCTTCAACAGGTGGCATGAGTATTGGTGGACTCAAGAGGCATTTCTTGAGAACATCAAACGCTTCTTGACATTCTTCGGTCCACTGGTAAGTGACTCCTTTTTTCAATAATTTGTTAAAGGGTAAACTTTTGCCTACCAAATTGGCGATCAAACGCCGAATATAGGCTAAGTGTCCTTGAAGTCCTCTTAATTATTTCAAATTCTGAGGAGGTGACATACCAAGGATTTATTTGGTCTTATCAGGATTGACTTCAATACCACGATGGCGTACAACAAAGCTGAGGAATTTTCCTGAGGTTACCCCAAAAGCACATTTTATGGGGTTCATCTTCAAATTATGTTGTCGAAGCTTGTGGAATATGACTTCCAAATCAGCCAAGTGATTAGAACGTTGTTTGGATTTAACCACCAAATCATCTACATAGCATTCAATAAACTTCCCTAAGAAAGGTTTGAAGATATGATGCATGGCGCGTTGATATGTTGCACCTGCATTCTTTAAACCAAAGGGCATCACCCGGTAACAAAACACACCTTGAGGGGCTCTGAATGCTGTAGATTCCTCATCTTCTAGGGCAATTCGGATATGATTATATCTGGAATATCCATCCATGAAGGAAAGTACTTCATAGCCAGCTGTCGCATCAATTATGAGTTCTGTAATCGGAACTGGGAAATCATCTTTAGGACAATACCGATTAAGATCTCTGAAATCGATGCAAACCCTAATTTGTCCATTATTCTTCTTTACAGGGACAATATTAGACAACCACTTGGGATACTGAACTTCTCTGAAGAAGTTATCTTTGATCATATTATCCAATTCATCTTCAATTTTGGAAGCATAGGTTGGTTGTGTTCTTCTCGCGGCTTGCTTAAACCCTCGATGTTCTTTTGGTAAACCCAAATGATGATTAGAAATATCAGGATCAAGCCCAGGCATTTCTGTATATTTACAAGAGAAAATATCTTTATTTTTCTTTAGAAAAGAAGTATACATTTCTTTCTCTTCAAGGGTCATGGTCTCACTAATTAAAGTGGGGCGTGGATCTTTCTCTGTACCCAGATTTATTTCTATGAGTTCATCCATAGTGGTAGAGATACCCTCTTCAAATGATGAAGGAGAATCTCTAAGATCTTCTTCCTCCTCTTCATCATATGCTATTTCTTCAGTTTCTACTTGCATAGTAGATGACAAAACGAAATTTTCATGATCAGAAGAGATGTCAAAATTTGCACATTTTGAAGAAGAAGATTCCATTTCCGACCCTATTGATGATAAAGGGCCTTCTTTGGGAAATAAAGAGGAGATGATGGATTGATAATTGACATCATTATTCACCTCTGATGTTGCTATAACTTCGTCTGGCCTGACTGGTGAAGTATAGACCTGTTGGATTTCAGTAGATTAAATGAAGACGTCACCACTTGTGCTTTCATCACTGTTTGGTAGGTTACCAATTTCTCCCATGTTGTCTGGCTCAATTGTCGTAATTGACATTATGGATATTTCCATAAGAGTATTTTGATTTGGGCCTATTTTGTCAATTTGACTGATAGGTAACACATAATCTGTACTCACATGTGTAAATGGATTTATTGTAATTTTCTCCAAACCATATGAAGCATTAACTTTGGTAATTTCCTTCATTGTAGATTTTTCTCTTCCTTTCATGTGATAAAATTCATCCTCAATGTATTGAGACTCACATGTCTTGAACGGGGTCTTATCACCATACAATGTCCCAACTTGACCATTGAAATAGTATTTGAGACATTGATGGTATGATGAAGGAATAGCTGCATGCTGATGTAGCCAGGGTCTTCCAAGCAAGACGTTGAAAGATGAGTCTTGATCAACAATCATGAAATTCGAATTGGATACAAGATCTCCAAACTGAGTTCTGAGTGTAACTTCGCCCTGTGGTTCTTGTTCATTTTTAGCATATCCTTGTAACATCATAGTAGAAGGAGATAAATCAGATTCCGTGAGGCCCAATCGACGAAGTGTACGGATGGGCATGAGGTTGACTCCTGAACCATTGTCAATGAAAGCTCTTCGGATATCTACACCATTGACTTTGCCTGATAAGTACAGAGGTTTTATGTGCCCATACACAACATCATCTTCATCTTTATCAGTAAAAGATATCACTACATGGTATTCTGTAGGATTATTCTCTATGTGATAGACTTCAGCTGCAGCAATTTCAGCTTCAAACTCCTGAGGACTTGACAAAGCTTTGTTGAGTGCTTCCCGAAGATCTTTTGACAGATTCAAAGCTTCAAAAATTGATAACTTGGCTGGTACTTGGGCCAAGTGTTTCAATATATCATACTTTTGATCTAGAGATCTGCGTTTCCCAATAGGAATATGCGGTTTAGCAGGTACTTTGGAAGAAGATTCTTTGGAAGCTGATGCATCTTGTATTGGGATAGAAGTTGGCAACATCCTTGGTTTTGGAAGATTAGACCGATTAGATCCATTTACTTTCTGAGATAAATAAGACAGAATTTTCAATCGGTCTTCCAAAATTACTATGCCAAGACTGAGTTGACTATTAGAAGAAGAACCTGCTTGTTCTTTTTAAGCTCGCTGAAGGGCTCTACCATGATTTTCTGCTGCATACACAGTGCTAGCAGGGGTATAATTGGAGTAGTGGCTACGGAAAGATCCATGTCTTCCCCTGTATCCTGAACCACGGGAACTTCCTCGGATTCCCTTATTTGATATAGGGAATTCAGGCTCATCAAAATTGAAATTACGACTGGAATATGGATCTATTAATTGAATCATATTAACAGAACCGAAGGTTAACTCTTCGTCTAATAAAGACTCTGCCTGACTAGCCTGTTTAGGTTGTGCCATTTGAAGGGGCGTTGCCCGTGGTGTTGAAGTAGATGGCATAAAGTCTGCGAGAGTCAAAGACAATTTAGGCTTTGACACATACTCATCTTCTTATGATTCTTTTTTCTTCTTTGAATCAAACCATTTCTTTGAGGATTTTCCCTCTGACGAAGAGGGTTTTACCACAATATTCATGGCAGAAGACACAATTGGTTTTTTTTAATTGTGTTCGCAAAATGGCATGAGTCCGATTAATTGTCTTTCTGACCATCCAATCATCATATTTCTGTGCATTTCTGCTTTTGACTTCTTGCCATTCACTTTCCTCCTCTGGAACTTTAGTAGTAACACATGCTACCTGAGTCAAAGAACCTTTCAACTTGACTTGTCCCCAGTCGACCATCTTTTGCAGGAGGTCTTTAAAGACCAAACACTCCTGGATGGGATTCCCTGACATTTGATGAAAGGGACAATAATTGGGACGGTCTTCATCTCCTTCCTTGTTTGGCCTCTTGGGCACTGGTAATTGAACCAAATTATTTTCCAGAGCTGAAATGAAGTAACCAGGAACTTGCTCATTTCGGAAGGAGTATGTTTTACTCTTCAAATCCTCAAATTGTTTTCTTCGATGATCTTTTTGATCAATTGGACGAAATGGCCTTTGTTGTTGGCGTTTAGGAGGTGGAGCCCTTCGAGAAGATGAAGGTTTTTAAGTAGAAATAGGTACAAGTGCATGTTTAAGCATAACTGTAGCAGTTTCTGCTTTACCCATTCTCCTTCCTGAAGCAGATGGAATTACACGAGATTTAACCTTAGCCTGTATAAGGGAATATTCAATCTGTTGGGCGATTGAAGTAAGGTCTCGAAACCCTCCTGTGTATTTCACAGGGATCAATGGTGTGTGTAATTCGTCGCACAAATTTTCCACACAGATTGGAAACAACTCTTCCTGAGGGAGTGCTAAACTCAGGGAATACGTTAATCCCTTCTAGCGAGCAATGAAATCAGAGACTCTTTCAATATCCCTTTTCTTGTAGTTTGTAAGATCGAAAACTGTCATTTTTGGAAAAGTTGAGCTGAACTGAAGAAGGAATTTTTGACGAAGATCCTCCCATCCGATGATTGACCGGGATTGCAAGCTTGTATACCAGAAAAAAGCTGGTCCTTTCAAGGTTCGCACGAAGCATCTGAGTTTCACTGCTTCTTGCTACTCTGGAGTTCCCATCATAGGATCACAGCAAGACACGTAATGCGTAAAATATTGTTCAGGGTCACCTGATCCATTGAAAGTAGGGAAAATAGGGTTTCCAAAACTAGATAGAGGATAAATTGAATCTACCCATTCGGGGTAAACTTTATTTTCTGGTTGAACTTGCACTTGTTTCCCTTCCATAGTTTCTAACCAAGCTGTTAATGACTCAATAGTAGTTATTAACTTTTGAGAAACATTAGGTTGAATTTGGTCTTAGGTAGGTGCAATGAATGGATCTTGGACAGGCGTGGTGGTTGGTGCTGCAACTGATGGTAGCACTGCCAACCGTTGTTGCGCTTGACCCACGGGATTAGACCTCTGAGGGTGTACTGATAAAGGAGGATATTCTTGATCAATCTCAGTAACTGCAACAAATTCTTTCGGCTGTCGGACTTCAGTATTCGTAAGAAAGATACTACTCTGAAGTAGTTTTGCATTCAACCTTCTTAATTCTTTCATTTCTTCCTCTTGTTGTGCAAACCTTTTCTCTAACGAGAGCGATTGACCTTCTCCAGAGGAAGGATATGTAACCTGATTATTTACCCTCCCTTTGTTGGATACTTTTTGGAGAGAAGGAAGTGGATTACCTAGGTTCTTTGTAATCCTTTGACTTCATGTACGCACACCTTCTTCATTTGTATCGACGCGTACATTTTCTTGAGCAGGACGCTCTTCATCTGAGTCCCCTGAGTGAGTCTCCTCTGGTGGATTAGCAACAATGGCATTGATGACATTTATTGATGTATAATGCATCGCATCCCTTCTATCAACATTTCTGTGATATTGTCTTCTTTCATGTCTTTGATGATAAATTGCCTTTTGTTGATTTAATCTTTTAGGAACTTCTTGAAGAGCTATAACTTGGAGGGAATCTCCTGATAATTTGGCTCTTCGTTCCTCTTGGGGATTCTTCCCCAATCGAGAAAAGACTGATATTCTCTGAGAAGGGGATTGATGATTTGAAAGAGTCCCCAGTCTCGAGAACTGGGGATGTTCCTGCTGCTTCCGCTCAACTCCTCGATTTCCATTTGTTGACTCTGAGGGTTGGGTTAAAGGAGTCCCCAGTCTGACAAGCTATGGTGGCTCTTGACATGCTATGTCTGAGACCTTCTTAAAAGTTCTCTTGATCTTGCGAATCTTAGTTCGGAAATTAGCTGGATGCATTAGCCTATATCCACTTTTATAACCTGGTTCAACAGACCGTTGGATGATTTCCGAAACTTCTATCATTTGATGACGTGTTTGCTCCATACGAGAGGCTTGTGCGATATCCTCTCCTTCTTGATGTAGGAGCAATTCAACAACTTGTTCTCTATATGATTGATTTTGAGAGGAACTAGTTGAAGCCTGTTCTTGAGAAAGATTTTTATTATGAACAAAGCCCTTTGACTGTGGCCGAACATGGGCAATAACATTGCATGAGACCATTTTCGGTGGGCTTTACTGACTGGAAAGAACTATGAAATATAGTGCTCCGTGAACACCCCATCCTCTGATATGAACACCAGATGGAGCATTGGCAACTACCTAACGCAATTTTCTTATTGCACCAAGGCATGAACGTTGAAGGGTTCTCTGTTTCTTTTCATCCTTCGGATACTGAGAGACTGATAGAGATGCCAAATCAATCTGACGTTGTAGCCCTTCTATTATCTTAAGATTATTTTCATATTCATCATAAGATAATACCTTCTTCTTCAATTGAAAAAGAGATTTCCATATGTTGAGAAGAATATCATGGACTTCATCTTCCGTCAACATCTTTGGAATATCATATTGGGAGTCATCCAAAGGCCAAAACATGACTGGTACCTCACTTTTCTCCAGTTTTTTCCTCATGTTCAGCATTTCCTCTTTATCATTAAATGAAGATTCTTCTACCTGTTTTGACCAGAGTTAGTGTTTCCTTGTTTTTTCATCGGATTCAAAAAGATTGGTAGAGAAATCATTGATCAAACTAGAAGATTAATGACTTAGGGGTGGTTCGGAGAATGACCTATACCCTGGGCTATCTTCTGATTGAGAAAGTATTTCACTTGCTAGCGATAAAGCATCAGACATGACTGGTTTTGCATTTGAAAGTGCCTCAAGATAAGAGGGCTTTCTCAGCACTACATTGTCCACTGGAGTATTTTCCTGGCAATGTGAATCACTACTGCAGAGAGGATTGTCGCAGCGAAATTCATCATCATGGGGAGGACCACCATAATGGGTTACAAAAAAAGATGAGATCTCTTGCTACTTGGTCTTCTGACCACACAGAGGGTTCCTGTGGCTCTCATCTGATGAAGAAACTTCAAGATTGACTGAATTTTCATGAAGCAATCCTTCATGAGGAAGTATCTGTTGAAGACTTTCGGAATTAAAGTTCCCGTTATTGGGAACTGAGGGAGTAGAATCTTGAATTCCAACAGATAAATATCTGAGGGCTTCAAGAACTCCAGCATCGAGCAAGGCCTTGTTACAGATTGGCCTTTGATCTCCTGACTGTGCTGGGCAGATCTTTTTCTTAGATGCCTTCTTACTCGCTTTGGAATCCACTTGTTGACGAATGTGGTTACTCTGAGCAGGTTTATGTGCCTGATCAGGAAAGATGGTCAGGTTAGGCAGACGATCTCCACTCAAATCAGGTGTATGTGCTTGACTTGGTTGTCCATATGATATGGGTGAGTGTGCCCCATAACCCTCTTGGACTGGAACAGATGTGTGTTTCTGTTCCGGAGTGAATCGTTGATGTCTCACTCCACTGCTAGGGATAGATTTATGTGTATGTCCCTGAGATGATGCTGAAGCTGTTATGATATCCTGGCAAGCATCCAGAATATGAGCAGGAATTTTCTTCTGCTCTTTCACCATTGACAAAACATGTTTGGTGACTTCAGCCACCAGAAGGGGGATATACGTCCATTCCGGGCTTGGAGTAGGTGTATGTGCCTACTCCTGTCCTCCTTTTCCTGTCAGTGAATCCTGACAGTACTCATGTGTGGAGGCAGAGAGTTCATTCTGCCTCCTGTTTGTCGTCGGAGCTTTCCGACTGAGTTCTCTGTGTGCTACCAAGCGAGACTGTTGGTAGACTTGATTAGTACTAGCAGTTGTATGTGCCTGCTGATTACACTTCGCCAAATGCGGTTGACAAGATCCATCATATGTAGTCAGGCGAGCCTACTGACTAACTGATGATGTATAAGTAGGTGTATGTTCCTGCCTATAGTACTCCACCGGAATTGCCTGGCGGGACTGTCTTGATGCTGCCAGACGAGTCTGCTGGACATCAGAATTAAAACGGACAGGTGTGTGTGCCTTCTCGTTGTTCACCACCAAGTTAGGTTGGTGGACTTTTTCGGAGATGGCAGGGATTAAAACCTGGCCATTGTTAACCGGATTCCATCTCTGGCGGTTCGTCTTGTCTGCTCGGGTTCGAGAAACCTGAGCTGAATGCCTGGAGTCGGTACCCTCATCATGTGGAGGGCGCACTGCCGCACGAGTCTGGCGGCGATTGTTGATGGGAGCCCTCGGGAAGGACTCCTATTTTTTTGAATTAAGGCCCCGAGGGACCAGCTCATTCACTTCCTCAGAGTAAGGGAGTGAATGGAAATTTTGTTCTGGGGATAACGACCTGAAACGGCTAGGGACGGTAGTCAGCACCGCCTGCCTCTTGATCACTTGTCGTCGTTGTCCGGACGACCTATGTGAGTTGTTCACTTGGAGGGCCTGTCGGGCGGCCTCCAGAGTTGGGATGGTACTGTGTTGACGGTACTCCTTAACCGGCGCATTTGATACCCAGCGTTGAAGACGCTGAGTAGGTGATGTCATCCTCAGAGCGGATGACGATCCAGTAGGAATAACATCAGTGGTATTTGCAGCAGCAGTATTCACAGATGTGAATTTGAGAGAAGCCATTATGGAAATATAGAAGATCTTGGAAAAGATTGCCTTTTTGATATAACAGATGTAATCAAGATAAAATTCAGCCACTTCATCCTTTGGATGAGCACATATGTCAATGATTGTTTCTGTTATCCCTCTTATTGAGTTTTAAATAGGGGCTTAACAAATATGTAAAACATCATTTTAACTTGGTTAAGGATTCACGTCAGGTTCACCATTTTTTGTTTCCCTCAGAATTCGGGGATGACCTCATGGATGGGAGATTCAAACGTTCCGATCAGTTTCTAACGGGTTTGTTCGTAGAACCGGAAACATCCAATGATTCCACATCCATTTGGACCTACTTTCCAAAGTCAGGCGCTCATTAGCTTGTGGTCTGATGAGGCTTAGGAATTTGCATTGGTCGAGAGGATGGGAGGTCGGACTCATCACACCTTTTTGAGGGGAATTATTGTCTATTACGGGACTCTCTTTATAGATTTAAGTTATGTTTGGGAATCCTTATTACATTACCAAGTATAAAATGATCTTTCGTTCAGTTTAGCAATCAATGATTAAATATATAAGAAATTTAGAGAATCTTTTATATATATTCGAGGTTTTTCACCAATAGAGAATCATCTATATTTATTTAGAGATTCTTGGTCAATGGTATCCTTCAAAATGTTTATATAAAAGTCTCTTGGTCATTATGATGACCAGGTTGGTTTTAAAGCCACTCAGTGGGGCACTTGAAGTTTATTGTCATTCAGAAGGACATGAATTATTTCAAAGTTGGGATCGAACCCATAAATGGGCTACCTACATATCCTTTCTTTTGGAAAAGGAATCAGAACCCACGTAGTTCGAGTAAGGGAGTATGACGTTTATGATTGATGGCTCAAAGAAGGATTTCATAATTAATTTTACACTCTAAGATCACGTGAGTCATGCTCAGTGTGAGAAACAAGAGGTATTGGTAAAAATTAGACAATTGTGCCATGAAAGATGAAATCATAAGAAATGTTTTGGGGCTTATGTATGTATGACTGCCCAGATAGATGAAGGCTTAGGATTTACATTAGGGAGAAAATCTAGGAATAGGGTCCATAAAGGTATATGTGCTTCATGGAGATTTGAATATTCTAACTTGGGACTTATTCCTGAAAAGGAAACCCAAATTAGGAGAGGATTGATAACTAGTTTTTACTCCTGAGAAGGAATCCCAGATCAAACGTAAATTAGGACTGGTTTAAAGAGAATTTAAGGGACTTGGGGCTTATTCCTGAAAAGGAAACCCAAGATTATGACTGGGACTTACTCTTAAAAAGGAGGCCCAGGTTAATGGATTTATGACTGGGACTTATTCCTGAAAGGGAAGCCCAGGTTAAGGTATTTATGACTGGGACTTATTCCTAAAAAGGGGACCCAGGATAAGGGATTAAGGTTTGGGGCTTACTCCTGAGGAGGATGCCCAAGTTTGGAGGACATAGGACTGGGGATTATTCCTGAAAAGGAGACCCAGGTTAAGGATTCTCTCATCTTAAAGGATGAGGTTGAATGAATGGAATCTCAATCTTTAGTGACATAAGGATATTTAAATCACTAGGTTTTGAGAGATATTCCACAGAATTCCTTTCAGATAAGGAAGTCAAATCCAGAAATCATGCCATACATGGCTTTGAAGAGTGTCTTGAAGACTGAATCATGAAAAGAAAGTATAATGGCTTAAGAGGGGTGAAATGGGAAAGAAAGGCACCCAAAAAAGGAAGGGGCATTCACGTCTTGGAAGGCGCACAAGTATTGCTGGGCGTGCAAGTATTGGTCACGCAGGTATACCGGCGCGACACGTGGTTTACTTGCGGGATGGTCAACCAGCATTGAAATACTTGAGCGACTCTTTATTAAAGCCTTTAGAATTCTCTTGAGGTTCTTCCAGAAAAGGGACACGCAAGTTCTATCGAAGGAGTAAGGCGGAGCACAATTGTTGATGATTTTTAACACTTAGGCCTTACTCCCTTTCTTTAGATCTTCCGTTCTAGGTAAGGAATTACCTTAGAATTGTTCCGGAAGCTTTGAGAAGAGACTTGGGCGTCGGGAGATTCAATCCGAGTTTCTGGAAAAAGATCCTCTCGAATGGGGGGCCCACAGGGTCTATTTATAAGCAAAGATGACCCCGGGCGGTTACTGGGCGGTTATCAACTAGGTCGTGCAAGTCACTTGCGTGACCATAAGGGTGTCGCGCAAGTGGACTTGCGCGATAGTGATATAACTTGCGCGGTGCAGTTGCTTTTGATCCATTGTTCATGCCTTTGTCGATTTTTGATATTTTCTTCAAAGGTTGAATCACTTTGAGCTCAGATATTCCCCTTTTCCGATATTTAGATTCTGTGACGAAAGGAGCGTCAATAGTCTATCAATGCACAAGATTTAATGGCATGTTCACATGCATATATCAATTCATGTAAAGCACCATAGTCACAGTACTAGTTTCTAATATGACCGTTAATACATAGACAATGTTTCTTAATAGTTGGTCATAGAACTCTATTACCTGAAACTGTCTCCCTACCTAGTCATAGGATCTAAAAAGAATGTATCTTTTAGTATTTAATCAAATTCTATTTAGAAATTCCAACCAAAATATAGTCCATTTGTCATCCTCTAATAGGACTGCAAGGATAGTTCAAAAAATAAATTCACACGTCTATCAAATTTCTCATTTAATAAGCCTATTAGTAGTAGGTTATGAAAACCCTTAAAGACCCCATTTCTGCTATACAAAATATTAGTGGCCATATCACCATATCTCCTCCCACCATCATATTATAAAGAACATTTTTCCTTTAAATTATACATTTTGATTATCCGTTAAAATTTGTTCAATTCATTGTTCAAACATTCATTTCTGAGGCTCATATATTGAGACAGGGAGAGAATATTATATTTAAATGGATATTAAATTTTTTTCCTAAGAAAATACAAATTTATGAAAACATACCAAACTTAATGATTGCCTTATTTCTTTCCTCATCTATGAAATGCTTATGCAAATTTCTGGAAATATGTATAATGAAATATTGGTGATAAACATTAAGTTTTATACATGTAACTCTATCACTGTTAAAGTACTATATAATCCCTTGATGGAGATCAGACATCAAACACACTCCCTCACTTTGTGAGACATGAATGCATATACATGCCAAAAATCAACCCTAGTATTTGAAATTATCAAATAAAAAATGAAAAATTCATGTGGAAGAAGATAAAAAGTACCATCCTATATTGAAGTAATATGTTGAACACCTATATAATATTAGTATATAAAATTTCCATTGAGTTGAATGAATTTGTTCAAATAAAGAAAAAAATAAATACATGACCATAATTCCCAAAATAGACTACCTAACTTCACCAATGATTTATAAAATTGGTGATCGATGGAGACATACTCAACATTTTCCAAATGATAAATAATGTAATTGTTGAAAAAAAGGTTTCATTAGTTACGGAAGCACTATATTTTATTTATTCTAATCACCATAAACTTTCACAATTTCCTTTTGTTTTTCATTCCAATCTTTTCCCGATGATATTTTGTATTTGAAAAACTATTGTATTTGTTTCTAGAAATGGGAAATTGGATCATGCTAACACATTCATATCATGGCTACAATAACATTCAATATAAACTCTACATCAGGTAAATTGTGATCATGAGACAATATTGTATGTAAAAAATTATGTCGGCTTCCAAATTTTTTTATCTTACAATATGAAAAAAAACTGTCATATATAGCTCACATTCAAAATCTAAATTTTGTCTTGTATTTGTCACACCAAATGAGATAACGTTCCTTCTTGGACCCATCAAACACAAGAGAAAAATGTATCACAATTTGGTATTGATTTAGAACATTTTTCATGACACTTTAACATTTAAAATCCTTCCAACATATATGGTGTTATTAGTTGATGTATATTTTTTTCCTATACTGCCGTAGAATTTAATAGTCAAGGTAATGATATCCTGATCAAAATACCATGCATGCAGTAATACTTTGACTAATCAAATCAATAATATATGATTATTAACACTAACTAGTTGTTTCTTATCTATAAAAGGAAACCCATAAGATTCATTCCCCTAATCATCCACACATAAATCATCTTCTAATTCACCATTAGATACTTATTCATTAGATAAAGTATTATTTATAAAATAAGGATTATTTATGGGGATGTACCCTACAATATATCCATTTTATAATAATATTCTTCATAACTTTTTTCATTTACTAGAGTTATATGAGAACGAAATATAGGATATTGTTTTGAAGGACCAACATTAATAGCGCTCACATAACATGGTTTTGTAAGTTGTTGGTCTTACCTCATAAATATCAGAAATAATAATATATAATTCCATTAAACCATTATTGAATTATTTCTTGAACAATGATGATGCATACACCCAATCCTCATCATCGAGTAGAGGACACTCAATATTCCATTAACAATCAAGATATTGAAGTTTTTTATTTTTCATTGACATAAATAATTGAGAAGACCTCGGTATTAGACAACTATGAATATTCCTATCAACATCAACCAATGCCACAAATTCATGAAGAATTTACACTCTTTCTAGTGGAAATATATATCTCAAACCCTGATCAATATAAATTACCTCACCACTGTAGTATATTGACACAAATATGATTACCTATAAAAAATTGTAAAAAATATTTTATATAATACATCACCAAATGTTTAACATGTTCTAATTGGTTATGATTAACTAACCATGACTTGGTCTTGATATTTTTCTAAATATTGGCTTATAATTATTTGATAAACCAATCAAAACCTAGGGGAAACTTTAGGATCCTCTATTATATAATATTTTAGTAATCGTTGGTCTCCTTTCAATCATGGTGTTAAAATTCAACTTCAAACAACAATGCATCTTGTCGAACACCATTTTATTAAAATGTTACTCACATGAATGTAAAGAGGACTAATGGTCTGTAATATATAAATATTTTATATGGACACTCAATTCCTAAAATTGTTTGAGAGAGGGATGTCACACATGTCTTAAATGAGGAAAAGTAAATGAAATTATAAAAAATTATGTAACAATAAAAAAATAAGACATGCAATTTCCAAAATTTTCCAGCCATCTCAAGATCATTCAATTATTAAAAATTAACTAATTGGAAACAAAAAAAATAACTTGAATTTCAATCATATATTACTCTGAAATCTCATGATTAATCCTCACACAATACTAATAACATGTTTTTTTGGATTCTTATTATGTTCTACATATTAAAATTTTACCGATAATTATATCCAATAAATAATGATTAAATATATACACATCTATTTGTATTCATAATTTTTTTAATACTTGGCACTCTTATAGGTGAAAAAATGTAGCTGAAATCTTGATAGCTTTAAATAAAATCACTATTGACACTAACATGATCACATAGAAAGTATCTTTAATAAAATGTTACATGTATTTATTCTAAATAAATTAATTCTTAAAATGTTTTAATTAGTTATAATTAAATAAGTGTGACTTGATCTTGAGAATTTTTTCATGAATTTTTTATCATTATTTGATCAACCAACCAAAATATAGGGGGAACTCAGAAAGCCTCTATTATCTCAAATTTCAGTGACCATCAGTCTCTTTTCAGTCATGGTGTAAAAATCCATCTTCAAACAAAAATGCCTCTTGTTGAACACCCCTTTATTACAATGTAATCACATGCAAGTGAGGGGGAATAAGGGTTTTGGTTACCTAACATTTTTACATAGACATAGAGGTCCTTATAAACTTATAGTTACAGATAAAACATAGGTCATAAATGAGGAAAATAAAATAGAATTATTACAAATTATATAACCACATATATAAAAAAAATCATACAATTTCGATCATACATTGGTCAACCATTTCAAGATCAGTCATCACACAATACTATTAACATGTTTTTTTATATTTATTATGTTCTAAATTTTTAATTAATATATTCAAATAACATAACATATATTTACATAAAAAAATACGAAAAATATTATTAATTGTAAATTATATTAAATTTAATTAAAAAGATTAATATAATCTACACTTAAATGGCTATTGGAATATTGTAAATTTATGTTTCTTTCGATATAATAATATTAGATAAGTATATATATATTTTTAGGTAATTAAAATTTCAAAATTTTAAATTTATCAATGTTTTTATAAAAAAGTAAAAGTGCACATACAAAGAAATATAGGGGTTAAAAAGAAAAAGTTTGCCTAAACAACACCACTATGTCTAAAATGTCATTCAAAGTTAACCTTCTTTTATTCCTGCCACCCCTTCCTCTAGATCCACCCCCAAACTCTCAGATTTATGACCTTCTTATACTTATTAGGGGTCTACCATGTTGATTCCTAATCATCCATGCCCAATAAATCATCTTCCTTATCATGAGAATATTGATTTGTGGCATTGTGCTTCATATAAAAAGTGTTCCTTTTCTAAATAGTCTAAATATCTGAGGATTGTCCTCCAAACGGTCTATGAGTGTTTACAAATTCCTCACGGTAAATGTACCTACTATTAAATCCATTCAAAATTTCAGGAAGAGTAAAATTATTGTTGTGACCAAAGTCCAGTAAGACATTATCAGCATCCTCAATCCCAAGGATAACTTCCTCATCCATGTATAATCTCTTCCCTGCCAATAAATTGATTTATTAACCATTCTCAACATAAAAGGGTCTATCTAAAATGTTGTTACATCTTTAATAATGATTGACCAAACTAAATCTATCTTGGCTAAAATAAGTGAGGACTATCCCATCTTGGAACGAAAAATTGATTGATTATATTTCTTATATGATACCAATTGAAATCCATCCACGTCCACTGATATTTTCCTGCCCCCTTTCCTTAACATTATCCTTTTTACAGTTTCCAAAATCCGAATCATTAAAGTAGGCTTGGTCATATTCACCATTAGTCTAAGAGTTAGTCTATTAGATGAGAGTATCACATTGAAAATCAACTTCCAAGTTAAATCCAACCCTCTTTTGACAATATCCTACACCAAAGTTAGCAGATTCAACCATGTGATCATCCATCCCATATGAAATTTAATTATTTCTAGTAGAGTTTGTATCCAAAATTAGTTGTCTCTAGATATCATCTGCAAGGGTATCAAAAGGCCTATAACTAGGATTCAATGATTTATGGACCTTCACCCATGTTTCAATCCTCTTCTCCTTTTGGTCAACATCTTTACCTTTTTCCATGGATCCAATATAAATAGTGCTTCATCCAAAAACTACCTTCCTCCTCATATTTTAGGTATAATGAGATTTCTTCCCAATAGGATGTGAAGATGTTCCATATTTTTGAATTTAATTATTTCTAAAATTTCTAAAATTGGATACCTCATTCTCGTAATCCATTAAATGTCATGGAATAATGGTATGAATTCATATTCAAATTGAACCTCAATTTTCTCACTATTTTCCTCTAAAGTGACATAGTCGGGTATTGGGTTGAGTAAGTAATAATCCATAAGAACTCTAGAGAAGTACCCAAATTTTCATTCAATTGGGTTCTAATCCATCTTAATGGGCTCACTAATATAATATACATGGTCATTAAGAATTTTAGGATGCCAAAGCACCCACCTAAGGCCATAAATTCCAGTCCAAATCTGCATAGTTGTATGTTTCTCTATGTGTGGGTTAAAGATAAATTTCTAAGTAGAAAGAAGAAAACCCCCTAGATTAAACACATAAAAACCCAATTTCATGAAAAATATTGATCACCCAAATGAGATAAAATGAGAAGAAATTTCCCTTTACCATTGGGGATAACCTACTAGTTGGAAATGCACTAAATCTGAGAGAGTTGTGACTTCAAATCCTGAGTGATAATCAGATTACATACCTTAGAAATAATTAAATTATTAATAATAGAGTAATAACGAGCTTCCAATCCATCTTTGAGTGCATTTGGGTTTATGATGACCCTAAAGATTCAATTCTCATATCTATAAAATGAGCTTCACAAACATCGTGGGAGAGTTCATCAGATGCTCAATACTCCCATTTATTTAGTGCTTCAGTAATGGTCAATTAATTGTGTTGGGTATTAGAAGGGGATCAACATGGGGGACCTGAATATCCATTTTTAGTCGAATTGAATATCCATGATCCCTAAACCTGCGTAGTTGGCTTCTTTGGGGATATGTTGAAGAAGATATGAGAAAGATTATCATGTTTCTACAAGAATGAAAAAGATTCCTTCAAGAATAATGTCTTTAAAACATGATTATCATCGCCATTTCTATCATCTTAATATCTCTCTTCACCCCCATCCATCTGACTAATCTTCAACTTCAGGAAACATCGATGGGGATGTTTTAAGTGGTTCTTCAGTGTTAGTGAGTGTCTAGTAATGCGATAATGACTCAAATGGAGATCAACTTGTTTACATATATAAATATATGTATATTGACTTTATTAAAATGTGTATCAGATATTATAATGTATATTTATTTTACTTTAAATATAATATATAATAATATATACATAAAAATATATTCAAATCTAATTATTCAAATTTTAAATTACAATTATATACATTTTAAAATATTATATTCAAATAACACAATATATATATACATTAAAATATATTTTAATTATTTATTAATATTTAAACATATATTATATATATTTTTTAAAACAACTATAGTTTCTTAAATAAAAATATTATTATTTTATACAGAACTATTGAAAATATTATTAATATTAAATTTAGTTAAATTTAATTAACAATGGTTACAAAATTTATAATTAAATAAAATTTAAAATATAATAAAATTATATTAAATTATAAATAATAAAATAATTTTAGTATATATATATATTTTTTGAAGTAACTAAACCTTCCAAAATTTACATAATGATATTATATATGTATTTACTTGGAATAATAATTATATTTAATTAATACTTTTTAAAAAATTATTATAATCATTACATTTTTTTTAGAGTTAACTAAAAATATTATATATTATATATATATAATAATATATTGTATATTTAAATAAATATAAATATGATATATAATATGACTAGTATTTTTTATAAATAATTATTATTAATATATCTTATATAAAATACTTTTCTAGAATCAATTTATTTACCTATGCGCATGGAATATTTTAATTTAAATTTATGTTACATTAAAAACCATATATAACAATGCATACACATAAATATATTAAAATTCAATTATTCAACATTTAAATTAAATATATATAAATTTGATTAAATAATAATCTTTCCCTAAATATAAATTATATTTTATACAGAAAATTTATATTTTGTGAACACACTATTTAAAATAATTAAACCATTCAATTTAAATTGAATCATTTTGAGAACAATAATTAATACATAAAATAAATCATATAAAGAAGTATAATTTATAATTTCATACATCCATACATATTAAATAAATAAATCATACAATAAAAATAAAAAACAATTAGAGAAATTAAAAAAATTATAATATTTACCTGCTTCATAGCCAGAAATAAATGTTAGGAAAAAAATCTATTAGAGATTCACATAAAAATACATAAGAGAATAATTGAAATGGCGGGGGAGAGGCCCCTATTAATATTTTCTTGGAAGATGCATAAACCATATTCTTTCCACCTTCGTAAAAATTTCATGAGAAACATTAATAGAGTTTAAAATTCTAGTCACACCCTAAGAAAGCATGAATAGGGAAGAAACTTACTTGCTGGAAAAAATGAGAAGCGTGAACCACATATATGCTTCATAGTGAAATTGGGAAGTATGAACTTGGTTCACGCCTCCAAAAACACAATTTTATATATACAAAAAATCATAACCCTTTTTTAATTGTAAATACAATTTAAAAAACCCTTATTAATTATGGTCCAAAACCAAAAAGATATAAATTTATTAAATTACTTATATATATATTATTATATTTAAAATATATATTTTTAATTGGGTTTTATTTTATTCTTATATACATTAGAATAAAAATAATGTATGTGTAGGTCATGGATCTACTCCATGAAGACACCTATAACATCTAGGGATTTTCTTAAATCATGGAGATTCTGCACTTCCTCAGTTCCAATGTTCTGTATGACGACCAATCTAGGTGACGATAATGACACCTAAAGGAATTACCTGAAAATTTTTAGGATCTTTGGTTTCATTTGGAAACTGAGGTAAGTATTCATATCTAGTGTTTTATAATCACTGATTTCCCTTGGCCTCTTTCAATGGTTATCCCTTTGGTATGAATCATAGGAAAGGCTTGTTTCCCCATTTTGAAGCCAATCTTGGTTGTTTTTCAGAAAGACTAGCCATGGGAAGTAATTCATTAATTTCATGGTTCTTTCTTCCTAGTGACCTAAATCTGTGGAGTATTTATAACCTTTATTAATGAATATCATTTCTTTTGGGGTTCTCAAATTGGAGATGTATCTCTTTAGGTTGAGGCTTCTTCCACTATATTTTTCTTTTGGAGGATTTCAAGACTCAAGTGTGGTTTACCTATTTTTTTGAAGCATGGGATACTTTATCTTCATGAATGGAGAATGAACTTAAGTGTATTGTAGGCCATGAAAAACCTTGAATAGGCATGAATAAGGATACTTTTTCACAATTGTATTTTGTGGAATTAAAAAAAAATTTATGTCATCACTTTTGTGAATGGGGTCCCAATCAGTTTAGATAAAAAAACTGAGTAGGTCATGTATGGACATTTTTCAATGATGCTAGTTGGAATTGACCTTAACACCACTATTATCAATAATTTCATTATTATTACCCAAAATAATTACCCAAATATAAATCTAAAATATGATAAGCGTCCAGATATTTTCTATGTCAATAAATCTGCTGGGAAATTGGATCAGAACATCCAGAGGATGCACTGCGAATTTTGTGGTACAAAAGGTCTATATTTACTGGAAGATACTATAAAATAAAAAGGGAAGTAGAAATTGAAGCCATAATAGCATGGGAATCACTATTACATTCTCTCATAAATTAGGGTGAAGCCATTGGTGGCTAGAAATGATCATCCAATCTTAGGTTTAAGGGAAAGGTAACAATGATATAGGGACAAACTCAGGGAGGTGCTGCTTTTCTGAGCTATAGGCAGGTGTATATTTTGAGTCCCAGATCATTTACAAGTAGAAATGCTTTGTTGTGGAGTTAGAAACTTACAGGTCTAAAAATACAAAGGTCCCTCGAAAATCCATTCTGATTCTGGCATGTAATAGGGATTGAGTTATGAAGCAACCTGACCCGATTTTCCACTCAAATAGTGTTTCGATCTGGTTGGCCACTGGGCATTAGACATGATTACTTATAAACAAAATTCTTCCAAATAATAGTGAGTATCTAATTAGGTGATAATAGGGAGAATATACCCGTATGTTATGGTAATAATAATGGTATATATGTATATAAAACAGTGTAAGAAGGACCATAACTCAGCAGAATCAAAAACAAACTCAGTGGAATCATAATAAACAACATTAGTAATAAACAAGCCTAAAGGCATAAAACCATATATAGATAATACACATGTCAGGTCATAAAAAATAAAAATATAGGGTATGTCGTAGACGACCATGAAGGTACATACAGAGCACATGTAATAGCTCAAAATGAAAATCTAGATCGATGCAAAAAAACACCTAGCATATTTCCATACATCCTAGGAAAAATGTGAAACTTGATCGATAAGGTTGAGCTCTCGAGCCTAATCACTTACCTAATCTCAAAGACATAAATTCTACATACATCTTAAGATTCCTCTATAGAGTATGAGTATGAACTTAGTAGGCCACCACCAATGTGTTCTTGTCTTACACCCATAATTCTACAGTATATGAAAAATATAAATAAAAGATAACATGCTTGAATATAATACTTAACCTTCTTAAATTATGCTAAACAACCATAAGAAAAAAATCACCTATTTCGGCCAATGTTGGTATATCTCTAAACACATGACCCAAAATATATATTTTACATACTATACACATCTTCATATATATATATATATATATATATATACAGTGGTGAGAACCTATGGCTTAATTCACATACATCCCTATAAAATTATTGATAGCACACATGTCACGGGGTGAGGAAAAAAAATTTCTATTGTTTTTTCTAGTGAAACACAAAGGTTGAACATGGTTGTATCACTTGAGGAGATTCTTAGTTTGTTTACTCACTTGATCTAATTCAAATAAACAAATTATTTTTATTGTTTTAAACATTTTATGAAAATAAAGATAAATTTTCTTGTTTTTTTATTTGAGTAAATGACATGAAATATGAAAACTATAAAATTATACTAACATGAAATGCTAAATATAATGATCTAGGTGATAAAGAACTTGGTTTTAGGTTCAGTTTTTGGATTAATCATTATTCTACATTATTTTTTTGAATTTATTTTGATAATAAAAAAATGAAATCTCATGATGAATTACAATTCTTTTTATTTTGAAATTTTGAAATATCTAATGCCTTAAGAACTATAATTTCTCCTTCCTCCTGTATTCAAGGTTGATGACACAACTTGGTCGAGGGTGTGAAATATTTTAGGACCCATCTTCATTGAGTGTTGTTTCATCCATTGATTTACTCAAATACATTGTGTGAATAGTAAATCATATGGAGAGAGGGAGATGAAATGAAACAAAAGAATATAAATATATTGAGTTTCTTATCATGGGAGACATTATCTACACCCATTCATTACATTCATATATAATACAAATTTAAAATAAAATTTAAGAAAAATTCAATAACAACATGACCTTCCCTCAGGCCATTGCCTGAATCAGCCTCCCTTTATCTGGAGTAAGAGGTCATAATAGTGATAACTGGGAAGATAATAGATGAAAATAGTAAAAATAGAATAGAATAATAAAAATAAAAAAGAATGAATAATAATAATAATAAAATAAATATGGAATAAGTAGAGAGAGTGAGAGATATATAAAATAAAATAGAAGAATAAGAGAGATAGAGGGAAGAACAAAAAAATAAAATAAATTTAGAAATTAAATATATATAATATTTATATAGGATGTTTAAATAATAAGAAATAAAAATAAAAATAAAAAGAAGATGATGAGGAGAAGAAGAAGAAATTGTGGAAACTTTTTTAGAAAACATGAATGAATTTCAATTATTTAATAAAATAATTAAATATAAATTAAAAATATAACTAAACTAAATATAAAAAAAGAAAAAAATGGTGGGATGGGGAAATGATATTTGTATTAGCCTACATTGAGTGGAATCCTCCTTCGGGTGTGGGACTCCTTATGGTAGTGGGTGATCTCTAATTTTTATAGGCAAGGTAAGGATCCCTCAGGCTCCTACTTCATCAAAGCCTTGGGTCTTTTGGATTTGAAATATACGAATTAGAAGAGATTTATCCCCCAAGACCTATGTGGTCTTTATAAAAATGGAAAAACCTTAGTATTATTACAAGTTTCTAAATTCCCTACACGTGGACCGATATTTTGAAATTTTTGAATGGGATGAAAGGGTTATACATGGTGGCTTGTGATATAGAAAGGATGCTTAACAATTGATAGTGACAGTAGAAAGCATCCTCCTCCTCATATGATCTTCAATGTGTCCATATGAGCTTCAAAATGGGATCATAAAGGTCTATCTATGAACCATTAGTGATCATTGGGGGCTGAAAACCTCAGTAGTGAAGATCAAATCTATGTGGATATCTCCAATGGCCCTTCATACATGTTTTTGTGTGAAGTAGTGGCAGTGGAGATTTCGAAGGATGGCGGTGAGTGGCGGACATAAGAGACTGTTCTGTTCGAGGGAGAGTGAGTGGATATGGATGGATATGAAATTTATTTTATTAAAACTCACAATATATGAATCCCAAATGAAAATGCATTTAGGGAGGCCCACTTTTTTATAATGATAGGTGTGTCTCTCCTCGGGTAATGAACTTGCATAGGGGCCATTGGAAACATGCATGCCACCCAATACCACCCTATCTTGGTGATGCTCTCATCCCACTTTTGCAAGGATATGACCCTTGTGCCAGAACTCCAGGTTGTGACCAAGCATACCTCCCTTGGATATCACTACAGTGGGCCACTGTTCACAGCCCAAATGCCCCCATACACACCTACCATTTTGCGTTGGCCCTCCTGTGGGAATCATGGCTACCTATCCCCTTAGGATGGTTATGTAGAGTGAGGCCATGGTTATTTTTCGGCCCTTCCCTGTCTTATGTTTTAGATAAATTCATTAAAAAATATGAATTATACTTAGATAATTTCAAATAACTTAACAATATTTTAAATAAAAAAATTTATAAACTCCAAATTAATTTCTAAATTCAAAATCATCATCTTTTAACCCATTTTAGTCATTTTAATTCCACAATTACCATTTCCCTATTTTTAATAAAAAATTAAAATACATTGGTATTATTCATTTAAATTCATTTAAAACCATTAAAATTTAATTAAAAATAATATTAATATATTTTCTATCAAATACTCCCCACACATAAACCATGCTTATCCTTATGAATTAAATCACGGCATGGTAAATCATTGGGAACCAATGTTATCAATATTCAAATTTCAAAGCAATAAAATCAAATAATTATCATTGTTAAATAAAATTTTACAATTTCTAATAAAATATCAATTTAATTTCAAATTTTTTAAATAAAAAATTCATTCATGAATTTTACTTTTCCCCATTTTAAAATGATAGTACGTATCTTTTTATTCATTCACGTTCCTTAATTAATTTTCATTAAGAATATCAAATCTTGAATTATCTCACTTTTTAATCTTTTCACTCATCTATCGTGATATTATTCAATTGGAGTTAAACTCATATATTGAAAACATTATCCTTATCCATAGTATTATAAAAAATTCTTTTAACAACTTGTGAAGTCAAAAGTCACATGAAATCATGAGGTATTTTAAATGATGTTTCAAATGACTCTGAGGTTTTATGATTTTAGGAATTGATGTTAAAAATAAGTCTCAAGGTGGAGGTTTACCTATTAAAGAATAAATCATGATATTAAATTTAAAAGTGTCATTAAATTCATCCCTTCAAATTGGAATAACTCCAACTTTCCCCAAAACTAAAAGTAATGGTTACGATCAAACTATAGAATAATGAATGATTTTTAAACCCTTTTGAATCTTGTTTTCAACATTTCTACTTTCTTTTAAAAAACATATACAATTTTGTTTCTTTTTTGAAGGTTATGCTTATAATATACCTCACATCCACCACCTAACTACATATGATAGAAATCACATTTCTTTAATTTGTGATTTTTAGTTTTTCCAAATCACAACCCAATATTTTCATATTTTTTTGTTCTATTTTTCATTTTATTTTTTTTATCAAGAGGGGAAAACAATAAAGAGAATAATGGATAAATAAAAAATCATTATTAACACCCACAAAGAAAACCCCAAATTTTATTACATAGAATACATTTCTTACCATTCACTATGACTACCTTAAACCCAACACCTAAACTTTAAAATATCATTTAATTAATAAGAGGACACTACAAGAAAATATCTATTTTTTGGCGGTTATTTTTTTCGGTTTAAACCACTACTGAATGTCTCTATGATGGTTTCCAAAAACCTCTATTAAAGTTGGTGCTAGAATCCAACCCGCAACAGTTCCTTTCAATTAGTGGTGGTTTCTAGTAAGATTCGTAGAACATATATTTAGGCGAAGTATTTTTTATTTTAGAAGTGATTTTACACCAAAAAAAAAAAAATTGTGGCGGTTAAAACTGCTACTAAATCCTAAAAAGTTTGACCACAAAATTGATGCTAAAAATAAACACCACCACTAAATAATAGTATACCATATTTAGTGTTGGTTGATTCACCAACCAAAAAAACATAAACATTAGAAGTGGTTTAAACCACTATAAAAAGAATTCCATATTTTACATCAGTTTAAGCCACAAATATATGACAATTTACAAAAAAATCAAATGTTGAATATACATCCCTAGAAAATACCTGGAAAAAACAAACCTGAACATTCCACCAAACAAACTTGAATAGTCCACCATATAGTTATGCTAAAAGGTACACATCTTATAATCAGAGTACACATAATTTTATAAAAATTGGAATACAACATACAAACATATGGTTATAAAAATCATACATAGTTTACATGTTGTACCGATCAGATATAAAATATATGAAAAGGATAAAAAATACACACACTGGACCTACTGAAATCTCCAGGTCACATTAACCTACCTCCAACTACCTGCCAAGATCCTCTATTCCATTTCAATAAACATCCTATCATCTGAAAGGAACAAAATAAAAATAAGGTATGTATACACACCAGGGTGCCTATTCAAGGTGTGAGGTAACATCTATCTAGGGTCTCATAAAGTTTCCCTAGTATACACCATCATATACATGTATGAACAAGGTCCATAAAACATATCACATAAGATCATAAATGGAATTTTCTAACATGGATACCATGAATCTATTTTAATTAGGTTATTTTGTGATAACGAGGACACTATTATAACTTATCATACATATATTGATTACATGAAAAAATCACATCATTACCTCATCTCAGGTCACCAAACTCATAACCTAGTGCATACTTGAAGACTCAAGGTGGTCATCATCTAAATCATTTAGACGCTACCTAAAAATCATGCTAAAATCATACATTTGAATCCTAAACCACTACCTCAAAAATCATGGTAGTGTCTATAATCCATGAATCTCCATATACAATGGAACAACCCTGTCACTCGACATGGTCCACTGTCACAACCCATCTCACTCATAGCAAGGCCAGTCCTTAGAATCTTCTTCCCACCAGTTCTATATGCAATAATAAGCACACAAAGTCACACACATGAAATTAAAAATATAGAATAAATCCAATCACAAAGCTCACCCGAAAATCCCATGGTTCTAGCCACATGAGACCCATAGCCTCATCCCAAAGCATGAATTTCCAATTAGAGTGCTGACTAGATCCCCCATACCCATCATGATCTAAGCTCATTGAAATTATCTTATACCTATAACCTATCAGTAACACCACTACACATAATCTCCCCTATCCCAAACCTCAGGTCCTTGTCCAACTATACAAAATACCTTATCTCTCATGTTCATACAACCCATGTATCATCCGAACATATCATGCTCTATACCCCAAGAAAACATGATTCCATATATTGAACAACTCCCATGACCTGCACCTGGGGTTTATTTCTCATATCTTAAGGAAGATATTTAATCATTATACAATGTTATAACCCTTCTCTATCACACATCATCTCATCCCAAAGGTCTCATCCCACTCATAGTGCTTATTAAGCCTCAACCCACACTTATGAGGTTGTTTCTCCAAAATCTTAATCCATGTAGTCATCTCATCCATTTTTTCACTTGTCTGAATCCTCTCATACATATTGGAAAATCCGAAGGGAAACAACCCAAGGATACCCACATCATGTCTCATTTCCAAATACCACCCGACATATTTTTTCAACTTACAGAGTACCCTCTAACAATGGTGACATGGTGACCAGTGAATTATAATTACCTATAGTGTTAATGAGAACAGATTCTGATCATAAGTGGTCCAAAAATCCTATATATTTCTCTATAGTTTTCATATACCATATTCATCTATATAGTCCTGTGAAACATGAATGAACGAAAGAAATAATATATAAACAAATACATTGATTTTCATAAACCATAACATTCCACCATATAATTATACCAAAAAACAGGATATAAATGGTTTTAACATCTTTAAACATGGGAAATGATGAAAATGTAATGTGAATAATATATGTCAAAATAATAATTGGACAAACCATCTCTTTCCATATTGGAACAAGAATTTAAAGAGACCACAAATCACTAACCAATGATAAACTCTACTTGTCACCCTCTCCATATCCATCTCTAATTAATGCTAACAACACATACAGGACAATTTCATTGAAAATTATACAATGTTTAATATTTATATTTAAACACAAAACCAATAAAATATTCTGGACTAAATTATTTTGAAGTTGTGTGATTTACCTACTCACCACCAATCACATATGCATTATCATCGGGGATAAATCCAATCATCTTCTGATATAAATCAACCAATTCTGTCTAAAAAGAAAATATCAGAGACCCCGGTTCCTTATGAATCCATCAAACTCATTTTTTATTTTCTAAAATCCACTTTAAGATTAGTGATAACTGCACATTTCAAAACACAAATACAACAACAATAACAATTATATTTCATAATTCAAATTCAAAAAACAAAATTGAAAACTTCTAAAAACCTTGGCTTTTGGAATCACGTATTGATCCAAGCACCACTAAATATCCAATGGTTGAATGATCCAAAGTGAGACCTGAATATTGGCTTTATTCAATAGATGTTACCTTTATGTCCTAATCTTCATTTGATGAGCTATTAAAAACCAAACTCAGAGAACATTTCCACCATACTTATATTCTAGATTCCCTGTCTTGGACCCTGTAAAATTGGTAATGGAGGTAGAGGAATTCTGGTTAAGATCACATAATGGAGATCAATGACCATAAACTATTAGATGCAAAGTATAATCCCTTCTCTTATCAAGATGGGGATTTCCTTGATTTCTTTTGGATTCATCCACAAATCCATCACTCTTTCATCCCTCCAATGAAAAATAATGTTGTTATTTGCACTTTCTCCCTTGATAGAGAGTGAAAACTTCTCCAATAATAATTGTATTTTTAACCTTATTCATCTCAAAGGCATGACCCATTGAATTTTAAATTTTGAATAGACCATGATGTTCCGGATAAGAATTATTGTTTATATCTATATTGTTAATTGGTAAAGTGTGGATGGATCCATGAGCCATTAGAACTAATGAAGGATGCGCTTCCAGACCCTGATCACCAAGCACACCCTCTAGTGACACTTTCTCAGCCACAAAATACTGGGGGCGCTTTCTTCCCAACCATATTGGATGTTTTCTTTCCTCCATTGTGTTGAGACCACTCCAAATAAGGGAGGACCTGATAAATAATAACCCTCTATCCCAGATCCTTCACCGCACCATCCCTTTCTACTCAGTCTGGAACTAAATGTGGCCCTAAGGAGACCATTAGAGGATGTACAGTGGTAACAATAGAAGGAAATGCCTGACTTCCCATGAGACCTCCCTAATGAGAGGATGAATAAATGGGAGATCATTTCAATGGATATCCTTGGTCAAATTCACGAACAAGAGACAACTCGGGAAAAAAATTTAGTTGATCTTGAGATGCATCATCGCCTGACTGGGCTGTCATTAGGGCTAGAGGAACATCTATCTTCTTCTCATGCTTAAGGTAATGACACCTCTGTTCAGTGTGACTATAGGAGTTGGACCAATGACATTGAATGTGATAGGTTACAAAAAATCTGATTCGTGATTCATAGAAGATTTGTTTACAAAACCCTTATTCCCACCATAAAAAAGAATACACATAGGTAGATAAGAAGAAAACTCCATGTCCATGCAGATACGAGCAGAGGACGGATTTTCAAAGTGAAGAGTCACATCGTCCGCGTGAATAAGGAACCCAACCTGGTTTCCAATACCTACAAGAATGGAATCGTTTTGAAAGGGAAGGGGAATCCCATGAAACTGGATCCACAACGCTACTCAAAAACTATTATGACCTTTGCTGAAATTAGATGTCCAGTGAAAGAGAAGGAAACGATGGTTATCCCACAAATGATCCTCAATCGACCAGGCATGGGGAAAATAATCCTTTGATGAAAAGAGAATGTTTAAGTGTTGGTGATCATGTGTACCAATCACAAAAGGCGGACTTATTCTCCAAGAGGAATTGATGAAAAGCTAGAACAATTCCAATGGCGGGTAATCTATTCAAAACATAGCGATGAGTGTCTGGGAATGCAGGTCAGCCGAATTTTGATATTCCTAGGGAAAAAGGGATAAGTTCATAGAGCCATGGAAAACTGCTAATTCTTTTGGGAAAATACGGATTGATGGGAGAACTGGAGATTGTCAAGGGTAGCGGTGCTACTGGTTCGACCCTATTTAAGGAAACGACAGTGTCACCAGTTCTCTTAATACCTCCTCCTCTAAAACCATTGAGGCTAGATCATCTGTAGGGTATGGATAGACTCAGAAGATGTCTGCTGTAGTGGAATTCGAGATGGAAGTGGGCTACAACATGACCAAAATTCTTACTTGATGAGGATGCTCATTACTAAAGACTTTTCCAACTAGGACATCCTATGATATCGAGAAGGGTTCTGTGAGATTATCATCCCATAGTTCATTAATTTTTACCCATATATATAATGTATGTCATATTTAATGTTATATATATTAACATGGTGACAACGTATAATAATTTACTATAAAGAAAAATGAATTCCTACCCTGAATTCTTTGGAAGGCTCATTAACATAACTCTCATTAGATTTTTTATGAACATCCCGCCACAGTTCTATTTAGGTGACTTAGTGACCTAAATTCTATAACTTAATTAAACAAAAATTAATAAATAATTTAATATATGGAATATATAATATTGTCTTATAAATATTTAAACTAATGAAAAGATTACTAGTCACTCAGTTTTTGAAAAAACTCTTTGACTCGGCAGTGTGAGGGATGATTTTCTTAGCTTGACTCAATGCATTATTCCTTAAAACATCTTGAAATAAATAAAAATCAATTTAATATTAATGTATTAAATGTCATATCCATTTCATATGCTTTTATAAATATAAAATGATGTTAATATAATAATATATATTTAAATACCACATTCTTCTGATAATGATTGCTATCAAAAAAACATTCCATTTCATTCTATGTACCCTATTGGGTACCTTATCATACAGTTGATAGGAGCTCAAAAAAAGTATTGTTGAGTTTTTTCTATGACATCAATTTAAAATATTTCCATTTCTTACCCAAATTCTTCATTGACCAGTTTTATTCTATAAGATTAGCAATGAGGGAGTGGAAAAACATCTGTACAAGGAGATTAATTTTTTAAATATTTGAATTTAATAACATAATGGAATTAAATTACACAATATTTTATTAAAATTACCTTTATCTATAAATCTAAAACTCCATTTTTCCATGATGAAGGCATATGCCTCCAATCAGAATTTGTAATTGGAATGGTAACTATCTTCACTGCCAACTGGCCAATAATCTAGCCAAATAATCCTACAACATCATCTGTAAGGACCCCATAATAGTCAAATCAGACAACTATATTCTCTTTTTTCAGATTAAAGACATCATAACTTTTCATACTTCTCTCTGTAGTATCCTTTTTTCCATATTTTATGAAAAAATAGTTAGTTGTATAAAAAAGTGGAATAAATTAATTCATATTTAAAATTTTACCTTTAAATGTCACCCTATAATATCCCCAAATAAATACAGTAGTGGCAACCTATACCCTCGCAACTAAGGCTACTGAATGGGGAGGTTTTGGTTAAGCAATTGATGGGATGCTAATTGAGGGTGTGAGAGATGGTGTAGGTGGAAAGCAGAGGGTGTCTCAGATTCTTTTGAGAGGGAGACTGATGAATCGTCGTTAGTTGGTATGGTCGAGGGAACATCAACTGAGAGTCTACAAGAATAATGATGACACTTCCTCCTTAACATTAAAGTCATTTAATCAAATAAAATTTACTTCATAACATATAATTCAAACCTTCATGTAGAAAAAAAATATAAATGATAACAGTTTCATAGTACAGACAAACAAAATATACATAGTTATGATAATGAATGACTACACAAGTAACATAAGTGGTTGATAAATGAATGGATGATTTAACATACCATCATTTATCCTTATGTCATGTCATTTTATTACTCTATCATTTCTTCGTACACATCATCCTCCCATGAAAGACTAATATTTTCAATATCGTGATGGAAAAATAAGTTTGCTTCTTGTTGTTAATGGGATTCAATGTCAGAGGTAAAATCTTACAATTCATCACCAATATCATAAAAGTCTCTTTTTTATGTGAGAAACTACACTCCACCCTTCATCAATGACATCTTCCACACAATCAACATAAATTGCTGAGAGATGTAAATCACCCTATATATCATAAATCTCTTTCTTATTCTATAAAAATAAAAGGAGGAGGATTAATATTATTTAGTATCATCAAATAAATCATGGATATTATTTAATTTGGGGAAATATTATCTATATCAAATGACTTACACTAATATAATGATCATTTTTTGATTAAATTCCTATTGTGAGGTAATTCTCTAAAAAAATTCCTGATGAATTGTCGTATCATCCTCCAAGCCATGATGTTGATTTCTCAAATGAGATTATACATGGAGATTTTCCTATATCTGAGACCCCATATGGAATGATTGTTTTGGGACATGATGAGGTGAATAATTAACTAGAGGAGAATCTGGATAAAGGGTTTATACCACCAAGTGATTCATTATGTGGTGCATCAGTCCTCTTTATCAAGAAGAATGATGGGTCGATGTGCTTCTACATTGATTATTGTGAGTTTAAAAAGATCATGATAAAGACGAATTATCCTCTTCCATATATTGATGACTTGTTCAGTCATCTATGTAGAGAGTGGTAATTATCCAATATATATCTTTAGTTAGGATATTATCATGTAAAGATAAAGAAGGTGGATATCTCCAAGACCATTTTTTACAAGGTACATGCACTATTAGTCCGTAGTAATGCTATTTGACTCACTAATGCTCCAAAAATATTTATGTGCTTGATATATATTATTTATATATTACCTCAAAAAAAATTGTATTCTTTATAGATGATATTACTATCTAATCTAAAATAAAGGAGGAATATGATGATAAATTAAATATTATAATAAAAACCTTTTAGAGAGAAAATATGTATGAAATGTATATTAAATGGCGGTTTTGGTTGGATAAATTGTCATTCTTGGGGAATGGTATCACCATAAAGGGATATCTATTAACCCTTCAAAAATAAATGCAATCAAAGGATGGAGAAAACCAATATATGTGATATAAATCCCTAGTTTTGTTGGATTATATGGGTACTATTGCCGATTTGTGAGAAACTTCTGAATATTTTCAATACCACTAACCAAGATTATGCAAAAGGGAGTAATGTTTCTATAGAATGGTGAATTTGAGGAATGATTTATTGAGCTAAATAATATGCTAATCAATGCACCTATTTTCACATTACTCTTTAGCAGAGATAGATTTTTTATCTACAATGGTTCATCAAAAAAATCTCATGTTGTATACTCATAAAGGATGACAAAGTGATATCTTATGCCTCCCACAAATTAATGATATATTATCATAACTACCCAACATGTGATCTTGAATTAGATACAGTAATATTTGAATTAAATATTTTGTTTCATTATCTATATAGGGTAAAGTGTGACATATATACTGATCAAAAAAATTTCAAGTATATATTTACACAAATGGTGATTAATACGCACAAATGATGGTAATTAGATATGTTTATGTATAATGATTTTTCAGTATAGACCATCCTGGGTAGCTGAAGAAAGTGAAAAAAGATCTGAGTAGAAAGGATGCCTCAACCCTATCCACGAGGAGGATTTAAATGGATATAATATTCATAAACATGAAAACGGTGTACATGGGAGTAATAAAAGGGTTTTTTACAGCTTTTCTCAAATAACTACTCAACCATTAATTATTTAACGAATCAAGGAATCCTAAAACGATTATGAGGTTCAACAGAAGAAAGTAGTGAATATTGAAGAGTTTCATATTATTAAAGATGTATTTATAAGTTGCAGAACCCAAAATTGTGTCCCATAAAAACCAAAATTGAAGATTCAAGTTCTATATAATGTACATATCTCACCCTTCTCTATTCATCAATGAATCACCAAGATTTATAGACATTTGAAGAAAACTTTTTGGTGGGATAACATGAAGAGAGATATTATGGAATTCACGTCTTGATGCTTGATATATTAATAATTCAAGATGTAATGATATAATTCTAAGGGTATAATTCAACCATTTATCATAAAAATGTGGAAAAGAGTAAACATAAACATGAATTTCATTATAGGACTCTAGCTAAAACCTAATGGTGATAATAATATCTAGGTGGTAGTTGAACTCCTTACAAAATTTTGAAAATTTCATTGTAATCAAAAATATTTATCTCTCAACTAACTCGCCAATATATATATAAGGGAAGTTGAAAGACTACATAGAGTAACACTATCTATTTTATATAATCAAGATATGATGTTTACATTAGGTTTTTTTAGAAGCTTTCAACAAGAATTGAATATTGAGATTAGTTTCATTACTACTTATCACCCTCATATGAATTTTCAGTTTGGAAGGAACATTAAATCTATAGAGGATAAAATGATATCATGTTTAATAGTTTTCCAATGATTTTGGGATTGACACAATCCCCTAGTGAAGTCCTCATATAACTACAATTTCTATTATTGCATTCAAATGGATCATTATGTGGCTCAATATGTGAATAGGTGTTAGACTTTTACATGTTGGAATGGATTTAGAGAGAAAGAGTTTATGGGACTTGGTATTTTTAAATAGATTATGAAAATGTTTTAAACCATTCAATGTCATATGAAATATAAAAAAATTTAGAAAAAATATATATAGGAAATTATCTATGTGATCTAGATATTGAGTTTGGAGAATGAGTTTTCCTTTATATATCACCTTGGAATAAATTCATGAAGTTTAGGAAGACAGGAATGATTTTTCCAAGATACATTGATGAAATTAAGATCCTAAATCACATTAGTGTTTTAGAATATTGACTAGCACTCCCACCTATACAATCTCATGTACATGGTGTGTCCAATGTATCCATTTTTGGGAAGTACATACTGAACCCCTCAAATTTACTAAATCGTGTAGTGGTACCTTTGGTGATATTTCATTAATATAAGGATCAGCAGGTGAGAATCATATATCATAGAGACAAATCTCTAAAAAATAAGAAAAAACACACTTTTAAAGGGATATATCATAACCACAAGTTTGATGAAGTGAAGGGGGAACTGGAAGAGGCAATGGAACAAAATTACCCTCATTTATTTTATTGTATGACATGAAAATTCTTGGGGAAAATTTATAAATGGGGAAATAATTTAACAACATGAACTTTTATAAATGAAATTTCCTCCTTTGAATAAATTTTTTATCATGTAATATAGTTATAGAAAACACATTCCCTAAATTGGACTGTTATAAACTATCATGTTTTAAATGATCAATAAGAATCATATACATTGATAATATATATTTTTTTCATTGACCATTAAGTTTATTATATATTAATGATTATGATAATTTATAATAGACATATATAGAATAAGAAATGGCCTTGAACCGTACGATCATACCCTATAAAGCTCATTTATCGGAGCTTTTTAGTGAGATAACATCACTGGGATTTTCCATTGACCAAGACAAAGCTCATATTCAACAATTAACTAATGAAGGGTACCATTTATTGGAGAAGTTAAATCTCATAGATATCATATCTGAAACCATGTATATCAAACCACCCCAATTAAATTTCACCATCGCACACCTTACCCTTAAGGTTTTCACTAGTGTAATAAAGGGTTATGTATCTTGACCCTAATAGAATGATTTTTTTTCTTTTTAGAAAAAAATGATAATTTTTTTTCCCTTTTTAATATTACTTTTAAAAATATTAAATAATTATTTTAATAAAAATTTAGATTTTGATATGAAAAAAATTGTATTTTTGAGTGATATATGGTCCCGATCATAACACTCCTTTTATGAATTTAATAATTTTTTAAAATAAATTATATTTTAATAAAAAAATATTTTTAATTAATATTTACTAAACATAATTGATAATATAATTTTACAAAGTAAAATATGTTTTTTATAACCATCAGAAAACTGTTATTTTCAAAAATGATAGTTTTTCAATAAATGGGGATTTTTTATTTATAAATGTAAATTATAATATTGATATAATTATTTTGAAAAAATAATTATTATTTTTTAAATCACAACATAAATATTATCTAATAGTTAATTTTTCATAATTTTCTAAGATAGTCGATTTTTTAGGGAAAAATTAAACACAGTATAATATCACGACATGTATAATGACATTATAAAATACCATAAGTGATATAATAAATACTATAAATGGAATCCAAGATGAAAATTATGTATCCAACTTAAAATAATGTGTTTTTAGGGTAATTTTATTAATTTTAAAAATCCTTAATGAATCCTCCAAAATGTAATGGCCCAGACCTCTCCAGTCCATTACTTTGTGAAATTATGGTGTTTGAGGTGTTCCAGGAGGTCAAGGTGACTTATCCCCAATAATATTTTCAAAATTTCCAATTCAGTGAACAATTTTATATTGGTGAGGTTCTGTGAAAAGTGTTCTATCAGTGAGGTTCAGTGAACATTGTTCTATCGGTGAGGTTTAGTGAACAATGTTCTATCGGTGAGGTTCAGTGAACATTGTTCTATTGGTGAGGTTCAGTGAACAGTTTTCTATCGGTGAGGTTCTGTGAACAATTTTCTATCGGAGAGGTTCAGTGAATAGGGTCTTATCGGTGAGGTTCAGTGAAAAGTGTTTTATCGTTGAGGTTAAGTGAAAAGTGTTCTATCGGTGATGTTAAGTGAACAATGTTCTATCGGTGAGATTCAGGGAACAATGTTCTATCGGTGAGGTTCAGTAAACAGTGTACTATCGGTGTGGTTCAGTGAATAGTGTACTATCGGTGAGGTTCAGTGAACAGTTCCATTAGTGAGGTTTTGTAGATAGTTCTATCAGTGAGGATTTGTGAACAATTCTATCAATGAGGTTCAGTAAACAGTGTTTTCAGAATGGTGAGGTCTATTGGTAACCTCTATCAGTAACCTCTAACCGTTGGTGTTCAGTGTTTCCAGAATGGTGAGGTCTATCAGTAACCTCTATTGGTAACCTCTAACGGTAGGTGTACATGAACGGTAGGTGTATAGTGTTTCTAAAACGGTGAGTTCTATCGGTAACCTCTAATGATAGGTGTATAATAACGATAGGTGTACAGTAATGATAGGTGTAAAGTGTTTCCAGATTCCCACAGTTTCACCCCCTTTGACGTTTCCTTTGACGTAAAATACAATTAAAACCATATTTTATGGACTCTTAAGGCCGATTCAAAGGCCATAAATCTTATATTAATTATTCCTATAGATTGGGATATTTTCAATTGGTAAAACCTCATGGGTTAATGCGATCCGATTTTAATGGTGAATTAAGTGTATCTTAAACTATCACCCCATTAAATCTTCCAAAGGGTCATGATATCTTCATCCCTTGTTCTTCCACATTGTTCTAAGTTATGAGATGCTAGAACCTTTCAATCCTTCCCATAGGAGTTGCACAATAAAACATTCCTCCTCGGATTGGTTCAGTTCTATTTTGATGCTGTCGAGCTATATCAATCAGTGTTCGATATAAGGTATGTTTTATCATCATTTTTTTGGGGTTCATCTTCTATTTTTTCTCCTTTCCATATTATAGCATGTAATCTCCATGCTTCTAATGGGGTTTTTTCTTGGGGTTTGGTTGGTGAGGTCGTACTGTGGCATCCTCAGGTGGATGCAGTTGTCGCGAGAAGAGTATTGTGACCTGTTGTGTGGATAAAGAACGTGAGGAACTATTTGAGGTAGGGGATTCATTGCATCTTTGTTCTTTTACGTGAAACTGTATTCTTAGCATGTTTGATCCCACTGGATGATAGTGGAATTGATATAATAAATATTTTAACTGGATAAATAAATTGATATTGATAGTATGTTATTGCCTTTTGTTTTTCTAGATAGTGTGATATCAATGATTGATTTTCTTAGATATTTTTTATTGATGGAAATAGGTAAAGACTGTAAACCGGGATTAATTGATAATTGTTGACTAAAGATAAAGAGGCCTGAAAACAAATCTGGTTCTTGTGGTAATTTGATGTTAATCAAATTAGTGCTTTAAGAATGTTTATTTATTTCTGATAACTTACTCGTTAGGTTTCCTGAATTTGGAACCAAAAAATAATAAATCGGTTAATCCAAGATGGATTAATGAACTGGTGGTTGTTAATTGATAATTTATTGTAGGGTTCTGAGTTACCCTCTTGTTTGTTTAAAGGCCAAGAGCCCAATTGTGAAATTGTTTGTTTCACTGATTCTTGTGTTTTGATGTGAGCCTGGATGGTTGTGTTAATTGGTGGTGGCCTGGAGGCCTTTTTGGTTGTGGCAGCAGGTAATGCCTAGAGTGGCGAGATGCATCGGTTTATGCATGTGGGTGTCAGGGAGGACACTAGGGATAATTGAATGGGATAGATGTGATTTTTGGTTGCTTTTTGTTTCTATGGTTGTTTATCTGATTTACTTTTCCCCATTTCTCATGGCAGCTGGTCTTACTTACCCTTCTTCCGAAAGAGGCGAAGACATGCGGGGTATGCCCCATGCTTTCCAAGTTTAGCTTCTTAAGGAAGGATGGTTATATGATTTTTCTATAAGCGGAAAAGACTCGAAAGGTAGTAAATCTACTCATCGTGTTGGAGCTCTAATGTATTTAAGCATCTTCTTTAGCACAACCAGGAACTAACAACCTCTAATTTAGGCTTCATCTTTTGAAAAAAAAACTTATTGAATTCCCCAGGTAACCCAAATATCCACACCATTGACAAGCCTTTAGAAGATTACAAAAAAATAGCTTGGAGTGACCAAAACTACCACATTGGAAACAAACAAGTGTGTGGTCTTAGAAATTAGAAATAAGAACTGACAAAAGACTCATTCTAAGAACATAGGCCTTCAGTTCACCCTCTGAATCAGATGGGGACCCCTTAACATGCACCCTGAAAACAAATATTACCATTTATCACAGTTCACTCACTGTGACCCCAAATTTCAAGGTCAAGGTATAAATCACTCTTCTTTATCCTGAACATGACCCTTTAAACAAAACCATGAAATATTTCCCCCTTCATTGACCCTTCTTCCCTACATCTCTTTCCATTAATCAAATTTATCCCTAAGGTCCATTCTTGAATGGACATAGTTGTCTTGGTCCTAATTTCCTCATTGGAGTTCACAAAAGCTTCATTGGACTTAAATCTCACTCGATTGGCCTCATTTGGTAAGAAACTTCCATCTGTTGATGCTTTCGATAGGTTTGTGCACTCTTCATGGAATATGAAAGGTTGTGTGATTGTTGGTCTTCTAGATGAAAAGCGTATTCAAATCTGTTCTCAATCAAAGACGAACTGAGGATAAAAACCTTGTATCCATAATGAAGGAGACCATTTAGATCTCAAATACTCACTTGATGACAGATGCTACCAAGAACACCCTTTGAGTGGTAGGGAAGAGGGGGTCCAACCCAACAGTTGCAGACATCATTGGGTGCCTGAAGTAGGACCTGGGTGTCCTAAACGGGATGCAGAATGCTTCAGGGCCTAAGAGAGCATGTATTCTGAGAAGGAAAAATGCTTGAGAGGGGCATGTGCAAGAGGTGGAAGCTAAGAGTTGACAAGGTTCAGGAAGGTCTAAAGAGGTGAGAGTCTTGGTTCCATTGGACATGAACACTTTAATTTCAAAATCTACATTTCACTCAAAGGTTGTGTATGCCAGTATGCAATATGGTCTTATCGAAGGTCTCAAAGGGATTAGCTTTGATAGTTTGTTTGCAGTTTTGGATAAGGGGGAAAGTAATGCACCAGATGATTGGCCAGATGTGGAGGCAGATCAAGATGGGTTCCCTCCAATAAAGCTATATAACCATGAAGAGGGAAATGATTCTACCTCGGAGTCAGTAGAGTCCAAGGAATTGAAAATTGAGGTGGATTATTTGAGGTACTCCCCTAAGAAAAGAAATAAAATTATCATAGACTCAGATGGATTTATCCAACACTCCCAAATAATGCGAAGACGAAATTATTATTCTAATCTAACTATCCCCCCTTTTATAAGATCATACAACAATTGAAAATTTCCTCTATCACGTGGGGAAAAAACCTCAAGAGAAAGAATAAATGCCCAGACAAGAATGTGGAGTCAGGGACTCACAAGGAGCAGCAAACTCAAGTAGGTGATACATCAGTTGCAGAATGGGTGCTTGCCGAGAATGAGATTGTTGGGTTAGATGTCTTCCTAAGTAGTAATGAATTAGTAGACTATGATGATTGGGTTCTTATTATAATTTTCAATAAATAAAACTTAGAGTAGGAGTTATAGGCCAATACATCATAGGAGGAGCTGGGTAACTACAGAAAGATGATATATGTGGAGGAGTTTATTCAAATCTAGGACAAGGTGGCTAATAATATCGAAGAACTCCTCCAAGAAGATCTGGATGCAAAGGACAATAATCTATAATAGAGTATCTACAGAGGTAAGGTTTATAAAATAATTAAACTGTAGTTCAAAGAGTCATCCATTACATATGAAGTTTTCCGATTGCATATTTATGAACTTGGATGGTTTCACACTTTTTCCTTAAAAGTGATTTCAAAAATATATTATATGTTGGTGCTTTGGAGTACCTAAAGACCTGAAGAAACACACGACTTTATTGAGTTACACTACAACTGTAACATCCCAGGTAAATAAAGAATAAAACATTTTCATATTTGTTATATTTTTTGAATTAAATATTAATTTTACTTTAAAGGGGTTTCTATGTTCGATAGAGTACCTGATACGCAACAACGAGTTTCTTTGAAATCTTACATTGCACACTAATAATATAATAATATTATTTCAAATGGAAGTTAACAGGTAGCCATTGTATTGGCGGGAATGAATAGAAATAACTAAAATATGATTATATATGTTTTATAAATGTTTTTACATTTATCCAATAGGAGATAAAATCTTAAAATAAGAAAAGAATTCAATTTTAGGCATAAATACCCTAATATTCAATAAAAGGTTGATTTATCGCCTTGTGATGGAGAACCCAACTTAAAAATAGCTTTTTTCACTCTTATACATTATATTGTACCAAATTAAATACTTCTTTATAATCAGGTCATTAAAATCTACTTTGTGTATGTTTTTATTATTTTTCTAATAAAGTTCATTTTTAATGAATAAGTGAAAAATGTTGTATTTTAAATCAAAACCTCTTTTTTATCTAATTTATTTATATGATTAGATTATCTTTTGAATTTGTTTTAAAGTTCAATTAGAATATATTTTTACTATTTAATCCAATGGTGGTCATTGGAATTAATTTCACTTTGAAATTGGACTTGAACTAGTGTCAATATTTTAATATATTTTGTTTCTTAAAAACACTATATTTGTTTTGACAATGGGAATTAATTATTAAATTAATTAATGAAACTTATATGTTTTTAATTTTTTAAAATATACATCATATTATAATTCATTATATCAAATATATCTTAGGGTGAATTTTTGGTATTTTTATGAAGAACATCAATTTTTGATGAATAGTGAAACCACTAAGTGGTAGTTAAAAAACTAATTTTTGTTTAAATGACACTTTACCACCTCTGTGATTTTATTTTCAAAAATCTGACATATGTGGGTGTAATTAGTAAATAAAATTTTGTTCAATGTGATGAAAATAATTTTTTGGTGAATAGTAACTTTTAAGTTTTATTAATCACAATTAGAGATAACTAGTGTAATGTAAGCTAATAATAATGTTTTAATAATAATAAATTACATTGAAACAAGTCCTAAAATTCTTGTATACTTCATGGCCGACCAATAAAATCCATGGGTCAATTTGGGGACCCCATGGAGCCACTTGGGTAAGAAAATGACATTAATAACTTTTTATTTAAAGTTAAAATAAAAATGTCACAAACATGTATTGTTTTACTAAAACAAATTTTACATGGGGTTATGCAAGTAATATTTTTGTCTATAAATATTAATTATAAATATAAAAAAATTTCCTACATCATGATATTTTTTTATAATTTTTAGACATCAAATAAATAAATTTATTTATGACACTATGATGATGCAGTGATTACCTCATTAATAAACGATTTAAATAAAATGAAAAGATAAGGTAAAATCTAAGACTTGCACTTGTCCAAAACCAATTGGATGGGTGGATTTACAACCCTTATCACCTTATACTCGAAATATACCATTTTGGGACCTTTAAAATCTGAAACACAATTTTTAATAATGTAACATTTCTTGACTTTCAAGAGCGCCCCTCTTCCCTCTTATAAAAGGCCCCACCTCTACCACCTTACCCACACCTCTCAAGCCATTCGCTCTGCCAATATCTGCTCATTTTATCTCTCCACATCCATCTATTTATCATATAATCCTTACCTTAAGCAGAAAGCTCTTCAAGAAACCCTTTTGGTTCAAACCAAGAGGAATTACCCGATTTAAAGGTAATGTCTTCACTTGTGTTCTTTTGTTTTATTTTTCTTCTCCAACCAACTAAACTATTTTTATTCCTTCCTTTTATAAAAAAACTTGTATCTTAAATATACTTGTATTTTTTTATGAGAAGTATTTGATTTACACTTACACACACCTCTGTCTGATGGTTAAAGAACTCACTAATTCTGTGGTTGGCAAATTTCTGCCTCACGAAACGATGATTGTTCAATATTCTTATAACACCTTTCATGGTGGCCATTAATATGTCACTATATTTTTATATGATATATATTATATTTATGTTTTCTTTATTCTTATGTATTTTTCTTATATGGCATACCTTTATGGTTTCCATTATGGGTAAATGCGATATCTTCATTTTAGGAAGTGTGGACTATCACCCCCTCAAAGTGATTTGATTCGTTAATGACATATGTGGGATGTATAAATGATGGAGTTTATGATGTTATATATGATATTATCCTAGAATTATAATATACCTTTTTATCATCATGATTTCACTCCTTTATATACGAAATAGAAAGGAAAGTAGCGTTCATGCGTACGTACGACTTACCGTCTCCATGAACGGTGCATTACATTTATTACCTCTAAATGTTATGTAATATTATAAATGAATGTATATACTGGATATATATGATATATATGATATCTACACCATGAATATAATTCTGTATATAATGGATATTTTACCACATGAACAACTTGTAATTATAAGATGTTTATTTTTGGATCAAGTACCAAAGATAAACAAAACGACCATTATTAACTTAAATAATTACATAATGTTCATAACATGGTAATAAGTGATAGAAAAGGAATAATGAACTTGAAAAAATTCTTAAGCAAGTATAAAATAACTCTAGTTTATTATTTATGAGATTAAAGAGTGATCGAGTCAAGTCGGACACGAGGTATGGGGCTTTGTCTCAATCTCCTTTCATTGAGGCATATTTTGTTCTAATTCAAGACTTTCTTTTATACGTTGTATAAATTTCATTGACTTCTACTTTTATTCAATGTAATATTTTCTATATGAAGCATTTTACTAAGTGACAAAAAGTACGTTTCTTTTTAACGTACGTGGTGACAACGACCTTTCTGCCACCACGAGCATTATTTGATCATTGGCTTCCTCAACAAGTCATAATATGTTTAAAAGTAAATAAATATCATATACTATATTATGTATTTTGGTATTGAAAATGGTTTTGATAGTGTATTTGTTATGTTAATATAGTTAAGTGATATATTGTGCTTGAAATGTGTAAATGTATTCTATCCTTTATAATTGTTTTATGTGTTATGATTTTATAATGGTACTTGGACATTTAATGGGTGGTTACGTGATAAACCAAATGACGGGTGGTGCCGTGAATACCAGGATGGGTGGTTATGTTATAACCTCTAATGCATTGGGTATGGAAGTCGGCCGTATGGCTATTCCATGTAGTGATATGTGTGGAAGTCGACCTTATTATTATTCCATTTACGTATGTTTATGTCCCAAGTTACCTTTATATGTTATGTGTTCTTTATATGGGTTTTGGGTAATATTTTGGTTACAAATGGGAAATTAATGATCTTTTATTTTGTGAAGAGTATTTAATACTTCTTAAAGGTGAAAAGTATTACTTTGATAAAGTATTCATGGTTAACTTGATGTTTGGAAAAACCAATAGTTTTACTTTTGTGTATCTCTTACTGAGCTTTTTATGGTCACCCCAAGTTTTTGAAATGTTTTTCACAGGACATAATCTGGTATACGGTCAAGTATGGGATCAAGGAAAAGTCATGTTGTCTTAAACATGGAGCTAGATATGACTCTTTTTTTAATAGTTCATGTTTTGAAAGAAAGAAAACTTTGTAGAAGTGTCTGTTGTGTAATCTTATGAGACGTAATAGTTATGATCTAATTCTCTAAAACTCTAAACCTGAAAATATCCTCAATGTGAATTATTCTTTTAATTCAATATTAAGAGAGGTTTAAGGTCGGGTCCTTATAGTTGGTATCAAAGGATGGTTTAGAAAACATTATGAGTTAGAATTAATTTTTAAATTTATGTCCATAAATTAATTGATGGTATGATTGAAATGATATATCATTTAAATATTACCATGTTGATTCACCTAAGATATTTCTGTGTTCAGAATGGTTTTCTGCAGAGGAAATATGGAAGCTATGTTGGGACATCATCAGGAGGAATACAACCTTCCAAATCAGCAACCTGAGATGGTCAGAATCGGAACTGAACAGTTTGTTGCAGGGATGACACAGTTGACTCAGGCTATAAATGGTGGTGGTATCCATGCACAAGATCATCCAGATCAATCGTAGAGGAACATGTCATTGGTGGAACATTTCATGAGGCAACATCACCCATCATTCAGAGGTTCATCTGACCATGTGCTAGCAGACGGGTGGATTAAAGCATTGGAGAAGATTTTTGCTGTCATGGGGTGTTCATAACATCAATTGGTTAGTTTTACTATTTACGGTTTTGAAGGTGAAGCTGATCAGTGGTGGTCGATGGTGAAAAATATCAGGTATAGTGATGAAATTTATTATCTTCACTAGGATGAATTCAAAGGTATGTTTCTTGAGAAATATTTTCTTAAGGTGGTTCATCGTAGGATGGAAAAACAATTCCTAGAATTGAGGTAGGAGGATGACTCATTGGCTACTTATGAAGAAAAGTTCACTCGACTGGCAAGGTATGTTCCAAATTTAAAATGAGATCTTGATAGTAAAACAAACCATTTTTACTCAGGGTTAAAGCCAACATTTCGAAGGTATTTAACTTCTCGTGAGATTAAATGTTATGAAAAACTTGTTCGATGTGCAGAGATGGTGGAAATTAAGTTTTCTGATGATCATGTGTTCTTTGACAAACACCATAATAAGAGGTCCAGTTGGCATGCAAAGGGAAAGAATTCATCAAAGAAGCCTGGAGGTAAGAAAACCAAATATCCATCATGTGAGAAGTGTGGTAAAATTCATCCTGGAGAATGTTTATCCAAGTCTGGAATGTGCTTTTGGTGTGGTATGTCTGGTCATAATTCTCGTAACTGTAAGGAAGATGATCAAGAAGGCAATAAAAAGCCAGTGGTAATATGTTTTTAGTGGAATGAAAAGGTTCATTAAAAAAATGAGTGTCTGATGAAGAACTCAACTGAGGGAAAGAAGATAGATTACAAGAAAAAAGGAGTTGTGAAATCCTTTGAAACTACTTCAGTAGATGTTGGGCCATCGAATGAAGTAGTATCAGGTACACTGCTTGTTTGTTCAGATTATGCCAATGTGTTGTTTGATTCATGGTATGCACATTCTTTCATTTCTGAGAAGTTTTCTAGTAAAATGGGAATGGAATCTCAAGATCTTAATCCTAAACTTATGGAAAAAACAGATGGAGGAAATGATGAGACAAAAAGAAATTATAAGAACCTTTCTATCCTTGTGTGTAGAAATAATCTATCTGCAAACCTTATTTTTTTTTGCCTCTAGTAGAGTTTGATGTTATTTTGGGAATGGATTGTCTTTCTGTTTATTATGCGAAGATTTATATCAGAGCTAAAATGGATTCTTTTCAGAAATATTTTCAGTTTTTGTACAAGAATAAACCCTTGCGTTTGATAAAATATCAAGAAGTTTAGAAACTAGTAAAAGATGGAAATGAATGTTACCTTACACATATTGTTGAAAACAAAGGAACTGTTCATATTAATGATGTTCCAGTGGTAAATGAGTATCTTGATGTTTTTTCTGAAGAGTTTTCTGGTATTATACAAGATCGGGAAGTTGAATTTACTATTGACTTAGTTCCTGATTCAAAGCCAATTTCAAAACCCCCTTATCGAATTGCTCGAGTTGAACTTTTATAGTTAAAGAAGCAATTTCAGGAGTTATTAGATAAAGGTTTAATTCGACCTAGCACATCGCCATGGGGTGCTTTTGTCTTGTTTGTTAAAAAGAAAGATGGTTCAATGAAACTTTTAATTGATTATACAACATTGAATAACATCACTGTTAAGAACAAGTATCCTTTTCCTCATATCGATGATTTGTTTGATCAGCTCCAGGGAGCATAGTATTTTTTGATGATTGACTTGAGGTCGGGGTACCATCAGTTGAAAGTAAAAGAAGAATATGTTTTGAAAACTGTGTTTCGTACTAGATATGGCCATTATGAATTTGTAGTTATTCCTTTTGGGTTAACAAATACACCTGCTGTATTCATGGACCTTATGAATAGAATTTTTCATGAGTTCTTGGATAAGTTTGTGGTTGTTTTCATTGATGATATTTTGGTGTTTACTAAAAGTAAAGAGGAGAATGAAAGTCATTTAAGGGTTATCTTACAAACATTAATAGAAAAGAAACTGTTTGTAAAATTCAGAAAGTGTGATTTTTGGTTACAAAAAAATTCTTTCCTTCGTTACATTGTTTCAAAAAGTGGAATAACTATTGATCCTACTAAAACAAAAGTTATTGAAGAATGTCCAAGTCCTAAAAATATAACCGAGATCTGTAGTTTTCTGGGTTTGGAAGGTTACTACAGAAGGTTTGTTGAAAAATTTTCATGGTTATCTAGTCCAATGAATAAGTTAACTTGAAAAGGTGTTAAGTAAATCTGGATAAAAGAATGTGATGATTGTTTTCAGGAATTTAAAATAAGATTGGTGAATGATCTAGTTTTGGCACATCCTTCTAGAGATGGTGAGTTTGTTATCTACAGTGATTCTTTGTTGAAGGTACTTGGTTGTGTCCTTATGTAGAATTAACAAGTAATTTATTATGCTTCACGTCAGTTGAAAACTCATGAGCTAAATTACCCTACACACGATTTGGAATTAGCTGCTGTTGTTTTTGCTCTAAAAATTTGGAGGCATCATTTTTATGGAGAAAAGTGTGAAATATATACCGATCAAAAAAGTTTAAAGTATATATTCACTCAAAAATAATTGAACATGAGACAAATGGGATGGATGGAATTAATCAAGGATTACGATTGTACAATTCATTACCATCCGGGAAAAGAAAATAAAGTGTCTTATGCTTTGAGTTGAAAAAGTAATGCTTCATTAACCATGCTTCGTTTGGAACAAGATCCTTTGGTTTTTGATTTAATGAAATTTGGCATAGAAGTTGTCGGTGCATGATGTTCTTCTGTTTTGTATCAGGTATTAGTGAAATCTTCTCTATCAGACAGAATTAAGCAATCCCAAATGAAAGACAGTGGGTTGCAAAAAAAGGTTGAGCTGGTTCCGAAGGGTATGTTTCCTGAATTTAACCTTGATAATGATTGTGTATATAACATAGTGTAAGAAGGACCATAATCCATGTATCATCCCAACATATCATGCTCTATATCCCATTGATACATGATTCCATATATTGAACAACTCCCATGACCTGCACCTGGGGTCTATTTCTCATATCATAAAGAAGATATTTAATCATTCTACAATGTTATACCCCTTCTCTATCACACATCATCTCATCCCAAAGGACTCATCCCACTCATAGTACTTATTAATCCTCAACCCACACTTATGAGGGTGTTTCTTCGAAATCCTAATCCATGTAGTCATCTCATCCATTTTTTCACTTTTCTAAATCCACTCATACATATTGGACAATCCTAAGGGAAACAACCCAAGGATACCCACATCATGTCTTATTTCCAGATAGCACCTGACATCTTTTTTCAACTTACAGAGTACTCTCTAATAATGGTGACATGGTCATCTCTACAGAGGTAAGGTTTATAAAATAATTAAACTCTATTTCAAAGAGTCTTCCATTACATATGAAGTTGTCTGATTTCCTATTTATGAACATGGATGGTTTCACACTTTTTCCTTAAAATTGATTTCATAAATATATTATATGTTGGTGGTTTGGAGATTCTAAGGACCTGAAGAAACACATGACTTCATTGGGTTACACTACAACTGTAACATCCCAGGTAAATAAAGAATAATACATTTTAATATTTATTAAACTTTGTGAATTAAATATAAATTTTACTTTAAAGGGTTTTCTATGTTTGATAGCATACCCGATACGCAACAATGAGTTTCTTTGAAATCATGAATTGCACACTAATAATATATTAATATTATTTCAAATGGCAGTTAACACATAACCATTTCATTTGTGGGAATTAATATAAATAACTAATATATGATTATATATGTTTTTTAAATGTTTTTACATTTATCCAATAAAAGATAAAGGCTTAAAATAAGAAAAGAATTCAATTTTAGTCATAGATACTCCAATATTCACTAAAAGGTCGATTTATCGACTTTTGATGGAGAACCCTAATTAAAAATAATTTTGTTCACTCTTATGAATTATATTGGACCAAATTAAAATCTTATTTAGATTCGGGACCACAAAATCTACTTTGTGTATGTTTTTGTTATTTTTCTGATAAAGTTCATTTTTAATGAATAAGTGAAAAATGTTGTATTTTAATTCAAAACCATTTTTTATCTAATTTATTTATATGATTATATTATCTTCATAGTTGGTTTTAAAGAGAAATTAGAATATATTTTTACCATTTAATCCAATGGTGGTCATTGTATTTAATTTCACATTGAAATTGGACTTGAACTAGTGTCAATCTTTTGATATATTTTGTTTCTTAAAATCAAGCTATTTTTTTTTGACAATGAGAATTAATTATTACATAAATTAATGCAACGTATATGTCTTTAATTTTGTAAAATATACATCATATTTGATTTTTGTATATAAAATATAGCTTAGGGTGAAGGTTTGGTATTTTTCTGAAAAACATCAATTTTTGATGAATAGTGAAACCACTAAGTGGTAGTTAAAAAACTGACTTTTCGTTTAAAGGAAACGTTACCACCTCTGTGATTTGAATTTCAAAAATCCAACATAAATGGTTGTAATTGGTAAGTAAAATTTGGTTCAATGGGGTGAAATTAATTTTTTTTGTGAATTGTATCTTTTACGTTTTATTAATCGTGATTAGAGGTAATTAGTGTAATGTAAGGTAAAAATAATGTTTTAATAATATTAAATTACCTTGACACCTGTCCTACCCTTATGGGATGTGTCATGGCTGACACCGAAAATCCATGGGTCAACTTGGGGACCCCATGGAGCCACTTGGGTAAGAAAATGACATTAAAAACATTTTATTTAAAGTTAAAATAAAAATGTCACAAACATGTATTTTTTTACTAAAACAATTTTTATATGGGGTTATTAAAGTTATATTTTTGAATATAAATATTCAATAGAAATAAAAAAATATTTCCTAAATCGTGATATTTTTATTATAATTTTTAGACATTAAATAAATAATTTAATATATGACACAATGATGATGCAGCGATTACCTCATTAATAAACAATTTAAGTAAAATGAAAAGATAAGGTAAAATATAATAATTAAACTTGTCAAAACCTATTGGATGAGTGTATTTAGAACCATTATCACCTTATCCTCGAAATATATCATTGTGGGACATTTAAAATCCGAAACTCATTCTGTAATAAAGTAACATTTCTTGACTTTCAAAGAGTGCCCCTCTTCCCTCTTATAAAAGGCCCCCCACCTCTACCACCTTACCCACACCTCTCAAGACATTGGCTCGGCCTAGCTCTGATCATTTAATCTATACACATCCCTTTATTTATCATATAAGCCTTACCTTATGTAGAAATATCTTCAAGTAACCCTTTTGGTTCAAACCAAGAGGAGTTAACTGATTTAAAGGTAATGTCTTCACTTGTGTTCTTTTGTTTTATTTTGCTCCTCCAACCCCATAAACAATTTTTATTCCTTCCTTTTATAACAACACAAGTATCTTAAATATACTAGTATGTTTTTATGATAAGTATTTGACTTACACTTACACACAACTCCATATAATGGTTAAAGAACACACTATTTCTATGGTTGGCGAATTTCTGCCTCACGAAACGATGATTGTTCAATATTCTTCTAACACCTTTCATGGTGGCCATTAATATGTCACTATATTTATATATGATATATATTATATTTATTTTTTACATATTCTTATGTATTTTTCTTTTATGGCATACCTTTATGGTTTCCATTATGGGTAAACACGATATCTTCATTTTAGGAAGAGCAGACTACCACCCCCTCAAAGTGATTTGATTCGTTAGTGCCATTTCTGGGACTTTTAAAAGATGGAGATTATGATGTTATATATTATTTTATACTAGAATTATAATATATCTTTATATCATTATTATTTCACTCCTTTAGATACGAAATAGAAATGAAAGTAGCGTTCATGCGTACGTACGTCTTACCGTCTCCATGAATGGTGCATTTCATTTCTTACCTCTAAATGTTATGTAATATTATAAATGCATGTATATACTGGATATATATGTTATATATGATATATATATCATGAATATAATTCTAGATATAATGGATATTTTACTACATGAAAAACTTGTAATTATAAAAAGTTTATTGTTGGCTCAAGTAACAAAGATCGACAAAACAAACGTTATTAACTTAAATAATTACTTAATGTTAATAACATGGTAATAAGTGATAAAAAGGGAATAATGAAAATGAAAAAGGTTATTATTAAAGTAGAAATTAACTCTATTTTATTATTCATGAGATTAAAGATCAATCGATTCAAGTCAGACACGAGGTATGGGACTTCATCTCGATCTCCTTTCATTGAGGCATATTTTTTTCTAATAGAAGACTTTATTTTATACGCTGTATAAAACCCTTTGAATTATACTTTTATTCATAGTAATCTTTTATATATGAAGCGTTTTACTAAACGACAAAAAGTACGTTTCTTTTTAACGTACGCGGTGACAACGACCTTTCCTCCACCGCGAGTATTATTTGATCTTTGGCTTCATCAACAAGCAGTAATATTTTAAAAAGAACATAAATACCATATACTCTTTTATGTCCTTTGGTATTGAAAATGGTTTTTATAATGTATTTGGTATGTCAATATATTTATGTGATATATTGTACTTGAAATGTGTAAATGTTTTCTTTCCTTTCTAATTGTTTTATGTGTTATGATTTTATAATGATACTTGGAAATTTGACGTGTGGTTACATGATAAACCAAATGACGGTTGGTTCCATGAATACCAGGATGGGTTGTTACGTTATAACCTCAAATGAATTGGGTATGGAAGTCGGTCGTATGGCTATTCCATGTAGTGATATGTGTGGAAGTCGACCGTATGGTTATTCCATTTAAGTATGTTTATGTCACATGTTACCTTTATATGTTATGTGTTCTTTATATGGGTTTTATGGTAATATTTTGGTTACAAACAGGTTCATAATGATCTTTTATTTAGTGAAGAGTATTTACTACTTCATAGAGGTGAAAAGTATTACTTTGATAAAGTATTCATGGTTTACTTGATATTTTGAAAATCTAACAGTTTTCCTTCATTGTGTATCGCTTAATGATCTTTTTATGCTCACCCCAAGTTTATAAAATGTTTTTTCACAGGATATAATGTAGAATAGGGTCAAGGATGGGATCAAGGAAATGTCATGCTATCTTAAACATGGAGCTAAACATGACTCTTTTTTAAGAGTTTATGTTTTTTTTTAAAAGGAAACTTTGTAGAATTGTCTACTATCTAATCTTTTGAGATGTAATAGTTATGATCTAATTCTCTAAAACACTAAACCTAAAAATATCCTCAATGTGGATTATTCATTTAATTCAATATTAAGTGAGGTTTAAGGCCGGGTCCTTATAGAAACCCCTATCGAACCTCATCCACCACAGAGAAAAGAAGTAACAATTAAAAGAAAATGACATCGCCACTCCACTAGGGGTATTGGTAAAACTAACAATTCAAAATTAACCCTCATGGACCTTTTGACATATCTTAGTGGCATACATTAAAAAAGACGCAAAAAACTGACATGAATCACATCAAAAAATTCCTCCATATTTAACCAAAAATCATTAAATCACACTCAAATCCTCATTTCTACCTTGAAACACCATCCTGAAAAAAATCATCAATATCATAAAATAATACTTCATAAAACCAAACTATAACCAAATCAAATATAAACTAAAATAATACCAAAGCAACATCACCAACCAAGCCTAAACCCCTGTTTCACAAATGCCCATTTTCAAAACCATCCCATTTAAAAACCAACTGAACACTATAAACCCTTTTTTAAAACCCACTTTCCTTTTTAAAATTTTATCAAAAATCATCCCAGAACATCACAAATCCATAAATGCTTTTGGAACAGAAAACAAGCCTCGAAAACCAAGCACCCACTATTGGTATTCCATGAAACCTGAAATAAATATGTTATCATGCCTACCCGGGCACCCATGCATGCATAACAACAACAATTAACATCCAATTACATTCATCCATACATGTGGGATTCCATAAAAATAAGAAATCAAAAAACCATCTAATTTATAAAACAAAACATATACCACAGATTTGAAACATCAAACCAATTTTAAATACATCCTTTACAATCCTAAAATGAAGCATCTCTAAATTGTTGTATCCAAGAAACTCCAATTTTATATTACATAATATCTTCTAAAAAACCAAAAAACATTCCAAATTATATTCAATTTAACATTTCTTTTAAGATTTCAATATCTCAAAACATTTTCTAAAACATATTCCATCCCAAAAAAACTCATTACATTTTCATAAAAACCATGATTTTCATTTTGGAAATCCAATTTCAAAAATACCAATAATCAATTTTGTAGCTCGAGAAAAACAACCCAAGAAAAACTAAAACACACACCAATAACATCCCAAAATAACCAATTCGCTCAACTGATCATGATTCCTAATTATCAAATAAACAACTGCTGCACACGATTTCGAATACCATGCCCCAACTGGGTGAACACATAGGAAGTCATTAGAGGTAATTGTACAGTCTTCACATGTCTTTATAATATGTGAACAACAACCATGAGCCTCTACAAAATGACCACCAAATTTAAAGACAAACTAGAAACACTCAAATTGGACTAAGGACCAAAAAAATATTATAGATCCAAACATGGCCTTTGGGGCAAGACCATCCCAGACCACATTGGAAATTCAAGTGTCATTTTGAATAGGTGGTGATACAGAACCATCCCACAATTGACCCCTTGGATTCTGAAAATCCTATCTCCAAACTATTGAGCATCCCCAAAGGACTTGGGCTAAACCTACATTAATACCATTTTTCCATGAACAATCCTAGTTGAACCCTGAACCAATCACCTGATCTGGTATGCAACATGTCCTAACGGGCATTCCTGATTCCCCAAAAGCTTGAAACTAGTTTGGGGCTTCAAAATAAATTATTTTGGATTTATTTAACCCAGAAAAGACTTAAAATTAATAGAAGATAAACCGAATAAACTCTCAGAAAGAATAAAAAAATAATATAAGAAATGAAACATACCTCAAGTGACCTCATGGGTCACCATGGAACATTAAAACCATACACTTATATTGATCCAAAATAGAGAAATCTTAAACTATAAAATAGAGTTGGTGTGAGCATTGAGATGCTCAATAGGAATTTGAAGGTAAAACAATGCCCTATTCTCATACCTCTAAAACAAAACCCCATTATTCTAGTTTGAAAATAATACATAATAAAGTAATGTTTTTCATTCATATCAAATTCAAGTCACAATATTACATTTTTAAGGAAAGCGTTTCTATTCCACTATATTTTCAACATAGACTCCAAACATGCATTAAAATGTCTAAATGAAAAGATATCAGTTTATATTGAAAAGTGGTTTTTTAGAAATAATACAACAACTATGAAACAACTGAAACAAAAATAAGATCATAAGCACCATGGACAATCCCTAGGCAGCTAGTGTTAGTTGGGGACCTAGAATCATTGTACCTCAGTGAAATGTGGTATAGAAACCACAACTCACTGTGTTCTCGTGCACGATCCACTAGTATGGAACACGCCCATAACCTAGTGGTCTCCAAACATCTTAAAGTTTAGTTAGAGTCATAGTTGTCAATCCTTTTAGATGAAACCAGGACGAACCACTTCTGAATCATCTAGTTTACCAGTACAAGTCTTCCAACCTATGTACCTGAGGTTACCCATGTGCTCTATTTCAAATGGTGGTGAGGTTTTATCAAGCGAAAAAATGAACAAAACACTTTATTTATCCAAAAACCATCTACCCTCTCACCACTATTCACCCTCCTTAAGCACATTCCCCCTCTTTGACATCACACAATGCATAAGCCTCAACACCAAGAATATATCACAAATCACATGTTAACACTTGCATCCATTTTCTCAAACTAGGGGGAATGCCTCAAGAGGGGTTTTCCTTTTTCACCAACCACTTTTAAAGTTACAAATAGGCAAAATTATTTTCAAGGAATTATTTTTATTTTAGAACACATAATCACTAGCACTTTAAAGTTTCCAAAATCATTTGAAACCTCAATTGAACAACCAATGTTCAACAAATTTAAAAACAACATAGAACCCACGTTTCCAATGATGAGATTATTTTACGAAATTCAAACTACAATTTGAGCACAACTTCACACCAAATACCATCCTTGGAAATCAATTTTGATTTTTTTGAAAAAACAAACATGTCATTACACATTTATTAAGAAACCATAAAAAATAAAAAAAATATCTTTGAAATATCCATTACACATTCAAAACCAAATTCCACATCAAAAAATGAAATAAAGATACATCCAAGCCTTTACATTTTCCAACATAAAAAAACAACTTTTCTAAGGGAATTTTAAATATCCAAAATAAAAACACTCAACAACCAAAAAATGTACCCAATAGGCCAAGTTTCTGAAAATACATTATACCATTGCTTTTAATTCCCAGATATGCACTTGAAAACTAAAAATAAATTATAAAAATAGTTTACACATTTATGACACTTTAAATTTAATGAAAACACATAACTAGTCTTAGAAAAATCATAGAGGTAAATAATAAACCAAATCCAAGTGATGAAACAATTATAACCAACATATATATATCTATATATCACAATGAAATGAAAATATATATTTAAAATTTTTAGGAAATAAATGAATTCAAATGAAAAGCTTGGGCATAAGGGGCATACCTCAAGACACGTAGCTTTAGACGATGGAAACACAGGACCGCTTTACCTACACGTATATACATTTTCTTATATATATATATATATATATATAAACATTGACCCAAGTACGTATTCCCCACGCCCCGATGGAATATGCACAAGGTGGTACATATATATACATTGTTACCCATATATATATATATATATATCTTTTCTACAGACCACACAAACCCACACCATGATAACAAAAAAACACTACAATGATGTAATAGAGTCTAAAATTTACCAAAGGCTCCAAATAAAACTAAATTGAACAAGGAAATAAGACAAAAATCACCCTAACAGATGACCAAGGTGTTGAAACAGATTGAATCATCTTTTCCTTTAGCAGTGGATGTTGAAAAATGAAGAAGGGGACCCGAAAGACATGTTTCAATTTCTATTAAGGAAAGAAAACATAAAAAATTGGTCTTTCATAGAACCCAAGGGTTTGGAAAAATCTAGAATAGGCGACGTGGAGGAGAGAATTTGACCAAATTTGGAGGAAGAGATAATAGGAGGGATTACCATGGAGTTTCTATCCAATAACCCTCAAGAACCTGGGGGAATCATTTGGTGAAAATGGATTTGAGAGGGAGGGAGGTTCATGGATGGAGTGGGAAGGGAGGAGGAGTTCACATGATATACCAAAAAGAAGAAAGAGAGAAAGAATGAGAAAGGAAAAAATAGATATAAAATAAAATAAATGAAAACCTAATAATAATAATATAACTAATAATAATATAATTATTATTATTATTATTAGACCAACATGTGATAAAGAAAACTAAAATAAAATATGCCAGTTAAGGGTGTGACATTTATATTTTGAGGGTCCATATATATCATAGTTAATAAAATCCAAGGGTTGTTTCATTTAAATCTCTCATTTATTATTTAATTATTATCAATATCTCTATTCAAATTAGTAAACAATATCGGTAAATTTTATATTTTCATCATAAATTTTTTTTAATCCACCCTTTTTAGGTTAATATTTAAATGTCTCATTATCTAATATTATCAACTTTTTACTACCACAGATCAATTTATTATTTCTAACATAATACAATAAGCGTTTTCTATCCCCAAATTAGAAGATGGTTCTTCTAGTTTTATATACCATTGTAAAAATATAACCGTATTTGAAATGATAACCCACTCATTAATACTTATTAAAAATCTATTCATTTCCTTTAACACACATCATATTAACACTTGGTATTTTTTACTTTTAATCCATCAAAAAAAATTCTTTAACATTGAATTTTATTTCCAACATCTTTAAAATGGATGCAATTTATCATAAGATATCAACTATTTCTAATATATTATGTACCCTTTGAACTTGTAAAAAATATTTACTTACATCAATTTTGTTGTCATGTGAGGTGAAAAACCAGTAACTAATATGAAAGGATATTTCTTTTGTAAATCCTTTAGTGTGAAATCAATTACAAATTCCTCTTACATTACATTCGTTTTCAAATAATAAATTTCTAATTCTTTCTTCAGATTCTTCTATATTTTTATAAAAACATTACAATCTTTCATTCAACCATTTAATTTGTAACATGTTTAATATATTCCATTCAAAGGTTGAAATTCATAATCCAATTTTAATTTTGTACATTCATCTCACTTCGAAACTATTCTTGTGAGAGTGGTTTATCTCCCATTTTACTTAAACATCTATATCTTCTATAATTACTAAAATTTATCTCATTATGACTAAAATTTTATATTATGTTCCCAAAATAATCATAGATACCATAATGTCCCTGAAAATGAAATTTTATTATAAATCCTACTCTCTGTATCCTTGAAAATAATCCTTGTTTTTGACCTATGTAAACATAATTATTGATTCAATTTATCAACTAATAATTTTGATATGTTTAAAACCTTTGTCTTTGTTAGGTATATTCCTTTCATAAAATTATTTTCGATTACTTATTTTTTTTAATTTAAATAATAATTTTATTATGTTTTCAATTATTTGATATACATTTAATATTAAATGTAATAATTCTTTAGGTTGTTATATCACTTGTTCGAAAAATATAGAATAGAGGTTATCAAATTCTTCATATGTTGGAATAATTATTTGAAATATTTTTTAGGTAATCCCCATTTTAGGTATTCATGTATGGGTTCCACCCCTAGTAATATCTGACTACCATCCATGTATATGAAATAAATCTTTCTTTTTTAAAATGATTTACCAATACTTTTTTATATTTTCTAGTGGATTTAATGATAATTTATTATTCTTATTTATCATATTTGTGTTTATTATGGGTACTTAATTTCTTATATTATATTTTCAATTATTTAGAGGATTTAATAAATACTTGATGTATTGTTTTAATTGAGTTAGGACTAGTCTGAGTTAGAGGAGAGAAAGTATTAAAAGGGGGAATTCTCCTATAAATATATAATTCCTAGAGGCCCCAAAGATTCATATATCATAACATGTCCCCAATGAGACCCCTTCAATTATAATAAAAAATGTTTCTTCCCCAAAAACCTAACATTCAATAGGACATGAGTAAAAAGCTAGTTCCAATGGTGTAATTCTCACAAATGGGCGACATTACCCCTTTTGTAGAACATAATGAAGTACAATTGTCACCCTCATCAGCTTGATCTCCTAAATAGTTATTATTCCAATTTGTTTTTAGAGTCACATCCACTATTTATTTTTTTCTTCTTATACTAATTTGAGTAGTAGTAATCCCATTGATGAATACTATTTAGTTTATTTCAAGAAACATATGTTTATGACCAAAAGATAGGGAGGATGTGTGTCAAACAAAAAAATACACTGATAAATGTTTGAGAGATGAGCTGATGAAGATGATAGTTGCCTATAACTTATACCTTTTAATGAATTCATAGGTTATTACTTACCATAGTTGGGTAATTCTTTTCTTAAATTCAATTACCCATTTCATTCAAAGAATACTAAAAGTCTTCAAAATAATCAAATTTTGGGTTTCCGTAATTATAATTATCTATAACATTCACCTTTGAAAATTAATATCTTATATGTATTTATTTATTTATTGTAATAATTTAATATTTAATTAACCCTATAAGATATATTTTAATAGAAAAATTATTTATTCTAATCATTTGAAAAACTATTATGAATATAGAGTTAGAGAGTTCATCAAGTTTTTGATAGAGAATCTATATGACCCTTCTCAAATCCTTTATCTATTTTGATAGTGATTTTATTCAAGAAAAATTAGTCCAGAGGAGTTAGAAGAACATTTAATTTGTCATGGAATATATTAGAGAAATAAATTTTGGACTAAAAATGGGGAAAACTAAATGTGTACACTCATTGGGAAGATATTATGATCTATGGATCATTTGATATGAATACCAGTGCAAATGATGATGGAGATTTCATGGAAGAAATAGAAATGGAAATTGAAGATGTCCTTTATAATTTCCCAAAGTTGTTTTAGAAGTTAAATATTTGTGCTAAGAGACCATTTTATTCCAATTTTACTTAATACACAACATTGTTATCTGTGTTTAAGTTATATAATTTGAAAGTTGGCAGCGGATGGAGTGACACCAGCATTAAAGATCTACATGATCTCCTAAATGATATTCTACCATAAGAAAATTAACTAGCATGTTGAACATATGACATAAAATCAATGTAACATTCAATGGTCATGTTCTCTAAAAAAACTAAATGCTTTTCCAAATGATTGTATATTTTTTCTCAAGGAAATCACTCATAAAATTCACTATGTGTGGCACAGATCAATACAAGAAAAATGAATCTAGTACTTCAGAATTTGTGTCATAATTTCCTATCATTCCATGGTTTATAATACTAAATTGATGTCAAGAAACCAAGACACAATTGAAATTCCATGTAGATATAATAATTAAATATGGGAACCTACATCATCTAGTAGATTCTATTCAATGGAAAAATTGATTATGAGTATCCTAAATTTAGAAATGAGTAGGGAAAATTTTTCAAGCGTAATCTGTAGATATAATAAATCCTTTAGGTGTATAGAGTAGTACCCACATTACATGTATCATCATGTTTGTAAATTATAAATATTATCTATGGTTATTCATGAAGCACAAATACATTATATTATCTCTACTTATATCTAGTCCAAAGAAACCCGGTAACGATATTGATGTCTATTTGGATCCATTGATCGACGATATAAATATTTTGTGGGATACAGGTGTTAAAATTTATGATTCTCATATTATTAATGAACTCACATTGAGGGACATGTTATAAAAAATGATAAATTACTTCCATGCATATGGAAATTTATCAGGATATAGCAATAGACGAATGTTGGGGTGTCCCATTTGTGAATAATGCACACACTCGGTTTGTTTGAAACATTCTATTAAGACTATGTTTTTAGTACATTAGAATTTTTTAGCTCAACGAAATAAATATAGATCTTAGACAACAACATTCGCTGGGAATACCGAATAAGGTACAATATCATATCCAGTAATGAGTGATCAACTATTTGATAGAGTAAAATATATTGACACTATTTATTGTAAACCATTTTCAAAAAACCATACAAAATCAGGCTGTAAGAAGGGATCAATTTTCTTTGAATTACCATTGTAGAGTTTTTTGTATTTCAGACATTTTCTTGATGTCATTCATGTAGTAAAACAATATTATATAGGGTTGTTGTAACACTAATAAATTTTCCTGGTAAAATTAATGATGGTATCAAGGATGGGTTGGACATGATTGACATGGGGATAAGGGAAAAGATGGCACTAGTGAAAGGTAAATGGAAGGAGTTTCTTCTTCCAGCATCTTACACTCTATCTAGATAGGAAAATTGCAAAATTTCCTTTTCATTAATAGTTTAAAACTTCCTTAGGTGCATTCATAAAATATCAATAATGTCACTTCAATAACCAATTTGACGTTACATGGACTAAAATAACACGATATCCATTTTTTGATGCTATATTTGATGCTTGTTTTTTTCATTATGCATCAAAATTTACGACATTCCTTAACGAGACTCTTCTTGTTTTTCAAAGCCATATATAGTAAGTTTATATACCCAAAAAAGGTTCCAATAATTAATAAGGATGTTTTAGTCATATTATGTGAATTAGAGATGTTCATACCACCATCATTCTTTGATATAATGGTATACCTGATGGTTTATTTGGTTATAGAGGTTCCAATATGTAGTCATATCCATTAAATATTGATATACCCTATTTAATGGTATAGGAATATTCTAAAAGGCTATGTCAAAAATCAATGTCGGATAGAAGGTGGTATTACAGAATGATATATTGTTGAAGAAGATATTGAATTATATAAAGATTAGCTATTAGATATTGACATCATTGATCTCACAAAGTATCATTAAAATGGACACCTTATCGGAGAAGGGATTTCCAAAAGTGATGTTACTACAGTTAACTTGAAAGAGTGGAAGCAAGCACACCTTTACATTTTACATAATAGTGAAGATTATAATCCACATATTAAAGCACACAAAGAAATTATTAGAGATTTTAATACACCGTGGGTTAATGAATGAATATAATATACACAAAATAAATAGTTTATATGATGGTTTTGAGAGAAAATATATAAGGTGTTTTTTGAAAATATGAATTCTATTTTAAAACAACTTTGATAGCGAGTTGGGGACCGAATGAAAAATTTATATCTTATAGTGGGTTTTTAATCAATGGTAATATGTTCTATACAAAATAACATGATATTTAAAGTATGATCCCAAAAAATAGTGTTGGACTTGTGGTGGAAGTGATGAACATATCTGGTTCCAAGGATAAAAAATAAAATTTATGAAAATATGTTATTTTTAAATTATCGAATAAATATATGAATTGAATTATACAATGTTTCAAGTTCAAATTTTCCATTGAAAATGCGTTGACAGTATGAGTGTAGTTAAAGTTGATGAAATGGGCTTTGTGATGGAAAATTTTATTGTGGAAGGAGGAAATATGATCCATTCATAATGGAATCATGTGTAGTGTATGTATGTTATATCTCGGATCCAGCAAATAAGAAATGATTTATTATCCCTCTAGTGATAAAAAAATGTTGAGTCGTATGAAAATTAAATCGAGTATGACCCTTTCATTGGGATATCAGAATGAGTAAATGTTGATCCATATGTGAACAATGTATTGCTTGTTAGAGGGGACCATAAATAGGGAATTTGGATTTTCAATAGAGGAAAGAAATCCCTAGAAACTTTAAAAAATAGAGTTCAATGAGAAGGTAAATTTTTTTCAATATAATATGTTTCATGATAATTTTATAGGTTCTCTAATACATTAACATAATATAATTTAAATGTTTGAATACTCATGTAGATGATGTCTTATGAATATTATGATGTTACCAATACTACATAAGAACATAATGTAATGATGGAAACCTATTGAAAAGATGTCAAAGTAATGTTATGATATACTTTTTCTATTTTTTCAAATAATTATATAATTAAAAGGTGATTTAATTTTCATTATTCCTTATATTTTATTTTTATTTTAAAATATTTCTACTTATATTTAGTGTCTTTATGCACCAAAACATCCACAAAATACTTATCCCTTAAATACATTTCATCCCTATAGTGTTTCTACTTATAACTTTCCTTCATGTTCCATCCACTACCTATATGGGAAGAGAAATGGTTTTTCCTCTGCTCAAACATAGATCTAATCATGATGTTTTCACAGTAAAATCATAGTCCATCGATATAATGTATTCTTTTCATATTTATGTTTAATTTATTTCTTTTTAGTATCACTCACATAATAATTGTTTTCTTATGCAGGTGGATTCATTTTTTTTTGAGTTGGGTTGTTTTTTTGAAGCTTCTCATACTCATGAGAGATTATAATTTGAGGTCGTAACTGAGATAATGAAAATAAAGGAATTGGTCAAAAATGTATACAACCATCATGAAAATGTGAGTTCCTTCTACTTATTTAATTAATTTTTTCATTATTTTATCTATTATTTGTAAAGTAATTTCCTTATAATTTTTATCTAATAATTATATAGTTTTTTCAAAAAAATTATGAAAAGTCATATTTTTATAGTTTTTTTATTTTAAAATATTTATACACATCTCTCAATCCTTTATAAAACAATAATTCAAAATAATTATTCTCCCTAAAAAACTTTTCATCCCTATAGTTTTTGAATTTATCACCTTCCTTCAAGTTCCCTCCACTGCCCATGCAGGAAGAGAAATGATGTTGTTGCTACTCAATCAAAGAGGTAATATTTTTGTTTTAATTGTAAAATCATTGTTCATAGAATTAATTTATTATTTTATATTTATTTTTAATTTATTTATTTTTTGTTTTACTCCTATAATAATATTTCATATTGGTGTATTATTTAGTTTGAGTTGTGGTGGTATGTTTGAAGCTGCTCATGCTGATGATAGATTAGACATAGAGCCTGAAACTGAGATAATGACAAAAAATGAGTCAGGAATGTATACAACCTTCATGAAAGGGTGAATTCATGCCACTTATTTAATTAATTTTGTCATTATTTTATCTACTGTTTATTAGTGAATTTCTATATCTTTTTTATGTAATAATTATTTAGTTTTTTCACTGATATTTTAGGAAGTCATATTTTAATTTCAATTATCTTCAAAAATCAACAAAATAGAAAAAAATCCTAACTACCAATGTTACCATGCTTTCCATTTCCTTTCATTATCAAACTGCAACACTTTATATTGTGTTGATGTTCATAGCTGAAAACTCTTTTTTGTCTATGAACATCGATTTCAATATGTAGTATTGGGATTTTGACAAATAAAAACAATATAAATCATGGTAGAATTGGAATTTGGGATTTTTTAAAGAATTTCAGGGTGTGTAGAAACTAGTCACACCATAATTCAACACATGGTGTGACCTGTATGCCTCCAGGTTATTCTTTTTATTTAAAATTGACATTAATTTAAGTCAAAATGAAAACTGACAGACTCAAAGCTAAGAAAACATAATCATATTATGTTCGATTATTTAGTACAAAAATTTATAAGTCATTTTTGAAATATATAAATTACTGTCACCTCAATCTGATACACAATTTTATTGGTATGACAAAAAGTGTTCGTTATCAATTTAAAATCAACATTTTAATTCAAAAAGTGTTACTCTCTAAATACCAAGAAAACACACTCATATTTTCTTGATAATTTAGGAAAATGATTAATAATTAATTTTCGATGTGTAGAAATATGTCTCACATTAAACTGATATATGATGTGACTAGTATGAATCGAAGTGCACGTTTCTAGTTTAAAATGAAATTTTAGTAGAAAATAAAAGTGATGTACTTAAAACTAATATAACACGTTAGAGTTGTTTTTATACTTCAGGAAAATTATCCATATGTTATTTTGACGGAGTACAAATTAGTCACATCTCATTCTAACACACTATGTAACTAATATGACTATAATAGTGTCTTTTTATTTTAAATTGACACCAATTTTAGTTAAAAAAGACAACTAACCAACTCAAAACCACAAAAACACATTCAGATTATTTTTATTCTTTAATAAAGCTGTCCATAATAATTTTTGATGTGTATTAATCATATATACCTCAATTTGATATACGATGTTCCTGGTATGACTCGAAGTGCCTGTTATCACTTTTAAATTGATATTTTACTTCAAAAAATATCACTCACTAAAAACCAATAAAATTCATAGAGATTATGTAAATAATTTGTAATAACGATTCATAATTCCTTTATGATTTATATAAATCAGTCTCTCCTCAAACTGATACATTATGTGATTGGTAACAATCAAAGTGTAATTTTTCCATTTAAAATGAAATTTTTGTAAAAACGACAAGTGACTAACTCAAAACCGAGAAAAAACATTCAAATTATTTTGATATGTTAGGGAAATGATCCATAAAACACATAGGAGTTTTAAAAATTATCGTTACCCCATTCTGAAAAATGTTGTGACCATTATAACTCCAAATCGGTCTTTCTTTTTAAAATTGACATTAATTTTAATAAAAAATACAACTGAAAAACTCAAAACTAATCAAATGCATCTTAGTTGTTTTCATGCTTTATAAAAATGTTCCATAATTTATTTTTCATCTATAGGAACCAGTATCACCTTAATGTAATACACGATATTCCTGGTATGACACAAAGTGTCCATTATCAGTTTAAAATTGGCATTTTAGTTCAAAAAGTGTCTCTCACTAAAAACTAAGAAAACATGATCAAATTGTCTTGATAATTTAGTAAAATTATTAATAATTCATTTATACCATGTAGGATTTGGTCCCATATAAAACCGATACACAATGTGACTACTATGACTGAATGTCAGTGTTTCTAGTTTAAAAATAAATTTTAGTAAAAAAGAGAAGTTAGATACTAAAAACAAAAAGAAATCATTAGAATTGTTTTGATACCTTAGTAAAATAATTAATAACTAATTTGGGATGGGAATTAATCAGAAAAAACTCAATACAATTCATCGTGTGACAGGTATGTCTCCAAGAACATCTTTTTATTTAAATTTGACATCAATTTTATTTAAAAAAGACAACTGACAAGCTCAAAACTATGAATACTCATTAAAATTGTTTTTATACATTATGAAAATGATATATAATTTATTTTGTATTTGTATTAATTATATTAACCCAAATCTGATATATGATGTTTCTGGTATGACTCTAAGTGTCCGTTATCAGTTTAAAATCAATATTTTATTTCAAAACATATTACTCCCTAGAAAGTAAGAAAATAAACATGGATAGTCTTGATAATTTATGAAAATTATTGTGAAGTAATTTTTGATGTGTAGGATTTAGTATCACATAAAACCAACACACGATGTGACAGGTATGACTAAAATTATGTGTTTCTAGTTTAAAATGACATTTTAGGAAAAAAGACATGTGACATACTCAAAACTGACCAAATGCATTAGGTTTATTTTGATACTTTTTTAGAATGATCCATATGTCATTTTGATATTTAATAATTATCCTCAGATCAATATAATGCATGGTGTGATTGGTATGACCCCAAGCGAACCTTTTTTATTAAAATTGACAACAATTTTAGTTAAAAAGACAACTCACATACTGAAAAACTATGAAAACACGTTCATGTTTTTTATAATTTAGTAAAATGATCCATAATTAATTTTTACATTTAATAATCATACATAACAAAATCTGATACATGATGTTCCTAGAATAACTCAAAGTGTTCTTTTTCAATTTAAAATTAACATTTTAGTTCAAAAAGTGACACTCCCGGAAAATTGAGCACACACAGTTGGATTGTCTTGATTATTTAGGAAAATGATACATAAGTCATTTGTGATGTGTATGATTTTGTATCACACAAAACTGATGCATGATGTGACCAATTTGACTCAGGGTGTGTATCTCTAGTTTAAAATTTCATTTTAGTAAAAAAAGGCAAGTGACATACTCAAAACTAAGAAAACATATTATGGTAGATTTTCTACTTTAGGAAAATGATCCACAAGTCATTTGGGGTGTGTAGGAATCATAAGAACCTCAATATGATGCATAGTGTGACCATAACAACTCTAAGTGTGTCTTTTTATTATACAAGTTTCCTTCTGTTTTAAAATGTGCATCATATATCCAAAACCAGGAAAACCATCCTGGATTGATTTCTCATCATTCTATCTATTATTAATTAATTAATTTCTTTAACATTTTATATTATAATTATTTACTTGATTTTCACATAGATAATTCTTGAAAGTGAACATAAAATGGTCTAACGTGCAAGAATCAACCACAACATAGTCTAATACCCAATTTTGTAGGTATGACTCAAATTTATTTTAAAATAAAACTTTCTATTAATTAATTTATTTTTATTATTACTATCATAAGAAGTTTTTTCTTATACAGATTTTTTATTTTTCTCGATAAGGTGTTAAGATAAAAAGTAAAAGGAACGTTGATTTTTTAAGTTTATGTAATAATTATTACTTATTTAATTTTATAATCATATGTTTGAAATGGAATTAATATAGTGTTTTTTATTTATTTTGTAAATTTTATTTAATTTTTATTCTGCATTGGAACTTGATTTTATTGATTTCATAGTGTTTTGGGTGTTGTGGTGTGCTATTATAGTACACTACACTGGTGTTATGGAGTATTGATATAGCATACTATATCATTTGCCTTTATTAGCACTAATAGAAGCATCGATAAAGGTGTACTTTATTAGTTCTAAATAAAAGTGTTGATAAATTTCTTCCTTTATCATTTTTTTGTACTGATAAAGCACCCCTTTATCAGCACTTTTTAGAATAAATAAAAGCCTAAGGGTTTTAATCTTTCTCCAGTATTCAGTGTTTCTCTACCACTAATAAGGGCCATTTTTAATTCTGATAGAGGAAAATTTTATAGTAGTGTTGGAAAAATAAAAATATAATAAATAGTAAATAGATAAAGAAAATAAATAATAATAAAAATATTTTCATTAAATATTAGAAGTAATTTTTGGCTTAAGGATAAAAAGGATAAGATATAGGATGATAAGAGCGTTCAAGGTCATGTTTGGAATTATATTCTAAGGCTAATGAATCTGGGAAAATATGATGTATAAACATGATTTATTCCATAAAAAAATAAAAATTATATTTTACTAGATTATCCCATTTGATAAAAATATTCCTCAATACATAACATATCTTTAGAACATCCACCATGTTTACTTTTAGATAATTTCAAATAGATCCAACTGATTGGATATTATTATATATTATTCCACTAAGTTGTTTGGAAAATCTTTGAACATAGAGATCTACATATGTTAATTTTACAACTAGATATTATTGACTTTCTAAAAGTGTGTAATATTGCCACACTATAAGCTTTGAATTATACCATTGACAACTACAAAAATATCAGTTAGGTATTCCAACCTTCATATTAACTAAATAAACTACTCCACCAGAAGTAGAAACTCTATATTTAATTTAATTGGATCTGACTAGTTTAAAATAGATCCCCAAAAACATCTTCATATTTCCAAAATTATACATTGAAATAGATACATGTTTGATATGACCAACTAATTCAGCCATTTACCTTTTTAAAGCATCAAAATATATTCTTGAAATATAAATTTCTTTAAATATTTGAAGCTAATTTTTATTTTATTTTCAAATTTTATTCTGAGAATAGAATAATTTCTCACATATTCATAATATTTTTTATCACCCTCAATATTAATCAATTACTATACAACTTCTTCTTTCAACTAATAATATTTTCCAATCATACCTAGGGTAATGTTATGAGTATTCCCTTCAAAATTCAAATCACCATTTTTAGTTGAGAAGATTTGATCTTTTCTCATAAGAGGACCTTAAAATTCAACTATTTGAAGTGATATTACCTCAAATAATGCATTATATTAAGGGGGAATATTTCCAAGAACTTTAGTATCTTCCCATCTTTAACTTCGGTAATTCATCCCAATGACTCAACAATGTACATTTTCTGATCCCTAATTAGATCATTTGTTTCATTTATAGGGGTATTATTATTCCCTCTAGAAAGAGTTCCTTTAATATTATTATATTCAAATTTTTTATTTCCTAATAAATTTAAAGGTTCTTGAACTTGTGGTTCAGAATAAACAATCTCCTCTATTATATCATCAATAGGAGAAACTATCTCATTGGTTCTTACAACAACTTCTTTGACTGCACGGGATAAAAACTTATCAATTAGTTCTTCTCTTATTATTCATCTTAAAATAAGAACAAATACACTTTCTTCATTGAAAATATCTTCAAAAATATCAGCGGAATTGAAGATCTCCCTTTATCATAGCATGGATATTCTCATCGATAATTCCACTTCTTCTTATATTGATTGGAATTTTGGTGGCACAAACCAAAATAGCTTCCAAAAATCCAAATTATTTAATTTTGGATTCACCAAATTATTCTCCACCATGATTTATTAAACTATACAATTTCAGACTTTTTTGATCCCGATGAGAAACATCTCCTAATTTAATTCCTCATCAGCTCCAACAGGAAACCACTTGCCATTGATTATGCTCATGAAAAATCCTAACTTCCTGAGTATACCAATGGAGAAAATACTAATATGATGTCTTCTGATCCCTCTCAATATTTTAATTAACATACATTTTTCGTATGAAACTAGATAAGTTAACCTTTGATATAGATATAAAGAAATCCTAGAGTCCCTATGGTAGTAGGGATGCATGTATCTCAACATAAGACCACTGAAATTAAATTTGATATCGCTCAATATCAAGAACATCACATTCATGTAAAAAACTAATTTTTCCACATTTTATATTCTTGGAACTATCATGGATTGAATAAAGTTAACCAATACATTTTTTTCTTCCACAAATTACTTTACCAACATCTTCCAAATTTGGGTTTTACAGAACTAGAAATATATAATGTCCTATAACTGATGAAAATTATACCCAATTTATCATAAATTAAAGTGGAACACACATTCCTAAGGTAATTTGAATATCCGACCAGTATTGAGCATTAATAAAGAATATTCTACATCATTTACCATATAGGACACAATATCCTCTATGTCTCCAAATCTGAACTGAATATACTCATTGAAATATTTTACTTATATTATGAATATGTACTCTATATTTTTTAAATTTAATAAATACTAAAAACATGAAATATTAGGTCTTTCTCCTGTATGATATTCATCTAGAACATCCAATCAAAACCCACTATTTTTAATTTTAGGAATCTTCTTTCTGAACCGGATGGCCTATTCCTTGTTGATATGTCCAAACTAACTTCATATGTTTTCTTTTTCTTGTTCATTTTGAGAATTGACTGGTTAAGGGTTCGAATGTTAGGGTTTGAGAGAGTTCCTAAGGTCAAAAGGTCAAAAGGGAATGAGATCAATGGAAAGCGAGAGAAGTGTTTTTTCTTGGAATTTATCAATTGATGATTCATCTTCTCATACAAAAATTTCAATGTAATCATTTGGGATTTTAAAATTGAATATTTTTTAGAAAAATATAATGTAAATGAGACCTTAAATGAATAAATTTTAAATAAGAATGGAAATAAATAGACTATAAGAACAATTAAAAAAATATATATTAAAACTCTAAACATAGATTAAATAATAGAGTTAAACAAATATTTGAAATTGAATAATCCTAACCCCTTCATAAAATAAACCTTTAAAGGGGATGTGGTTTAGAGAAAATATATAAAATTTTATATAATGTATTGAAAAATTATGAAGATATATCTTCTATTTTGACATGACCTCTTAAAAAATGATGTAAAAGATCAATAATATTATCATTTTAGTGACTCGTTGGATTTTTTGAAATATCAATAACAATTTTATTATCACATAAAAAATGTATATGATTAAATTTAAGTCCAAAGTCCAGAAGCATGTGTTTTATCCATAGATTTTTTTCATAGAAAACTTCTTTATATATATATATATATATTCTTCCCTAACTATTTAGAATGAAACTAAATGTTTCCTATTACTAGACCATGAATCTAGAGACATTCTTAAAAAGTGACAAGAAACTGATGTACTTTTCTATCTAATCCAAACCCCCCAAAATCAACATCTAAATATGAAATGAAATTAAAATAAAAATTTTTTGGATTAATTAAAGATAGAAAAATGGTTCGTTTTTATATCTAACAATTATTTTAACAGTAATAAGAGGAGATTATTTTTTATTTATTTGAAATCTTACAAAAAGAGAAAAAAAGGAAAAAATAATTTATGGTCTACTAGTAGTCAGATATAGAAAAATATCAATCATACCTCTATATAACTTGTTATCCACTAGTTTTCCAATTTCATCCAAATAAAAATTTATATTATTTCACATGGTAGTTTCATAAACCTTACTATTTGAAGCCCAAAATATTTCAATAAATCAATAATATATTTGATTTTATTCAAAACATTTCCAAATTATTTTTTATAAATAGGAAAACCAAGAAATAAATTAAATTCTCCCATCATACTCATTTCAATTTATTTATAAATTGTAAAAAATCACTAAAAAAATTAATAGTTAACCAAAAATAAAATTATATATTTAGATTTCTACTAATAAAATATCAGAATAATAATTTTACTTAAAAATCATAGGATATTCTAACCCTAATAAAAAATGATTTTTCAAAAAATAATTACAAAATCATTTATACCAAGCTCTTGGTTCTTGTTTAAGGTTATAAATATATTTTACGATCTTAATAATAGAATATAGTATATACAGGTTTTTAAAACCTAGAGGTTTCTAAAAAATGTAATTCTCTATTAAATGACCATTTAAAAAATAAAATTTTACATCCATGATATATAATATAAAATTAATTTGTGATTAATAGAATAATAGGATCAAAATGGATTATATTCTAGAAATTAGGGTAAAAATTTCTTTATAACATATTCTTTTCTCCTAGTTGTATCATTTATCAACTAGTCTATCCTTATTCCTAATGATTAAACGTAAATCATCTTTTTTTATTTTTAATGATGCATTTAGTTCCTATAACCTGATGGTTTGATGTCCAATCAACTAATCCGAAAAATAAATTCCTATTAAAATGGATTAGTTATTTTTATATAGCTATCATGAAACTCTTGTTCTATAATAATACATATATATATTCAGGTTTAAATTGGGATAGAAATGTAAAAAATCATCTATGATTCTTATATTACTTATATTCCTCACTCTTATATCTAGGTCTCTAATAAAAAAATCTAAAGGAATGTCCTTTAAGGTTATAGGCTATCTATGTAATATGATTTTAGGTTCCTTAGTTTCATGTTCTTACGAACTATATTGAATCTCATCATATGATAATTTACTTTCAAATGATTTTTTAATATTGAAGTCATGAGTTATTTAAATAATTGATAACATCATGTGTTTCTGTTTTTTTTAGATAAAATAGATCTATTTTATCAAACATCACATGAAAATATTCATCAAATATCCTTAATTTTTTATTGTACACAGTAGTAGAATATCCATGAAATACTATTTCAACATCCTTTGGATCAAACATACCAAGGTTTTCCTAAGTGTTCAAGATATAAACATTGCATATAAAAACAATAAAGTATCCAAATTTAGGTTTTCTATTATTCCATAAATCATAGGGTTTTCTTTAGAGAAAAGATTTGATTGAAACTCTATTCATGATATGTATTTTTATATGAACAGATTCAACCCAAAAAATATATAGGAAGAATATATTCATTAAACAATGTTCTTACTATCTCCTCAATAGTCCTATTAATTCATTCAATAATTCCATTTTTGTGGTTTTCTCAGAGAAGTGAAAGATTGGTTAATACCAATGTTTTGGAAAAAATAATCAAATTATAGATTTTTAGACTATCCTCAATGATCACTTTTTAAGAAAATTATTTTGAAATATTTTTTATTTTAATTTTTTTTAATAACTCACAAAAAGATTCACTTTTAAATTTTAGAAAAAAATCTATGTAAATCTTGAAAAATATTCATCTAAAAAACAATGAATATTTTGACCAATATTTTTACTCATGAGGGTCCAAGAAAATATTTGTGGATATATTTGAAAGGTTTATATATAGAAACCTCGTTAATTGATTTGAAAGATATCTTATGTTTGTTTCCTAATAGGAATGCATCACAAAGTATATTATAAATCATAAGAATGGAAAATTTTGAAAAAAAAATATTAGATAACTTAGAAAAAATATATTATAATTTCCAAGTCTCATAGGAAAAATCTAGTATTGATTTATTTTATCTGCTAAGAAATTCAGTTTCTGTTCACACAAGGAAGTAAGGTTTAATGTATAAACCTTTTCAGTTTTGGGTGATCTAAATGTAATGAATTTATCTTCAAGAATATAGAATTCATTATGTGAAAAATCTATTGAAAATATATCATAAAAAAGATGAGAATTATTATCAAATTTTCCTTTATCCCCTTAACATAGAGAAATTTATTAACCAGTATAATTTTTGGATTTCCAACTAATCCAAATCTAATAATATTTTTTTTAATTGTCTCCAATGATAACTAATCCTATATCTAATTTTTATATTTCATGTAAATCTAAATATTATTTACTCATGTGTCATGAGTAGCCATTATCCATGTACCATAATTCACTCTTCCCCCTATAACATTTCAAATTCAAAAATATAAAATTAAGTATTTTTTATTATTCAAATGCTCTCGAGTCTAGTAGTGTCATCAAATAAAAATATTGGCAACTAGATTTATCTAATTTTTCCAGAGTTTACAAAATTAACATCAAATAAATTTATAATATAAGGTATTTCTTTACACCACTAATATGGGGATTTTTTATGCATATTATATAACATGATGTAATTTATTTCCATATTAAAAATAATATGACATAGACATTCAATGGTTCATTGAACTATACACAAAATAGTTCAATTTAATTCAGGTTTTTGACCATTACTAGCAATAACATATTTTTCTATTTTTAAATAAAATTCTTGAGGATTAGATTTAGATATTCTTCACCCTTATTTAATAAGATAGTAGAACTTTTAAAGGATTCCACTTCAGCATGAAATACTTTAATTATAATTTCATGAACAATGTAGTATGATGTAAATTTAAATATTTTTTTATTTCAAATCATGGTATTATTTTGAAATAAAATATTTTTTAATAATAATATAATTATAAATATTTGTTATGTATTTGTGAGTATTTAATAGGGATTAATATTTTTTACTCAATAATAGAAAAATATTCAGCTAATTTAGAACACGATCAACCTTTTAAATATGAATTAGAATAGTAGTATGATTGTACCTCATATTATTTTTCCATAAATCAAATGTTATAATTAAAATTTAATGTATTATTATATAAATCATATTTTAAAGAGATTATGAAGTCTTTATGAAATATTGATGTATACTTTATATCATTTTCACCTTCACTCTCATAATTATATTTTATTTTGTACTTCATTACTTTCTTTTCTGATTTTTTCATTTCCTTTTTTAGTTGTGTCTAGTTTGGTTTGATATACCCTATTTTATTACATTCATATCACATAACTTATTTCATTCCTTGACCATTATTTCTAGAATCACTAAAACACTTCTTGATGTCTCTTTTATTTTTATAGAATTTATTGAATCTTTTGGCTAGATAATACAGTTCTTATCCAGATTTTTCATAGCTTGAATCACCTGTTGATATAATATAATCTTCAATATTATTTTCTCTTTTTGGACCAATAATATTTAGAGCCGTATTTCAATTTTGATCAATTTTATGTCTTTTATATTAGAATTAATTACTCCTTCATACATAATTAATGTAACTATTAACTCTTTCATTCCTAAATATTTAATAAGTGTGGATTAACTAATAGTAGAAGATATTGTATTCCAATTTTAGGGTAAAACTCTAATCCCTATCAAAGTCTGATGTTGTTCTAGAATTAGAGCTCCTGATGTAGAAAACCCATTGACTGTTTGAGTTACTATTCTATTCATTTTAGTAATTATTTCTCCATCATAAATACTATAATTATTAAAAAAAATCTTAGTAGTATTGTATCTTAATTTTCTAACATTTTCAGTTACTTCATAGGAAAGAACTATATTATTTCCCATATCATAGGTTTTGGAACATTGAGAAACATGAATAAATTCATCAAGACTAAGTCAGTATATGATAGAATTCATGACTTTTGAAATTACATCATATTCATCTTCCTTTATAGAATCCAAACTCTTTGGTTCCCTATGAATTTCATATGGTTTGACAATATTCATATAAACATTAAATATAATTTTTTTTAAATAGATGAACATTCATGTTTTCCAATAACTATATTTTTCACTATTGAAATATGACACACTAATCCTTGAACTTTGTTCATTCAGATCATCCGTAGAATTTTTTTCTACATAGATATCTTAAACTCAATCTTACTAGATCTTAACAAATTTTTATAAATATTATTCCTTTGAAACTAATTATTGGTCAGAAAATGTGAAGACACAAGGGGGTGAATTGGGTCCTTTTAAAAGCACGTGGATAATTTAAAATGAATCCCCCTTTGTGATGTGATGAAATATTATTTTATTAAAATAGTTTGAGTAGTAAAAAATAGAGATGAAGAACATAGAAATTTTTATATTAGTTTAAATCATAAATATCCCTTGGTCCACTCCACCGATGTTCTCTCCTCAATTTTGGTGATTTTAAAAAAATATTAAATTTTTCCACGGACCTCAACAACTAAGTGTAGGAAATTGATACCTTATAAAAAATCAAGTTAATTTATAGAGAGCCTAAATATCCATAACTTAGAATGAGAATTTTACACTCCCGAATGACTGAGTACAAGAATTCAACATTCCAACAGAATATGATAAGTTGTTTGTTGGATAAAAATTTCAACCCATAATTGTTGAAACAACTAATAGATGATGGATATTGTTATTTATATAATAATACCTATAATTAGTTACAGCATTAACATGATCCACATTTTCAGATAATATTTAAAGAAACACAATAATATAAGAATAACCTTTCATAATAGCAGAATAAAGAGATAGTCAAAGATTAATACATGTATATCTTCAAGGAGTAGTCATGATGTCTTTGAAATATGACATAAAATAATAAACAATATATCATCATATCTTTAGTTAATAGAAAAATGTATGCTCTTTAAAAAGGTAAATCCAATGAAAAAATTGTCGGAGATTTGATCATCAAGATTCTTAAAAAAGAATATCATTCTAATTAACTATACAATGGTAATTTGAAATCACAGATCTGTTGAAAATAACAAAATATAATATTATAAATTTATTGACAATAAATAAGAACTTTGATTTGATCTTGTTCAACTAGATCAGAAAATATCACCAGATAAATCATGATATTTAAAACACTTATCTTAATTGAAATTTGAATTTAAAAACACCACAAAAAATTATAACTTCCCCTAAAAATAGGGATGATGTAATATGTTGATTAAAATAATTTGAATTAGTATTTGAATAGATTTTATTAGGATGTTTATTCTTGCTAAAACATTATTAATATATTAGGAAATATCTAAAATACAACTTTGGATGATGACTACATAAAATGTAAGGATTACTCTATATATAACATCTTTAAGAGTAATGTTCAAAAAAATAATTGATTCCAAACATTAGTTTTACTAACCATATATTACATACTTCAATGTAGTGTTCTTCACAAATGTTTGGATCATAATCCAAATTTTCAGCCTAAATATATGGTACAAATATAGTAATCCTTACCGAAATTTAGGTTAGAATACCTAACCTTTTCTACAAACATGAAGTTTATAATATAAATTTTATACTAAATTTCTAGAAGATAGAAAAACATCAACAAAAATATTTCCATAATTTCAAAAAAAATAAAAAAAAATTATTACAATAAACATAATCCAAAAATTCACTTAAAGTAAATTCATTATTAAAACATATGAGGGTTTTTATAATCATCAAAATAAATGAGATCAAAATTAAATTTAATGATCAATATTAGTATTCCAAATCATTTTAGCGCATTGGGGTTGATTTAAAATTATTAAATTTCTAGAAACTTCTTTCCCAAACTTCTTTATCTTCCTCCTCATCATCATGGTTTTCTCTATTTGTTCCATTGTTAGACACTTCCTCATTTTCAAAATTCTCTTATAGCATATCTAGGTTGCAATTTTTGTTGTCTTCATCAACATAATAGGCCAGAGTCTCATATTCTTGGGTTATAACTTATTTTATGGCTCTTTTACACTTTCTTCATTAAAAAATAACAGGATACAACTAGATAGTAGAAACCTCCACATATAACTCCAAACAATCATTGCCATAGTGTTGGTTAAATAATTTTATATTGTAACCATTCATTATCATCAGTCAATAGGTAAGCTAGATTCTATATCCAGGCCTATAATTTTAAAAGTATATAGGTAATTGATTGGATATCCTAATCAGTTCTCATATTTATCAAAAAATTAATTCTTTTCTGAAATTATCTTAGGGGAACACAATTAGTTATCCTAACCAACAAAGTTGGTTGTGTTGTATAAAAATTTCATTGATCGGTTTAAATAATTTCCCATATAAATAGACATAAGAAGACTTGATTTTCTACATGAAAAATGGTTTATGATTATGATTCAAATATTGTAAATAATATTCAAAATGGTGAATAATTGATGTGTAGCACTGACTATGCAATAATTGTGTAAATTAATTTCATGGTACATGGATATAATTAGGTGTTAAATAATTTATATATAGAATGTGAATCATCTAAACAAGATCTCATTGGTGTCTCAAACTAAGTGCGCAATTAGTTCTATTTTTTATACACCATTTGACGATTGAGTTAATACAAAATATATCCTTTTGGGGTTATTATCCCTAGGTACAGTTAGGCTAAATCCTACATCCACTTATTTTATCTATATAGGGATTCATCAATTATATAATCATATAATATTTACTTTAGAAAAATTTTAGAATGTTTTCTTATATCATCAATGATTTCAATAGCATTTCATAATATAAATTTTAATATTCTTAAATGTATCAAAATATGTTAATTTAATATTATTTTCATCATCTAATGAAGATCCCATGAGAGTGTCAACCTAGGTATGAAGTTACACCTCATTTTCATGCACTACGGGACTATTGAGTTAATAACCATTCTTCCTTGTTCATGGTTATTAACTATAGGTACAACTCTGCCAGATCTTATATCCACTTGAAGTTTCTAAACTGGGGTTTCATTTCTTAGATAACCTAAAAATCACTACTTCACAAAAAATTTATAATTTTCTCTTATATCGTCAATGATGTTAATAATGTTTCATAGTCTAAATTTTAATATTCCTAAAGGAATATAAATAAATTGATTAAAGATAATGTAAATAATCTAAAGAAAAAAACACAATGACTTTCAAACTGGTTGTGTAGTTAGGCGTCTTTGCCATATTCTGGGAGATAATTGAGTTGTTACCCAATCTACCCATTTATGGTTATTACCATTAGGTACAATTGTAATAGATCCCTCGTCAACATATTTTATCCGGACAAGGAATTTATTTTTCATATGACAACATAATCGTTAATTAATCAATCATCATCCATTCATTAATCATTATTTAACTACTAGTTATTAAGATGTTAATTAATATGTAATTATTACATACTTAATTGTTAATTATTAGTCAATAATTAGTAAATCATTATTTGATCCTATGTTAATCCAATGTCAATACTATGTTAATCATTATTTAATCATTATTTATTCCTATGTTAATCATTATTTAAACATTACTAAATTTGTAATTAATCGTTATTTTAGAATTAGTTAATCATTAGTTAATTATTAATTAATCATTTTCTATTCATTTGTCAATCACTCATTAATTATTCATTAACTATTCAGTAATAATTCCTTAATTAAAAGTTATTAGTAGTTAATTAATTTTTAATTTTCTTCTACTTGATAAATAATTTTTTTTAATAATTTTTATACATCAATTCAAACTTTTAATAATTATTTAAGAATTAGTTGATCCTAAGTTAATCTTATGTTAATAATTATTTGATAATTATTTAATCCCAAACTAATCCTTAGTTAATCATTAGTAAACCATTGTTTAATAATTATTTATGAAATGGTTAATCATTATTTAATCATTACTTATTCATTTATTAACCACTTAGTAATCATTCGTTAACTATTCATTAATCATTCAATGATTATTAGTAACTTTGTAGTTAATTAATAACTAATCCATTTGCTACTTAATAGTTAATGATTAGTTAATCATTAGTTTATCATTATTTAATCCTATGTTAATAATATGTTAATCCTATGTTAATCAGTATCTAATAATTATTTAATCCCCAGTTAATCATTAATTAATAAATTTTTATTAAGTAGTTAATTTATACTAAATTAATAGTTAATTAATAGGTAATTATTAGTTAATCATTACCTAATCATTACTTAATCATTAGTTTATTATTAGTAAATCAAGAGTTTATCATTATTTTATCCCTTTTTAATCAATATTTAATCATGATTCAACCCTAAGTTAATCATTAGTTAATCATTTTTTATCACTGATTAATCATTCATTAATAATTTTTTGATTAATAGTTTCTTAATATTTAATTATTATTTAATTAATATTTAATCATTAGTTTACTCTAATTTAATCACCATCTAATTAATATTATATATTAATTACTATAAAATTGATTATTAGTTATTTACTAGTTACTTATAATTTCATAATCATTAACCCGTCAATTATCATTTTGTTAAAAAATATTTTTTTCTAATTAATTAAAAACTAATAGGTTATAATAAATATTAATAATTTAACAATAATTAATCAATTACTAAGAAAAATTCTAAATTTATTCACTAATAGTCATAATTAAATAATAATAATTAACTCAATAATGTTAACTAATATTTACTATTAATAACTAACATTAAATTATATTTTCAAATTACATCTAATTAACTAAAAAACTATGTAAATAAAATAAAAAAAAAGAAACTAAACAACTAAACAACCAAATAAATTAAAAAATAAAATATATTTGAAAAAATATATATAAATTTTTCTTCACAAAATTTTAACTGCTTTGAATCCAACAAAAGAGTCATAGGAAAAGGGGCACAAAACATGGAAAATTTTAAAGAGAGACTCTAAAATCTGGTGAGGTTTATTGGGGGGTAGATTATGAGAAGAGAGTATGGGTGGCTTTCATAGAGCTGTTTGTAATTTATATTACCTACTAAAATGAATTTCACCTTTTATTTTGTGAAATTAATTACCCCACCCACCCCCCCACGGATTTTACCAAATAAAAGGTGAAATAGATTTTGGGTGGAAACATCATTGCCACACCATCAATCTTGGAAAATAAGTTATGCACCAGAAGGCCTTTTGTATTTATCCTAATGAAATTAAGTTAACCAATTCCTTTAATTATTATTTTTGAAAAAATAATTGACCTAGGAATAATTTAAAAAAAATTATAAAAAAATTCATAACCCATATATTTACCCAGATTTATTCTTGGTTCTCTCCCAAATTGTGGTTTGAAGAAATTCAAGATGAAATTTTAGTGAAATTTATTTATAATATGGTTCAATGTTGTTCCTTACAAAATGGTTCTGGTTATCTTCTTATATGGTGGTAGTTTATGTATAATGACACATACTTTACATACATTGTTAATAATTAAAAATTGAAGCATAATTATTACAACATATAACAAAACCACAAAAGGACTGTATAGGTATAGTGTCTTTAGAAACTGGGAAACATAAACAACTGGTTCATAAAATGTCTGCACTGTATCCCATTTATTTCATCATATCTATAGTCCATTTTGGAATATCTTACTTAATAACCTTCTTCCTGACCTGGGGAAAGAAAACATACAAAAGGGTGAGCTCAAATTCTCAGTAAGGGTAAAAAAAATAAATATCAATCACATCATATACATATGCACATAACTTTTGGAAATCTTAACCTGCAAAAGATATCATAATTTCATAACATGGGATAAATCATGGCATTAAAATGTAATCACAATAATCATAACTTAAAACATGAAACTTTGTGGCATACACACATAATCATAGAGAATCATTTCTTATTAGTCCAGACTCATTGCCAAGACTATCTTAGTGGACAAAGTCCATTTCTAAACCGAGTCACCCTCGTTTCAGTCCTGTTTCACTGAACCGGTATAACCTGCCGTTCCAGCCATGTCTATCTCATGAGATATAAAATCTTTACCCAATGCATTGGAGGGAGATATAGGTCCCACCCATCTCATAATGATACCATTCTTATGTGTGCCACAAAATCATAAATCATATATCATTGCATAACCCATGTAATAAAAATGGGAATATTAAACATCGTGGCATCAAAAAACAATTAATATAAGATAAAGGAATTCATAAATATAATTCCATCACAACATAGTCAAATCAATGTAATAATAGGGATAGAAACAGAACCCTTTATTATCTTAGATGGAAAATAATTTGGATAAAACACTTGAACTCCATTCTTGATGAAAATATCCTTTCTCCTTCAAAAACATTTTCCCTTTATTAACATGTCATACAATTTTAAACTTAAAGAAGTTGATTAAAAATAAACATGAAAACTTTTAAAGTAAGTTTCTTGGAAATAATGTTTTAAAACTCCATTCATGCCGTATAAGTTAAAAAAACATTCTTCTCGTACTTTTGTCAGAAAAGTCAAAAAGTACCTCGTACAAAAAACTACAAAAGATTCCTTTCATATATTTTACTAAAAACTCACTGAAGGGTAAAATTGGATATTAACTATTTTATAAGTATATTAATATCACATATTGAGGAAACATGGATGTGGATGATAAAATACACCCTATTAAATACCAAAGTACAAACAATCTCGGATAAAAATGAGATTGTGATATTTCCCTTACCTTAGGTCCAATTTGCTTTGTACGTGTCCGAACCTCCTGTATAATGATTTAAATAATGTTATTGACTTATTACAGAATCATACTTATTTTTATGATATCATATTTGGTCATATTCTTAGCTTCTTAGTAGTAATATTTCATTGTTACTTGTTATTCAGGTGTTTATAACTTTTTGTTCTTATGCGTGTTTTGTCGAATAAATTATTATTCTTCTCTTATAGATACCTAATTTACAGAATGTTATTAGTGTAATATATTTCATATTAATTCATTCAATTCATTTATATAATCATTATGAAATGAAGATCATGTAGAACAAGTCGCATCACATCGTGGAGACGGTATTATGTACGTACGCACGAGTGATGATATCGTTCCTATGATCGTGGAATTTTATTGGAGTGAATGTATACTATTTCAGAATTATTATCACTTTATAATAGTCATATATGGTCATTATTTACACCATTATACCCATCCAAGTAAGGTGGTGGTGGAATATAGATTACACCACGGCGTGGAGATGGTATTCCGTACGTACGCACACGCGGTGATTTCTTTTTCCGTAGGATGGATAGATGGTGAAATAGGGTTGTTTCATACTTATAATAACATATCCGTATATGAGTGATACTGATTTTATTACTTCATAATGAAACAACTAATGAAGAAGAAGTGGAAGAAGAAATAAAGATGAAAGAATCGGTAACAGACATTACCTCTTCTTTGAAGTGTTTCTTTGAGACCTTCTTTTAGGGCACTAATATTGGTCTTTGAAGAAAACCAGGACCTCTAGTATGTCTCTAGGGAAGTGGAGAGGATAAAGTGGCAGGGGTTGGCCGAGCTTGAAGGCTCAAAGTGGTGTGAGGAAAAGAGGGAGGAGGTGCCCTTTTATAAGGGAGGATAGGGGCACCTTTGGAATAACTAAAAATATTTTTTTATTATAAAGTCAAGTTAGGTTTTAAATATCTCCAAATTGATTTATTTCGAGGCTAAGTTAGGTATGGGTCTAAATCCTCTCATCCAACATAATTTAGACAAGTTTAGGTTCCTATTTTAACCTTATCATTTAGATTTAACATTAAGTTAAATAATTTTACTTTTACCGTGTCTTCTTGTGTTCTTATACTATAAGGTTAATAAACTTACTATATCAAGACAAACGAACCCCAAGTTGTTTAATATTAATATATATAACCTTATATAAGTCATTTGGCCGAACATTAGATTTTTAGGAATAAAATAACAATTACTAATATAATATTTGTTTTAAAAACTATTTTGTGTCAATTTTGACACTATTTAGTAATTAATATTTTTGAAAATCATAACAGAGTGATTAGTTCGAAAAAAGTTAATTACATCAATACTAACATTTCATATTAATCTAGAAAATTATTGGAATTCATAAAAAGTCTCAAATTACATTTATTTTGGTGTTTATAACATCAATTATGTCAATATTTCATCAATAAGTTAATTACTGCATCATCTTTGTGTCATAAATAAATTAAATTATTTAATATCTAAAAATTACAAATAAAATACCATTATGTAGGAAATCGGATTAGCTTTCTATTGAATATTTATAGTCGAATTTATCTTATGTATAAGCCCATATTAAAAATGATTTATGTATTAAACTTTGATTTTAACTATTTTAACCCTTCTTTAAATAAATTAATAATAAATGTCCTAATCTAATCCAAGTGGGAATAAATGGTCATATTTTATTCCTAAGTTTTTTTTGGGTCGAATTACACTTTTCCAATAGAATTAGGACATGTGTTAGGGTAATAATAATATCATTTTTACCCTTAATTACCCTATTTAATTTTAACCGTGGTAAAAAAAAGTAAAAAGTTACTATTCACCAAAAACATTTCATCATATTGAATCACATTTTACATAATGACATCAACCGTGTCTCTCGGATTTTCGAAATTCCACTCATAGAAGCGGTAAAATTATGTTTTATGAAAAATTCAGTTTTTTAACTACCACTTAGTGGTTTCACTATTCATCAAAAATTGGAAGTTTTCAGAAAAATACCAAAATTTCACCCTAGGCTAATTTCGATATTATGAATCCAAAAATGAAGTCCATTTTGAAAAATAAAATTTATAAAATTTCAAAAAGTGGTTATTACTATTCATAAAGGCTAGTTTTAATAATATTTTAATAGTATATCGTTGTTTAGTGAAACTCGATATTGCGTACGACGCAAGCTATCGAGGAAGGTCACGATTTCGTGTAAATCAAGCCAAGCAAGTGTTGTGTAGAAAAAGATTACTTTGATGATTTATATAACATAAAATTCTCAGGTGTTACATTCTACCCCCCTTAAAATGAATTTTGCCCTCGAACTTCGTCCCTTTGTAACAAACAGATGAGGATACATCTCCCTCATCATATCCTCAAGCTCCCATGTATATTCTTCTAATTGGTCGTTCCTCCATAAAACTTTCACCAATCGAGTGGTCTTGTTTCGTAGGACTTTTTTGCTACGATCCAGAATCTCTATCGGTTGTTCTTCATAAGAAAGATCTTTCTCCAGTGGTATAACTTCTGAGATGGGTACATGTGAAGGATCAGGTATGTACTTTCTCAGGAGAGATACATGGAACACATCGTGGACTTGAGAGAGATTCAGTGGAAGTGTCAATCGGTAAGCTACCTTCCCAACACGATCCAGTATTTCGAAAGGACCGATATATCTAGGTCTCAACTTCCCCTTCTTTCCAAATCTCATAACCCTCTTCCAGGGAGATATTCGTAAGAACACTTTATCACCCACTTCAAACTCTAGGTCTTTTCTTCGATTGTTGGTATGACTTTTCTGTCGACTCTGAGCTGCTCTTATGTGTTTTTGAATAGATCTGAACTTTTCTGCAATTTAATCAACGAGATCAGGTCCTAATAGCTTTCTTTCCCCAACTTCATCCCAGAAAGTTGGAGTCCTCCATTTCTTTCCATATAGAGCTTCATATGGAGCCATCTGAATAATGGAGTGAAAGCTATTATTAAAAGAAAATTCCACCGAAGGTAGGTGTTGATCCCAACCACCTTTGAAATCCATAGAGCAAGCTCTCAACATATCTTCTAGAGTTTGAATTGTTCTCTCAGACTGACCATCTGTCTGAGGATGATAAGCAGTGCTGAAACTCAACTCTGTATCCAGAGTATGCTGAAGACTTCGCCAGAACTTCGAGGTAAATCTCGGATCCCGATCAGATACAATAGAAAGTGGTACTCCATGCAATCTTGCCACTTCTTTTACATATATCATGGCAAGCTGATCCAGAGAAAAATCCTCTCTAATAGTAATGAAGTGTGCAGACTTTGTAAGATGATCAACTATGACCCAGATAGAATTATTGCCTTTGGATGTTTTAGGAAGTCCTGTGACAAAGTCCATAGTGATGTTTTCCCATTTCTATTCGGGTATGGGTAATGGTTGTAACATCCCCTTAGACTTCTGTCTCTCAGCTTTAACTTGTTGACAAACCAAGCATCGAGAGACATATTCAGCAACATCTCTTTTCATGCCATCCCACCAGAAGTACTATTTCAGGTCCCTATATATCTTCGTGCTTCCAAGATGAATAGATAATGAAGAACTATGAGCCTCATCCAGCAGCTCCTTCTTTAATTCGTGAATGGGAGGAACAAAAACCCAATTCCTGAACTTTAATATCCCATCACAATCAAGGTTGAATTCAGGAACATTTCTCACCTTCTTTTGTAACTCAACATATTCTTTCTTTGCCTCTTTAATCGTCACATGTATAGATGGTTGAACATTCATTTGAGAAAGATACGATTTTTCCCCTTTCATTATAATTCCAAGATCCATCCTTTGTAAATCCATAAATATTGGATCTTCTGTGATCCTCATCATGGATAAACTAGCATGGTCTTGTCGAATTAATGCATCTACCACCTTGTTTGCTTTCCCAGGGTGGTAATGGATTGAGCAGTCGTAATCCTTAATCAGCTCCAACCATCTTCTTTGGCGCATATTCATCTTCTTCTGTGTGAAAATATACTTTAAACTTTTATGATCAGTATAAATATCACACCTTTCACCATAAAGGTAATGTCTTCAAATCGTTAATGCAAAGATTACCACAGCTAACTCCAAATCATGAGTTGGGTAATTTTCCTCATGTATTTTCAACTGTCGTAAGGCATAAGCTATCGCTATATCATTTTGCATAAGAACACACCCCAATCCATTCTTGGATGCATCACTATAGATCACAAACCTTTCTCCACTACAAGGCAGTGTGAGCACATCTGCACTGGATAACCATCTTTTCAACTCTTTGAAATTCTCTTCACATTCCTCCGTCCAAACAAACTTAACTCCTTTCCGAGTAAACTTGGTGAGTGGATTAGATAATCGTGAAAAATCTTTCACAAAACGTCGATAATATCCAGCCAAACCAAGAAAACATCAGATCTCAGTTACTGTTGTTGGTCTCGACCATCTTTTGATAACCTCTATTTTTGCTGGATCCACAGATATCCCCTCTTTTGAGATTATGTGACCTAAAAATGAAACTTTTTGAAGCCAAAATTCACACTTGGTAAATTTGGCATAAAGCTTATCCTTTCTCAGGGTCTTCAATATAATTTTCAAGTGATCTTCATGTTCTTCCTTGCTCTTTGAATAGACAAGAATATCATCTATAAAGACTACCACAAATTGATCAAGATAGTCTCTAAAGACTCTATTCATCAGATCCATGAAGATAACAGGGGCATTAGTAAGACCAAATGGCATCACTATAAATTCATAGTGTCGATACCTTGTACGGAAATCCGTCTTTGGTATATCCTCCCTTTTGACCCTTAATTGATGATACCCTGAATGAAGATCAATCTTGTAAAAGTATTGTGCTCCGCGTAGTTGGTCAAATAAGTCATCAATGCATGGGAGAGGATATTTGTTCTTGATATAGATCTTGTTAAGTTCTCGATAATCAATGCAGAGTCTCATTGATCCATCTTTCTTCTTAACAAATAGAAAAGGTGCTCCCCAAGGTGACGCACTAGGGCATATGAACCCCTTATCAAGATTCTCTTGGAGTTTCTTCTTCAATTCTTGCAACTAAATTGGGGCCATTCTATAAGGTGTCTTTGAAATAAGAAAAGCACCCGGTACGAGTTATATTGAAAACTCAACTTCACGATTCGGTGGAAGACCCGGTAATTCACCCAGAAAGACATCATCAAACTCCCGTACAATGGGAATATTCTTAATCGTGAGTTTCTCACTAACCATTTGACATAAATAACCTTCATTTAGTGGAATCAATACCCATAAAATGGAAGAAATTTCCACTGGAAGGTTATGTTCATCCTTGCATCGATAGACGATCATAGATTGATCTGGAATATGAAATGTGACTTCCCTTCTTTGGAAATTGATATGAGATCCATGTAGAGAAATCCAATCCATGCCTTGAATCACATCAAATTCCACTATAGGAAGGATCACAAGATTTGCAGGAAGCACATTCCCACAAACTTCGATCGGAGAAGAATTATAAACTTTTGATGCGACTATTGTGCCATTAGGTGTTGTCACGGTTAACTCAACATCTAATTGTTGAGGTAATACGGTGATACCCTTAGATAATTCTTCAGGAATAAATGATTGGGTGGATCCAGAATCAAATAAAACATTTGCTACTTTAGAGTGGATGGTAAGTGTACCTTTCACCACATAATTATCGTACTCCACATCACTGATAGAAATTTCATGTGACTTTCCTTTGTCTTTAGCCTTAAGAGTTTGTTGACGTCGACCATCATCATCAACCCTTGGATTAGGGCATTTATTGGCATAATGTCCCATCTCCTTGAACTTGAATCATTGAAGTGTAGTAGGTTCATTCCGTTCATCCCTTCCTTTGTTTGCATCATTAGACATCTTCTTCCCATCATCGTGACATTCAAATGCTCGATGACCTTCTTTTCCACACATGAAACATTTACTTGTCCCTTTAAGACAACTCCCTCCATCTTTCTTTCCACACTTTGAGCATAAGGGAAAGCTCATATTCTTTTCAGTGTGCTCTTTATATTTTCCTTTGAATTCCATTTTCCTCTTCTTATCAAACCCATATGACTAATGGGTTACTCCAATCTCCATCTCAACTTTGAGAGCACATCGAACGATTTCCTCAAAGCTATTGAAGTCCCTTATGTCTAAGGACCTTCTAAGACTTGGTTTTAAGCCACTAAAGAATTGATCGATCTTACTCTCAGGTTGGATAATAATATCAGAAGCGTACCTTGCAAGTCTTGTAAAATTTTCTTCATAGGTACCAACAGATTCATCATCCTTTTGCTTCATTTCAAGAAACTCTTTCTCCATCTTTGTTCGGAGAATACGAGGGAAGTACTTATTGAAAAATAAGTTCTTGAACTCGTCCCATTCCATGGACTCAATTTCATCCCTTTGCCTCATATTCTTAAAAATATTCCACCATTGATCAGCATCACCTTCCAAACGATACACTACTAAGATGACTTTATCATGCTCAGAACATTGAAGAACTGAAAATATCTTTTCAGTAGTACTAATCCATTTTTCAGAAACTAGTGGATCAGTAGACCTGCTGAATGAAGGTGGGCGCTATCTCATGAAGGATTCAACAGAATGTTGCTCCTTCCTTTGCTCATTTGGAAGTCCTGCATGATTCATAGCTTGACAAAGTTGTGTGATCATGGATACAAGATTTTTCATTCCAGCTCCCATAACGTTTGGTTGCTCAGGGGGACAATCATTGCATTGCCCATCGCATTCCGCATTAACACGGTTCGTTTGGGTTACAGCAATTTACTAAAACGAATAAGAATAGTGCGAGCAACACTAATTATAATAGGAAACCCACATAATCAAGAATAAAATTTCACACTTAAGATCTTATCCTAGGTTATTCATGGCTATTTCTAAAACACTAAGATTGTGTTCTATGCTTAGACTTATCCTTAGGTTTCTTACTAAGGCTTTCACATCCTAGTTTCCAAAGGTTGACTATACCTTTCCTCTGATACCAACTATAACAACCCATACTTTACATACATTGTTAATACTTCGAAATTGAAGCATACTTATAACAACATATAACAAAACCACAAAAGGACCATATAGGTATAGTGTCTTTAGAAACTGGGAAACATAAACAACTGGTTCATAAAACGTCTACACTGCCTCCCATTTATTTCATCATATCTATATTCCCTTTTGGCATATCTTACTTAATAACCTTCTTCCTGGCCTAGGGAAAGAAAACATACAAAAGGGTGAGCTCAAATTCTCAGTAAGTGTAAACAAAAGAAATATCAATCACATCATATACATAAGAACATAACTTTTGGAAATCTTAACCTGCAAAAGAGATCATAATTTCATAACATGGGATAAATCATGGCAGTGAAATGTAATCACAATAATCATAACTTAAAACATGAAACTTTGTGGCTGAACCGAGTCACCCCCGTTTCAGTCCTGTTTCACTGAACCGATATAACCTGCCGTTCCAGGCATGTCTATCTCATGAGATATAAAATCTTTACCCAATGCATTGGAGGGAGATATAGGTCCCACCCATCTCATAATGATACCATTCTTATGTGTGACACAAAATCATAAATCATATATCATTTCATAACCCATGTAATAAAAATGGGAATATTAAACATCGTGACATCATAAAACAATTCATATAAGATAAACTAATTCATAAATATAATTCCATCACAACATAATCAAATCAATTTAATAATAGGGATAGAAACAGAACCCTTTATTATTTTATATGGAAAATAATTTTGATAAAACTCTTGAACTCCATTCTTGAGGAAAATATCCTTTCTACTTCAAAAACATTTTTCCTTTATTAACATGTCATACAATTTTAAACTAAAGTAAGTTGATTAAAAATAAACTTGAAAACTTGTAAAGTAATCTTCTTGGAAATAATGTTTTAAAACTCCATTCATGTCTTATAAGTTAAAAAAACATTCTTCTCGTACTTTTGTCGGAAAAGTCAAAAAGTACCTCGTACAAAAAACAACAAAAGATTCCTTTCATATCTTTTACTAAAAACTCACCGAAGGGTAAAATTGGATATTAACTATTGTAGAAGTATATTAATATCACATATTGAGGAAACATGGATGTGGATGATAAAATACACCCCAGTAAATACCAAAGTACAAACAATCTCGGATAAAAATGAGATTGTGATATTTCCCTTACCTAAGGTCTGATATGCTTTGTACGTGTCCAAACCTCTTGTATAATGATTTAAATAATGTTATTGACTTATTCAAGAATCATACTTATTTTTATGATATCATATTTGGTCATATTCTTAGCTTCTTAGTAGTAATATTTCATTGCTACTTGTTATGCGGGTGTTTATAACTTTTTGTTCTTATGCGTGTTTTGTTGAATAAATTCTTATTCTTCTCTTATAGATACCTCATTTCCAGAATGTTATTAGTGTAATATATATCATATTAATTCATTCAATTCATTTATATAATCATTATGAAATTAATATCATGTAGAACGAGTCGCATCACATCATGGAGATGGTATTCCGTACGTACGCACGAGTGATGATATCGTTTCTATGATAGTGGAATTGTATTGGAGTGTATGTATACTATTTAAGAATTAGTATCACTTTATAATAGTCATATATAGTCATTATTTACACCATTATACCCATCCAAGTAAGGTGGTGGTGGAAAATATATTACACCACGGCGTGGAGACGGTATTCCGTACGTACGCACGCGCGGTGATTTCTTTTTCCGTAGGATGGATAGATGGTTAAATAGGTTTGTTTCATACATATAATAACATATCAGCATATGATTGATACTTATGCTATTACTTCATAATGAACCAACTAAAGAAGAAGAAGTGGAAGAAGAAATAAAAATGAAAGAATCGGTAACAGACATTACCTCGTCTTTGAAGTGCCTCTTTGAGACCTTCTTTTAGGGCACTAAAATTGGTCTTTGAAGAAGACCAAGACCTCTAGGATGTCTCTAGGGAAGTGTAGAGGATAAATTGGCAGGGTTTGGCCGAGCGTGAAGTCTCAAAGTTGTGTGAGGAAGAGAGGGAGGAGGTGCCCTTTTATAAGGGAGGATAGGGGCACCTTTGGAATAACTAAAAATATTATTTTATTATAAAGTCAAGTTCAGTTTTAAATAGCTCCAAATAAATTTATTTCGAGGCTAAGTTGGGGATGGGTATAAATCCTCTCATCCAACAGAATTTACACAAGTTTAGGTTCCTATTTTAACCTTATCATTTAGATTTAACATTAAATTAAATAATTTTAATTTTATAGTGTCTTCTTGTGTTCATATACTATAAGGTTAATAAACATACTATATCAAGACAAACTAACTCCAAGTTGTTTAATATTAATATTTATAACCTTATATAAATCATTTGGCAGAACCTTAGATTTTTGGGAATAAAATAACAATTAATAATATAATATTTGTTTTAAAAACTATTTTATGTCAATTTTGACACTATTTAGTAATTAATATTTGTGAAATTCATAACAGAATGATTAGTTCTAAAAAAGTTAATTAAATCAATAATAACATGTAATATTAATCTAGAAAATTAGTGGAGTTCATAAAAAGTGTCAAATTACATTTATTTTTGTGTTTATAACATCAATTATGTCAATATTTCATTAATAAGTTAATTACTGCATCATCTTTGTGTCATAAATAAATTAAATTATTTAATGTCTAAAAATTACAAATAAAATACCATTATGTAGGAAATCTGTTTAGCTTTCTAATTAATATTTATAGTCGAATTTATCTTATGTATAACCCCATATTAAAAATGATTTATGTATTAAACTTTGATTTTAACTATTTTAACCCTTCTTTAAATAAATTAATAATAAATGTCCAAATCTAATCCAAGTGGGCCTAAATGGTCATATGTAATTCCTAAGTTTGTTTTTGGTCGAATTACACTTGTCCAATAGAATTAGGACATGTGTTAGGGTAATAATAATATCATTTTTACCCTTAATTACCCTATTTACTTTTAACCGTGGTAAAAAAAGTAAAAAGTTACTATTCACCAAAAAAAATTCATCTCACTGAACCACATTTTACTTACTGACATCAATCGTGTCTCTTGGATTTTCGAAATTTCACTCACAGAAGCGGTAAAATTAAGTTTTATGAAAAATTCAGTTTTTTTAACTACCACTTAGTGATTTCACTATTCATCAAAAATTGAAAGTTTTCAGAAAAATACCAAAATTTCACCCTTTGATAATTTCCATATTAAAAATCCAAAAATGAAGTCCATTTTGAATAATAAAATTTATAAAATTTCAAAAAGTGGTTAATACTATTCATAATGGCTAGTTTTAATAATATTTTAATAATATATCGTTGTTTGGTGAAACTTGGTATTGCGTACGACGCAAGATATCGAGGAAGGTCGCAATTTCGTGTAAAGCAATCCAAGAAAGTTTTGTGTAGAAAAAGATTCATTTGATGATTTATATAACATAAAAGTCTCAGATGTTACATTCTACCCCCCTTAAAATGAATTTTGCCCTCGAAATTCGTCACTTTGTAACAAACATATGAGGATACCTCTCCCTCATCATATCCTCAAGCTCCCATGTGGCTTCTTATAATTGGTGGTTCCTCCATAAAACTTTCACCAATCGAGTGGTCTTGTTTCATAGGACTTTTTCGCTATGATCCAGAATCTCTATCGGTTGTTCTTCATAAAAAATATCTTGCTACAGCGGTATAACTTCTGAGCTGAGTACATGTGAAGGATCAGGTATGAACTTTCTCAGGAGAGATACATGGAACACATCGTGAACTTGAGAGAGATTCGGTGGATGCTCCAATCGGTAAGCTACCTTCCCAACATGATCTAGTATTTCGAATGGACCTATAAAATGGACGAAATTTCAACTGGAAGGTTATGTTCATCCTTGCATCGATAGACGATCATAGATTGATCTAGAATATGAAATGTGACTTCCCTTCTTTGGAAATTGATATGAGCTCCATGTAGAGAAAGCCAATCCATGCCAAGAATCACATCAAATTCCACTATAGGAAGGATCACAAGATTTTCTAGAAGCACATTCCCACAAACTTCGATTGGAGAAGAATTATAAACTTTTGATGCGACTGTTGTGCCATTAGGTGTTGTCACAGCTAACTCAACATCTAATTGTTGAGGTAATATGGTGATACCCTTAGAAAATTCTTCAGAAATAAAGGATTGGGTGGATCCAGAATCAGATAAAACATTTGCTACATTAGAGTGGATGGTAAGTGTACCTTTCACCACATCATTATCGTACTCCACATCGCTGATAGAAATTTCATGTGACTTTCCTTTGTCTTTAGACTTAAGATTTTGTTGACGTCGACCATCATCATCAACCCTTGGATTAGGGCATTTATTGGCATAATGTCCCATCTCATTGCACTTGAAACATTGAAGTGTAGTAGGTTCATTCTGTGCATCCCTTCCTTTGTTTTCATCATTAGACATCGTCTTCCCATCATCGCAGCATTCAAATGCCCGATGACCTTCTTTTCCACACTTGAAACATTTACTTGTCCCTTTAAGACAACTCCCTCCATGTTTCTTTCCACACTTTGAGCATAAGGGATAGCTCATCTTCTTTTCAGTGTGCTATTTAGATTTTCCTTTCAATTCCATTTTACTCTTCTTATCAAACCCATATGACTGATGGGTTACTCCAATCTCCATCTCAACTTTGAGAGCACATCGAACGATTTCCTCATAGCTATTGAAGTCCCTTATGTCTAAGGACCTTCGAAGACTTGGTTTTAAGCCACTAAAGAATCGATCGATCTTACTCTCAGGTTGGATAATAATACCAGAAGCGTACCATGCAAGTCTTGTAAAATTTGCTTCATAGGTACCAATAGATTCATCATCCTTTTGCTTCAGTTCAAGAAACTCTTTCTCCATCTTTGTTCAAAGAATATGAGGGAAGTACTTATTGAAAAATATGTTCTTGAACTCGTCCCATTCCATGGACTCAATTTCATCCCTTTGCCTCGTATTCTTAATAATATTCCACCATTGATCAGCATCACCTTCCAAACGATACACTACTAAGATGACTTTATCATGCTCATAACACTGAAGAACTAAAAATATCGTTTCATTAGTACAAATACATTGTTCAGAAACTAATGGATCAGTAGACCCGCTGAATGAAGGTGGACGCTGTCTCATGAAGGATTCAATATAATGTTGCTCCTTCCTTTGCTCATTTGGAAGTCATGCATGATTCATAGCTTGAGAAAGTTGTGTGAGCATGGATACAAGATTTTTCATTCCAGCTCCCATAACGTTTGGTTGCTCAGGGGGACAATCATTGCATTTCCCATCACATTCCTCATTAACACGGTTCCTTCGGGTTCCATCCATTTACTAAAACCAAGAAGAATAGAGTGAGCAACACTAATTATAATAGGAAAACCACATAATCAAGAATAAAATTTCACACTTAAGGTTTTATCATGTGTTATTCATGGCTATTTCTAAAACACTAAGATTGTGTTCTATGCTTAGACTTATCCTTAGGGTTCTTACTAAGGCTTTCACATCCTAGTTTCCAAAGGTTCACTATACCTTTCCTCTGATACCAACTATAACGACCCATACTTTACATACATTGTTAATACTTCGAAATTGAAGCATACTTATTACAACATATAACAAACCCACAAAAGGACTGTATAGGTATAGTGTCTTTAGAAACTGGGAAACATAAACAACTGGATCATAAAACGTCTACATTTTCTCCCATTTATTTCATCATATCTATAGTCCCTTTTGGCATATCTTACTTAATAACCTTCTTCCTGACCTGGGGAATGAAAATATACAAAAGGGTGATCTCAAATGCTCAGTAAGGGTAAACAAAAGAAATATCAATCACATCATATACATAAGAACATAACTTTTGGAAATCTTAACCTGCAAAAGAGATCATAATTTCATAACATGGGATAAATCATGGTAGTGAAATGTAATCACAATAATCATAACTTAAAACATGAAACTTTGTGGCTGAACCGAGTTACCCTCGTTTCAGTCCTGTTTCACTGAACCGGTATAACCTGTCATTCCATCCATGTCTATCTCATGAGATATAAAATATTTACCCAATGCATTGGAGGGAGATATAGGTCTCACCCTTCTCATAATGATACCATTCTGATGTGTGCCACAAAATCATAAATCATATATCATTGCATAACCCATGTAATAAAAATGGGAATCTTAAAAATCGTGACATCATAAAACAATTCATATAAGATAAAGGAATTCATAAATATAATTCCATCACAACATAATCAAATCAATGTAATAATAGGGATAGAAATAGAACCCTTTATTATCTTAGATGGAAAATAATTTTGATAAAACACTTGAACTCCATTCTTGAGGAAAATATCCTTTCTACTTCAAAAACATTTTCCCTTTATTAACATTTCATACAATTTTAAACTAAAAGAAGTTGATTAAAAATAAACTTGAAAACTTTTAAAGTAAGATTCTTGGAAATAATTTTTTAAAACTCCATTCATGCCATATAAGTTAAAAAAACATTCTTCTCGTACTTTTGTCGGAAAAGTCAAAAAGTACCTCGTACGAAAAACAACAAAAGATTCCTTTCATATCAATTACTAAAAACTCACCGATGGGTAAAATTGGATATTAACTATTATATAAGTATATTAATATCACATATTGAGGAAACATCGATGTGGATATTAAAATACACCCTAGTAAATACCAAAGTACAAACAATCTCAGATAAAAATGAGATTGTGATATTTCCCTTACCTTAGGTCTGATATGCTTTGTACGTTACCAAACCTCCTGTATAATGATTTAAATAATGTTATTGACTTATTCCAGAATCATACTTATTTTTATGATATCATATTTGGTGATATTCTTAGCTTCTTAGTAGTAATATTTCATTGCTACTTGTTATTCAGGTGTTTATTACTTTTTGTTCTTATGCATGTTTTGTCGAATAAATTATTATTATTCTCTTATAGATACCTCATTTCCAGAATGGTATTAGTGTAATATATATCATATTCATTCATTCAATTCATTTATATAATCATTATGAAATGAATACCATGTATAACGAGTCACATCACATCATGGAGACAGTATTCCGTATGTACGCACGAGTGATGATATTGTTCCTATGATCATGGAATTGTATTGGAGTGTATGTATACTATTTCAGAATTAGTATCACTTTATAATAGTCATATATAGTCATTATTTAAACCATTATACCCATCCAAGTATGGTGGTGGTGGAAAATAGATTACACTACGGCGTGGAGACAGTATTCCGTACGTACGCACGCGCGGTGATTTCTTTTTCCGTAGGATGGATAGATGGTGAAATAGAGTTGTTTCATACATATAATAACATATAAGTATATTATTGATACTTATGGTATTACTTAATAATGAAAAAACTAAAGAAGAATAAGTGGAAGAAAAAATAAAGATGAAAGAATCGGTAACGGACATTACCTCTTCTTTGAAGTGCTTCTTTGAGACCTTCCTTTAGGGCACTAAAATTGTTCTTTGAAGAATACCAGGACCTCTAGGATGTCTCTAGGGAAGTTTAGAGGAGAAATTAGTAGGGGTTGGCTGAGCTTGAATGCTCAAAGTGGTGTGAGGAAGAGAGGGAGGAGGTGCCCTTTTATAAGGGAGGAGAGGGGCACATTTGGAATAACTAAAAATATTATTTTATTATAAAGTCATGTTCGTTTTTAAATAGATCCAAATTGATTTATTATGAGGATAAGGTGGGGATGGGTCGAAATCATCTCATCCAATAGAATTTAGATAAGTTTAGGTTCCTATTTTAACCTTATCATTTAGATTTAACATTAAGTTAAATAATTTTACTTTTACCGTGTCTTCTTGTGTTCTTATACTATAAGGTTAATAAACTTACTATATCAAGCTAAAAGAACCCCAAGTTGTTTAATATTAATATATATAACCTTATATAAGTCATTTGGCCGAACCTTACATTTTTTGGAATAAAATAACAATTACTAATATAATATTTGTTTTAAAAACTATTTTATGTCAATTTTGACACTATTTAGTAATTAATTTTTTTGAAAATCATAACAGAATTATTAGTTCGAACACAGTTAATTAAATCAATACTAACATGTAATATTAATCTAGAAAATTATTATAATTCATAAAAAGTGTCAAATTACATTTATTTTGGTGTTTATAACATCAATTATGTCAATATTTCATTAATAAGTTAATTTCTGCATCATTTTGTGTCATAAATAAATTAAATTATTTAATGTCTAAAAATTACAAATAAAATACCATTATGTAGGAAATATTTTTATCTTTATAATTAACATTTATAGTCGAATTTATATTATGTATAACCCCATATTAAAAATGATTTAGTTATTAAACTTCGATTTTAACTATTTTAACCCTTCTTTAAATAAATTAATAATAAATGTCCTAATCTAATCCAAGTGGGCCTAAATTGTCATATTTTATTCCTAAGTTTGTTTTTGGTCGAATTAAACTTGTCCAATAGAATTATTATATGTGTTAGGGTAATAATAATATCATTTTTACCCTTAATAACCCTATTTACTTTTAACCGTGGTAAAAAAAGTAAAAAAGTTACTATTCACCAAAAAATTATTTTCATCTCATTGAACCACATTTTACTTACTGACATCAACCGTGTCTCTCGGATTTTCGAAATTCCACTCACAGAAGCGGTAAAATTAAGTTTTATGAAAAATTCACTTTTTTTAACTACCACTTAGTGGTTTCACTATTCATCAAAAATTGAAAGTTTTCAGAAAAATACCAAAATTTCACCCTAGGATAATTTCGATATTACGAATCCAAAAATGAAGTCCATTTTGAAAAATAATATTTATAAAATTTAAAAAAGTGGTTATTACTATTCATAATGTCTAGTTTTAATAATATTTTAATAGTATATCGTTGTTTAGTGAAACTCGGTATTGCGTACGACGCAAGCTATCGAGAAAGGTCGTGATTTCATGTAAAGCAAGCCAAGAAAGTGTTGTGTAGAAAAAGATTCCTTTGATGATTTATATAACGTAAAAGTCTCGGGTGTTACATCATGTGCATGGATAACACATATTGTGGTTCTCTTTCATGGTTTGGTGATCGGTGGAGAAATTTTTCTCATTCAGTGATCACCACTAATGTATTATGTCAAAACAAAAGGGAGAATTTTATTCATTATTTGTCATACCTTTCTAAAATGATAAATAAATATTTTTTGGACTTATGATGAATGTGATATTGATTTCATTCCATTATTTTTAAATCAAGTTTGATATCCTATTGATTAATTTTAAGTTGGATTTTTATTAATTAATTTATATATTTGTTTTTTTCAATTAATATGGATTTTGTGAACATGACTGGGTGTCTATTTGTGTGATAACTAAATAGTAAACACATGTGGGAAAATATCATAGAATATTTTGTATTCATAATTTTATCTCATGCCTGATTGAATCGTAAGTCGCACAAGAATTAATTCAGAATAAATAAATTCTTTTTATTTAGAAATTAATGTTTTGTGTGATATACATTCAAATTTGTGTCAGTGATAATTAAAAATTAATATCATGTGAGTGATCCCAACATTGATAAATATCTTGAATTTGTGAGAAACAGATCTGGATATCTCACTGTTCAATTCATCACTAAAACAATTCAAAAATAATTCATAAAACTAGAGAATGATACATCGAATAATAAATGTGAAAAATAAAAAGTTTTATCTAACATCATAGAACAACCCCAGATAGTATATTAATTAAATTTGGAATCATTTCATTTATCATATCAAAAAGGTAATAACTATTCCGATAATTAAATTTCGAAACATTTATAATTTAATAAATAACTATTCATATGTGGGAATAACATAATTGGCATAACATACATTGGACTCGGAGATTCACCTCTAGAACTATTATCATTATAAATATTTCTTGGATGGAATTATATGTTTAATTTAGTTTCTTTATTTTCGATAATTTTTAGTTTTTATCACACTGAATAATTCATCTATTAGTACATTTTATCCATAAGACACTACTGGTGACTACACACTTTCTCCCTATGGGATCGACCCTACTTCCCCTTATATAGTTATTTTAGGTTATAAATTTATAAATTTCACACTTTGAAATAGCTCATACCAATATTCTTCTGTGAATGATCCCTATTTTCCTTCTCATAATTTATATGAGGCATTATTTAAATTACTTGAAAGTATAAAGTATGAATTCATGCTAACTATAATAATTCATAGTTCGTTGATATGTAGAGTGGACTCCCCAATCTTAAAATCCTAAACTAAAATTTCCTCAATGCTTGAATATAAGTTACACCAATTATTTTAGGGTAAAATAATCTTTATTAGAAATCCCTGATAAATGAAAGTGTAACGACCCAATGTTTTTAATGGAAATTCCCTTTTTATAAATATTCCATAAAATCACATAATAATTAACTACTAAGTGATAAGTGACCATTAAACATAATTTGTCACTTCTGTGTTTGGAATTTTAAAAATCTGACAAACACGGTTGTGTTCAAGATGTTTTTTGGAGTCTAATAAAACGAAAAAAATTATGAATAGTAACCTACCATAATTAAAAGTAACATAACCTTATGAATAGTGATATACCCTAAGGAATAGTAAACTCACATATAGTGGTATAAAAATAATATTCATGTTGGAAGTAAGATATACATATAGTTTTGAATGAGTTAATGAATGTTTTAAAACTAGTTTTGATAATAAATTGTTATTATAATTAAATATTATAATAATCATATTTATAAAATTATTTTTGAAAAATGGACTTCATTTTTGGATTCTACACGTCGAAAAATGGTTAGGGTGAATTTTTGGGATTTTTCTGAAATACTTGAATTTTTGATGAATAGTAGAATCTGATATTTCACAATAAATGCTAAATAATGGATTAATTGAGGCATTGATGATGTTCTACTGATCTAATCCCACTTGGTTCGAATTTACATGACCCATTTAATATTCGTGGTCATGGAATACTGATTATTTTTTTTCTTTTGATGAAATAATAAATTAATGATTATAATATCATGAAATCCCTCCTCTCCTCCACTATAAAAACACCCTTCACTCCCTCTACTCCCACTCCTCTGAAGCTCCAGACCTTCTCTAAATTGTGACCAAGTCTCTCCCCAAGGTCCTCCCCCACGTCCAAAAACTCTTAGCCTCCTCAAAATACCAAAACCTCTCCCCTTAATAGGTTCTCAAAGGAGGAAGTCTCAAGAGGTAAATTCCTCTTCCCAAATTTCTTCTTTTCTTTTAAGCTCTATCTTTTTTATTTCTTTCCCCACCTCCCTTCACCATATTAGTATGAAAAATCCACTAACATACATGTACTTTAATGTATACATTCTAGTGGTATATTTCATTATCTTCTCTCCTTTCCCCACCCTTTTTTTGAATGAAATTAAAGCACCGTTTGAGATGTGCTAATTTAGCACATTCAAGGACAATAGTTTATCAATTTCTATTATTATATATAATTCTGGTCTTGAAACCATCTATTTTATGGTTGAACCAGATTATTATATGTTTAATATATCTTATTTTTGGATCTGTAATCCTTTGGTTCAAATGGAATTAAGTTATAAATCAAAACACATTCTTTGTAATCAAACCCACCGAATAACAAAAACGGTTATCACTAAGGTTATATATATAATAATTAGACGTCACTCTAAGTAACCCAAATAAATTTAAAACAATGTAATCTCCTGGATATTAACTAAAGAATATAACTTCAATTATGGACAACCACTTCCATCTATCATATAATCCAAACTTGAATATTAGTGAACCGATCTTTAAAGCCAAGTAAACAAATGAGATCGAATAATGAAATTGAACCTTATAACTAATAAAATAGGATTTGAATGAACTAAAAAGAGTTATAATAAATAAATTAAATATATATTAGGTTCTGGACTTATGAATTAATAATCCTAATTTTTTTCTTCTGGTCATTAATAACTAGTGGAGAACACTAATGAATTTAAGGTAAGGGATCCTCTCCTTTTCCCTCTTAATCAAGACTGTCCTCTATACTATGCATTTTTATGTGTACTTGAAAATGATGGGGTATGTTTAAGAACCTTCCTCATACCTAATTTTGGATTTATAAGTTATTATAAACCCCATTTCTCTCTCATCAATCCCTCTTGGTCACACCCGACACCATGCCGATAAAATTGTAACGAATTCTACCCAAACCTTCTTTGTTCTTTCGGGTTGCCTTATCTTTCTTTCAAAAAGGTGTTATCTTATCTATTTATGTGATTCATATGAAATATGATTATTTTTTCAAGATTATTATATCAATACCCTTTCATCACATTATTTCAGCGATATACACGATTTTGAAAGATTCTCTCCTTAGAACTTTTCGATAAGCAAACCTGTTTTAAGGGGACTTCCCAAATTTTTACCCAAATTTCATGTGCACTCTAACCTATGTTTTAAAACACCATTTTATTTATAATATCAGTATTTTTATTATTAAAACCTTCTTGATTCAATTATGGTTTTATAAAAAACAATTTTTTTCATTTATATTTGAAAATCTCTAGAGTGTTTTCCTTAAAACCGCACAAAAATGTTTTAATGCTAATGTTTCTAAAATACATTTTCAATATGTTGTCACTTATATTTGACACCACTTACAATGTTATATGCCTATTTTACACTATTAATGTCCATGTATGTTCTAATCCTTTCCTTTCATAGACACTTTCGTGATACACCCATTGGATATGTTTTATGTCATGATTGTAGTACCCAATTCTTTCCATGGGTAACCTTATGTTTATGTATGGTTGATTATGTATGATTATTTATGTGGAAAGAATATTCATGAATGTGTTGAGATGGGTGAGCCCAGATAGTTCTCTAATGCATTAGGTAAGGTTAAGTCTCATGGGATGAGATGTGAAGCGGGATTGGTGGTTAGCCTTGACCCGTACTAAAATGGAAAACAGGATTGGCGATTAGCCTTGACCCGTACTAATGATATGATTTATGATTCTACCACATTTATATGATTACATGTTTATATGTTCCCAAGATTATATTAAAGGATTTAATAATTTTCATGCTTTGTATATCATTATGCAATGCCTCCTAACTCATGTGCTTGTGATGTATCCTTATGTTCATTCCTTTACTAGGCTTTTTAGATCGTCCCTTTGTTCATGTTTTCCCCAGGGTACCCTATGCAGATGTAAGAGCTCAAAGGATGTTAGAATCTCTTTATATATATTAAATAAAGAATTTTTTTAGTCCCATGTTTTATGTTATATGTACCTGGTCTTCCAAGACACTGGAATTAAAGATCGTTGGCTTGTACTCTGATGATTAATTATGATTAAAATATTGAAATGTTTTATGTAAAAGGCTTGGGTTGCTATAGTCGGTATCAGAGGGAGGTCTAGTTATTTTTGGATATTAGGAATAGATAACCTTAATGAGAACCTTAAGGATGAGACTAAGTATAAGAAAACAGTCTTAATTTTTGGTGAGTATAGTGTAAGTGGTTTATCAATCAAAAACATCCCTATCTGGATACGAGAAGGTAGAGGCAGATCTGGCACATATGTATCTAGGGGTAAAACCCAAAAACAATTCTTTGAGCTAGACTCGACAGAAACTGGTGCATGATAACGGACCTTGCTTCACTCTTGGTTACGACACTCCCAGGGGATATGCTTTGGTAGATTCATGAGCTTAGTACAAACCATTATTAAGGGACAAAAAAATACCATAAGAATATAAGTTAAGAAATAGATCGAGGATAACGTAGATATAAACTAGATGAATCACAAGTTAGGATATACTTCTTCTTTATAAGTTTATCCTTTAATGTTCAATGTTTCTTTTTTATGCTCAATATCTAAGTATTCAAGACCTCTAATTATATTTTCTTTTTATTAGTTAGTGGCCGGAAATATAAGAACACGTTCCAACAACCAATGTGATAGGAAATGTAATGATTTCCCTAATGACATGCCGGATGTGATGTAATTGGGTGCTCAAAACATCATGATAGTACTTGCTCAGCTAGCTTGAGCTATGAATAATAACTTGAATCAGGTGGAATGTCCCCCTCCTCCATGAAAATAGCATGTTGTCGTAGAATCGTTCATGCATCAAAGGCCTCCCGTGTTTAGCGGGTATTCTGATCCCCTCCTCGCAGAATAATGGATTAACTCCATTGAAAATATTTTCTATGTCCTCCAGTGCTCGGAAGAAGAGAAAGTTGTGCTGGAAGTCTATCATTTTGATGGGGAAGCTGATCAGTGGTGGACACTAATCAAGAATAAAGAGTCCTAAGAGGAAATTGATTCCATAGATTGGGATGAATTCAAGAGGATGTTTTTCAACAAATATTTTCCTCGTACCCTCTGTCTCAAGATGGAAAGAGGGTTACTTGGACTCAAGCAGAAGGAAGACGAGTCCATCAGTGTGTATGAAGCAAACATTAAAAGGCTTGAAAGTTACACCTATGGCTTTTTCATGAACACTGAAAGTAAGGTGGATCGCTTCTATAGCGGACTAAAGCTGAGTCTATGAAAATTGTTGCTGATTCGAGACATCGACAGCTATGAAGAGATTGACCGTCATTCCCTCAAGTGTGAAATTGAGATTGGAGAATATCAGTGGTCTCATGGTCCTAGTGACAAGAAGTGGAAAATGGAGAACAACATCAGTGGTTCATCAAACAAATCCCATGATGGAAAGAAGCATCACTTTCCCCTTTGCAAGAATTGTGGGAAGAAGCATCTTGGTGATGGTCTCAAGACAAACTGGAATTGCTTCAAATGTAGAAAGTTTGGACATCTGGCTAAGAACTACCAATGGGATATGAAAAATCCATCTAATGTTAAAGAAGATAGGAAGGTTCAGATCAATACTAATCCTTTAGTGCAGTGTTATAACTGCTAGGAGCTTAGGCATTATGCAAAGAATTTCCCTATGTCGAGGGTTATCGGAGGCAATCAGCAACAACCTCTAAGGAAACAATGAAGGTCTTACTCTATCACTACTGTTGTGGTGGAGCCGGAAAACGATGTGGTGATGGGTACGCTTGTTATTCATTCATGAATAGCAAACGTACTATTTGATTCTGGTTCTATACATTCTTTCATATCTTTCTTGTTTAGTATATCTATTCAAACACCACCTCAATATTTGGAGGAAAAGTAATCTGTGAGAACAGCGAATGGGGAAATTATTGCATCCCTGGTTTATCACTTCTCCCTGGTTAATGTTTGTGGAATGAACCTCCTAGTAAATATTTTCATACTTCCTTTAGTGGTGTTCGATGCCATCTTGTGCATTGATTGTCTATCTTGGTATAAGGCCAACATAAATTTTCGGGAAAGGGAGATTACTCTTGACATCCCGAAGCATCCTATGATTCTTTACAAGTGCAAGGTGGAAGATAAGTATTCCTTAGAAGAATATTCTCAAGTGTGGATATTGCTTCCTTATGAGCATGCATATCTAGCTCAAATGATTGAGACAAAGGAGAGAATCATGATTGAAGACATTCCTATCATGAGGGATTATAATGATGTATTCCCTAAAAAGTTTCCTAGTATTCCTCATGACCGAGAGGTTGAGTTCTCAATTGATCTTATCCCTCAATCTCTTCCAATATCAAAGACACCTTATAGAATGGCCACAATAGAGCTGGAAGAGCTGAACAAGCAGTTACAAGAGAATATAGAGGAGGGTTTTATATGCCTGAGTGCTTCACCTTGGGGTGCTCCTGTCCTCTTCATCAAGAAGAAGGATGGATCAATGCGCCTCTGAATTATTTATCGTGAGCTCAATAAAATCACTATAAAGAACAAGTATCCCCTTCCACTGATAGATGACTTGTTCGATTATCTTCGTGGGGCCAGATATTTCTCTAAGGTGGACCTTAGGTCAGGATATCACCAACTAAAGGCGAGGAAGAAAGATATTCCCAAGAATGCATTTCAAACGAGGTATGGACAATATGAGTTCATAGTGATTCCCTTCGGACTCACTAATGCTGCATCAATTTTCATGAATTTAATTAATAGAGTCTTTAGATATTACCTCGACAAAATTGTTGTGGTCTTTATTGATGATATTTTGATATACTCAAAGAGCTAGGAGGAACATGATGAGAATTTGGAAACCGTGTTAAAAACATTGCGAATGGGGAATTTGTCTGCAAAGTACAGTAAATGTGAGTTCTGGACGGAGGAACTGTCATTCCTGGGGAATGTTATCACTAAGAAAGGGATATTTGTGGACCCTTCCAAGACGAAGGCCATTGACGAGTGGTCGAGGCGAACTTATGTAACAAAGATCTGCAGTTTTTTGGTCTAGCTGGGTATTTTCGACGATTCGTGATGAAACATTCATGATTTTCAAAACCAATGACCAAGATGACAGAAAAGGGAGTAATTTTTGTCTGGACAAAAGAATACGAAGACAGTTTCAAGGAGTTGAAAAATAGGCTTATCACTGCGCTGGTACTCACACTCCCTTCAAGTCGGGAACTCTTTGTGGTGTATAGTGATGCTTCTATGAAAGGATTAGGATGTGTGATAATGAAAAATGACGAAGTGATAGCATATTCCTCAAGGAAGCTAAAAATCCATGAGAAAAACAATCCCACGCATGATCAGGAGTTGGCGGCTGTGATCTTTGAGTTGAAAATATGGTGGCATTATCTCTATTGGAAACAATGTGTGACATATACTGACCACAAGAGTCTCAAATATATATTCACACAGAAAGAGCATAATATGCACCAGTGAAGATGGATAGAGCTCATCAAGGATTTTGACTTCTCAATCCACTACCATCCCGGTATGGCAAACAAGGTGGCAGATGCTCTAAGTAGAAAAAAACCAGCATCTTTATCAATGATGAGAATTTAAAGGGATCTGATATTCTTATATTTTCAAAGGATGGACATGGGAATCATTAAGGGAGGAACATCATCAATCCTTTCTCAAATGATTGCTCAACCATCCCTTGTGGAGAAAATAATGGTTGCTAAAAGAAATGATTTTGAAATTCAGAAAAGGGTGGAAGTTGTTAAAAATGGGAAATCCTCTGATTTCAAAATTGTTGAGGAAGGAGTTGTAAGATTTGGGACACGATTATGTGTACCATAAGATCCAGAGATAAAGAAGGAGATATTGAATTATGCATATAGCTCGAACTTATCTATCTATCCTGGGAGTACCAAAATGTATCGTGATGTCCGAGAACACTTATTATGGGATAACATGAAGAACGAGATTGTGGAATATATATCAAGGTGCTTCGTATATCTGCAAGTCAAAGATGAGCGACAAAAGTCCAAAGGTATGATGCAGTGATTTCCTATACCCATGTGGAAATGGGAAAATGTTACTATAGACTTTGTTACAGGTCTCCCGAAGACGTCAAAGGGAAATAATGCAATATGGGTTGTGGTTCACCAACTCACCAAGACATACCATTTCATCTCTATTCGGTAAGATATATCTCTTGAACAACTTGCGAAGTTATATGTGAAATAAAATGGTCAGACTATATGGTGTTCCACTCTCAAATGTCTCTGACCGTGATCCAAGGTTCATATCTAAATTCTGGAGGAGTATTCAACATGCTTTGAGTACTGAATTAAATTTCTACACAGCCTATCACCTCCAAACTGATGGCCAGTCTGAAATAACTATTTAGATGCTTGAAGATATGCTTAGAGGCTACTCTCTAGAATTCAAAGGTGGATGAGATCATCATCTCCCATTGGTTGAGTTCTCATGCAACAATAGCTTCCACTCGAGTATTCAGATGGCTCCATATGAAGCTCTGTATGGAAATCGATGTATAACTCCAACCTTTTGGTATGAAGTTGTAGAAAGAAAGCTACATGGACATGATCTTGTTCAAGAGATGAGAGAGAAGGATTAAGTCATCCAAAAACACATCAAAGTAGCTCAAAGTCGGAAAAAGACCTATGCTGACAACCAAAGAAGGGACTTGGAGTTCGACGTTGGAGATAAAGTCATCCTTTAAATATCTCCATGGAAGACAGTCATGCAATTCAGGAAAAAATGGATGCTATGCCCAAGGTATATTGGCCCCTTTGATATCCTTGGATGCAAAGGATTCGTGGCATATAGGCTTTCACTTCCACCGAATATGGCTCTAGTTCATGATGTTTTCCACCTATCACTCTTGAGGAAGTACATACCAGATCCCTCACATGTACTAAACTCAGAGGTGGTGCATCTGGAAGATGATCTCTCATATGAGGAGAAGCCAGTAAAGATTTCGGATCGGAGAGATAAGTTTCTAAGCAACAAGACAATGAATCTTGTCAATGTTTTGTGGAGGAACCGTAAGTTTGAGGAAGCAATATGGGAATTGGAGGAAGCAATGAAGGAAAAGTACCCACATCTATTTTTTTCCTAGAATGTAAGATGAAATTTTGAGGGTAAAATTTCTTAATGGGGGAAGAATGTAACGAACCAATGTTTTTAATTTAAATTACCATCTAATAAATATGCCATAAAATCACATAATAATTAACTACTAAGTGATAAATGACCTATAAACAGAAGTTGTCACTTATGTGTTTGGAATTTTGGAAGTCTGGTATACACGATTGTGTTCAAGATGTTTTTTGGAGTCTAATAAAACAAAAATAATTTTTAGTGAATAGTAACCTACCCTAATGAATAGTAAGATACCCTTATGAATAGTGATATAATATAATGAATAGTAACCTCACCTATGGTGGTATAAAAATAATATTCATGTTGGAAGTACGATATACTGGTAGTTTAGAATGAGTTAATAAATGTTTTAAAACTGGTTTTGATAATAAATTTTTATTTTAATTAAATATTACAATAATCATATTTAGAATTTTTTTTTGCAAAATGGACTTCCTTTTTGGATTCTAAACGTTGAAAAATGGTTAGGGTGAATTTTTGAGATTTTTTCTGAAATACTTGAATTTTTGATGAATTGTAGAATCCGATAATTCTCAATAAATGCTAAATAATGGATTGATTGAGTCATCGATGATGTTCTACTGATGTAATACAACTTGGTTAGAATTCAGATGACTCATTTACTATTCTTGGTCACGTAATACTTACTATTATTTGTCTTGTGAAGAAATAATAAATTAATGATTATAATATCATGAAATCCCTCCTCTCCTCCAATATAAACACCCCCTTCACTCCCTCTTCTACCCACTCCTCTCAAGATCCAAGACTTCTCAAAATTCTTCCCAAATAACTCCCCAAGGTCCTCCCCCACGTCCAAAAACTCTCAGACTCCTCAAAATACCAAAACCACTCCCCTTAAGAGGTTCTCAAAGGAGGAAGTCTCAAGAGGTAAATTTCTCTTCCCAAATTTCTTCTTTTCCTTTAAGTTCTTTATTTTTTATTTATTTCCTCACCTCCCTTCAACATAATATTATGAAAAATCCAGTAACAAAAATGTACTGGAATATATTCATGCTAGTGGTATATTTCATTATCTTCTCTCCTTTCCCCACCCTTTTATTTGAATGAAATTAAAGCACTGTTTGAGATGTGCTAATTTAGCACATTCAAGGACAACAGTTTATAAATTTCTATTATTATCTTGAATTCAGGACATGAAATCATTTTTGTTATGTTTTAACCAGATTATTATATTTGTAATATATCTTTTTTTTTAATCCTTTGGTTCTAATAGAATTATTTTATAAAGATAAACACATTCTTTGTAATCAATCCCACCGAATAACAAAAACGGTTATCACTAAGGTTATATATATAATAATTTGACTTCAATCTAAGTAACCTAATTAAAATTAAAACCATGTAATCTCTTGGATATGAACTAAATAATATAACTTCAATTCTGGACATCCACTTTCATCTATAAAATAATCCAAACTTGAATATAAGTGGACAGATCATTAAAGATAAGTAAACAAGTGAGCTCGAACAATGAAATTGAACCTTATAACTAATAAATAGGCTTTGAATGAACTAAAAAGAGTTATAATAAATAAATTACATATAGAATAGGTTCTGGAACTATGAATTAATAATCATAATTTGTTTATTCATGCCATTAATAACAAGTGGAGAACACCAACATATTTAAGGTAAGTGATCCTCTCCTTTTCTCTCTTAATCAAGATTATCCTCTATACTATGCCTTTTTATGTGTACAAGAACATGATAGGGTATGTTTAATAACCTACCCCATACTTCCTTCTGGATTTTTAAGTGATGAGAAACCCTATTTCCCTCTCATCAATCCCTCTTGGTCACACCCGACACCATGCCGATAAAATCGTAACAAATTCAACCCAAACATTCTTTGTTCTTTCAGGTTGCCTTATATTTCATTCAAAATGGTGTTATCTTATCTATTTATGTGAGTATTATGACTTCTGGTTAGTTGTAAAAGATTATTATATCAATACCCTTTCATCACATTCTTTCGGGGATATACATGATTTTGAAAGATTCCCTCCTTAGAAGATTCCGATAAGCATACCTGTTTTAAGGGGACTTCCCAAATTTTTACCCAAATTTCAAGTGCACTCTATCTTATGTTTTAAAACACCATTGTATTTATAAAATCAGTATTTTTATTATTAAAACCTTCTTGTTTCAATTATGGTTTTATAAAAAATAATGTTCACTTTTCTATTCGAAAATATCTAGAGTGTTTTCCTTAAAACCGCACAAAGATGTTTTAATGCTAATGTTTATAAAATACATTTTTAATATGTTTTCACTTATATTTGACACCACTTACCATGTTATATGCCTATTTTACACAATTAATGTCCATTTATGTTCTAATCCTTTTTTTTCATGGACACTTTTTTGATACGCCCATTGGATATGTTTTATGTCATGATTTTAGTACCCAATTCTTTCCATTGGTACCCTTATGTTTATGTATGGTTGATTATGTATGATTATTTATGTGGAAGAAGTATTCATGAATATGTTGAGGTGGATGAACCTAGATAGTGCTCCAATTCATTGGTTAAGGTTAATTCTAATGAGATGTGATGTGAAATGGGATTGGAGGTTAGCTTTCACCCGTACTAAAATGGGAAACGGGATTGGCAGTTAGCCTTGACCCGTAATAAAGATATGATTTATGATTCTGCCACATTTATATGATTCCATGTTTATACAATCCCATGCTTATATTAAATTATTTTATAAGTTTCATGCTTTGTATATCATTATGTTATTCCTCCTAACTCATGTGCTTGAGATGTATCCTTATGTTCATTCCTTTACTGGGATTTTTAGCTCATCCCTTTGTTCATGTGTTCCCCAGGGTACCCTATACAGATGTAAGAGCTCAAAGGAAGTTAGAAGAACATTATGGAGATTAAATAAAGATGTTTTTTTAGTCCCATGTTTTATGATATATGTACTGGTCTTCCAAGACACTATACTTACTGATACGTGGCATGTACTCTAACGCTTAATTATGCATAAATCATGAAATGTTTTATATAAAATGCTTGGTTATCTATAGAAAGTTCCCAGATTAGGGACATAACAACTCTTTTCTCTATGGTTTCATTCTAACTCAAGTGATTTGGAAAGTGAGAATCCTCTCATAGGATCAATGATGTCCCTGACAGGGGTTGAAATAGTGATTAAGTTTTTTATGTTTTACCTTAAAAGTCATTATTACTAGTTAGCTTAATATTAATTTGATATTGTATCGCACCCACATGAACACATAGAGAAAAAAAAATTGAATTTACATAGTTCAATAAACAAAAAAAGTATCAATCCTTGGAATGATTTGTAAAACTATGAGATAACATAGTCCAATGAAAACAATCCTATGGGTTAAATAAATTAGGGTATAACCACGAACTTGGGATGAACAATAGTTTGATGATGGTTTATTTGTATCCCACATAGTAATAATTATTTTGAGAGTTTTTTCAATAATACAAAAATTCTTCCACTACATAAAAAACCTTAAGTGTTATCACCATTATACTTTCTTCTTCAAAAATTGCACTATTTCATGACTTTTATTCTTCTTACCATCCAATTTCTTACATAGCATCAAGAAAAAACGTCTTCTCCTTCCTCCTCCTACTTCTCTCTCTCTTTATCTATATCTTCGATACAACCAATGTTGTATTGTATCAGTTCTTCTCATAATTTTTTTCAACACCCACTATATTCATTTTTCTCCATTTTATAATCAATAAGTATTAATGAACAATATTATTATAATAAATTATATAAATTCCATGTACTTTTTCCACTTAAAAAACTCATTTCAATCATTCTAATTAATTATTTATATTTCTCATATCATTGAATTCCAAATATCTTAATTATAAATTACCATTTTAAAGTTTCATGACCTTATCCTTTTTATTACTACACAAATATCATTAATCCCTTTTATTCTTAAACTCCCATGAGAACCAATGTAGTTAATAAATTTGAAAAAACCTTCGACAATAGTATTAATCCTTTAATATTCACAATACAAAATATTTTCTTATGGTGAGATGACTTAGAATAATGTTAAGAATCACAATGATTTATTGTGATATTAATTTTGATGAAGAATATATCACACTTCATCATACGATTCAATTTTTTAGAATCATTAATCATCTAAATCCTAAAAATTAAATTTTCAAAAAATCATGAAGTTTTCACCAATTGAGGAAGTAATATGAATCTTAAAAAACTCATTTCATGTGACTTTTTATTTTTAATAAGACATTATAGGACATATTAAATCCCAAATTCATACAATGAACTTATGTTAAATTCAAAAGGACATTCTCTTAATTCATATAGAGTCCCCAAGTTCCTATAATGATTTCTTAAAAACCCCCAAATAAAAAATATACCTTGTGAAAAGCCATATGATTTGCACAAAATCACACAAGATCCTTTTGATGTCATACTAAATGCATAAAGGAATATGAAACGACTTCAAATCCATATGTTTAAACCAATTTCATACAAAAAAATCATTCCTATTTTATTTTAATCCTTAATTTAAAAACAACATAATTATTTATATTCTTAAGAGAACCAATTTATACATTATTCAAATAACTAAAAAAATCCATGAACCTTCACCTCGCATAAATAAAATTTATATAATGTGAGTTTCAATGTGATTTATTTGTTCAAACAAAAATATTACACACTAGAATATATCCTCTTCAAACATCAAAAAACCTTATTCTATAGATAATTTCTATATTTCTAGATTAACTTTTATAATATCACAAGACAACAACTTCGAGTAGGGTCTTCAACAATCTCCCCCACGCTCATCTTCTATTCAAAAATATTTAACTGAATACTTTGTCTCAACAATCTTCTCTTTTTAATTTTTTTATCAACCAAGGAACATAAATCACTAAAAATGTCATAAAAATTATAAATTGATCATTATCAAATAATTATAATCCTACGTGGGAAAAATCAATATAAAAACAAGAATAGCGAATAAAAATTCCTATTGTCCATAAAATTGTGATTTATATTCAACCTCTTCAAATATGATCATTTATATTATTTAATCAACAAAACTTCATCACCATCATGGATTCTTCAATAAGTAATTTAAATTCACAAAATCTATCCATGAAACCTATACAAGATAGATTCTTTCATCCATGCTCAAACAAACTATTAAAATGGTTTTAAAATATCTTGAAACATAACAAAAATTGACACAACATTATGAAATCAAAGCTTACCCTTTTAAAAAACTCCCCCAGATTAAGGGAAACATATACCTTTAGGAATTTATCATATAGTTTTCCTCCTAATTTATTAATATTTAATGAGATGAAACATGAATATATTTATGTTTCTTATTTTATCACCCTTTGAAAAAAATATCCAAAGAAAATGATGAGAGAGTGGAATTAAATGTTATACCTTATCCTTTTGATAAGGGAGGTTGAACACCCATTTAAAACCTCAATACTTCAAAAAAAAATCCTTTGAAAATGGTTTGGTGAACACATTATCTATTTTCTATGAATTTGGAACAATTTATATCTTTCACTCATTTATCTTTACATGTTATTTAATGAATTAATATTCGATATAAATGTGCTTAGACCATGAATGATGAACTACATTATTGGATAAATTAATATCACTTTGATTATTACATACTAAGAGTAGTGAAATCTTCACTTCCATTTTTTGGTCTTCTAATAGATATCTCATCCACAAAAACTGGGTGGTGGCCTGACACACACCACATACATAGGCTCATAAATGTTAAGAGGCACATAATTATAAATCTTTTTATGTTAACGATAAATACTCTAACTTCTCAAAAATAGATATTAAATATTAATAGATTAATATTAATTTAATTTTATATAAACACACAAAAGGATTATAAAGGTTTAGTGTCTTTGAAAACATGTGTACATAAATAATTGGTTCATAAGTGAACTAAATCATCTGATATTAAGTTCTTCATAATTATAACCCTTCTTAGAACAACACTACTTAAAGCCTTTATTCGTTACCTAGGGAATGAAACATATGAAAGGATGATCTTTGATGCTCAGTGAGGTGAGAAAAGGGAGATATCCACAAAACATGATCTTAATTGTATATAACGTGATAATAAAATACAAAAAATCATAACAAGAACATCATATATAATAAACTTAATTCGTTGAATAAATCTTGGCAGTTCATAAGACATGAATGATAAAAGAATAATAGAACATGAGCTATGAGAACATATCATTGGCATATGACATAGATTTCTGGCATAATCATAAAAATTTAATATTGTGAACATGTATAAATAGAAATAGTATCACTCATTAGGATAAGAACATTAAATCAGAACCTCACATAAACTTATTGACATCAAATAACGTCCACACATAACCTTATGGATAAGAATGTAGTTCCATGCATAACCTTATGGACATGAAATAAAGTCCACGAATATCCTTATGTTCATGAAATTTAGGCCCATGATTAATATTTTAGACATAAAAAACCAATTCCACACAAAAAATTTGGGAACATGAAATCAGGTTCATGTATAACATATTTACTCATGAGTTATCTATCTTTATCGAATGCATTGAAGGGAGATACAGGTCCCACCCATCACATAATCCATACATTTTTGTGCTAAAATCCATTAAACATTCATTGTATCATAACACATTAAAAATAAATAGGTTTAATAAAAATTTCATCATAGTATAATCCAGGGAAAAGAAATAGGTTCAATAAACATCTCACCATTTCATCATAATATAACCCACATAAAAGGAATGATTTTCCTAAATATGTTTTACTTATAAACATAAAACATATATATATAAAAAGGATTTTAACCTTGGGTAATATCCCCAATAAATATTAAGTAACATAAAATGATGTCTTCTTATATGGAAAATTATTTTAAAATATCACTTAGAACATTTCTTGAAGAAAATGTCATTTCTCTTTAAAATCACTTCATTAAAATATAAAAATACACCAAATATTAAAGAAAACAACATATTTGAAAATAAAATGGAAAATTTATAATGGATGTTTTACATCATTGGGAGGTTATGACCGAAAAAAATATTTTTTATATCGTACACATTAAAATGAATATTCCTTTTACATTTGTAGTAAATCCAAAAGGGTAAAGTTTGGAAAACAATAAGAAGACTCTTTTTAATCTTTTTTGTAAAAATTCGAAAATTAAAACAAATGTATATAAAAAAATAATTATAGAAAAATAGAAACATTATTTAAAACTTTTTTAGAAAACATAGACATGAAAAAAAGGATTTTAGACTAAAGAGATAAATAAATTCAGTTTTCTTTAAAAATATTCTTTTGATCTCTTGAGCACATAAAGAGTTCAAATTAAAATTAAAACATAAAATTTTAATATATAACCAATGGATAATAAAATTATGATATTATTGATATTGATATCTTAATATTTCATAATTGTAACCAAATCATAAATAACATAGAAAAACAATTAAGTTGTAACATAATAAACGTACCACTTTGGATCTTTTGAATCATAAGACCTATGAAAGGAAGATACTTATATGGATATGTATATCCCATAATTTAATAATAATCATCATCATAAAAATGTATTCATGGGTATTATATAAACCACAAAAAAACAAGTAGTGTATAAGGTTTGTGTCCCAAAAAAATAAAAGTTAGACGAAAATCCCTTACCTCAAGTCTCGACTTTCTTCATACACATTCGAACCTCCTCTTTTTCAAACATCCACCTTTTGTTTGGAAATAAATCCTTCTTAGATGGTTTTAATAATAAAAATAAGTCCTATGGGATGTGCTATGGAATTCAAGAAGAGATTTTGGTAGGGATTTTATGAACCATTATTCTTTGGATGTGTGAATATGAGATGAGATGGGGTTCTCTTTTATAAGTAATGTAGAAGACACACAGGAAATTTTTAAAAATAAAATGGTGTACCCACAATATAAATATTACAAAAGGCTCCAAAAATGGATGATTAACAAACCTAATATGATATAAGGTTGAAATATGGTCATCTAGTGGAATTTATACAAGGTTTTAGGTTATTTTATACATAATATTTTTAGTTTATCCCCTAATAGACTTGTTTTATCCTTAACTATGGTAATTAATTTTTATAGTTTTTATATTTAATTTGAAATAAATTTAAGTGAAAAATATTATATAATATTAATTTTTCTTATTCTCAATATGGAATAATTTTTTAAAAATTACATTCAAACAAGAGAATGTTTTTAATTTCAAAATACACCTTAAAATGTGATGAGAAAGTGATTTTCCAAATAGAAAAGTTTCATTGCGATAGAACATTTTAATATCAAAAGACAACATTAATTTAATCCAAATAAACTAAATTAGTTTAATTATAAAATAATTAAACTAATTTTTTTAATAATTTTAAAAATATAGATCCTTTTAAATTCATTAAATGAAAAAGAAGTTTTAAAAAATCAGTATTTTCATTATTTACTAAAAAATTTAACTTTTCAAGGAATTTTAAAAAATTTAAACTAAGAAAATATTTATTTATTTAATCTGAAAATGATTTTAATTTTTTCAAATAAATTTTCTAATATTTTCAAAAATTAATTTTATTATTTGTTCAAAAAAAACAATAAATATCATTTTTTTAGAAAAAGTATTTTCAATGAAAATAAATAATTTACTAAAAATTAAGTACTTATTTATAAATATATTTTATTTATATAAAAACATAAAAATAATATTCAAAATAAGGTTATTTATATTCATACCCTAAAATTTAATGATTATGTTATAAGGGTAATGTTTAAATAATAATATTAATAGTATATCATGGTTCATTGAAACTCATTTTTTTAGTGTTACACAAGATATCGAAAAAAATAAATTTATCTAAATTTTTTTTATAAAAACTCAGGGTGTTACATTCTACCCCCATAAAAATGAATTTATTAATCAAAATTAATCACTATAAAAAAATGAGGATGATTCTTCCCCATCATATCCTCAAGTTTCCATGTATATTCTTAAAATTGGTTTTTTTGCCACAAAACTTTTACCAAGTGAGTGGTATTATTTCCTAGAAATTTTTATCTATGATCTAGAATCTCTTTGATTTGTTCCTCATAAGAAATCTATTTTTATAGTGATATGGAATCTTAGTTTATTACATGTGAAGGGTCAGGTATGTACTTCCATAAGAGAGATACACAGAACAAATCATGAACTTGAGTGAGGTATAGTGGAAGCACTAAGTAAGAAGTGACCATCCCTAATGAATCAAGAATCTAGAAATGGAAAATTTTCCATGGTCTTATATTTCTTTTCTTTAGGAAATGTATTACCTTCTTTCATGGATAAATTATTAAAAACATTTTTTCACTAACATAAAATTCTAGATCACTTTAAATATTATCAACATAACCTTTCTATAGACATATTTCTTCCCTTATATATTGTTGAATAGATCTAAACTTCTTTGTAATTTCTTCATTCAGACTATGTTCAAATAACTTTATTTATCCCACTTTATTCTAGTATGTTGGAGTTCAATAATTTTTTCTATAGATGGATTCGTAAGGATCCACATGAATGATGGAATAAAAGTTATTATTGTAAGAAAACTCAACTGTTGGATGTTGTTGATTCCGAACACCTTTAAAATATATAAAACGAGATCTTTGTATATCCCCTTAGGTTTTAATTTTTCACTCAAACTGGCCATCTATTTGAGGATGATACAGTGTGATGAAACATAATTATATATCAAGATTCTGGTGAAGACTCCTCCATAACGTTGATGTAAACCTCAGTTCCTGATCAGATACAATATAACGTGGTACATTGTGAATACTTACCAATTTCTTAACGTATATCCTAGAAATTTGATCCACAGAAAAAATTTCTATAATAAAAATGAAGTGTGATGACTTTATAAGGTGATAAATTATAACCCATATATCATTGTTCATTTAGATGTTTTGGGGAGTCTGAAAATAAAATCCAGTGTGATTTTTTCCCATTTCCATTATAGTATGAGTAACAGTTTTAATATCCCCTTATAATTTCATCTCTTAGCCTTAACATTCTCACGTACCATACACCAAGATACAAACTCTGAAATATATCTCTTCATTCCATCCCACAATAAATACTCTTTCAAATCTCTATATATGATCATACTTCTAGGATGAAAATAGAATGAATAATTATGATCATCCTATAATAGATCCTTCTTCAAATATGGTATGGATAAAACACATACATGTATCTTGAACCTTATTATTCCATCACAGTAAAGTTTAAACTTAGGAACATTTCTCACTTTCTTATAAATCATTACATCTTCCATCAATGCCTCTTTAATTTCATTTATATTGATGGTTCAATAATAATTTGAGAAAGGAAATATTCCACCCCTTCCTTAGATGTTTCCAAATCTATACCTTATAAATCAATAAATATTGGATCTTTTTTAATTCTCATCATAGAAAAGATAGCATGATACATTCATCTAAAAGCATCAAACAGCTTTTTTAACTTCCCATGGTGGTAATGTATTGAGCGTTCATAGACTTTAATGAGCTTAAAACATATTATATGGTGCATGTTCAACTCCTTCTGTGTGAATACATAATTTAAACATTTATAATCATTATATATATAAAATTTTTTACCATTGATATAATGTTTACATATATTTAATGAAACTTTTACTAGAACTAACTCCAAATCACATGTTAGGTAATTTCATTCATGAACCTTCACTTTTTATGAGGCATAAGATATCATCATATTATTCTATATAATAAAAAATTCTCATCCTTTCTTTGCTTCATCACTATAGATTACATACCCTTATCCACTATATGGTTATGTATTAATAGGTGCTCTAACTAATATTTTTTCAATTCCTTTAAATTTACTCACATTTATCTATATAGAAGAACATATATACCTTTTGAGTTAACATGATGAGTGGATTGGATATCCACAAGAAAGTATCCATAAAGAGTTGATAATATCCAGCCAAACTAAGAAAATATCAGATCTCTCTCACCAAGGTTGGTGTGGGCCAATGTTCAATAGAATTCAAATTTGATGGTTCCACTAATAATCCATTTATTGAGATTATATGACCCCAAAATGAAAACTTTTATACCCAAAATTGACACTTGGTAAATTTTTAATATATCTTATACGTTACTAGGGTCTTCTATACAATTCTCATTAGGTTTTCATGATATTAATTTTTATTTGAATATAAATGAATATCATCTATAAATACTACCACAAACTGATCAAGGTAATCTCTAAAGACTCTATTTATTAAATCTATGAGGATAAAAGGGGATTTAGTAACACAAAATGGAATCACTATATATTCATAGTGTCAAGACCTTGTAAAAAAAGTTCTGAGGTAAATCCACCCTATTCACCCTTAATTGATGATATCTAAAATGATGTTTAATCCTAGAAAAGTATTGAGCTCTCCATGGTTGGTCAAATAAGTCATCAATACAGGGTAGAGTTTACTTTTTCATGATTTGGATATTTTTTATCTCTTTATAATCAGTGAAAAGTTGAATCAATCCATCTTTCTTCTTAAAAAAAGAACACATTCGCCCCATGGTGACACAGATGTCTAAATAAATCCCTTTTCATGAATCTATTGAAGTTACATCTTCGATTATTTCAACTCAATTAGGGTCATTCTATTATGAATATTTGAAATATGTGTAGCTTCATGTATGAGTCATATTGAGAAATAAACCTCATGATTCCATGTAATACTAGGAAAATATTCTATAAATACATCAAAAAACTCCAACACAAAAGGAATATCATCAGTTTTGAGTTTTTCCCCAATCATCTGAGATAAACACCACTTTTTAATAGGAATCTAGACCCATACAGTGGATGAGATCTCTATTCGAAGTTACTATTTATCATCACATTGATAGATGATCATAGATTGGTTTGGAATATCAAATTTAACATCCCATCCCTAAAAATTCATGTGGGATTTATATAGAAATATCCAATCCATGCCTATGATAATATCAAATTCAACTAGAAGGAGAATAATAGGATTTTTAGGAAACACATTCCAACAAACTCCAACTGGAGAATAATCATAGATATGATATGTGATCCATAATTACATTTTATCTTTTCACTACTAGTTAAACATATAATAATTTTGGATTAGAAATAACATTCCAATATAATTTCCAGGATATAAGGGGATTTATATAAATAATCTCAAATTATATACATAAACATTTGTGCATACATGTTACGACCCCATCTTTATTGTTATGTATTAAATCCCTTTTTAAAATCAAGATGGTTTACATAACCATCAAGAATCATTAATTAGATTGATTAACACAAAAAAAATACTTTATAGGATGTATAAATCATGAATCCTTCTTTCCAATATATGAAACATTGGGTTTAAATTAGTTCATTCAATGTAATCACCTATTAAAATCCTTTATTATGGTTTATCCAGAGTTTTTGAATTTAAAAAACATATCTCTAGAGGTATCGCTAAATTTTTCTCGTACTTGTTCCAAAGGGTAAGTAAATTTTCCCCATATTACATATTGTAAAGACCATAACTTCTCATATTTAGATATTATATCTTAATAGATAAATATTTATTACATTTTACATAAACACGTCAAATTAATATAATGATTTAGTGTATTTGAAAACATGGATACATAAAAAAATATTTTATAAGTGAACTTCATCATATCCCATTATGTTTTTCATAAATAGATCCCTACATAGACATTGTCTAATTAAAACATTTCTTCATAACCATGGGAAGTAATTATAAGAAAGTATGATATCATATGATCAGTAAGGGAAAACTAGGGATATAGAAACAAAACATGAGCATAAGGGTATTAGAACATGTGAATAACATTTCAAACCCATACCCTACATATCATAGATCTTATACTTGATTCGTGAAAAAAATCATGGTTTCTTGTAAGATACCAATCATAAAAGAATCATAGAACACGAACCATGAGGACAAAACATTGGAATAAAATAATCATTTTCAGAATACACATAACCTTATAATATTTTGAAAATGAATAAATCATAATAGGTTCACTCAATATGTTAAGGACATGAAATTAGGCCCTCACTTAAAATTATGGACATGAATGAAAGACTATTAACAATGTTATGGACATGAAAGAAGATCCATGCATAACCTTATGGACATGAAAGTAGGTCCACATATAACCTTATGGATATAAAATCAAATACCATACCTAATCTTATGGACATGAAAAATAGGCCCATGTATAAAGTTGTAAACATGAAATCAAGTTCATGCATAACATATTTACTCATGAGTTATCCATATTTACCCGATTCATAAGGGGTGATATAGGAATCACCCATCACATAATCCATACATTTTTTAGCAACAATATCATAATAAAAATTTTATATCATAACCTGTGAAAAGAAAATGGGTTTTCTAAATATTTCATTATAGTATAACCCATTGAAAACTATTTGGTTCAAAAAATATTTCATCATTTTATCATAACATAACCCATTCAAAAGGATCATGTTTTATAAAAATATTGTCCTCATAAAAATAAATCATACACGGAAATAATAATAATGGTATCATTATATCATATACTTAGTAAATATTAACTAACATCAATGTATGTCATCTTATATGAGAAACAATTTTCAAAGATCACTTGGAACATTTCTAGAGAAAAATATTCATTTCTCATCAAAATCACTTCCTTAAAATTTAAAAATGTCCCACATTTTATAAATTTTATTAAATATCCTTGATAACTACTAAATTAATATTTAAATCATTTAATGATCATGATGGTGAAAACATTCATTCATGATTATAGGTTGAAAATAATATTCCTTTCAAATTTTCAGTAAAATCCAAAAGGTCCTTGTTTATAAAATGAAAATAATATTCATTTTAAACAATTTTTTAAAAAGTAAAACGTGGTTAAAAATGTTTCTAAAAAATCATTGTAGCATAGAATTAACTTACTTCAAAATGTTTTTTATTTTTTTATTTTTTGAGAATGAAGAGGGCAAGGCTCTATATTAAAGTAATGTAAAAATTACACAAGTATGAAAAGGGGAATTTTACATTTGTCCCGTCGAAATACGGGGACCATATCACAAGGAAACCTACTAGATCTATTGCACAACATTTCAGAAACACCTTTATTGGGAATTCCATTAGAAAGTTGATTGGATTCATGATATATATGCATCATAATGAAGTTTATTAAAGTTACCTTGTCAAGATAGTTTTCAAACATTTCTGTCAGCTTCCATAAAAGGTGGATACTTAAAATTCTTATAGCTTGAACAATGAGAGTGGATTCACATTGAAACTAGATGTTACTCTAATTTCTCTGGCACATAGTATCAACAACATCGATAAATCCCATCATTTCTACTTCAAAGGCAATGAAATGACCATAAGAACCATGAATGTATTAAATAACATCACTGATGTGGTCCTGAAAGACCACCCCATAACCCGATGGTCCTAGATTTCCACTTGAGAAGCCATCAATATTGCATTTTAACCATCCTAAAAAAGGTTAAAACCAAAAAACCACTACTGTTCCAAGAGGTTTAGGGAAATTACCTAACACTTTAATCCACCTGAGGATGCTTAGATCTTCAACTGATTTCCTTCAAAATCTAGGGTGTGTCACACTAGCCGGTTGAACATCAAGGATAATGTTGTTAATAGAAGTCTGGCGTCATGCAACACCTTCTTCCAGATGGTCTAAATATTGTGTAACAATTCACTGTAGGTTACTCTGAAAAGCATTTCAAGCTATGTAGAGATCAGGAGGTCAAGGGTGGTACATAAGAAGAGCTGCAAGGAGACAGAATTAATGATTACAAGCTCAAAAATCTCAAATACAATAGTCCTTAGGGAGGAAGTAGTTTGGAATCATAGGAATAAATTATCAACATCCTCACGATGTTGATGAAAATGTACACATCTACAGCACAGGGAAATTATAATATGTTATATATTACTATAAATAGGAGTCTTGTTAATGGAGTGTCTCTAGAGGAGAATAAACATTGATGTAATAATAAAATTTTTATTGAAATCAAGAATTTTTTATCTCTCGCCTTGAATCAGATTCTTGTAGAAACTCTTTGAATTAAGAATACCATTAGGGTAAGGTTACCATATCTGTATATCATCAGGCATAATGAAACCATGGTTAGAGATAATTGATGAAATTTTTTCAGGAAGAGCTTCTAGGTTCTTTAATTGATCTTTGATACAAAATCTAAGATCAATAAAGTGATCAAAATAGTTCTACAGATCAATTAGATGTTTCCTAGGCCAGTTATCCTGCCTGAATCTGAGAAAGGATTTGATGTTCACCAACCAGTGAGAATGTCTTTATATTTTCTTAAATACTACATTGATATCATTCCTGGTATTATATTAAATGTATCCCCACATTCCTGCAATTAATGATGATAGAAATATAGACTTAAGAAAAACCATGGAATCTAAATTCTTATTGACTAATTTCCAAACAAATTTATCTTGAAGGCACTGAGTAATGACCTCCAAGTTTTTTATACTGATTCCACCAAGAACATGAGTTTTTCAACACTACATCCATGGGTTGTTATGGATTTCTATTCCAACAGGCTACCACTCAGATAAATTATCATCGTCATAGAATTAGTTGTTTTAATCATAGAAGAAGGTGCAGAATAAACCCTGAACACGTAGACTATTTTTGAAGCAACCACATGTTTAATAAGGAAACTTCAACCTACCATTGAGAGTGGATTTTATTTCAAAGATGCAAGTGTTATTATATTCTATCTCAAAATATTGGAAAACAGAAGGCCCAAAATTATCCCCAAAACATGGGAACTCTATGTTAGATGAAAATAAAATAGCCTTCCCTTATCCCTAGATCATTCATGATAGTAGTTTTTTTGGGATTTGAAATGTTCTTACCAAAATAGATAAATGTTTTACCCCAACTAATTTCTTAAACTAACACACATTCATAATCTCGGAGATCATTTTTTATGTTTATAATGTTTCTTAAATCCCATGGTGTAGAAATAATAATATCATTAGAAAAAAAATATATGAAGGAGTATATATACCTCTAGCTGCCCTGATAGTTGACATTTCTCCCTTCTCCACCCTGTGAATAAAAAACCTACTAAGTTAGTCCTATGCAATGGAAAATATGATTACCTATAGAGGATCCCCTTTCTTCACCACCTAGTGCTTTTAAAATAACCTTTAGGTGATCCATTAATAATAATGGAGATGTTAGAATATTCAAGAAGGAACTTAATCTAGTGAATAAATTTCATGCTGAAGCCAACATTATGGAGAACATTGCCAATGAATCCTCAGTCTATTGTGTCAAAGGATATCTTTATGTCCATCTTTTGAGAAAATTTTCCTCCTTTGTGGATTTTTTAATAAGGCTTACACATTTTGTGGCATTGATCAAGTAGTCCTAGATATGCCTTTTTTTCAAAAAAAAACAAAAATGATTCCATGAGATAATTTTGTCTGAGATTTATGTAAGCATATTGGAAAGAATCATTATGATGACTTTATAAATTGTATTGACAGTCTCCATGGGTCTAAATTTTATTATGTCACTATAATTATCCACTTTTGGAATATGGGAAATAAATTGAGCATAGATAACTGGATTGAGAGTTCCACCTATAAAAAAGTGCTTCACAAGCCTGCCACAACTTCTTGAATAACAAACCAATAGCATTGGAATAAATGGTTCATGAAACCATTTGGACCTGGTGAGCTATCTTTGTTTAGTCCAAGGACTGTCTCTTATTTCAGAATCTAGAGGAATGGAGGTGAGGAAAAAATTATCACCTTTAGTGGACAGTTTAGCAATGATGCTCTCCATAAGATCCGCATTCCTTGGTGATCCATTAAATATCTCCATGTAGAAATAAACCATATGGTTTGAGATCTCTTTCCTACTGTCTAGGATTCATTCCCCATCCTTAAGTAATGATAAGGGCCTATTGGATTTCCTTACTCTTTGAAGGGAATGGAAGAAAATGTTGTTTATATCCCCCTTTATAATAAATGTTACTTTGAATATGTTCATGTTGATGTTGTCCCTGAGCTATATAAGATCCTACAATTTAGAGGAAATCACAACTTATTGGATAATATCATTAGAGAAGTTTCTCATAGTGATTGTAGTCTAGAAATAATGAATAGAACACTCTAGGGCCTCAATGTCTCCATCATGTGATCTAAATTTAGCCTTTATCCATTCCCTCAATTTGGCCAGGAAGAGATTTAGTTTAAAAGTACCGATTAGAGGGTTACCATTATTAGCACCCAATATCCAAGTGTCTTGGAAAATTTTAGAGCAATGGGGAAGAGCATCCCATGAATTATTAAACCTAAAAGGAAGAGGTTTTCTCTCTATATTTTCAAATAGACTCTCCAAAATGGGGCGATGATCAGAGTTTTGTTTGGATAATGTTTTTCATGAATGTTTTCTCCAACTCCCAAGATAGGATACATTCACAAAGGCCCTATCAATTCTATTTTCCATCATACCAGTCAGGTGACTTATGTACATGTAAATTTGGCACCAACGAGGTTAATTTTAGTAAAATTTTTCACCTCAACACAGGCTCTAAAATCTCGGATGGAAGTAATATTGTGAACATGACCTATTTTCTCATCTGCATGGAGGATGGATTTGAAGTCCCCAATCCTCACCCTAGGCACATTGATAATTCTAGTTAGGCCCTTCATATGAATTCAAGTTATCCTCCAATCAATGTAGTTGTTAGAATTATAAATAATAGAGAAAAATAATTTCCATCTATTCATGAAAAAACTACATGAAATGATATGACCTTCTATAAGAAGAATAGTAGGATTCTACACGGATCTATAGACTAAGAGGCATATTCTATCAGAGAAGAGGTAGGCTAAGATACTCCCAGGACTGAGAATCCCCTAACAATTCCAAAAATTCCTTGATTTGAAGTGTTAAACATTAGCTCAGAGAGACCAATAAATTTGGGTTTGAACCTACCTAAAATGATGCATAATGATTTTTTAGTATAGGGTTGGATATTCCCTATAAATTAGAAAAAAGGATCTTCATTTTTACTTCGACATGGGTTTGATGTCTCCCTTTCCATTCATATCCATTTTCCTCTATGATTTCTTGGTAGGTTTTGTTTTCATATTAAGTGCTGCAATTGATTCCCATATTGTACTGCTAACAATGTAGACCTGGGTGGAAATTGATGCCCCCCTTTCATCCTTCCCTAGATAGGGGTTTCCAAAATGACAGTGGAAGCCATTTTCTAATCCAACAGGTTGCTTCAAAAGGCATCTTGAAATTAGAATATCCTGAGAATCATATGTAAGAGAGCCCAAAAGTATGGAATAATCCAGCTCAAGAGAAATGAGTTCAAGTAAATAAGTTTATATTTTTACTTCAAAAATAGTGGATGTAATATATTCTGATAAATACAGAAAATAAGTAAATATTCTTATAATAGAATATCATATCTATTGTGTGTAGGAGAAAGAACATAGGGTTCGACAAAAAGTTGTTACCTTTCTGCTTCTTCAACCAAATAATCCCAGGATGTTCCTAGATTGTTCATTTTTTTCCAATTATACATCATTTGGATGATCAATTATATCCTTCCTCCTATAAAGAATATAATTTTTCTTCTTGGTCTTTAAAACCTCTGTTGTAGATGTGGTGCTGATGAGTGTCTTGAACAAATTGTGAAGAACTCAACAGTCACTAATAACATGTCCTACCATCATGAAATGATCAAAAAAGATATAAATATTCTCAAAATAAATATAAACTCCAGTTGGTGATCATGTTCAACCAGGTGAACCCGACCTGGAGAAGTAGTTTCCATAATAATTTCACTCAAAACTCTTCCATACAAGCCTTGATCACCACTGAGAGTGTTGGGGTATATTTTCAGGGGTACCTATTCCAAAATCAAGTTCATTAACAATCCTTAAGTTCCAGTAGACCCAATGGATCCCATGAATCCCTGTCCACATCTATTAAAATATGATAATTTGATTAAATGGATTGAAATCAGCATCCCATTCAAAAATCCAAAAGATCCTTGGCTTAAGATTGAGGTTTCCAAAGCGCTAAGCAGCATCAATGTGTTCCTTTCACTCCAAAATAACATGGAATTAAGCTTTTCTAATTGGAATGATCCTCAATCATGAGAATATCTAGTAATCAGATATTTTAAATTTATGTCATTATAAGATTAAGGCTTTTCACCCCTTTCGTACAATATGTGGCCAATAATAAAAAATTTAGACAATTCTATTCGTTGAAGAATCACATCTAGATCTGGGACCACAATTATAGATCAATCACCCAAGATCTTATTCATAGGTGATCCATTGGAATCATGTGAAGAACCCACAAGAACCTCTGCAAATGAAATTGCTTTTTGAGGCATAACAAAAGAGCCAAATCCATCCCAACCTTACCGAGGAAGTTCTCTAGAACCCTATAACCCTTGGTGGCCAGAATCTTTAAAGGGGGTATAAAAATGTTATTTTTGTCAAAGTTGAAGTCAAGTGGATCCACCATAGTTAGGGACATTCTCTAGGAACTTTAAATCCTTAAAATGTTTTTAGAAAACATGAGTATCGAAGAAAAAGTATTTTCAACCAAAGATATAAATAAATATGATTTCCAGTAAAAATATTATTTTTATCACTTGAGTACGTATATAGTATTAAAAGAAAGGAAAATATATAATTTCAAAAAATAAACATAGTATAATAAATTGCATGTTTTTATTGAGATATAGATCATAATATTTCATAATTGGAACTTAATAATAAACAACCATGGTAAACAATGATGTTGTAACATAATACCCACACCACTTTGGTAACTTTTCAATCATAATTACCATGAAAGGAAGAAACATGTATGGATATGTGTATCCAATAATTTCATGGGAATGGTTATAAATAAAATTTAAGGGTAGTATATACAACACAAAAAATAAAAATTTGTTTAAAATTAATGTGTCACATAAGAATAAAAGTGAGATGAAAACCGTATACCTCAAGTCTTGCCTTTCTTTGTACATGTTTGAAACTCATATTTGTTGGATAACAACTTTTGGTTAGTGCCAAAATCACTCATTAGAGAGTTTAATAATAAAAATATTGCCTCTATTATGTGGGGAGGAAATTAATAAATCGATTTGGGTATTTATTTTCCAAAACAAATGTCTTTATAAGTGTGAAGAGGAGTGGATGGGTGGTGCCCTTTTATATGTAGGGGAGAGGATACAATTGGATTTTCAAAATGAAAATTATGTAACCACATTTTAAACATGCCGCAAGTCTCAAAAATGGATTATTCTAGAATATTTTATGCGATAAGGTCGTAATATGGTCATAAAATGCTATTTGGACATGTTTATAAGTCATTTTTTCCCATATCATTTTAATTTAACGCATAGTAAACTTGTTTTAACCTTAACTGCGGTTATTAGTATTTATTATTTTTACTATAAATTTCAACAAAAAAAATAATTTTAACCTGTTATATAATATTAATTATTATTATTACAAATATTAATTCCATTTTTACAAATTCCATTTATAGAATTGGAAAATTTAAATTTAAAACTAAACCTGCAGACGTAATGAAAAAGTGATTTTATAATGAAAAAAGTATCATGACTATAAAATGTTTTAATATCACAATGAAACATAGATTTTATTTCAATAATATAAATTTGTTTAATAATACCATTATTTAAATAAATTTTCTTTTAAAACATTTTTAAAAAATGTAGTACATTTTAAATTCTTAAATAAAAAGGTGATTTTTAATAAAAAATCAGAATTCTTCACCATTCACCCAAACATTTATCTTTTTTTAAAATTATCGAATATTAAACCTAATATAATTATCATATTATGATTCCAAAAATGAATTTAATTTTGTAAAATAATTTTTTTAAAAGTTATAAAAAATAACATTATTTTTTTTTTACAAAATTCAATAAAAATGATTTTTACGGAAAAATTATTTTCAAAGTATATAAACTCTTTACTAAAGATAATGATTTATTTATAAATTTATTTTATTTATCTAAAACATTTATAATTAATTTTAAATATATGTCTATTCCCATTCATAACACCAAATCTAACAAATTTATTATAATGATAGTGTTTAAATAATAACATTAATTGTATATCATTGTTTGTTAAAACTCTGTCTTCCGTGTAAAGCAAGCTATCAACAAAATTAAATTTATTTGAAAAAAAACATTTCATAAAAACTAGAGGTGATAAACTAATAGATATACATATCACTAAGAAAGAAAAATATATCTTATGTGTATTCTTTATCACCAATACTTCCAACCCAATATGCATTTTTATAACCAAATAGATATAACTCTTTTTTACTATCATATTTATTTCCATAACCAGTTTTGTTATATATCAAAGAATCTTATTTCCATAAATAAGATGTAAATTTTTTGTTGAAATTTGATATCTTTCACAAAGGGTGATAGCATAGACACTATCCATCTAAGAATTTTTCAAGTATAAAATACTTCAAATCAAAATTTTAAATTATCTTTGATAAACTTCATTTTCTTTCTCATATTTTGACAACTTGGTTTTTACTGAGATAGGTGTAGAAAAATATCATAAATCCTCCAAGGAATTGTTTTTAAGAAGTTCCTCAACATATTTTTCTTGATAAAGAAAGATATAATATATCTCTTAAAAAATTGGTAATACAAGATGATACCTCATCTCACCAAGAATGAAAATTCCAAAAAAACATTTTTGTCTCCATCGAAAACTTTTCCCAAAATTATTTATAATTTTAAAAAAAAATAAGTGATATATATAATAATAATAATAAGAGATACCTCATTTATATCTTTGATGTAGATGTTGTTTTCCACTCATTCGTTTCGGAATTTTATCTTCTTCATGCTGGTGACCATCATTGAATACTAATATCTTAGGGCATGTTATATCTCATATAATGACATCTTAAACCTAAAAACATTATTCTTATATTCTCCTATCAAAAGACTAAAATATTTATCAACATAAACTTCCTCTTCCTATTTACCATTGAGTGGAGGAAAACTAAATTCCATTTGAAAAATATTTTATTTTTTGGGTATAAATAGAAAAAAATATTAATAAGGTTTAAATACAAATAATAAATGAAAATTTATCATTAAAATACACTCCCTTAACCTAAGAATATCACTTAAAAGAAATATTTCCTTATTTTTAATCACTTCACCTTTTATATTTAGATTTTCTTAGAATAACCTTTTTAATAAACTAATTTTCTTGTCTTCTGGTATAGTTACCCACTCCAAGGTATCATTCATCTTTATTTGGTCTGATTATTAATTCATGGAATTAACCCATTCTTTTTTATCCAAAGATCCTACAAAATATCTCAGTTTGACCTGTGAATATACTGAGGTTTGTGATGTTTTCCTCTGGGTTATCCATATTTTAACTTTGTTTCCTTAATCTCCAATGATATTCCAGGCCTACATGTGTCTTTTAAAACTAGGATTGGATGAGTGGGGTAACTATGCATCACCTGAGATATCTAAATCTTCATATTCAACCATAATTCCATCATAATTTCTACAATTTTGTGAAACATCATCAAATTATTTGACCACAAAATATTCATCTTCATCAAATTATGAACTAGTTAGTTCAAATGAGTGTTATTTAATTTCATATTACATCACTTTAACATCAATATGATCAATTATTTTCCTTATCTCCTTGTCACTGAATTGGTATCCTCTGTAGTTTAGAGAATAACCCACAAATATTCCATTAACACGTCTTCTATAAAATATCCCAATATTTTCAGCTTTAAATTTGATAATATAGGTGATTTTAAATAACCATAAGGTTCTACAAATAATAAATTATTTATTGTGACAACTAGTTTTTTCCATATAATAAAGGAATTTCAATTTTCACTACTCCTCCAATATCATATCTCTAAAAATACTGACAGGTTTCTTGCTCTATTAACATTGTTCGAGAAATATCTACTAAATGTATATTATTCCTTTATGTTGAAACATTTTCTTATAGTGTATAAGGGTCACTGAGTTAATAAATAATACCATACATGTCAAAATAATATTCAAATATCCCATTTCTGTGTTCAGCATTATTATATGTCTAAACCATTATCAATGAAAAAGAACACTCTTTCTTAGCACTCCCTTTGAAAATTTGAACATATTTATAGAGTGTGATTTATCTTTCATAAACACAATGAAAGTAATGTTAATAAATTAATAAATAAAGTAAATTAAATACTTATCTATGTTTTTTGATTACTTTATCATGGGGATATAGATGTTAGAATGGATAATATCTAATGGATGGGATATACTAATTTTAACTTTCTTATGTGAAGAATTTATAATCTTCCCCCTCTAAAATGATAAATAAATACAACAACATTTTTTATTAATTTTAGGAATATATAAAACACTTTATCTATTAGTAATTTTGATTATATTACTCTTGAGAATATGAATAATCCATCCATTAAATAGTTTTTCTTCATCTTTCAGACCCAAATAATATAAATTTTAAGCATATCCCACTTGAAATGGATTCCCCTTTGTTTGTTTACATCTTGTAACAAATCTTACATCTTCGAATTTTTCCAAAAATCTATATTTTTTAATACAAACTTATTCCCATCATCACATATCTATGAAACACTTAACAAATTATGTTTCATCCCATCAACATATAATTTTTTCTTGGAATTTATCTTTTCTTTAAAATCACATATACTCCAACACCTTTTATTTTGAATGAATCGTTATTCCCAAAGGTCATTGAAGCATATTTTCAATATTAAAAATTATTTAATATCCTTAATTGTTCTATTATATGTGAATAATATCCAATATCAAAAATCCATGGTAAATTCAATTTTGAAGTTTTAACTATCGACTATACAACAAGACAATTTTCTTTACCTATTTCCTTCTACTCCTAAGGAATATGAGTATTGATGTTTTTAATCAGTTGGTATGTAATCATGGTGAGGAAATAATTAAAAAGGTGGCCTATCTCATCATATCTTTCAAAAACATCTTCCCAAAGTTGAAATCTATTCTCAATCTTCAATCAATATTTTTTAGGTTCTTTTAGGATTAGTTTTTAAGTGAACTAAATCCCCATCAATTTCTACCTACCAAACCTCCTAGATTCATATATATATTGGGGATATAACCAAAACATTATTTTTATATTCTCAAATACCTCTAGATTAAAATAATATCCATAAAAATTATATGTTTCTCTATAATCAATTTATTTTCCAAAATATAACACATGAATTTCGTCCTTCTTTTGACCTAAAATCTTGGGCAATTTTTTAAACCAAAATTATTCTAATCTCCTGGTATATTTTTCTTAAATTTAATTTTATTATAAAACTCTTCATATTGACCATTTTTAGTAGTTTTTTTGTTTAAGTTGATGTTCCCAATTTTTTTTGATTTATGTGATTTACATAATTTAGCCACAAACTTTGTATCAGTAACCTTATCCTTCTCCCTAGACTTCATTCTGAAATTTTCAATGTCTTTTTCTTTTGTTGAGAGTGATTTTGGCTAGTGTTAATAATCCTTTTCCTTATTTAAACTTTCTATAACTTTTTGAGTAGTTTTCTGATACTTTTATCCGAATTTATAGAGTTCCTTTTTAGCATTCACCAATTTCGATTGAATAAAGTCAGGTAACATCTCTATTTCGTTAAAATTATATTCTATATTGATATTTAAAATCTTATCAATGCCAAGAATATTTCTTAGATTATAAATCTCCATTTTCAACATATAATGTTCCTCATCTTGTTTGTATTCTTTTTTATTGAGAAGTCAATAATCTTTTTTTTCTTCCTAGATTCCATTTCAAGAAATGAAATTTTAACATAAATTCCATCACTTATCACTTCAATATAATCTCAAAAGGATTTTTTTTATTATTCATTTAAATAATAACTAATTTTATCACTAGTTAAATTTTCATCATTCAACTTAGAAATGAGTATATTCATGTCAACATTATCATTGTAAGTCTTAACTTCCTCATCTCCTTCACTGTCACCACTTCCTTCATTATTAGACAATAATTTTTGACTTTTATATATAGATTACTTCTTATAATTACCTTTATAAATATAATTTTACATGACCATATTGTCACATCCTAGATTAAAAGGTATTATATTTTTCATGTTTAAGTATGTTGGTTTGGTTTTGAAGGAGTATCGGGGTTTTTTGGGAGTTTCTACAGAAACTGGGATGAGAACTGCATGTAGGGAACATTTACTTCATAAATGTATAATTTACGTTTTTAATGGGTCTTAGGGAACAAGATGTGAAAATAGTTTGCATCATAAATCAAATTATTCAATAAAACCCATTTTTTACTTCATAAATATGTCTCCCTAAATAAATTAACTGAAGGTTATGTATTTTTCAGCATATGTGAGTTTTGGGGTGTTTATATTGTAAATATATTAATTTTGATGTAAACCTCTAAAGACCAATAGTTTTTTTATAATGTAATCCTAAATACTAATTCATTCATTTTTATTCATTCTTACCTTGAACCCTAGATTCTTCTATGTGTTTTTGGGTGTCTCCTCCTCCTTCAAATTTCATCATTTAGTGCTCGATATAAGCCTTATTTGTGTCACTTCCCTCTATGTAAGCGTCCTTTCTTATTCTTAATTTTTATTGTTATTTACATGGTTATGGGATAATTTTATGGATCTATGATCATGTGCTGATGTTTTTCGATACATTTTAGATCTTTTGTGTGATTATCTTCCCAGGTCTACCTCATGTGTTTTTTTGTGCGGCGTTTGAGTTCCTAGAGGTATGTTGTGATCTATCCTCTTTTCCAACAATTTAATTTATAGAATAAATTTGATATGTGATAATTTATTATAGGGACTTATTTTGTTATTTTACAGTCTTCATGGTGTGTGGATCCCTTTTTGGGTAGTGTGTGACCCAATTTTGAGGTAGGTGGTTTCATCTCTAGCCCACATTGGACGAACTATAATTTTTATTTATTTTGTAAATTGTTTTTATAAATGAAATGGAATGATTTATTTGGATACATAAATATATTTATGATAATATATGTTTTCCCTTGTTTTAGTAAAATAAAATGTGTTTTCAAAGTATATTTCTTATAGAATAAAGGGTTTTTTACAATTTTTTATGAAGCATGAAACCCTTTGAAATTGATTTGATAAATAAAACACATGGATGCATTTGGTATGTAGGTGGAAGATGTAGTTTAGTGCCTCATCCATTTTATTGTTACGGGGTTCACTCAGGGGGTGTTCCTATACTCCCTAGTAATATTGTTATAGGTAATTAATATTAACATTATTGTGGGGTCACTCATAGGGTGTTCCTCTTCCCCTTAGTCATGTGTTATAAGGAATTGTGTGTTTACTTGTCATTGATTGTGGTATTAGTATATTGATAGCTTAACCTATTGTGATATTCAGCCTATTTTCTACAATGATTTGTCTTTTTATAATTATTCCTTTTGTATAGCTTCTTTAAGAAATGTGTATCTTTTCATTGAAATTGTTTTACCCGCACTTGTTTTAAAACTGCCAAAAAGGGAAAATATTTACCAGTATTTTGATATCAAAGAGGCCTACTGACTATTATTCCATTTTTTCTGGGAAAATAAAATATTAGGATTATTTATACAAATACTTTATATGGAACACTTCGAGGGGATCTTACTGAGCCCATTTATCTTACACCATAAACACTCATTTGGTGGTGTATAGAACTGATATTGTCTTTTGATGCAGGAAAAGGAAAGGTGTTGTAGTGGGGATGAAATGTTTATGTCAACTAATTATGGGTAACTAGTGGTGATATGGTGTGATATTTCTCATAAATCACATGGAGTAGTGCTTGTTGGTTTTAAATTATCCTTTTTCAATTTTTTGGACATGTAACTTTGATTTTATATAGATTTTTATATTTTATACTAGTATTTATATTTGGTTAGAGAATATATTTCATTTAGTTTTATTATGTTATTAATTTCTGTTATATGTATATATTCCATGTAGTTAATTTTAGGTTTGGATAAATTAGTCCCTCTAGTTGTTGTTTAATTCCCGGGTGCAAATATCTAACCCATGGGGACTGCGAACACCCTTCTGGTATGTGGTGGATCAATTCAAGAGATTGTTGGGAGGGTAACTCAGGTTGGTTCACTAAAATAATGGTATCGAGTCATGGTTATACTCAGTCTTTGGATGTTGGTAGATAGGAGATATGATTTTTGGGTCTTGGGAGGTAGGTTTTGACTATTTTGTAGTCATCTCTTGCCCTAAAAAGCTTCAAGTTACCATGGAATGTTTTGATTTGGGCCTCTTGTGTGGATTTTGTATCTTGATCTCTGTTTCTCCTTATGGGATATCTTTTTGAAATAGATATTATAACATTTTATGATTATTTTTTTCTTTTTGTAGTATAAAATTTTCCCTCCAAGACAACTTCCACAGGTTCTATAGGAGGGTATAACAAGTGCTCCTAAAGTGAATATACCCTTGGATTAGAATCTTATAGAGTCCATTGTGTGATATGTTCATTTTATATATCAGAATGTACCACTATTTCATGACCATGTTGTTGAGACATAGTCGAGAGTTGAAGGATATAGGGATCAATCTAAAGAGTTCCCACATGAGAATCCTCCATCATTTCATGGTTTGAATGAACCTCAAGTGGTGGAAGACTGGTTGGATAATATAGATCAAATCTTCAAATTCCTAGAAACATCATATTTTATCTAGGTGAAGTACATGATTTTTAGGCACGAGGATCCCATAAAAAATGGTAGGATTCCATGGCACATCCAGATAGGCATGTGGGATTGAATTTAAAGGATTTCAAGACCCTATTATTTCAACAGTTATTCATAGAGTCTATAATTTTTTGAAATTCTCAAAAGTTCCTAGCATTTTATCAGGGAGAGCATTTGGTATTATAGTGAAGCAATAAATTTATGGAGCTGGTTCATTTTTCTCAATAGGTGGTGAGGAATGATTAACTGAAAGCTCAGTAGTACCTATAGGGTTTGTGACTAGATATCCAATAACAAATGTATATGCTAAATCTCACTGCCTATATTGACAGTGTAGATAGGGATATGACAAAAGAAATGATCATGAATGTAAATATTGGTTATTCTACACCTTACATTCCACCTAGTTGTAGATTCAGGGAAATTAAAGGAAAGAAGAGGAAGCACCATGATCATCATAGGGTTAATGGACGTGGTTCTCAATAGTGAGTCTCCTATGAACCATATGTATCTTCTAGTAGTGTTTTCTTGACTTACAACTAGTGTAGAATAATAGGGAACACCCAACATTCTTTTCCCACACCCATGAATATTTTCAATGTTTTCGGATGCTACAACCATTTATATAGGTTCTTACAATCCATTTATACACCAAGTTATGGTCATGGATCTTCGAATTCAAAATCCACTATGGTGTAGTTAGATGCATTAAATTCCATATGGTTCCATCCATGTGCCTTAGGGCTCAATCACTTTCACTCAGTGGATGAGATTTTTATGAATTTTGTCATGGGTCCAGTGAATGTTAGTGGTACTATCTTTATTTTATCTTCAATAGAAATGGATATATTTGATACAGGTTCCACCCATTCATTTATATCTTCTGGTTTTATTTAAGTACTAACAATTCCAATTGAGATCATATAAATTATTATGTAGCTGGTGACACCTCCTAGAATGATGAAAGATAATGGGTTTTTGTTTTTGTCTTGTTCTCTATCGATATATGATGTTGATTTAGTCAATGATTTTTTAGTTATTTATCTAAATCTTCTCAATTTCATTATTAGGATAGATTGGATGATAGATACTCATGATAAAATAGATTTTTATCATTGGCATGTTTTTCTCTATGTTTTTAATGGTAACTCTTAGGTAATTTTTATACAGTGGAATCCAAGGTTTTGTTGTGTGGGGCATTCATTCCTAGACCTCATATGTTTATTTTCTATCATTTTAGTTTATTATGAAGACATTTTCGTTTTTTGGTGATCTTTCATAGGGTTTTAGGTACTTCATGGATATCATTCCTGATGACTTTTTTAATATTCCTCTAGAGAGGGAGGTGGAGTTTACGATGGACCTAGTTCTGGGTAAGCTACCCATATTAATACCCTATTATCATATGGAACCATACTAGATGGTGGAACTCAATATCCATTTGAATGATCTGATGGAAATGGGATTTTTTTCATACTTTATATTAAAATCTTTTATATTTTAATCCGAAAATCTTCAGTTTTTCTCAATTCACTTTGGTGGTTCCATCATAATAATATTAAGGTTTATCCAACAATCATTTAAGTGTCTTTATCCTTTTTACATTTAGAAACTCCTTCTCATTTAATGAATACAGTATGACATTTTGAGCACACCCATCATTATCAATACTCTTTCTTTCATTTTTTGTTATATAATCACCTTAATCATGAAGAGTGAAATAATTAGTTGTAGAAACCAAAATATCTAGAACTAATGATAATAGATATAACAACATTTGATCCTTAAAAATGTGAAAATTCTTCCCCTAAAACATTGAAATATCTATAGTATTTACTAAATTATAGTTTTTCATTATTATAACCATGGAATCTGTGATAGAATCTTGAATAATAGAGAAACACCCTCCCTTCTTTCTTCAAACTCTAATGAGTCAATTGATGAAACCATTCTCTTATATTTAATTAAAAATTCACAAGTAGAATCAATGAAATCACTGGGAGAATCAGTGATTAACAATTCTATTGTGTTTTATAATTAAAAAACCTTTTTACTAATTATATTAATTTGAATTATATCTTTAATAACACTTTTAGGAACACATAGACATCGAATTGTAAAATTTATAATGTTCACTACTCAAAAAGTGTAGTTAATACTTAGTATGATCTGGAAACACCCATGATCACACATTACACGATAAAAAATCTTTTGTATTATAGGAATAAGGGGATAACCATCAACCGTTGATATAAAATTGTCTCCCTATTATGTATGTTAATCCCACACAATATTAATGATTTAGAGAGTTTTTAAAATAATAATAACTTCTTCTAATACTTAATACATTAGACATGTTTCCACTATGTTTATTCATTATTCCTAACATGAATTATTGTTAGTCTTCTCTACTTATTCAAATTTTGTTTCTTATATAGCAAGGAGAACTAACTTTTTCTCCTTCCTACCTCCTCTCTCTCGTTGATACGTCCAATTCAGTAATGTATTGGTTCTTCTCATGAATTTTCTAAACACCGTCATTCTTTATTTTTTTACAATTTTGTATTTATTTAATATTAGTTAATATTATTTTCATAACTAATTATATAAATTTCATGAACATAATCCTCTTAAAAAACTCATGTTAATCATTCCTGGTAATTCTCTAGATTTTTATCAGCTTTGAATTTAAAATATATTAATTGGAAATTCCCTCCTTTGATGTTCCATGATTTCTCCCTATTACTCCTCTACCAATATCAATATTCTATTTTCATCTTAAAACTAGCATGACAACCACTACCATTACTATATTGGAATGCACTTTCTATGGTTGTATGAATCCTTGAATATTCAAAAAATGAATAATTTTTATATAATGTAGATTCCAAAAATAGTATAATTAATGAAGAATCACAAGTATTTTATACATACATATTAAATAAATTTATGTGAATTTCCATTTTATCTCATAATAAATATCACCTCGGAACCTAATGTTTTAGTTTGTTTGGATATTATATATATATAAAATTATTTTATAACATATTCAACATCTCCCACAAATATTATTCACAAATGGTTCCATTTTTTACATATCACACTTAATATTCATTATCATACATGGGGAATGGAAACATATGAAAGGTTGTGATCAAATACATAGTATGGGTAAACATGGGTGTCACAAATCAATGATTATAATTGATAATAAGATAAAAATGTGGGTATGGGTGGATAGTAAAAGAACATGAATATATCATAAGAAAATAATACATAATTAAAAATGGAATATAAATTCGGGATCAAAATATAAGGCTTTATTAATAACATAAAACATCAGTCATGAGTCAATAATATGTGACCTTGATATAGTAACAATGCATAACATAAGCATATAGCCCTAATATGAGCATGAGACTAATATCATGGTAAACCATAAAGAAATTAATGTCATAACGGGCTAGGTAATCCACATAGTCATAACATACTATGCTTGGACTAACCACATATTCTCCTCGTTGGTCTTGGGTTTACTACACATGTACCCTTGGGCTTGGGATGACCACCCATATACCCATAGACTTAGGAGGCTCGGGTTGTCCACTTGTGTACCCTTTTGTGATCATGAGGTAAAAATGTTTCCAAATTCAATAGAGGGATATAATATACCGACACATCATATAAACATAAACTATACATATGTGTGATCCATAAGAACTTAAATCCATTTTTAATTTCATCCTTGCTTAATTAACCCCAAAAAATGAAATAGGTTTTATGAAAATATCCATATGAAGTTATCATAAAGAAACAATGTGGATGGTATCATTTGAGAATATTCCCATTGAATCTTAAGAATCATTAAATTATATTTAAATATATGAAAAGAACATTTATAAGATCATTAAAAATAAATTGAAAAATAAGAATAAATTACTTATATATTTTTTAAACATTTTAATTTAAAATACAATATTTTATAAAAAAGGAAACAACATTTTATTTGGAAACCCTTGAACATTAATGAGGTATTTTCATAATGAAAAACAATAAAGATGGTAGAAAAATTCATTTGCATTAAAAAACATTTAAAATTGATATTTCTTTCACAATTTGTAATAATAGTCAAAACTTGTAGAGAAATACCATATGGGAAATAGTAAAAGAAGATTAACATTGTAAAGAAATTTAATTCAAATTAGAAATAACTTAATAAATTATATAAATAGATATAAATATTTCCATAAATCAAAATAAAAAATAAATACATTGAAGATAATGATTTCTGACTGAAAAGAAGAGGTAAGGTCTTTTTGTCATACAAGCATAAATTCAAGTGAATTATAATCCCAAGGATAAGAAAAATGGTAGGAGGAAATGTAAAACTAATGAAGAAATATATGATAATAAAATTTATGTTGTTTTTGGGAGAGAGATCATAGAATTTCCAAATATGTAAACTTAGTCATAATAATTGCGAATTAAAATGATATTGGAAAGAAGACTCTAACCTTTTACTCTAAAATTCCTCGTAAGTTATATAACCTCTTGTTTAAAAAAATAACCATTTAAATGACCTATTTAATAAAATTATAGATATATCACCCTTTTATATTCCTCAATTATAATCAATAATTACACATACATTAGTTATTTAATTTTTATTTTCATCAACATGAGCTTGTGATTTTTATTATTTCACACATGCTTTTTAATATCGATGTTGATCTCCATAATTTGATACCAAGTTAATAATTCCTAAATTATTTAATGTACTAAAATATATGTGAAATAATTATTTAAAAATTTTATATTTTATTCTATGAGATTTTTAGTTATGATTCATGAACATGAAATCAGTGTCAATCTTGTTTTGATAAATTTTTAACAAACAAAAGATGGTATATAAAAATGAATTAAATATTAATATAATGCATGATTTATATTTAATTTTTTTTAATAATGTCATAAATATCATTTTTATTCAATAAATACATTTATATAACCAACCATATAAGACAATTATGAAAAATGAAATATGTGGTTCGTGGAGGCGGTAGTCCACACATGAGATGAGCTACATTTCCATCTTCCAGTGGATGGAAGGGAGATAAATAATGTTTTTATAAATATGATTAAAATTTAGTATAATAATGATAATTATTTCATTATATTAATATGGTTATAAATTTTTTGAATGAGGGTGAGAAATATTGAGAAGAAAATGATAAAAAGTGGATAATACTCATGTTGAGGACTTGAATATTCTCTTGAAATAATTAATAGATATGAAGGACTTGGGAAACATCCCTGTTACCAGGGGATATAAAATTTGTAATAGTGATATTAAATTGTTAATATTTTCAGGTTTGAAAGAGTAATTATATTGGTAAGTGTGGCTTGAATTGGGTGTAAGTGATCTCCATTTATAGGTGAAAAGGGGAATTTTCCATGGAAGTGAAAGGTAAGTGAGGGGTAAAGATAGAGTGAAAAGATAATTAGGATATTTATGTGAGGAAACGATGTTGAGACATGTGGATATGAATTTACAACCAAAAACAAAGTTCTTCTATAAGTGTATTGTCCCAGCCTAATATCAACTTAATCAGGGCCCCGAGTCGGTGGGGCACATGGCCTCAAACGTGCATCCCCATACACTAGAGGATGTAGAATGGTAGTGAGGGTCTAAGGTGGTATAGTGGGGAGACTATACCCTCATATTATAGTGTCATAGAATACTTAAGAAATAAACAAAAAACAGTGGAATCATAATATAAAGAGTCATTATAACTGCAAGACTAGTAACTGGTCATAGCAGAAGCACAAAGAAATAGATATAATAAGAAATTGTGGAAGCATAAATAACCGAAGAGTGTAATAATAATAAAAATGATAGAGTTGTTGTCATATAAATTATTTTATGGCATGATGATATACCAAAAAAGAATAGGGTACATGCATATACAACATTTTATATAATAATTCAAAAAGGAAAAAAAAGATTGTTCCACTTGCATCTCGAGCATATGACCAGTCCTATACTCTTATTCTCCATGATATATGATAAACATATCAGGTATCTATAATTGGATGCTTTCCCTTATCAATGCCTATAGACAAGTAATATACTCAGGTACCAAAGGTGGCCCGAGTAGGTTGTGAGATAAAATCCCAGTAGGCCACCACCAATGGTGTCTGAAAATAATCCAATAACTGTAATAGTATATATAGTGTAGTAATATACTATATCCACCTATATGGAATAATTTCAAGAAGATTTTGGTAACCATATTCTTAGATATTAGGTGCATACTGAACCCAAGGCATAACACATGCATCAACAACCAGTCTAACTATCTAGCAGGCTCAAACAGAGGGCACATTCCCAGAATCTCATAGTAAATGTGAGTTTTCAAGCTCCAGATTTTAGAAGATGGGGTGATATGTCATGACCAACACCCTAAATAGTGTAACATGGAATGAAATTCCAATCAACCAGATAATAGTATAACAATGATAGATTTCATGCTCAACACCCAATGCAAGGGAGAGTGAGTTGTCAAGATCAACTGAACACTTAAATATCATTCCACAACCAAAATCAATTGAGTAATCATTAATAATAATAATAATAATAATAATGAACAGAGTGTTCACCTCATAAGCATCATGATCATGAATCCCAAATAAAGGGGGTATCAGAATTCATATAATCAATATATAAGCATAAAATAATTAGCTTGGCTTTTACACCCTTTAGTATTCACTTCAATCAATCCATTTAATTAATTTAACCAAATAAGACCATCTTGGTGAAAATTTATTACAAATAAACAAGACATTTAATTATTCAAGTCATAGTAATACAATTACAAGGTTCAACCAAATTTATAGAAGGTGCAATTACCAATTAGTCAATTACCCACTGGGTGAAATTCCATTCACAATCCATAAAAAATTATTATATAGTGTTCTGACCATTAAAAAATTATATAAATGAGGTAGAATCACATTTAAAACAAAAATGGGTTTCATTGAATAATTTAAACATCATCTAATTACCTATAAAGGGTCCACAAGATTATTATATCAAGATTGTTTCTGACACATTCACCCGGGCACGCACATCCATCTTGTTGGGGGATGATGACACTGTTTGTTTCCCCACATTCCCACATTCCAAAGGTAGGAAGCATCCATTCATTATTTAGGAATGCTTTGTCCTTGATCGAAACGGATGATGGGATGTCAGTTCTTCTTTCTAGGGATTCCTCATCAGAACTAGTCACCTAGTTCGGGTCTCCCATATAGATTTAAGATGATGTTCATGAATCTCTTCCTACTGCCATATCTTCATAGACACTAGTTAATTACACTACTTCTGTCGGGACACTCAAAAGGGTCCAGTTATGGATGCAACCTTCGGCCAAGGGAGTAGTCATGGTGGACATCATTGGAATGTCTGGATGCTGAAACACTGGTGCATCTGGGTTTATTCCCCTTATTATAGGGATTCTCGAGGGCACAGAAGCCCGAGGCATCCCACGTCAAATGTGGGGAATCATATTCCATAGGCATGTATCTAAGGTTTTCTTAAACTTCCCATGTTTAACACAGGGTATGCCGCTAGTTTAACGTCTAACATAAATGGATTGGACTGATCAGAACACTGATTAGAGTGGATCAGATGGGTGCCACCCTTAGAGGGAACATTGATGTTGTGGGAAAATGTGTGGTTAGCATCCTGGTTGTTGTTAAGGGGAATGGGAAATGAGGTGGCATGATCCCGAAGGGATGTGGCGGCCTGGGTAGGAATCGGGATGGATGGTGGAGGGTTTTAATGAAGTGGGTGTAGAATGAGATGGAGTCGACTTCAGTAAGACGGTGATGTTGGGCTTGAGTCTTGAAGAGACCTCTTATGTATCCCCATGGCAGGGAATCAAAGTCCTCTTAGTTCATCTGACGATGGATTTCCTCCAGTTGGGTATTTCAATGGTTTACCTCTGGATGGTGGATCACTATGGATTACCACTAGATGGGGTCACAACGGCTTACCGCTGGATGTGGTCACAACATATTACTGCGGGACAAGGTCAAAAGGGCTTACTGCTTGACGAGGTCATAATGGCTTACCGATGGATGGGGTCACAACGGCTTATAGCTGGATGGGGTCACAAGGGCCTACCACTGGATTGGGTCATAACAGCATACTGGTGGTTGGGGTCACAATGGATTAACGATGGATAGGGTTGCAACGGCTTATCATTGGATGGGGTCGCAATGGATTACCACTAGACGGGGTCCAACAGCTTACCACTTGATGGAGTTGAAATGGCTTATCACTGGATGGGGACACTATTGCTTACCACTGGATGGGGTCAAACCTTAGGGAGGCTTCCTACGTACCTTATCCAGGAGACAAGGATCAAACCCACATAGTTCCTATGGGATATGGGTTGGTGAACAGACATGGGGGTGGACATGGGGTGTATATAGATGGTGGTTTTGAACCTCATGGAGGCTTTATACATACCTTTACTTGGAAAGGATCAAAGAACATGTAGTTCAAGAAGGAATGGGTGAACCAACATGAACTGGTTGAGACCAATGTGTATTGGGCTTGGTCCTCAGGTAGTCTTCCTACGTACCTTGCCATGGAAAAGATCAAAGACCTCGTAGCACAAGTGGTGTGGGAATCGACATGAATGGGGGTGGGGAGCAAGGGATGGTGGGTTTGAACCTTAGGGAGGATTCCTATGTTCCTTTCCTTGGCAAGGAACAAGGTCCTCATAGTTCATGTTGGGTTTGGGAGAACCGACGTGAAGGGGGTCAGAATGACCCGACATTGGGATTGAACCCCAGGGAGGCTTCTTACATACCTTGCCTTGGAAAAGATCAAAGACCATGTACTTTAGAAGAAGTTTGCGAACTGATATGAAGTGTTCGAGCTGACCGGATGTTGGGATTGAACCATGGGGAGGCTTCCTACGTACCGTTCCATGGCAAGGATCAAATATGATGAAGTTCAGAAAGGGTTTTAGTGAGCCGACATGAAGATTTTCGGGACCAATGGATGTTGAGCTTGAACCTCAGAGAGGCTTTCTTCATACCTTACCTTGGAAAGGATCAAAGTCCCCATAGATCATATGGGGTTTGGGAATAACACTCGAGGCTTCTCGGAGAGGATATCATGGTCGATGCTTACTCTAATCCCATGTGAGTCATGCTCAGTGTGAGAAACAAGATACATCAAAGACATGACGATCACGTTGCGAAAGGTGAGTCTATATGAAGTGGATTAGTGATACACGTAGTTTATGGATCAAAGAGGAAATAAGGACTTACACGTGGTTGGCATCCCAAAGAGATAGAAATTGGGTCTTACTCTAATATGGAGTCTCGGATGGTGACAAAGCCTAGTAGGAGAGGGATTTGGCACCAAGGAAGAGAGTTGGAGAAGGGGTGCTGCCTCTTGAAATGAAAGATAGGGGCTTTCACTAGGGTGGTTTACCTTTCCTCTCATACAGTTTCCACTCTGATAAAGAAGATTTCATTCCATGTAAGGAATGATCTCACTCCCATGGAGACTAGTGGGCATAGATAATGTAAAAGACGGGGAACCCTGCATTCAAGGCATAGGGAGAGGCCACCATTTAATGACATGTGCTGAGGATGATGGCTCTTGGAAGTTTAACATCCTACAACTTATATGGGGTGGGTTTTCTCTGGACCCCTAGGACATACATAACTGATACATTCTTTCCCTTGAGGGAAGGAAGTCATCGACAATGTCGTGGCTAGAGGGTGTCTAGAGTTGATCCCATTGGGGGTACACGTTAGTGTGGCTATGCGAAGAAGCTATAGCTGTTAGCATGCCTATGAGAAGAATCATGAGGCGAAGCAACACAACGGGCTGTATCGTCCAAGGGAAATTGAAATTGCTTCATGAAAACATGAAGGGATGCATGGGAAAATGAGTTGCAGAGCAAAGGGTTTCATAGGTAAAAGCCTTGTGATGATTTGGTTCTCTCTGAAGTGTAGGGGATTCGTGAAGGGATGTGCTTTACGATGTGATGTTTCCTAGGATAGGCATAAGTCATAAGTGTGTATGGGAGGAGCTTCACGAAGTGGAAAGGCATTTACGATGCAATGCCTCGCGGAGCAAAGGTGCCTCGCAAAGTATGGTGTTGTGAAACAATGTGCATTGTGAAGCACAATGACCCTACCTTAGCCTATGGGTCACATGTGTATTGAGGGTGCCTCGAAAAGCATAAACACATTACAATGATCCAAGTCCCCATAGGGGTATATTTCCTTCATGATGTCATGTGGGCTTCACGAAATCCATCCCTCTCGTAAGTGATGTTCAATTAAAGAAAAAGAAGAGCCACTTATAAAATAAAAAGCAACATGAGGAGCTCATGGTTCACTGAGTAAGAAGTGCTTCGTGGTATGAGAGCTGAGAAGGTTACATTTCGGATCATCTATCCTCTAGGCTCGAGGGGATCCCTGTATTTATAGGAAAAAGGTGCCACAAAGCAGAGTTCACTCGGCGCGAAGACAAAGTTTTCTCCACGGAGGGTCGAAAAAGTCAAACCGGCTCGTGGAGGATCCTTCCTCCTTTCATCGTGGTGGGATCGTGAAAGTAAATTTAGTTCAAGGAGCCTGCTAAATCCTTTCTTCGCAATAAGGTCACGGACATCAAAGGGGTTCACCAATCCTCCCGCCTCCTTGCTCCGTGGCGGGCGCGGGGCCATGGGGCTCTTCGAATGTTCATCGCGAGGTAATGTCAGAGACTTCCCTCTTGTTCTTCTTCATCCCAACTTTTGGAACCAACAAGTGAACCCTCTCAGACTTGGATCATGGGATAAATCAAGGGTCAATGTCGAAGGGTCAATCTCCAAAATCCCTCGACCATCCGTGAAGCTGTTTTTCAAAGAGGGCTTGCAAGGCGGATAGGCGACGTGCAGGCTGAGTGCACCGCAAAGTTCCTAAGGTTGTCTCCTATAAATAGGGGAGTCGGCCTATATTTTTTCTTTTATTTACACTGTGACTTTGTGTTGTAGTGCTCTCAATTTGTGAACCTCCGCATACTCCGCGATTGCCCTCCGCGAATCGGGCCTTCTGCTTCGCAGTGAACAGCAAGTCTTCGGGAGAAGATTCGGGAGTATGACCATGGCCTTAGTGTGGGCTAAGTATGGAAGAAAGTAGTGACCATCAAGAAGCTCCGTGAGGATGAAAATTATGTTCAGTGGCTGCAGGTCTGGGTGGATGAGCACTCAGCCACCCTTAACATGCAATTGGAGCTAATATTTTAATTGAAGGCCCAGCTGGCAGAGGCCGAAGAGGGCATGAAGCAAGCCTCCGAGGAGATGACCGTCATTCAGACCAACGTAGAGTGGGCCCAGATTGTGGATGATGAATTTCTCCCCATCACTGGAAAGGAGGAGCAAGAACTGAACATAAGGCAGAAAATCTTGGACGCCACAAGCCAGAGGGTGGCAGAGCTGCAACTTTCTTTTGACGGGATTAACCTGCCCATGGGAGGGATAGACCCTCTATGTTTTATAGATCACAAAACCTCTTACGGAATTTCATGATTTGATTATTTTATTCCATATCATTCATGAGTACCATTATTAGTGTTGGTTTTACATGTTTCTATTATATTCATGAAATGCCCAGTGATCAATCCCTATGCTCACACGGGTTGAGCCCAATGTGAGAAACCAGGGATGATCGCTATGTTATTCTGTCTGAACATATGAGTGCTGACCATGTTTTGGGCATCCAGGTTTTGAACAACCAACCTAGATTTCTGGTAAGAGAAGTAGGATACCTGACTGTAGAATGAAGCTCTCAGAACAGTCAAATTATTGTTTTCCTAGTGTGCTCTTGTGCACGAACAGGTTAACACCAGGGGCGCTGGGATAAATCCGAACAGGGAGGAATGGAAGGTGTGAATCACAATACACAAGAGTTGGACCACTTTAGTGAGGGCATGATAATTTAGAATGATTGTTTAACGTGTTCAAAACACAGTATCCTTATTGTGTTAGCCTGTAATGGGGATAACATATGAGGGTCGACCACTGACCTTGTTTGAAACATGGGGTCTGACTCAAAATTTCATCCATTAGCCTTCTATAATGTTATCCCAGGAATGTAGGAAATCAATGGTCCATGTATCCATACTATTAGGGGGTTCCTCTAGATGTTAAATAGGACGAAGATCTAAAAAAAGGCATACAAAGCATGGAGAGTGGAGTGATGGGTTGTTTGACTTGAGTCCACCACTCTTGAAATTAATCCACCATGGTGGAAACACATTTGGTGGGAACATTGGTCTGATTAGGGATCAAACATTCTTTCGAAGAGGATCTCTCTGGTGAGGAAATGGAAGGACCTATAGTTTTATGTCATATGGTTAAGAAGGTGCACATAGTTAAATGGTCATACTTCCTGGACCATGGTTAACAGTTTAAACTCATGTTACATGGACTGTAGGCTCCTAGTTTAAGGTCATAGAGAGTGGATCATGGTTGGGGATGAGGGGCTAAAAGGGTTAATGACCCTAGGGATGGTCCCAAGGCTAAATTCTTGGGCGTCGCTACGTATCCCATAAATATGAGAATCAAGAAAACCGTAGTTCTTGGGGCATAGTGTGGTTAGAGACCTACACTAGAAGGGAGAATCCTCCCTAGAGAGGAAACTGACAGATCCCATGATTATCATAGGGAATCATGAACTTGTTTTGGGTTAAACCACAATTTAGTGTCATGCGTTGAGGACCTATGGACTCATGTAGTTTATCATCATAAGATAGGAAGGATAGTGAAAGGGGATATCCCAAGAATGGATTATGTGGTGTAGTGGCTATAAACCAGGCGTGAATGAGGACTTGGAATCCGGATCAAACCACGCATCCCCAAAGGAAGCTATCCATGTCACGGGACCAAAAGTAAAAATTAGGCTGGGCCCAAGGCAAGATGCTTGGAAATTTCTATGTACCCCATTAGGATGATAATCAAGCCGCATTTAGTTTTTAGAGTGTAGTTTAATGTCATACGGGATAATGAAAGGCATGTGTGTCAGGGTTGTGCTAGTACACATCCTACCAAAACTAATAATACCATGTTAGTTATGCTTGATGTTGGAAACAAGTAGTTGTGATGGGACTTTCCTTGAACAAGAAAGAAAATGTTAGGGGAGATGGGACACTAGGTGAACGACTTCCCAATAATGTCGACCCGCCTGCTTGACGTACCTAGATGTGCGAAGAGGTAAAGGAAAGTATGTTGGAATTCCACTTGAACATAAAGAAGTAGAAATATGTGAATCCTGGTGTTTGGGATCTGGACCACAATGATGGTGGCCTGATGATCGAGGATAACTATTGACCATGTTCGAAAAACAGCATCCATATCTCGTTAGCCTAATATGGAGACATACAGATGAGGGTCGACCGTTGACCAAGTTCGAAACACGGGACCTATCACAAATGTTGTCCGAGGTCTTTAGGGATGTTGTCCTGAGATTGTAGGTGAGCCAAGGCGGCATGAGAACGGGCCATTAAGGGGGTCCCTTAGGATGTGGAAGAGTATCAGTTTACAAATAAGGGGCTCACGAATCTTGTACAAGGAACAAGGGGAATGTCCCTAGGAAAATTCCACACTTTGGGATCTTTTTCAAAACACATATGAGTATGACAATGAGACTCATCAGATAGAGGGAGTTGAGTCCCTTCCCAAGGAAAAGGGTCCTGGGGTCACACGCTTTCAACATAATGTCCCAAGGTGGACCATTAAGGGGGGATTGATTTAATGGATTGTGCACAGGGTGGTGAAACAACCAAATGTGACGTGTAGTTCCTATAGGGAGATCATAGTTTTGGGTCATAGAACTCGGACTACGCAGGAAAAAGATATGGGAAGCACATGGTGCCGCTATTGAAAAACTCAAAATGAATGAGAACCTAAGAGTTACTCGCCACACAAAATGTTCCCAAATGATTTCGGTTTAAGGGGATGAAAATAAAGGGATGGGATTTGTAGATTCCTGGGGCTGGACCCGGAGACAAAAATTCCTGGGAATTCCTACATATCCCATGAAGATGGGAATTAAGCCAAACATAGATCTGGAAGATATTGTGCAGTTTAACGTCTTGCAGAAAGGATGTGGAGTGGTCTTAGTTTATGGTCATAGATCTTGGACCACAGACGGTAGGAAATGAGAGACACACAATGATGTAATTACAAGACCCGGTATGAATGGGGACCTGGTCCTGATCACCCTGCGCCTCTTGGGGGAGGTTTCAGGTCAGGGGACCGAAAATAAAAGATAGGCTGATCCCGTGAAAAGGTGAATTGACATTCCAACGTACCACATAAATATGGGTATCGTGCCACATGTAGTTATAAGGATGGAATGGTAGGATACCAAAGCTAGGGATAATAATGTTGTACGGGTCTGGCCCTTTCACCAAAAGAAATGTTATTTGATATATCTTGTGTTTCCTTTAGGATGAATGGTTTTATTGTGAAGAGATGGTCCTAGGATAGAAATTCAAAGAATCTCTATGAGAATATAACTATATGCAGTTGTTGAAAAATGGTATGGCGTGTGACCAATACCAAACATGATGTTCCATTGAGTGGGGACACCACGATGCAATGCCATTTTTCATCATGTGTCCAGGACGATAATGTCACTATTTAGGGTAATGTGATGGGACCAGGCCATGCACTTTTATTGTCAAGTATGATAAAATCAATAGTTTAAAGTCATGTGGGACTAAGCATCATAGTTTAAATTCATATGGATCAGATGTATAGAAGAGAGATGAGGATCAAGGGGGAATTTACACAGAGAGATAAATCATACCCAACATGAATGATGCTGAGGCCCACATCACACTGCCCGCGATTCCATGAGTGAAACCTCGGGACAAGGGGCTAGAAACTGTTGGAGGATATGAGATAAGAGAAACTAGCTCTCAATTGATATGGACCCAATGATGAGATGTTCGAATGTTCCTATGTATCCCATAAGAAATGGGAATGAATCCACATGTAGTTATTGAAGGTTTCTTTTAACATCGTGTGGGAAAACAAACTGTTTAATGTCATGTGGGGACATGAAGTTTGGGGATAACTCCATGAAAGGGTCATACGTGGTGTGGTTAATGAAAACCCAACGTGAATGAGGACATATTCCCATAACAGGCCCCGTAGTCTCGTAATAGTTAACACCTTGAAGACAAAACAAAAGAGATAAATTAGTGGAACTCGAGCTGGACCCAAAGACAAGATGTCTAGGAGTTCCTATGTATCCCATGGGAATGGGAATCAAGTTGTACATATTTCTAAAACATATAATATTTTATTGTCTTACAGCTCGGACTAGAGAGAATTGAAACTCTTCCAAATAAGTGCAGTCCTTGATCCAATTTCTAAGCACACGTGAGTCCAGATAGGTGTGGGAAACAAGGGCTGAAGAGGTTTTGGAAATAACTAGAATGTATATAGGGGAGAAATCGGTGCAGGGCACTAATGAATGCCTTTCCAAAGTTTTTCCCTCCTATAGTGGAAATGTGTACTAAGGGATAGTACTAAGAGTGTCGAAACTCCCCTTTATAAATGATGAGGTGGAAAATAATGTGAATCATGTGATTGATATTTTGGGCTTTATGGGGTTGTCATGACAGTGGAGGATAGCTATTGACTGTGTTCAAAACATACCATCCATATCGCGTTAGCCTGAAGTGGGGGAAAAAATGAGCATCGACTGCTGACCATATTCACAACATGGGATATGTATCAATTATTTGTCTGAAACCCTCAAGGATGATAGCCCGAAATAGTAGGAGAGAACTTAGGCCTAGAATCCATGCCATTTTGGGGTCCCTTGATGTGTGAAATATTACAGAAGCCCAAATTAAGGGTAACATGATGCCTAAAAATGGGTAAAAACTTATCCAGGTAGAATCTAACACTCTAGGTTCTAGAACAAAGTACTCATGGGCCAATTTGTGAATCACCGTAGAGGTTCGAGGTTCTCAACATGAGAGCATCCAATTTGGAAATATGAGTATAGAACAACGAGACTAAGAACTCTCAGGAGAAAGAGGTACATGGAGTGGTTGTTTCAAACCTGACGTGAATGAGGACCTAAGGCCATACCACAACATATATCCCTCTCATGAAAGAATGAAAGCCAAGGGTCATAGATAACAGGGATATCTCTAAGATATGGGGCTGGACCCAATGTCTAGACGTTCGGGTGGACCTGCGTATCCCATTAGGTTGGTAATCAAGCCACACGTAGTTCTAGAAAAATGTTGATGCAAATAAGGGAAAGATACCCCAATGAGGGGTGTGTACAGCATGATGAGTAACCTGAAGTGCATGAGAACGTGTGTCCATACCGTACAACCCTAAGTGATAACATGGGTTGGGGCCCGAAATGGCTAAGGGGCATGAGGCTAGGCCTCATATTGAAAATCCTAGCCAGTTTGCAGTTTAACGTCTTGTATTGAGGACAAAGGTAGGGGTAAGGTATCTTATCTAGTGATGTGTACGACACAGTGAGTAACTCTATGTGAATGAGGACATAATCTCACACCACACCATAGAATCGTAATTGATAACTTGGGATAGGGGCTCGAAAAGGATGAGGGGCCTGAGGGTGGGCCTTAGATGGAATTTCCCAACCATTTTTCAGTTTAACGTCATGAAGTGAGGATGAAGGTGATATTAGTTTAGGGTCATAGAACTCAGACCATATATGAATAGTTTAATTTCAAATGTATGGGATGAAGAGGTAGAATCATCGTGCTTATGGAATACCACAAAGTGGCAATGATTATAGAGGACAACTGTCGACCAGGTTCGCAACAGAGTATCCACCCTTGTGTGACCAGAAGAGGGAGAAAATTTGAGTGTCAACTGCTGACCGTATTCGTAGCATGGGACTTGTATCACCTTGTCTCTCAAAATCCTAGAGGGTGTTAGCTCATAATGGTTGGAGTGCCCTTGGTCTGAGCATCCATGCCATTCGGGGTCCCTTCTAGATATAGAGGGTGACAGAAACCCAAATGATGGGTCATGCCGAGCATGGAAGGGCCTATTCTTGTGGAACAGATGATAAATGAAGGAAGAGATATCTCAAGGGGATATGTGTGGAATTTCTAAATAGCTTGATGTGAGCGAGGACATGAGTCACCCCCACGCCACACCATCCTAAATGAGAACATGGGCCAGGGGCCCAAAGGGTTCGAAGGCCCAAAGGCTTGGCGTCCTGGCCAACTATAGCCATATGACCTCTCATTCAGTTACCACCTCATCATAGCTCCTAATACCACGTGAGTAGGGATCAGTGTGGGAAACTAGGAGCCAGATTCTATTTTTCCTATCATATAATGGTCTGATAGCTGGAATTTATTGAAGGGAATCACAACTTGAAGATATAGTGGGCCAGAAGAACCATTTTACTCAATGTTTGGAATTAACAGTGGTGATGGAAATGACAAAGGATAGCCATTGACCATGTTTGAAACACATGGTCCTTATAATGTGACCTGAAATGGGAACACAAGTGAGCATCGACCACTGACCATATTCGCAATGCGGAATGTGTATCAATTTTTTGTCTAAAAGCCTCTAGGATGTTGGCCTATAATGGTAGGAGAGCCCATAGGCCTAGCATCCATTCTATTTAGGGGTCCTTTTGGATGTGAAAGATAATGGGGTCCCAATCAAAGTAGTGGGTGAATCATACTTATGCCCATGTATTTTAATTCCAAGATGGGTGGTGAAAGTGATGGACATCTTTGGGGAGTGGAACGTATGGTGGGATTGAGATGATATCAATGTGAATTGGGGAAAAAGCATGTACCATACCATATGTACCGACTCGAGGGGGAATTCCGATGTTTGGGCTAGGCCAACAGATGAAAAGTTTCGTTGTTCTTATGTATCCCATGTGGATGGGAATTAAGCTGTATATAGTTCTTAAAACCAATACAGTTTAACGTCTTGCGGTGAGGATGTGGGAGACTAGAAGTTTGAGGAGGGAGCCCATGGTGCGATCATCATAATCCTAACATGAGCGGGGCCAAAGAAGCCTTCACTGCACCATGTAATGATCCTTCAAGAGGTCTACCCCCAGGGGGGAATAGTCAAAGAATATATTTTGGGGGATGGATGCCTGGTGAAATGTTTATGCATTCCTATGTATCCCATGTAGATGGGAATCAAGACACACATAGTTCTAAGGGTGTAGTTTAATGTCTTGCAAGATGACATACAGTTTAATGTCTTTCAGGATGATATATAGTTTAATGTCATGCATGACGTTTTACAGTTTAAAGTAATATAGGACCAGGCAGTTTAGGGTCGTGTGGGACCAAACAGTTTAGGGTCATACCGAACCCGCTGGCTCAAGCAAAGTATTACATGAGAAACATGGAATTGGAAAATGGATTTAAACGATCACAATCCATGGTTACCAGTGAGTACACACCATTGGGGTAAACCTTGTGAACAATGAATGGTCCTTCCCATTTGGACACCAACGTGGCTAGTTTCCATCCATGAATCATTGGTGTACTGAGGGGCACTACCAAATCACCTTGCAGGAAAGAGTGGAGGTTAACCTTCTTGTTAAAGGATCGAGCTATCCTTTTCGATGCCTTTCCAAATTCTGCAGGGCATGAAGTCTATTCTCATCAAGTGCTTCTAATTCATCCAGACGAATTTTAGCTACCTTATCTTGCACCTACTTGTCATAGACCATTGTTCATAATGAAGGAAACTGAATCTCGATGGGTAGGACGAACTCAGTTCTGTACACCAGGGATTATGGGGTCACCTGGGTGGAATTATGAGTCGTTGTCCGATAATCCCAGAGGGGATTGGGGAGCTTTTCTGGTATACTCTTCTTATTCTGACCAACCATTTTCTGCAAAATGATAGAGGGTATTTTGGAACACCTCGATCTGTTCGTTTTCTTGCACATGATAACAGGAGGTATGGTTAGAACGAATGTTGTACTTATAAAACAACTTCTTCATATCATCTTCTCGGATGTTAATGTTGTTATCAGTGAGAAAGGCACGAGGAAATCTAAATTGGTATATGATATTAGATCTCATGAAGTCAATGATAGAATGGGTCTTGAACTCCTTGAGGGGAAATACCTCTACCCACATGGAAAAGAAATATGTAGCAGTCATGATGAACTGACACTGGTGAGCTGTCACCGGTAGATATGGTCCCACGACATCCAATCCCAATACTCCCATAGGATAGGAGTACTTGGTAGTGTGGAGAGGCTCTGGTGGCTGATTCATGAAGTTAGCATGAACCTAGAATGTACAACATCTTTTGGAATACTCTATACAGTCATGGATCATGGTGGGAAAAAGTACACCTGTCTCTAGATCTGGTGAGACTAATTTCGCCCAGTATGGTGGGCACCTCAAGAATCGGAATGAACCACTTAAATGACGTGAGATATCTTGAATCCTTATATGCAACGGATGACAACACCATCAAACTCATGCTTTTAGAGGATCTGATCACGACTGGGACCATCCTGGAGGGTAAACTGTAACATGCGGTGTTGGATTCACTCACACTCGGCCTAATCAGCTGGGAGGTAACCAATTTAGAGATATTCAACAAAGGGGGATCTCAAGTCAGGATTCACTTCTATGAATACATCTGGGGGTCCTAACGTGGAGGCTCCAGCAGCAAGATGGATCATCTATAGGCCATTGTAATCATCTGGGAAAATATGAGAAATGACTCTCCGATGTGCCACGTGGATAATCAGATCATCCAGATCGGGTTCTACATGTGATGTAGCCAGGACAGCTAGGGCATCCTCTTGACCATTTTGAGTTTGAGGGACATGAGTATCTTCTGACTGAGATTGGAACCAGGCCATTAGCTGGAGAGTGTGTTCCAAAAATGGTACGAGCTCTGTATTTCTGACGACATAGTCACCACTGATCTGTTTGATAAGTAGTTCAGAATCCCCTTTCTCATGAAAATGGGGCACATCAATCTCAAGGGCCAGCTCGAGGCTAGTGATGAGATCATGGTAATTTGCCTCATTGTTGGTGCATCCTTCTAACAACATGAATGAATATGGAAGAATGGCTTGTGTCGGGGTAATAAAGACGATACCCAATCCTACCTCGTTAATCCTGGGATCATTGAGCCTCCTGCGGTTGGGCTTCGGGAGGCACGATCAAAGTGTATTTGACAACACGGCATGGCTTGGTCCACCATGAGGATCTCCTCACTGGGGAAATTGAGATCCAAGGACTGGTCAGCAGGGTCTACATGGGTAGAAAATAAGTCTTCCAATGCATTCCCCTTAATAGCTTTCTGAGGGACAAACATGATATCAAACTGCTGGAGAATCACTGCCCACTGATCAAGAAGACCTGTCAACATGGGATGGTTTAAAATGTACATCAGTGGGTCTACCTGAGATACCAGCTGCACCTCGTGGTGCTACATGTAATGTCATAATTTATGTACGATGAATACAAGCGCAAGGTAGCCCTTTTCCATAGGGGGTATCTAGTCTCTGTATCAAGGAGCATACAACTGAGTTAGTAAAGACTATTCTTCAACCCCTCATTGTTCGTCAGGGTGAGAATGACACTGAGAGATCATTACAAGGTGGTCACATAAAGGAAAAATGGTTTTCTAGATTTGGGTGTCAATAAGACCGGAGGTTGGACAAGATACTTCTGGATCTCTTCAAAAGAAATCGGACAATCTTTGTCCCATTATTAAGTAGTGCCTTTCTTCATGAGACGAGAAAAGGGCGTACACTTTCTAGCTAGGTTCATGATGAATCAGTGTATTTATGCTATCTAGACTTCAAAACCTCAAAGCTCCCAAATGTTTCTCAGAGGAGACATCTGGATAAGGACCATGATCTTCTCTAGGTCAATCTCAATGCCCCTGTATCGAACAATGAAGACGAGAAACTTTCCAGAGGGGACCCCAAAGGCACACTTCAATGGGTTCATCTTCAGGTGATGAGAACGGAGGAAGCTGAAAAATGTATCAAGGTCTTTGAGATGGTCGTGATTCTTGCGAGATTTCACCACCAGATCATCCACATAGCATTCCACCAATTTTCCATGGATCGTCTTAAATATGAGATTCATAGCCCGATGATAGGTGGAACCTGCATTCTATAAACCAATGGTCATGACTTTGTAACAAAAAGATCCTTTCTGTGCCCTAAAGGTTGTGGAATCCTCATCCTTAGTGTCCATTTTGATCTGGTTGTACTCGGAGTACCCATCCATGAAAGAGAGGGCTTGGACTCAGGTTGTAGCATCAATCAACAACTTCGTCACAAGAAGGGGAAAATAATCATTCAAACAGTGATGGTTGAGATTCCAGAAGTCAATGCATACTCTGATATGTCCATTCTTCTTCCTAACTGAAACATTATTGGTTGTCCATTTGGTGTACTGAACCTTCTTAATGAAAATGGATCTGATGAGTTTATCTTCTTCATCCTCTACCATGGCATTGTGAGAAGGGTGCATCTTTCTAGGAGGATTCTTGAACCCATGATGATTTTCAGGGAGACCGAGGTGGTGGATTTCTACCTAATGATCTAGTCCTAGCATCTAATCATAGCTCCAGGAGAACACATCACAGTGTTTCTTCAAGAAGTATATGTACTGTTGTTTCTCCTTGGGGGGAATGGCAGCACTGATCAATGTGGGTCTCGTGTCTGCCTCTCTACCAAGGATCACTAGTACCAAACCTTCTACTGTGGAAGATACACCCTCTTCAATGGTAAGGGCATCCTCTAAATTTTCCTCTTTACTTGTGAAGGGATAATCCTCAGCGAGAGCTGTTGCTTCTGAGTCGGTAGATCCCGACGGGAGGCTGGTACCCGCCTGAGCGGCAATGGACACCGCATCAGAGGACTCCTATGCTGCCGCAACCATAATTATGAATGTTTTTGATCCAATCTCATCGGGCCTTTCTCCCATGGGACCATGATTGATGATATAGAAGCAATAATGGTGTGTTGTATTGAGCCGGTTAATTACAGCCTGGAAGAACAATCACGTATGATGTATTTCCATTTCCATGGGGCGGATATCCTGATAACTTATTAGGGTAGGAGGCTCCAGGTTCACCCGATCCTGATTTGTATAGGAGTACGAGGTAATTTTTTTCCTTCGCATAGACCTTAGAATGTGTTCCCCCCTCATCTGAGACACAACAATTCATTGTCCCCTGTTAGGGGTTGTATCCTCCAATCGATGGATTGGAAATATGTAGGCATCATCTAGATCTATCCATGGGTCAGTTGCAACCGTGGCATGCTCAACATCGTTGGTCTGAATCTGATTGTCCTTTATCTTGTAGTAGTTGAAATCCAAATAGTGGGCCTCACTTAAAGGAATGGGAGATGTGTCACCTTGAAGCACACCCAATATATCATTACGGGAGTACTTGAGGCACTGGTGATATGATGATGGAAATGCCACATATATGAGGAGCCATTGCCTTCCCATCAACGCTGTATAGATGATGTCCTGGGAGACTACCATAAATTTGGTACTGGAAACTAGGCCAAAAAACTAGGTCTTCAAGAAGATCTTACCGACTAGTGTATTTTTCTTCCTTTCATAACCTTGGATTCTTAAGTTAGAGGTATACAGGTCATCTTCAATCAATCCTAGCTTTCATAGTGTTCGAGTGAGGGTTATATTAATTCTAGAACCCGTGTTAACAAGGAAGTGAAAAACCTCCACACCATTGAACAGACCAATGATGTACTGTGGGAGAATGTTCCCATGTATGTGGAAGCCTTCCTCTTCTCCGTAGAATGAGATAATGTCCTGGAATTTGGCATTCTCGATCGCCTCAGCGTGAATGGCCTCTGCGGATGCTACTTCTGTCACAACCAGGAGGGGGCTTCTTAAATCCTTAGCAAGGGCCTCATGCATATCTGACAATAGGTGATGTGCCTCAAGGATAGAAAGCCTTAATGGGATACTGGCATTATGCTTGAGAACATCATACTTCCACGCCAGGCTTGAGCTTCTTCTTGTAGGAGGCCACTCTGTAACAGGAGGTATAGTGGGCCTTGCCTACTAGACTGGCTACCGACTGGTAGTGGGAATGTCCCGCTGCTCACTATTCAATGCATGTGGTGTACCTTCTATACTGGGGCTAGCTGACTGAGACTGATTCGGGGTGGAGCAGGGTTGATCACGGTGAGGCCTAGGTGGATCTTCTTGGTTTAGTAGCACAACGGCAGTGAAGGGGGATATGATGACACCAGATAAAGGGGTTGTGTGTGCTGAGCTCTGCGCTAGGCCTATTTTCTAGTCTCAGTGGCATGAATGTCTTGGCTGGAAGTGCCAACATAATGTTCCTCAATGACCCATATGTCCACGTCTCCACCGACATTGGTGACGACTGGGGACATTGTGAGGATTCACCTAGAACTCCTCATCATCAAAAATAATTTACGGATTTAGTATCTCTATTTTGTTAATCACGGCATACCCTTGACCATCACTTGAAGATTCTTCCACTACTGGATGAATTCTGGGAGGGATCTCCATCTCTGCATGCATGAAGTCACTGAGAGTACGGGATGACGAAGGCATCGGCGAGGGACTTTCCTTTCCCTTACATCACTGGTGTTTTCTCTTCCTGGAAGAGGCCGACTGAGACGATGATACAGAAGAGGTGGTTGTAGCTCTTGAAGGCTCTGGCTGATTCAGTCATGCCCGGATGACACCATGGGTACATGCGACTGTTTTGTGAGCCATGCAGTCATCATACTTCTAGGATCCACGAATGGAAAGCTGGTGCCACTTTCCCACCCTATCGCTGCTATTGTCTGGCCTCACAAAGAAGCATGCTACCTGCACCAGGGCTGCGCCCATCCTGAAAATGTTGTTTTTGAACTCGTCTTAGAGCCAGACTTTGAAATCATAACACTTTTTCAGAGTGTTTCCCAAGAACTGGTGATAGGGGTAGTAATTTGGGTGATCATTAAGGTTTGCCTCATCAGGACATCTACACTCAAGAAAACACACAATCCTCTATTCTAAGGCACTTTGGAAGTAACCAAGGACATGTGTCTCATTGAATGAGTAAGTCCAGTTTCTCATATCCAGAAAGTGAGCCTTGGAGCATGACCCTAACGGGGGGCGGGAGGGGCCTGTCCAGGAGGTAGAACATAGTAATCTTGACTGGGTGGTGGTGGCGCATTTCACGAGGGCAGCTGCCAATTTTGAGGTAGCCACTGCTGGGTTGGAGGTTGGGCTTGTGGTGGTTGGCCTCTTTGAGGTTGCGGATGCGGCTCCACTTGTGACAACTATAATCTCCCATGGGCCTCTATTGGTCCACTATGGCGGGCTCGGCCCTGGTGTCCCTTCTCGCGAGGATTGTAGGAGGAAACAGATGTGCCTGATTAGCCTTCTGTAAGGCTTCCTCTAAGCATTGAGCTGAATGAGAGAAGTCTCAAACACCCCCCCCCCCCCCGCGATAGTTATAGGTGATCAGATATGGAACCAGTTCTGTATTAACATTTCTCAAACACATCATCAGTAATTTCTCCTGAGTTAGTGGAATGTTGAGGGAATACATAAGTCCTTTCCACATGGCGACAAAGTTGGCGACGTGCACATCAGGCCTTTGCTTGCACTTCAAGAGGTCTGTGATGTGTGTTTTTCACGTAGTGGAGATGAAATGGTAGAGGAATTGCCTACAGAGGTCCTCCCAGCTGGTCACTGATACAATGGAGAGATGGTTGTCCTAGAAAAATGCAGGTCCTTCCAATGTCTACACAAAACATTGGTGTTCGGTGGCTTCTTGCTACACTGGAGTTCCCAACATGGGGCCACACCTTGAGGTGAAGTGGGCCATCTACTGTGGTGGGTCCCATATCCTGTTAAAGGGGGAGAAGGTGGGATTTTCAAAACCTAGGGGTGCTGGAATAACATCCACCCACACCTGATATGGATTTCTATTATCTGGGAGTGCCACCTGTTGCATTTCCAACCCCTCAAGGTGGGCAGTGACTGCCACCATTGGATCATCTCGATGGGGGTCCCTGTCCAGATGGGGAACCCTAAACACGAGGGTGTTGGCGGCTTATTCAACATGTTATGCAGGCCTAGAAGCTCATGGAACAGCTGGTGGCACGATCCTCAGGGCAGTCGGGGGAACCCAAGTTGGGTCCCTTGGATTTTCTCTCCATTATAGAGGGTTTGGCGAGACATACCACACCCTCTTGTTGTAAGTTCCGGTATCAACCATGTCCATCGGGGCAGGATGGTCAGGGTCTTTTGGGGGCAGCTCGCCGAGGGGATGTTGTTCCTGCCCCTACTATCGTAGCCTAGGATTACCGTAGTCTATACATCGCTCTGCAGCTCGTTCAGCCAAGAGTTCATCGACCAACGTCTTATGTTCGGCATGTTTCTAATGTAATGCTGCTTTTTCGGTGTCTTCCTCCATCTTCTGCAATGATTCAGATAGGTCAGAGGGTTTCACAGCTCTGAGATGCTCTTTATATTTAACATGGTTTCGGTTAAGGACAAATACTTTGTTGGGCCTAGGGAGACCGAGAATATTTCACTATTGGTGAGTAACCCTTACCAAAGGATCCAATAGTGTTGGAACACCCTCAGGGGGAATGTCTGCATCAAGGACTTCTAGATGATTTTTCCCTTTCGCTAGGCAAGCCAAGTTGACCATGACTCTACCTAGGGGCATGTCCTCGATATCACATGGTTGGTCGGGCTACCTCTGGATAGGACTGAATATGGGAGCATCATACTTCCCCAAACCATAGATATGCACATGGGGGGATGTTTCCTTGATAATCATGTTGATTACCTTGAAACTCTGAATGAATTGCTATTGGACGGCCCTATGGCGATTTCGTGACTCAGGGCGCTGGGCAAAAGGAATTGTGTCGAAACCAAAATAGACATCATTGCTCACCAATTTCTTCAAAATGCGCTTCACTCCTAGGATAAACCACTCACTAATCACGATGAAAAATGTGTGTTGCCCAGAGGGTTTGACCAAAACACTAAAATTCCTCTAGGGTGGGGGATTCTGGTGTGCAAAAAATCGTCATTTCCACATGCCAAAACATCTCAAGGAAGTGGTCCACTGTGAGGATATTCCATAAGATCCTTGTCTCGGATTCAAGGTCTGGTCCTTTATTAACCCACTCATCAACCGAAGGTGGATGAGGAACTGGTAGTGGTACCGAAGTAGACTTCTGGGATAGTAGGCTAGACAGTGGAGAGTACATCCAGTGAGCTGACAAATAGCCACATTTCGCGTTGTCCTATGAAAAGTGATGTGACTTAGCCACCAAATTTCGGTAGGATGGGTTGACAGCCGATGTTCCTAGTGTAGGGACTAGGTATACTTGTGATGGGTCGTGCTGTTGCCTTCCCTCCATTGGTCGCCAGAATAGAACTTCATGATCTCTAGTCAATGTAGATATTTATTCTGGTGACAATGGTGGGTATTACATGACCGTAACCTGTGGGGATTCTAAATGTTCATACTCTTGGATATTCTTGTGGATGGAGGCCAAAATCCGATGGACCTCTCATTCTGGGAGTACTAGGCTGATTCCCCTCATTCAAGCCCCAAACCTTTACTTGGAGGAGCATGGGGAGGGTTCCCTCACTAAGTTACACTCTGCTTTGGATTCTGAGAAGCGGATAGGTTTGATCTCTGCCCGGGCCTTCCCAGAATTCTATTTATGGCGGCGAAGACCTGCCTTCCTGCCCATGGATGGCTCTTTGAAACTTTGTAGATTCTGAACACGAGGAGGTCCTTCAGCTGTACTAGTGCTGGGGCAGAGAGGGTTTCGACCTGAGTAATCTGGGGTGCTAGGGGCACCAGGATAGATATCAAAGGGGACATGTGGAGGACCTATGTGGGTAGCTCTAGAGTGGGTAAGACCTCCGCTAGAAACTGTAATAGCATGGGGAGGACCTCAATTCTTGTTTCCCCTGGTGTCATCAGTATGAGGAGGGTCCTCGTACTGGTCGTGTTGAACATGGGTAGGACCCCCGTGCTGGGCGTAGGTGAAGTGAAGCCAACCCTCACTCCTCAGATTGCTGAGGTGAGGAAGACCTTTACCAGCTGCTACGAGGACACGAGGAGGGTCCCCACATTGGAGAGCGACCAGATGTGCAACATCCCCATACAAGCGGTCTGTGGTTGGAGTAATGACTCCATATCTGGTGTAGTTGGAATGAGAGAGACTTCTATACTGAGTGTTACCGCCATGGGGAGGACCCTCATTTGGATTGAAGGTGGCATGGGGAAAACCTCTATGTCGAGCCTGGAAGCGGGGAAGTCCCATGTTCACCATGGTAGCGGTACGGGGAGGACCGCTATACTGGGTGGAACTGCTGTGGGTTAGTCTGCTACGACCACTGCCTATACTGGAAACTAAGAGATTCAACCCAGCCTGCCCATGGGGATGTTGGGGCCTCTATCTAGGTCAGGCGTATGAATGTCACTTCTCATCATACTTCGGGAATTGATTGTATGCATCAACAGTGGATCAGGCCAGATTAGTTGCTGACGTTGATGCACCTTGGCAGACGTCATCTTTGGCTTGCGCCTGATACTGACATCGGGTTATACAGACCAGAGCTAGTGGTGCAGGTACATGGCTTACCTGCTCCTCGGCCAGTAAGACTAGGTGGCGATGCTGACACGGCCTTGTGGGAGCCCTTGATGGGAGCCCCTAGGATGGGATCCTGGATGGGTGAACCAGATATCCCCTACCTCATCTGCATAGAGTAGGGATACTTTAATACTTTCTAGGGAGAGGATCCCGAAATGGTTATATGTTGAAGTGAGGAGCAGTGGCTCCCTGCACGGCACTCAGGGGTGGAGTTGACAATGAGGCGTAGATGCCTCTAAACCCGTGTGGGCCATATCCTGAGTCGGGTTAATACCCTCCTCCTCATACCAGCATATAAGTTCATTGATCACCCTTTTTGGGTTAACTATAAGGGAGAGATGGTGTAGAGGTGCCCAGAGATTGTGGTCGTTGAAACCGTCATAAAAGAGGTGGAACCATGCGGGATTGATGTGCTGGTACTGCCCCTACGCCTACGTCGGTGTGCAGGCAGTGATCGAGTTCCAGGTGCAGCAGCTTGGTTCTTGAAAGCAGGAATATTAACTCATCTATTCTGAAAGAAAAAGGGAATTGATGACTAGTGCACCAATTCCATTCCATATTTCATGGCTTATAAAATGGATCCACAATGAAAACATCATAGACCGGGACATCCAATGTTTTGACTACCCCAACATTTGGGGAGTTTCATGCTAGGCCCACTATTTGCTTGGAAGGACCCGGTGTCGGATAGTTGGATCAGGTGACATACTAATCCACTAATGTATCTAATGCTACTAATCTCCATATTGAGGAGAAGAAATTAATGCCAGGTTCACCATTTCTCTTTCCGATGCTTTCACCAGCATGCACGTCTGTCTTGTTTGGAGAGGGTGGCACTATTTTTTCCCCGCATTCCTGCTTTCCAAATGTGGTAGGAATCCATTACTTGTTTATGGACGTTTGAACAGTGATCGAAACAGAATGATGGGATACCGGTTCATCCTTCTGGGTATTCCTCCTCAGAACTCTTCACCTAATCTGGGACTCCCTTATATATTGAAGATTTTGTTTCTGTAACACATCCTAGTGCCATACTTTCATGGACACCAGTTAATTGCACTACTTCTTTCGAGACATTCTAAAGGGTCCAATCGGGGCAGCAACCTTTGGTCGGGGTAGTAGTCTCGTTGGAAATCAATGGCATATCTAGATGCTGGAACACTGGTGTGTCTAGGTTTCTTCCCCTTATTATAGGGCTTCTTGAGGGTGTGGAATCCTAAGGCATCCCACACTGAATGCAGAGAATCATATGCCATAGGCATGTATCTGTGGGTTTCCTCATCTTCCCATGTTTAACACAAGGTATGCCACAAGTCTAACATCTAGAAAATATAGATTGGTCATATCATTACACTGATTATAGTGGATCATATGGGTGCAACCCCTGTAGGGAACATTGATGTTGAAGACATCGTGTGGTTAGCTTCCTGGTTATTGTTAAGGGGAATGGAGAATGAGGTGGCATGATCTTTCCAGGATGTGGCGGCCTGGGTAAGAATCAAGATGGATAATGGAGGATTTAATGAAGTGGAAGGAGAATGAAATGGAGTCAACTTGAGGAAGACGGTGATGTTGTTCATGAGTCTCAAAGAGACCTCATATGTATCCCTGTGACATGGATTCAAAGTCCTCGTAGTTTATGTGACGATGACTTACCACCAATTGGGGATTTCAACGGCTTACCACCAGATGGTGGATCTCAATGGCTTACTGCAAGATGGGGTCACAATAGCTTATCACTAGATGGGGTCCTAATGGCTTACCACTGGATAGGGTCAAAAATTCTTACCACTATACGAGGTCACAAGGGCTTACCCCTGGATGGGGTCACAATGGCTTACCGCTGGATGGGGTCATAAGGGATTTCCACCGATTTGGGATTTCAATGGCTTACCATCAGATGGTGGATCACAATAGCTTACCACTAGACGGGGTCAAAACATATTACCGCTGGATGGGGCCACAACGGCTTACTACTGGATGGGGTCACAAGGGCTAACCACTGGCTAGGGTCACAATGGCTTACCATTGGACGGGGTCGCAATGACTTACCGTTGGATGGGGTCACAAAGAATTACCACTGGACGTGGTCACAATGGGTTACCATTGGACGGGGTCACAACGCATTACCACTGGATGTGGTCAAAACGACATTCAACTGGATGGGGTCAAAATGGTTTACCACTGGACATGGTCGAACCTTAGGGAGGCTTCCTACGTATCTTATACAGGAGACAAGAATCAAACCCACGTAGTTCTTATGGGATGGGGGTCGGTGAACCGACATGGGGGAAGACATGGGGTGCAGGTTGATGGTGGGTTTGAACCTTGTAGAGGCTTTCAACTTAACTTGCCTTGGCTAGGATCAAATACCACGTAGTTCAGAAGGAGTGGTCGAACCGACATGAAGTGTTTGGGACCAATGGTTATCAGGATTGAACCTCAGGGAGGCTTCCTACGTACCTTGTCTTGGAGAAGATCGAATACTTGGTAGTTTAGGTCGTGTGTGAACTGATGTGAAGGGGGGTTGGGACCAATTTATGGTGGGATTTACCTTAGGAAGGATTCCTACGTAACTTGACTTAGCAAGGATCAAAGTCCTCAAAATTCATGGTGGGTTTGGGGGAACTGAGGTGAAGGGGTTCAGAGTGACCGGGCGATGGGCTTGAACCTCAGGGAGGCTTCCTACATACCTCTCCTAGGGAAGGGTCAAATACTATGTAGTTTAAAAGGAGTGGGAGAACCAACATGAAGTGGTCGGGGTGACCAAGGGTTGGGCTTGAACCTCAGGGAGGCTTCCAACACACCTTTCCATGGTAGGGATCAATGGCCATGTAGTTCATAAGGGGTCTTGTGAGCCGGTGTGGAGATAGTCTGGGCCAATGGATGTTGAGATTGAACCTCAAGGAGGCTCTCTACATACCATGCCTTGGAAAGTATCAAAGTCCTCATAGTTCTTATGGGGTTTGGGGATAACACACTAGAATGACTGGAGAGGATATATTGGTTGATGCTTACTCTAAGCCCACGTGAGTCATTCTCAGTGTGAGAAACAAGAGGCTGCAAAGACCTGATAATCACATCGTGAAACATGAATCAATGGGAAGTGGACTAAGGATGCACATAGTTTGCAGCCCAAATAGGAAACAAGGGCTTACGCGTGGTTAACATCCCAAAGAGATGGAGATTGGTACTTAATCCAAGGTAGAGGCCTGGGTGCTGACAAAGCCCAGTGGGAGAGGGATTTGACACCCTGGAAGAGAGGATGACTAGGGTACTACCTTCTGTATGGAAATCTTGGGGCTTACACCATGGTGGTTTCCCTTTCCCATCAGATGGACGCTGCTCTGATAAAGAGGATGATATTCCATGTGAGGAATGATCTCACTTCCATGGAGACCAGTAGGCATAGGGAATGTCTAGGATGGGGTACCCCACATGAAAGGCATAGAAAGAGGCTATAGTTTAACATCATGTGCTGAGGATGATGGCTCTTGGTAGTTTAACGTCTCGCATCTCAGACAAGGTGGGTTTTCTTCGCACCCCTAGGACTTACATAACCAATACCCTCCCTCCCTTGAGGAATGGAAGGCATTGGCAATTCCATGGTTGGAGGGTGTCAAGAGGTTATCCCATTGGGGGTCCATGTTAGCATGGCTATGCGAAGAAGCAATAGCTATCAGTGTGCCTATACGAAGAAGCATGAGGTGAAGTAACACAATGGGAAGTATCATTTATGGGACATTGAAAATGATTGGTGCAAACCTAAAGGGTTGAATAGGAAATAAAGTTGCCGAGAAATGGGGTTCATAGGTATAAGCCTTGGGAAGCTCTGTTGCTCCCTAAAGTAGAGGGGTTTTGTGAAGGGATGTGCTTCACGAATTGAATTTTCCTCGTGTAGTCATAGGGCATAGGTGCATATGGGAGGAGCTTCGTGAAGTGGAAAGGTATTCGTGAAGCAATGCCTCATGAAGCAAAGGTTCCTCATGAAGCAACGTGTTGTGAATAAATGTGCTTCACGAAGCATTGTGACCCTACCTTAGCATGTGGGAAACATATATATGGAGGGTTTTTTGTGAAGCAGAAATTCTTTGTGATGGATCGAGTCCTGGTGGGGATCCCCTTCCTTCGTGAAGGGCCATGGGCTTTGTGAAAGGAATCCCTATCGGAAGAGGGGTTCAATTAAATCAAATTAGGAGGCACATCGCAAAGAAAAAGTACCTTGAGGAGCTCATGGTTCATAGAGAAAGAAGTGATTCACGATTTTAGAGATGATAAGGTGAAAGGTCAGATCATCCATCCACATGGGCTTGAGGGGAGCCCTGTATTTATAGGCCAGTGGCGCTGTGAAGAAAAGCTCACTCGGTGCGAAGATAGATTTTTCCCTATGGCTGGTCGCGAACGTCAAACAGGCTCACAAAGGATCCGGCCTCCTTGCTCTATGGTGGGCCCACAAACATCAATTTCGTTCACGGAGCCTCCTGCCTCCTTGCTCCACAGATAGGTTGCTAATGTCTAAGGGGTTCTCACAGCCTCTTGCCTCCTTGATCCAAAACAGGGTCACGAATGTCAAAGGGGTTCACAGAGCCTCATACCACCTTGCTCCGTGGTAGGCACGAGAACATGGGGCTCTGCGAAAGGTCTTCATGAGGCAGCCTCAGAGACTTACCACCTGTTCTTCTTCTTCCCAACTTTTGGCACCAACAATGATTCAATAAATTTAAATATGAGGAGCACATTTTACAGTATTGAGTGATAAAGTTATTTGTCTGGAATAATTTACAGGCTATATAAAAATAAATAAAAAGTTAAAGCAACTAGACCACCTACCTTTGGAACCTATAAGACTCCTCATCCAATATCTACTTAAAATTGGAAGTAGATCGGAATAAATCATAGAAACGATCCAACTCCATGAAAAAGGGAGAAAAATCTCATAAGAAATTAATGAAATATATAAAAAATAGAAACCATGATATGAAGTAAGAGATTTTATTACATAACATTTAATATCCTACGTGACCAATGACACTTGATTTGTATTTTCATTCAAGGAGATAACAACATCCCTAGATTGGGTAAAGGATAAACCCATAAGAGAAGAATGAAGATCCATCCGCTAGAATTGAAGAGGAGAAAGGTAGGTTTTATGTTTTTAAGTAAATAAAGATAAAAATGTAAATTTACCCTCAAACAAGGGTTCACAATTTGGACCCATGGTTTTCCCAAACCATATGAAACTCATGCTCACCCCACTGTCTACAGTGGGACCCCACACGGTTAGGGCGTGTTATTTCCCTAACCTTGAGTAAACCATGTGAAATGCCTCTATCAATATTTATATACTATTTTCATTGGTAATACACCTCGATTAACATTGTTATAGACAAATTTCATGCCCCCTACTACTCAATGTGCGCCCTACAGGGTTACCCCACATGGTTAGGACTAATCGTGTGGTAACCATGCATCCTACCATGTTTTGTCATTTTCTAGAACATCAGGCTCCGTACAAGCCTCAGACACACCTAGGACCTTCCTTTCACCATAGTGCATGTTTACCATGATAAAAAAGGAAATTTATTGAAAACAATGATCCATACCCTAGTGAAAATATGAGTCATTACAACATCACATCTTTAAAGAAAATCATCCCTAAGTTTAGCCTTCTAAGGGTAAAGAGGTATTGTCTAAGAAATTCATCAACTACTGATCTCATATATAAGATTCATGCTCCTAGGTCTCATCCTATATTTGGATTTTCTACCACATTACATGTACTACAGTAACTAACCTTTCTCATAGTATCTCCATGCTCCAATAAATAATATAAACCGGATACACCATGTAGGAAGCATTCATCTCAAATTCAACTTCATTTGGTTCGAATATTTGTGATTGGTCTGGAAAATATCATCAAAGATGGTATATGATAAATAAATCATGAATAGACTAGTATCTACGGGGAAGTGCTATATAGTAAACCATTGGTCTGATTCACTTCACAGCCTCTAAGGGTCCACTGAATCAATGTGAAATCTTAACCTGCCTCTAAATACATCGATGGCCCAACCTAGGTGATACACACAAGAAAACTGGATCTATGACCTCAAACAGAAGAGGTCATTGGTGTTAGTTATCGTATGACTAATTTCTAGACTAATATTTCATCATGCACTTTCTAATCATCTGGACATGATTTTTAGTCTCATGAACATAACATAGTCTAATAAAATATTCCTCTCATGCCTCTAACTAGCATATAGGTGAATGGAAATTCCATCCATATAATGGCTCGTAAGGAAATATCTGATTTGTAGCCCAAAATATCTTATTATTAGAAAACTCAACAAGGGGCATATGCTTCTCCCAAGAACCCCATAATTTATGGAAGCATGCATGAAGTATTTCCTCTAAAACATAAATTAGGTGCTCTCTTTTTACATCGGTTTGAGGGTGATTGGCCATGCTCCAATGAAAATTTGTTCCGAAGGGATTTTACAACCCCTTCCAAAAACGATATTTGAAGTGAGAATATCCATTGGAAATGATAGAATGAGGTGCTCTATAAAGACGTATGATATCCCCAATGTATATCCTCCCTATATTGTCTACTAAAAAGGTATCTCACATAGGTAAGATGGTTGAAACCTTTATCAAATAATCAAGGACAACCCCCACTCTATTTTTTCCGGGAAGAGATATTGGTAAATCGAGAACAAAATTTATAGAAACATTATCCTATTTCCACTCAGAAATGGACAATAGATGTAATAGTGTTTTCGGTTTCGGATGTTTCACCTACACCTAGAGATACGTGGAACACATAGTGATAAAACAAGTTATCAATTGTTTCTTACCAGGCCACCAATACTGTTCCCATAAGTCTCGATACATCTTGGTGACACTGGGATGTAATTCCCATGTTAACGCATGAAATTCCTACATAATATCATCTCTAATATCTTCTGGGACCCATACACAACCTTGAAAACATAGGATGTCTTACTTATCCATGCTCTAACTAGAATATCAGTTTTCATCTATGATACTCTCCCTCAGAACTAAGCTCTTGAGATTAGAAAGTAACCTCATTATCAACCATTTCAAATGGGTAGAGTTCATTGATAATTCTGATAGGGTTGTATAACCATGATCATCCTGAACCACAATGTGCATCTCTGAAAATAAACCCTGAGATTCTAATCACCATTGGCCTACTAAATTTCATGTGTATGATTATTCCGACTTGGATCATCAGTTTTATAATTGCCTTTCATTGGTGTGTACGCTTGCTCTAAATTGAAGGATTTTAAGTACTTAACCAATTATTGTTGCATGATATTCAAATCACATTTTATAAAGACGTGCTTGAGGCTTTTTTATTAGTGGATACAAAAAAAATGATCACCAATTAAATAGTGTCTCCAACTACATAAAGCATGAAGTACTGTAGCTATACCGAGGTCCTATATTGGGAAACTATGTTTGTGAGACCTCAAATGATGATATCCATATGTGAAAAATCACTCATCTTGCATCAGAGTTGCTCCAATAATAATACCTAATGTGTCATAGTCACCAATATAACTCCTGCATGTCTACGAAAGAATCAGTATTAGTGTTGAAGTCAAAAATTCCTTCAACTCCTAAAAGGATGCTTCAAAAGATTCAAACCATATGGATTTCATGCCCTTTTTAGTCAGGACCATAATATGTGATGAAAGGTGTTAGAAATCATGGATAAAGCATCTACAATATAGGGATAGATCGAATAAAATCTAATTGTCAAAGATATTCTTGGGATTATCCTAGGAAATGATAGATCTCACTTTCTCTATTTCCATTGAAAATCCTTACTCAAAGATGATATGACCCACTAAGTGGACCTTTTTGATCTAGAAATGGAATTTTATAAGCTAAACATAGATATGGTGCTCTCTCAGTGTATTCAATATGATCTCAATATAGTTGGCATGTTCATGATGAGAACGAGAATACATTAATATGTAATAAAAAAATAATACCATGAATAAATCTACATATGGGTGGATGACCCGATTCATAAGAGAAATAAAAAATATAGGTATATTCATGAGACCGAACAACATAACTATGTACTTATAAAGACTGTACCTACTCTTGAATGCTATGTGAAGTATGTATAAATAGCTAACACACACCAGATGATAGCTCAACCTAAAATTAATCTTAGAGAACACTCTCACTCCTAAAAATTGATTTAAGAGGTATTCTATTTAAGGAAATGGATATTGGTTATTTACCGTAATCCAGTTTAATCAATAGTAATCCATGTAAAGCCTAAGGGTACCATCCAACTTCTTGGAAAAAATGAATGGGGAAACCTAAGGTAAAGTTTTGGGGAATATAAAACTTTTACCCTATCGATATTAAAAACAATTTTTGAAATTTAGAATCTCCATAGGTTCCATCCTGTAAGGATTAATGGTCACTAGTGATGCTCCTAGCATTATATCAATAGTAAATTCTACCTGTCGCACTGGATGTAGCTTGGAAAATACATCAGGGAATACTTCCCTAAAATAATCCATCACTAGATGGAAAACTATGGTTCTTAACCCCTGATCATATAAGAAGAGACTAAAAATTGAGGATTTCACACTACCTAAGTTTTTGTCAAGATGCTTACATGTCCCGTTCTCCCTAATGAACATAACTACTACTCTATAGTTATATAAACATCACCCCATGATGATAGAAGTCAATATTATCTCATTAGGGGACTAAAAAATCCATCCTGATAATTATTTAAAAACCTTTCATGTTAAGGATGAAGAGAATCAATATGAAGATATATTCTCCTATCTTAAGGGGATAATCCTTACAATGGTAAACTCTCTCAGATCGGATACCCAGCGGGGTATCGAGTGTCATCACACTACAGAAGTGACTTATCTCAAGGACTAGAATCTCCAAGATTTCCATAGATATAAAATAATTTTATGTGTCTATGTCAAATAAAAATTCACTAAGGTAGTGGATAAAAAAATAGTACCGCAAATAGTAGAATTTACGGTGCTCTGATCCTCTTTTATAGGTTTCACTACATGTAACTGACCAATACCATAGCCCGGTTTCAGAGTCTGACTACCCTAAGCAATCCATCTTTGTTGGTGTTGAGAATCAGGAGTCTGATTTCTTCTACATAGACCACTGCCTTAGCCTAAGCATTAGTGTTATTCCATCCACCTTCTTGGTGAAAATAATACTGTCCCGACTCCAAAATGTGGGGTAGGTGTAGATCCCCACTCAGTATACACTCATGAAATGTTCCCACATAAGCGTTAGATATGCCTAATCCTTTCATAGCCTTTGTATTACACTAGATCTTTTAAAAACTAAGGTTTTATATGTCTCAACGTCCCAAACAAGTGAATGATATAGAAACTAGTAGGTTCTGAGCACAGCGGAAGTGCGGTTGGACAAAACCCAACATTGATTTTTACCATAATCATTGATTATCCTGGGATCAATACGATGATGAACGCTGATCTCCATAGATGGAATAAAATATTTAGAAAAAGAAAGAAGAGGCCCAAAACATTTAGAGAGGATCTTGCACATCATGTTTATAATAAATATAATTAATTTCATCAAAAAAATTATTCCAAGATAATTTTATTTTTCTTCATTGATGATGTTGATCATCTGGAATGACCCTTCCATATTATCTCATTGCGCTTGTAAGGATTCAAACTAGAATCCTTCTATTTGTGATCCACATGTGCTCTGATAGCCTCTCATCGACACCACTTTTTCTCTAGGTGTTAGCGCAGCAAAGTGAGTTTCTTGTGTCAATCATTCATGGATGCTTGTTCTTCATCCTTGAAGAACATCTCACGTTCATGAGGGGGTGGGAAGATAATTAGAGAGAAAAATTATTTAGCTGAACAATTCTCAATTCACTGGGTGTACAATTCAGTGTCGTGTGGTTTCTAGCACCAAAGGGATAATTGTCTATTTATATTCATGGAACTTCAGTTGTAATATTAAATTTCAAAATGGAAATTAAATAAATTCATGAACTTTGAGAAAATTCATGATCATAATAATACCACGTCATTATTTATGGTTCACCAACATGCAAAAAATGGAATTATAAATAAAATTTTGTGTCACAGTATAATCGGAACATCATTATTATTTTAACTTGTGATAACTAGTGAAATAATTACTTACTGTCTTGAAAATAATTATTTTACCACCAGACCGGCCTTGGTCCACTCAAACTCCACTTCCATTTATTTAACACCTGAAAAATTAAATAATTAATTAATTCTCTTGAATAAATATTTTATTTACAAACTAGTGAAGAAATATTTATTGAATGTTCTATTAAATAAATAAATAAATATTATTTAATTTATAAAATAATTTTAACTTAAATAAAATTATTCCACGGTCTTGAGAATATAAGTTCATTAATTAATTAAATTCAAATAAAATTTAACCGAGATCACAAAAAACACTTATTGTGTAACCCTCTAGGATTCTTTCTCAATGGAAATAGGTGGGCTTGCCTAAAATCCAAGAGTACTGTCCAGAAATGGGTCAAGGAACCCAAGAGAAAAAACAAAATTTCACAACAAAAACAACCGCAGACGAACGATCAATATGTAATATAATCCCTTTGTCACAATATATCATCAATAATGTTACATGATAGTATCATCAACCTTTTTTCTTAATACATCATTCTTTAACTACCTAAAATAAACACGTTGTTACACCACAACCATGGAATTTCTCACGACGATTATATTTCAATCAAAAGGCCAATATATCAACTTCCATAAATGGAAGGGACAAATCCTTCCCTGAATTATCCATTAATAACATGCCACTTCTATTGCACCCAATGTACCCTAATTCTCGCCAACTTCCTGTATGACTGTTTTCATTAGTAAATCAAAGTGCTCGATTAATAACACATATTAATGATAATATTAAAGTTTAAGGACCATTACACTCACTCGCAGATAGAAATATGTGATGATTCCAAATCATGAAGAATTCCTAATATAAGATCTGTACTCATAATCATCTATCTTGGATATTACTATGTGTGAACTTCATGAGAGGATGTCACATATTCTTATTAGTTATCACACCTGACGGTCTGCATGCTATGTGTCCCATCATAGTATATCATCCGACTAAAAAACTATATTTAAGAATATTATTTTAGCATTTCAAGGTTCTCATAATATAGGTGAACTTCCATGACCTTATTAATGCAACAAATAATATTGGACATTATTACATCATAATCATGCAGAAAAAATGATCAATATATAATAATACATAAAATATCCATGTAATCCAAGTAAAACCAATTGGTTCTAGGACAACAACTCTTAAAATATCCCACTTGGACGAGAGCCAACTGCCTACAAATTTCAGTCTACTAGACCTCACATGGTGATCATGTTTCTACTGAGTCAAGGATTTAGTCAAGGGGTCCACCGCGTTGTCTTCTATGGAAATACTACTCACTGCAACTTCACCTCTCTGAGAAAAATACCTCAAGAGTTTGTACTTCTGAATTATGTGCCTCATCTGCTGATGTGACCTTGGATCATTTGTGAGAGCCACTGCTACAGTATTATCACATTACATTGTGATGGGATCCTTACTGATAGGTATCAAATCTTTCTCCTGGATGAATCTTCATATCGAAACCGTTTCTTTAGATTCCTCAGAAGCTGTGATATACTCGGACTCTTCTATAGAATCTATGACCACACTCTTCTTTGAGCTATACCAACTCACTCCACCCCCATTTAAAGTGAAGATGTATCTCGTTTGTGACTTCATGACATCTTGATCAGTCTGGAAACTAGCATCTACATATCCTCTGATGACTAGTTCCTCATATCCCCCATAATCAATGAACATGTCCTTAGTAAGACTAAGATACTTTAGGATATTTTTGACTACCATCCAATGGTGGTCACCTGGGTCAGCTTGATATATGCCTACCACACTCAATGTTTGGTTGACATCTAGCCTAGTACATAGCATTTCATACATGACTGACCCAATCCCTGATGCGTATGGATTCCTTACCATTACCTTTATTTCATCATGTGTCTAAGACACATTTTCTAGGATAGATTAATGTCACGAGATGTTGTCAAAAATCCCCTCTTTCATTGTTCCATACTAAATCACTTCAGTATCATATCAGTGTATGTACATTGACTTAATCCCAACAATCTCTTGGATATATCACAATGGATCTTGATCCCAAGAATATATGTTGTCTCTCTCAAGTCATTTTTGGAGAAGCAATGATTTTACCATGTCTTAACAGACTGTAAGATTAGTATCTCATTTACAATAATTAATATTTCATCAGCATATAGTATTATAAAAATGACTATAAAACCTTTTGTAGACACAAGTCTAAAATTCATTGTTGATAAAACCAAATTTCATTATGGCTTCCTAAAAATGATTTTTCCATGACCATGATTATTTCATTAATCCATAAATGTTTTTTTTGCATATTTCATACCTTATTAGAATTTTTTGGAGTCATAAACCCTTCAGGTTGTGTCGTGTAGAAATCTTCTTGAAGGTTCTCGTTAAAGAATGTTATTTTGGCATCCATTTTCCAAATCTCATAGTCATGGTAAGTAGTAAAGGAAAATATAATTCTGATGGATTACAACATTGCAACAAGTGAAAATGTTTCATCGTAGTCAATTCCTTGACACTATTTGAATCCTTTTTCAAACAGTCATTCCTTATAGGTGCTGACTTATCTTTCCATGTCCAGTTTTTTCTTGAATACCCATTTGTAACCAACATGCATTACATAAAATGGAGGATCTACCAAAATCCAGAATTCTTTTTGGTACATGGAATCCATTTCATAATTCGTGGATTCTTGCCACTTGGAAATATCATTGCCACTTACTGCTTCTTTGTAGGTTAAAGGATCATTATTATCAACTAATAATGAGTCAACATCCAACGTATCAAGAAAACCGTACCATTCCTTCTATCTAAACTCTATTGAACTTCTATGCAGTACTTGTGTCTCTTGAATAGATTCTTCTTCCACCGGGCATTGTGGAATCTATTCCGGTACCAACTATTGTGAACTTTGATCCTCGACTTCATCGAAGGCTATGTCGCTCCCACTATTTATTTTGGAGATGTGATCCCTCTCGAGGAATATGGCATGTCTTGCCACTATAACCTTTTTGTCTAAGGGTTTTTATAGGTAATATCCCCTTGTTTCCTTGTGGTATCCTATAAAGGAACACTTTGTGCCTATGGGTGCGAGTTTATTACTTGAAGAGGCCTAAAAAAATGCTTCACTACCCCCACACTTGTAAATTCGATAATATGGATTTTCTTCCACTCCATAAATCATAAAGAATACCATTTATCAATTTACTTTCTACATGGTTTAGTATGTGTTTTGTTATTTGTAATGCATAATAGAAAAAGGATAATGGAAGACATTCATGACTCATCATTGATATCGCCATGTCCAACAAGGTTAAGTTCTTCCTTTTTATTACAACATTCAGTTGAGGGGTGTAAGGAGGTGTGATTTGGGAAAGGATTCCAAAATCTCATAAGTAATCAATGAAGTCTTGATTAGGATATTTCCCACCTCATTCTGAGCGATGTTTCTTAATATTCTTACCAATATGGTTCTCAACTTCATTCTTTAATTCAATGAATTTATCAAAGGAATCTGACGTATACCTCATTAAGTAGATATATCCATGTCTATTAAAATCATCAGTAAAAGTTATGAAGTATGTATACCCACCCCTTTCTTCAACTAGAAATGGTCCACACAGATCGGTATGAACCAATCAAGAATCTCTTTAGCCCTTTCACCTTTCCCACCAAATGGGGATTTGGTCATTTTTCCTTTTAAAAATTCATGACATATGCCAAGTGGTTTTAGTTCAAAAGAATCTAAATTTACATCTTGATGAAACTTTTTCAAGAGTTTCTCATTTACATGACCTAGCCAGTGATGCCAAAGTTGGGTGTGGTATGAGTCAGGTGATGTATCATTTTCATTGACTTCCATTACTTGGTTTGTGCAATCCAACACATAAAGATAATTGTATAAATGTGCCCTACCAAAAAAAATACAATATTTGTAAAAGAAGAAAAATTTATTTCCAAATTTGGAATAATCCATCTAAATATGGTTTGGATATAGATATTATGTGTTTGGTTCTAGAAGGTACATAAAAAACCATTCAACACAAAGATCATCCCAGTTGGAAACATGAGGTGGTAGTACCCGACAACTACAACATCAAGTCTAGCATCATTGGCTACACATAGATCTACCTCTCCTTGATCAATATTCCTGAATCTACTTGGTTCTTGTATTTGGATACGTATGTGATCACCCCAAGTTGTATCTAATACCTAATTTGTAGAAACGGATAGATTTCATTCGATAACAAATGAACCTGAAGCTTCCTCTTGCTTCTTAGGCTAGGTGTAGTTCTTCTTCTAGTGGACGAGCTTGCCACATACAAAACAAACAACCTCATGTTCACTTGCCTCCCCTTTGATCTTCCTTTTCTTGGAAGGTTGTGAAGAATCATTGGGCTTAAATATCTTCTACTTCCCTTCCATCTTATTCACCATAAGGACAAAAGTATTTTCATACTTCATATCTTTTTCCCCTTGGTGAATGAGGATAAGAAGATCATATAGAGATTTCTCAATGTTGTTTATATTGTAATTTACAGCAAATTTAGAAAAGCATTGAGGTAGTGATATGAGAATGAGATCGGTGCCTAGTCATTCGTGGAGTCTAAACCCGAGAACTTCCATGCGCTCAATATAGCCAATGATATTGACTACATGAGGCCTAGATGGGGCACATTCTATAATATTACTTTGAAAGAGAACCTTAGAGATCTCAAACATTTCTTGTCTTGCTATCTCTTGGTAAAGACCATAGAGGTGCTTGAGCATGCTATAGGCATCCATGTTTTCTGGAGACTTCAGGAGCTCACTAGAAATTGATGATAACATTAAAAAATGAACATTGACCGCGTCATTCATATGTTTCTTATAGACTAATAAATCCTCATCAATCCCCTCTAATCTAGGTAGATTAGGAAATGATGACTCTAGTACGTAAGACTTCTGTTCATGGTGTAGGATAACCTGAAGGCGTCTAAACCATTCTAGGATGTTACTGCTGGGGAGGATGTTGTCTTTATCCAGAATCAATCGCGTGGATAGTGTGGTTGATTCGTTTTTCATTTTTATTCTACAATTAAAAGATAAGATCATTAGTAATTTTTGGATTACATTTTATAAGAAATAATAAATATTATCAAGTCTCCCACTATTTTATCTGGCCCCAATTTGCCTCACCATTGAATTTGGAATGTCCAGTTTCCATGAAATTCTAGTGGGAATCATCTATATTCCCCTTTGAATAACCCAACAAGGTTTGCTCAAGCAATTAGATGGTATTTAGGTAGGAAGGTATTTTCCAACTACGAGCTTCCAGCTCCTTGATCTGTTGAGTGGACTCCCCAATACTAAAATCATGACTTTGGATTTCCTCAATTGTTGCATCCAGTATTACAACATGTCTTGAAATGGATACTTATCTTGAGTTAATTTTGTTAAGTCAAACGTAAAATATTTATAAGGTGTTCTGGTATATAATTATTTGTCCCAACAATGGTTGGTCAAACACATAGTTTTATTGAGTTTTCCCTTAATCATGTAACGGAAGGCTTGGTCTTACTTAATATTTTTATTTGAGGTACTTTTATCTCTTATGCGTGATTTTTTTATTATGAATATCACATTATTGTTAATATTATATGGAACTTACATAATTGATTAACCATGTCTTGAAAATATTTATGTATAAGTGTGGCTTATTTTAGTTCTATCTTTCATGGTAGTTTAATTCATTAATTATGTGACAGTGACAACACATACATAATAATAAACCATGGAACTGACAGAAATAAAATAAATACAATGATCATTAGATTTTCTAATGGTTAGTTTTTTAGCAGCTGATAAACTAATCTTGACCTAGGTGAGAAACATCTTGAACCTTTGGGGTTTGTGTTTACAGCTTTCCACCTGTGCACCTCTACATCTCCTGATATTGGTTTCATCTTGGTTCCATATTGAACGGCCTCCACCATATTGGGAGTTCCATCGATTAAATATGCATTTTCTTAACTCACATGAAAGTGAGGGGTAAAATGGTTGTTACATAAAGGAAACCTTGGGCATGTAGGCCCTACATATTAAAGTGGAGAGATCGCTCGTAGGTCAACAAATTTATTTTAAATAAATAAATTAAAATAAACCATCCACATACAAAGGTCTTGGCCTAGATCATGATCATCCATATATGCAACAATGTTTACACATATATAAAACTCAAATTCAATTCTTTAATAATTATTGTATAAGATAAATTGCACTCGAATCAATTAATTATCACCTTTAATTAATCAATCCTTTTATCTTAAACCCTTTTTCTAAATTGCCATGTGATTCTCATCCAACATAATTTTTAACAAATAAATTCATTTAAAATTATCATTGTACTTAACTTTTACCTTGGAGGCAACTCGGTGAATTCTTATTCATAACTACCCAATGAGTATAAATGAACATTACGCAGATGTTAAATTAAACACATTATATAAAACACCAATCACATGTTGTGACTCAGCTTTACCCCCACACAATGGTACACATCTCAAAGGTTTGTATAATATAAATATAAATTTTAATAAATCTGCGTAATTTGGATGAGTACATGTCGTGTAGTACCAAATATACAATGTCTACTATTTTTCATTGTCCATCTAATGTATATTCCCAGGGAAATGGTATGTGACTTAAATTTGTAAATATTCAGAGTACACAGTGTTTTCAGTGGGCCACACGCTATTTAGTATCTGTGTTAGACAGTTTGTAGCCAGGCTATCCATGTACAGGTTACACACTCCGACCCAAACCTGAGGGTTCTAGGGTGTCGCTGGAGGTTAGTGCTTTGGCCTTCGTGGAAGCCTCGGCGGAGCTCCAGTGGATGCAGGTAGCTCGTTTCGGCACTTTGCTTCCTCCCCTACCCATTTTAAAGCGTTTTGTCAACTCTTGGGGTCTCCAGGCACCGGCCCATATATCCATTCTTCATAGAAACTTGTTCTTCCTGGTTCTCGCATCGGATGAGGATCTCATCTTGGCATGGTGCAAGGCCCCTCGCAGCTGGGGGCGATGGAGGTTTAGCATTTCTTGATGGTCCATGGAGGTCCACAGGGGAAAAGAGCACTCGCACGCTGCGGTCTGGATATGTCTGCCATGCCTCCCCCTGCCATTCTAGAACAGTGCCTTCCTCAGGGCAATAGGGGATTCACTCGGTGGCTTTCTGTGTACGGATGATCACACAAGATGGGGAGATGAGACTGGGTGGACAAGATATGTGTGGAGATGGATCTATCTCTTCCCATTCTGGAGAAAATGTCCATAAAGGTGAAAGATTCATTCGTCTGGAACCAGGACATCGTCTACCCAGTGTTTTCCAGGTATTGCTCTGCCTGTCAACTCTAGGGGCATTATTTCCAACTATGCTGGAATAGGCACATTGGTCCCCGACGACCTGCACCTGGAGGTCCCCCGGCAGGTGAGGTTTCCCCGCCCAGAGGGCATGGCCCAGTTTATGGCCGCAGGGTTCCAGGGATTGCACTCCCTCTTCCCGAGGGGAATGGCCTGGACCCAGGGGACACGGAGGACCCCCCCTCTCCTTCGAGCTTTCGGGAACAGCTTCATAGCCTGGCAATGATACCGTCGAAAACACATGACCCCCCTGCTGTCACTAATTATCTACCTACTTTATGAAACCCCTCTCAGTGGCTTTAGAATGGAGTTCTCCCAGACTATTTACTAATGTTTGGCCCTCTGTCACTTTCCCACTTTTTGGCCCCTGCTACTGAAACTACACATAGGCCCATCTATGCTCCTTGGATCCTGGCTAGGAGTGGACAAGGGTCTCTTTTTTTCACATTACGGAAGGAGGCTCGGGGTAGTGGGCAGAATATCATATGCCTAGATGCAAAGTCAGGTCACCGAGATGATCAGCTAACCGAAATTCCTGGGTCTTTGGATCGGTCCCCACCGAGCGGCGTGAAGGGGAAATCCGTCAAACAATCACCATGTCCACAACGAGCGTCTCTATAACCAAGTGCGCAGAGCCCGGGGATGTGTACAAGGCTCCGTTTGAAGCAAAAACAGATCCAGGAATGCGCAATTTCCCTATACAAAGAGACGATGTCTTCTGGGGGCAATGCCGAGATTTCCTTTCCCAAATGATTCCCATTTTCATATGGAACTCCTGTGGAATCGGGGCACTAGTTAAAACCGACTTCATAATATCAGAATCCAAGAAACATATGGCCCATATGGTCTCCATCCATGAACACAAACAACAACCCAGGAAGATCAAGGAGTTTGCTCGCAAAGCCAGGATGAAAGGCTCACTACATGCAGACCCTGTCAACAAACACATTTGGGTGTTCTAGAATAGGGATACTCTAGTTACACTCATCCAGGAAGGCATGCAACATATTACAACCACCGTAACCCACGACATTGAGACTATCCTGGTGACCTTCGTCTATGGCAGTTGTGATGCGCAAAGGAGGGAGAGCCTGTGGAAGGAACTCAGCAGTTTTGACCCAAGGGACCTGCCTTGGATCATCGGGGGTGACTTCAACGTGGTAATAGAACCAGTGGAGAAGAAAGGGAGAGGAGGCTTCCCCAGAGAGCCGAGCATGGACTTCGTCCATTTCATGGATGGCAATGGGTTAATGGATATGGGGTTTTTGGGTGACCCTTTCACCTGGTGTAACAACCAACTCGGGAATAGCCGCTGCTGGAGCAGGCTGGACTGGTGCCTTTCTAACATCCAGGCTCTATCCATATTTCCAAAGGCCAAGGTCATCCACCTTGTTCACGGTATATCTGATCACTCGCTTCTTCTTCTTTCTCTGTCCCCAGCACAGGCCACGAACGATTGTTTCAGATTTAGTAGTCGGTGGAACGATAACACTGGCTACCAACAAGTGGTCAGGGAAGTGTGGAGAGGACCGATTCAGGGTCACTCATGGACAGCCATCCACAACAAGTTGTGGAAGCTGAAGCAGAGGATGCAAGCGTGGGTTAGGGATCTTCTTCCCGTCGATCAGAATATGGAAGAGATCAGGAGGGATGTGAAATTCTTGGAGACCGAACTGGAAGAGGACTGGGACGATGTGGTGTTTGATGAGCTTCATGAAAAAAAAACCATCTGGATGATCTGGTTCTGGCCCAGGAACGTCGGGAAAGGGAGGACTCGAAGATTAAATGGCTCCGCAAGGGTGGCAAAAACACGAGTTTCTTTAATTCCTGCATCAAGGAGAGGCAAAGGACAATCAAACCCAACTTACTTCTGGATGATGGAACTTACACTGATGACATCAACGTGGTAGGGGACATGGCTCATAGTTATTTCAGAAACCTCCTGGCAGGCCCCAATTCCACAATGTCGAATGGATATCCAGAAGGGAGTTAGGAGTTTGGGGGGGAGGTTCCTAGCCTCGTCTCTAGCCATGATAGTGCATCTATCAAGAGGGTCCCTGGGGAGGAAGCGATCTGTGAGGCCATGTTGAGGCTCAACCCCGAGAGCGCACCCGGCCCAGTCCACTTCTCAGGTACGTTCTATAGGGGCTCTTGGTAGGTGGTTAAAGATGATATTTCTACTCCAATACAGGACTTCTTCTGAGGTGGTGGCCTTCCTCGCGTGGCTTGTGCTACGACCCTCGTACTCATCCCAAAGATCAAGGATCCCTCCTCCCGCCTCCACTATCGACCGGTAAGCTTGTGAAATTTCCTGTACAAGAATCTGGCCAGCATCCTCAATGCGTGGATATCTCCTCTTCTCCCACGGTGGATTTTTCTTGAGCAACATGGCTTCGTTAAGGGGTGCCCAATCCAAGAATCCATAGCCCTTTCACATGAAATGCTGAGGGATCTGAATATCGGAATTCATGGCTCCAACATATCTACCACGGTGGATATGAATAAGGCTTATGATAATATGGAATGGGGGTACATCAATAGGGTATTGTCGAGACTGGGCTTCTCGTCTTGGGCATGCGACCTCCTGTTCAGGTGTTACAGCTCCTCCTAGTTGGTTGTCACTTTCATGGGGAGAAGATGGGGATTTTTCAAGGAAACCCACAGCCTGCGTCAAGGTGACCCCATATCACCCAACATTTTCTTCATCGCTCAGGAAATTCTCAGCTAGATGATCAACAGAGAGATATCCAATGGTGCCATCCAACCTTATTTCCAAAAAGGGATTCTTCCCTCAGTTTCCCATATGATGTTCCCCGACGACACATTAATATTCATGAATTCTAGAAAGAAGTCTATGCGAGGGATCACCCGGATCCTAGAGGCATACAACCACTGGAGTGGACAAACGATTAACAAGGATAAAAGCAACTTCTATATTTCAAGTAGCTGTAACAACAGCAGGGCTGCACATCTGAGTAGTAGGCTAGGCATGCTGCAGAGTGTCTTTCCCATGGATTACCTCGACACACCAATATCCTCCGGCAGGACACGGATTCGAGACTTCGACCATGTGGTAAGCCGGATTTTAGGGCAGGTGCTCAACTGGAAAAACTATTTCCTCTCCTATAGAGTCTGAATTGTGCTCACCAACAGTGTCCTATCGGAGATACCTTCCCATGCTCTGGAAGCCTCCAATGTACATAAAGGGGTTATTAGGAGTATTGATAACCTTCTCTCTAAATTCATCTGGGATGCCGCTTAGGAACGTAAGAGATGCTGGGTCGCTTGTCTGCGGATGGAAACCCATATCCAGGATGGATTTATTTGCGTGATGAGTTTGGAAGTTACCATCCACAGCATGCATGAAAAACTGGTGTGGATCGTGATCGAGGAGTGCACGTTGTGGGGAAAGAGCATGTAGAGCATCCTCGGCGGGAGAACAGACAACGCATCCTCACACCACGGTTCCCCCCTCTTGTCCTCAGTCAGCAACCTCATCTCAACCCTTCGCCAAAACTCCCAATGGATCGTTGGAGAGGGAAACATCTAGTTTTGGAATTATAATTGGGTTGGAAACGTGATCGGCTTCCCCGACTGCCCCACTCCCAACATCAGCTTCAAGGAGGTGAGCCTCCAACCTCATTTCATCAGGCTGGTTCTGAAAAAAAATAAGAGGGATATGATATGATCATCCTCAACTCGGAGGTGGATAGGTGCGTGTTCACCCTTTCATCTTCGGGCCTCTTCACCATGAAGGATTTCAGACGGTTTTCCACCCCCCAACCCTAGGTCTATAGGTAGCATGAGGTCGTATGGTGTATGAAAATACCCATGAAATATGGATTCCTAATATCAAGGATCAAGAACCAATCCATCCCATCGGATGACAACATTAAAAAATTGGGGATCAAAATGGCCTCAAGATGCCATTATTGCAGCAACAGCCACAAGGAAACCACACAACACCTATTCATAAATGGCGGAGGGGCTCATGAACTATGGAGCTTTTTTCGTGGTTTCACAGAGTTCCAAAATTGGGACCTTCATGATGAATCTTTTGTTGAGCGCTGGTACAGGGGAGCGGACAGTGCAGGACTGGAAAGAACGGCGAGAACCATCATTCTCAATGCAGGATGCTGATGTTTATGGTAGGCCAATAACTGTGCAAGATATGAGGGGTTAAGGTCTACTAGGAGATAAATCATTGTGCACACAAGGAACCTGATAGCTGATTGGGTAACCCACATCAGCAGCTGGAGAGACGCACCCTCACTCTGGCTCATGCACGGTGTTTCGCCTGCCCCTCACCCCACACAGCAGGGCCATTGGTTACGCTGGATACCCCCAATGTATGGGATCAAGTGGAATATTGACGGCTCCTACTCCTCGGGTATCATATGAGGAGGTGGTTTAGTGAGGGACTACATGGGAAGTACTGTTCTGGCCTTCATGGCACACTACGGGAGATGAAATTCTTTACAAGCAGAGGCCAATGCAGTCCTAACTGGAATCACTCTTTGCATGAAAAAGTAGTTTTGCCTCACTCAGGTGGAGACTGACTCAATGATCATTCGCGATAACTTTCTTAGAGGAGGACCCACACCTTGGTAGATATCTTACATCATTAGGCAGTGCAAGACGCTCATATCCAATAATATTAAAGTAACCCATACCTGGAAAGAGGGGAACAAAGTAGCAGACCATCTTGCTTCTTAGGCGGGACAAACGTTTGAGGTCACATGTCTCCATTACCTATCTTGTTTTAAACCTAAGGGGGTGAACCTGATTAGAGGGGATGCACACGACCTACATTACTTTAGACCTCCTTAGATACCATCTGCCCTTTCTTGGGATTTGGCTGTTTCTCCCAAAAATAAAATATACAATGACGATGATGTGGTGTTTTATGGCCTGGAAGCTTTGGTACCTCCAGACGAGATCCTCTATTTTATTTTAATTAAAATTAAAAGAAAATATTGTTTATGTAAGGTGAACTAGAAATTGAAGAGGAGGAATAGATCTCAAGATTCAAATTTTCAGAACGATTAACTTGAATAGAAACAACTAAATTATTAAATCAGTATATCATCAAAAAAATATTTAAAAAATTAAAAAATATGGTGTAATCGCTCCGATACCACTTCAAAGTTCCAGGGGCAGTGGAAGCATTATTGGGATGAAACCCAAAATTAATTTTTACCATGAATAATAATTATTCCTAGATCAAAATGATGATGAACACCAGTCTCCAGAGAATAGTATCAAAGATTTAGAAAAAGAAGGAAGAGGCATGAATCCTTTAGAGAGGATCTTACAGATCATGTTTATAATTAATTTAATTAATTTCATAAAGAAAAACTATACTTGGATATTTTGTATTTTTCTTCTTTGATAATATCAATCAGTCGGAATGACCCTTCTGGATTATCTTGTTGCGCTTCTAAGGATCCAAACTATAATCCCTCTAGCGGTGATCCACACGTGTTCCGATGGCCTCTGATCGACACTCCTCATTCTCCGGGTGCTAACGCGGTGAAGAGAGTGACGTGTGTTAGTCGTTCTTTATCACTTGTTCTTTTTCATGGAAGATCATCTCTCATTTTTAGAGGGGTGTGAAGACGATTTGAAAGAGAAACTATTTAGCTCAATAGTTCTCAACTCACCGGGTCTATGATTCGGTGTTGTGTGGTTTATTGCAAAATAGACGTACTTTTCTATTTATATACATGGAACATCAGTTACAATATTTAATTGCATAATATCAATTAAAAAAACATGATCTTATAAAAACACCCATGATCATAATAATACGACGTCATTATTTATGGTGTTCCAACTTGCACAAAATGAAATTATAAATAAAATTCTCTGTCACAAAATAATAGAAGCGTCATTATTATTTTAACTTGTGCCAAATAGTTAATAAATTATTTATCGTCTTACAAATAATTATTTTACCACTAGAATGGCCTTGGTCTACTCAAACTCCACTTCCATTTATTGAACACCTGAATAAATAAATAAATAATTTATTCTCTTAAATAAAAATTTTATTTACAAACTAGTAAATAAATATTTACTAAATGCTCAAAAAAATAAATAAAAATATATTATTTAATTTATGGGATCATTTTAACTTGAATAAAATTATTCCACAGTCTTGAGAATAATATTTTTTTCATTAATTAAATTCAAATAGAATTTAACTGAGACCACAAAAAACACTTAGTCTGTGACCCTCTATGATTCTTTCTCGTTGGCATTAGGTGGGCTTACCTAAAGTCCAAGAGTACTGTTTTAAAATGGGTCAAGGTACCCAAGAAAAAAACATAATGTTTCAACAAAGACATCCACATAGGAATGTTCACTTTGTAATATAATCCCTTTGTCGCAATATCTCATCAAGAAGGTTTCATGATAGTGTCCTCAACCTTTGTACTTGATACATCGTTCTTTGACTTCCTAAAATAAACTCTTCGTTACACCATGGCCATGGAATTTCACATGACGGTTCTATTTCAATCAATGATACAAGATATCAAATTCCATAAATGGAAGGGAAAAATCCTTCCTCAACTTATCCATTAATAACATGCCAGTCAGGACTCACCGAACGTACCATATTTCTCGCCAACTATATGTGTGGCGGTTTTCATCAGTCAATCAAAGTGCCTGAGTCGTGACACATATTAATGATAATATTAATGTATAAGGATCATAACACATGATCATATATAGAAATATCTGATGACACCAAACCATGAAGAATTTCTAGTCGCGGGTTTGTTCTCATAATCTCTTATCTTGAAGATTACCAAGTGTGAACTTCATGAAAGGAAGTCTCATCTACTTACGAGTACTCAAACCAGATGTTCAGCATGCTATGTATCCCATATTAGTATATTATACTACCACAGAACTATATTTAAGACTATTGTTATATCATGTCAAGGTTCTCTTCATAGTGGGGAACTGCCATGACCTTATCAATGCAACCAATACTCCATGACACTATTCCATCATAGTCATGCAGAACAATGAACAATATGTAATAATACATTAAATATCCAGGTATTCAAAGTAAAACTAGTTGGTCCTAGGACACCAACTCTTACAATACTATAATTACAAGGGGTATGGTTGCTTCTACCCCCATGAGATACCTCAATGTGATTCTTGTGTCCACTATAAGATTCACAAGTAGGTCTTGGTGTTGAACCACCCTATTTCCCACCATCAGCATTACATATATTTTTATTAGTAATGAGGGCCTGATTCACTATATAAATAAATTATTCAACCAGAAAACATTGACCTACAATCGGACTGCGCATACCAACCCATCCTCGAATCACCTGGTGACCATAGGATCGTCACCCACTAGAGTTGGTGTGAACCACTACAACTCAATAAATTGAGTATAATACTTCCTGACATACATGGACCCCAACTTCAGGTTCATAAAATCTCCATCTCATTCATCCCTTAGAGTCTGTGGAAAAAAATAGTCATAGAATATAGTCTATAAGTCTACATGTTCCATAAAGTGTTTCTAATCTTCTTGGGTAATAAAATCCCATCATCTATTGGAAGATTCACATAGCGTGTAGGCTGAATTATTTACCCTAAACTCTTGAGGAATCTCTAGGTGGTCGAGTATGGTAATATTATTTTCAATCCAATACTCAACAACATGTGGTTCATCGTCCCACCCCCCAAAAAGGAAGGATGATGCTGCTGAAACTCATGAATCAACTCTTCCATGGTCGGGGCATGTTGAGATACACTTTGCATACTTTTCATCATGTGAAAGAATCCCTCATGTAACTGGGTGTTATTTCCCAAATTAGAAATAAGAAGAGGTTCCATATGTGGCACATTAAGTGGAATCACTTGTGGCTTACCGCCCACCACCACTAATGAAATTTTGTCACTGCCTTCAGGGTATACAACTCGAGGTCATCGTGATGGCATGATTCTAAAATTCTAAATGCACACCTTATAATATATTTTTACTATCAAAATAATTTTACATAGATATCTGGGATAGGTACAAGCCTTCCTATAGAAATAAATCACATATCTCTATCTTCTTCAAAAGTTAGGTCTATGTGGTAGAAATTACTATATCAGTCCATAAGAACTTAAGATACACTCCTATATACCCACTATTAATGATGTGTTTGGGTCTATGTCTCATATCATCAATTAGGGGTTCTCTTATATGGAGTTTCAATTGATAGTTATATAGGGAAACACCCTTTACATTTCAATTGGCATCTCATTTAGCGATAACCATTTTAATTTAAAAGTTCAACCTCATTGAGTTTGTAATCTCATATATATATATATATAATACATATATCTTGGTATAAAATTGGTAGGTCCAAAACCTATAATATGTTACAATCAACTAATTAGTGTGTTATCACCAATATATATGGAAAAACACCATTTAGATTAATGTAGTAACTTTAATTGGTCCAATTATATTCTCAATGATTGAAGTGTCAATAGATTTCTATATAAATACTATAGGCACTAAAAATATGGGATAGAGAAATGCATGGTGAAAATAAAAGTGGCATGAAAAATTCATGTAATATTAGTCCTATTGTGTATATAATGATGCGAGTAATGAGAATCCTTCATTTCATTAGGCCTAGGTAAATGAAATCTCATTATAATAATAATAATTGAAATAGAATCACAGAACATGTGGGTCACCCAATGGTAAATTCGTATCAACTATAATAGGCATAATAAAAAATAAAAATTAGCTTTCGTAGTTAATTTGGGTTTCCTCAATACATGTGTAATCTAAACCTAGGAACGTGATCATTATGAAATTCAATTAACTACTAGTCCCCTTTATAATACCCAAATATTAATAAAAAGGAAAGAGAAGCTCTGATACCACTTTGTAATGTCCCATCTGAACAACCACTTAACTGGAGCCCCAATCCAACGGTACACATGGCCCCAAGAGAGCCACCTCACATACTAGAGGCTACCGACTAGCAGCAATGGTCTAAGGTGGTATAGCGGGGAGACTATACCCTTGTATTAGAGTTGCATAGTGGACTTAAGAAATAAAAAGACAACAATTTAAGAATCATATAAATAGATACTATTACCATACGGCCAAAAACCCACCAAACTAGAATAAAAAAGTAAAAGATATAATAAACAACTACAAAATTTTAAATAACCAACAAGTTCTTTAATAATCAAAATCTAAGAGGTAGTTTCATATACAAGGTGTTATTGAATTCTGATATACAAAAAGGGAATAGGAGATGGGAATATACAACATGCTTCACAAAAAGAAAAAAATGAAAAAGGATTTATCCACTGGAATCTCAAGAATATTCTTGATCCTATGCTCCTTTGCTTCACATTATATTCTAAACTTAACATGTTTATGTAACAAGGTTATTTCCCTTATCCAAACTCGGATTCCAAAGGCTACCAGTGTATGGTGTTAGTTAAAATCCAAATAGTCCACCACCAATAGTGTTTAGACGTAATCCAAGTAGTGTACATAGTCACAATAGGGTTTAGGTAATAATAATAAAAGACAGTGCTAAATAAAAAAATACCAGTCGGTTGAGGCTCTATCAGGACACCTGACAACTCAACCTGCTTCGGCATTGGCCAAAAAAATAATCTTATCAATAACCATATATATATATATAGTAATAACATATACAGTACAATATTATACTATATCCACATATATGGACTATTTACATGAGGATGTACGTATCCATATACCTTTACACTAGGTGTTGGATGGACCCGAGACATAATACAAGCATCCATAACAAGTCTAATGAGCTAGTGGGCTCAAGAAGATTGAACATGGCTTGAATCTTATAATGAATGTGATTCTTCATGGTCAGCATTTGAGATAGGTGGGGTGATATGTCATGCCTAAAATTCAAAATAGAGAAATGTTTAATGTCATACTCATTGACCACATAATAGTATAATGGTGAGAGACATCATGGTTAACACCCTATGTAATGGGGTATAAAACGTCATTCCCAATATAAACCTTAACCATTCTTCCATAGACAATATAAAAGGAAAATAATTAGTAATATTAATAAAATGATAGATCACCTCATAACCTTCATGATAATCAATCCCAATATATAAAGGGGGTATCACAATTCATATAATCCATATGTAAAAGCATGCAATAATTGGTGTTGCCTTTCCACCCTTTAGTATTAACTTTAATTAATTCATTTAAATCATTCAAGACAATAAAACAATCTTAAATAAAATTAATTCCATATAAAAAATCCATTAAATTATTTAGGGAGTAAAATTTCAATTCAATGGTTTGACCAAGCACACAGAAGGTTTAATTACAAATTATTCAATTACCCACAAGGGTGAATTTTATTGACAAGAAAAGTCTAACACTTGGGCGGTGTTCAGACATTTGAAAAATTATATAAATGAGGTAAAATTTCATTTCACACCCATAGGGGTTTCATTGAATGATGCCAACATCCTCTAATTTTATAGCAATGGTCAAGAGGATTATAACATCTTAATTCAATTAATTAAAAGATGAAGAATTCACCTTACAACAATGCAGGACAAAGGGAAGAATACAGCACAATGATGAGGCTATAGAAACATAAAATCTTTTAGGGAAAAACCATACCACCAACCATTGGTTCGTAGATGACTCCACTTCCAATATCGGCTTTAGATTCAAGGTAGAACAGTAGAAATCATAGAAATGGTCCAATTCCCTAAAAATAAGGTGATTGATCTCCCACCGAAATAGAACAATAGATATGAAAAGTAACCAAAGAAGGAATAAAGATTATTCATGTGCTTACCTATGTGGATCCAATTTTTCCTATGATGATTGATGTGGACTCTGAATCATGGAGATATCAATATTCTGAGATTACACAAAGGAGAAACCCATAGAAGAAGAAGTAAGCTTCATCTACTGTTAATGAAGAGGATAAAGGTGGGATTTAGGTTTTTAAGTCATTAAGGGTAAAAATGTAAATTTACACACAAAACTAGGGTTTCATGATTTATCCACAAAGTTTTTCTAAATGGTGTGAAAACCATTCTTGCCCCACTATCTAAGGAGGGCCCATGCACAGTTATGCACACAGTTTTCATAACAGTGTGTAAACCATGTGAAATGAATCTTTCCATATGGCTTCAGTTTTTGAAAAGGTGTGTCCCTTGTTCCACATGGTTATAGAAAAAATTTTAATCCCATTTCTTCTCAACTAGTTTCTCACACAATTACCTTACATGGTTAGTTCTAATCGTACGGTAATCTTGCGACCTACCCTATCTTCCAATTTTTTAGAACTCTGCGCTCTAAAAAATCCTTAGATGCTCCTGGGACCTTCCTTATTTTGTAGGGAACATTTAATACGATAAAACAAACTAATTTTATTTAATATAAAATGATAATTAATTTTTTAAAAAGATGATTTATTATAATAAGGTCTATGTTTCAAGTTAATTTAGAAAAACCTCAAGATACTTAAATTTACCTCTTATTAACCTTGTAAACCTTGATTAGATTTTTACCAAGGTTATTATTATTATAATAAAAATATAATATGACCAATATTAAAAAATTTATGTGTTTTGATTCTAAATTTTGACTCTATTTAATCTAATTCAATGTTAAAATAATATAAAATTAACATTTAAATTGAAACATATGATAGAGAAAAAATATATATTTATAGAAAAAAGTATTTTCATACATTAAGTGTTTTTATTCTTATTTATTATCAATTACAAATTTAATGAGTTTTAATATGTTTTTTATATTTTTAAACATCATATTATATTCATAAAATGTGTATCAATTAAATTTATTTGTAAATTAGACATTGTTTACAAAAATAATTCTATAAAAAAATAATCATTTTACCGTGGTATATAATATTTACATTGATAACTAAGTTTTATGTTAATGTTGAAAATTTTATTATTAAAAAATTAATATTATTATTAAAAACATTAAAATAATGTTATTATATTCAATTTATAGTGTTGATAAAAAATTATTTTTATATAAGAACTCATAACATATAAAAACAACTTCTATAAAAAATATATTTTTAATGCATAAAAAAATTTACTCATATTAAATGTCAATTAAAAATATTTAAATACATTCTAATTTATTTTTTATATATATTATTTATATATTAAAAATTATTCAATAAATATTAATTGGTTCAAAATACACAATATATAGAAAAGTATAATTCCTTGAAAAAAATTCATTTATCACAAAATAGTCTTGTTCCTTATTCTTTAAGATTGATTAATTATTTAATAAGAATTAAATTTTATAAATATATTTATGTTAAATACAATATTTATTATTATTAAAAATTAAATTATATAGAAATGAAAGTTGTATAAAAAACATTTAATAATGAGGATATAATATTTATTAATAACTACATGATTATATCACCCTCAATTCTACTTACAAATCCCCTCAAACTTCCATATAAGATCAAAGATTAAGGTAAGATGAAGTGTTTGTCACATATGGATATATAGCTATCATTTAGCTCATAATTATTTCCAAATTATTAAACCTATTTTTCAAGTGATTTTAATCAAGCTGAACTTGATGGATTTAGGCTTAGGCTTGGTCTAGAGAAAACCCTTATGATGCTACATCCCTTACAAGCCTAGAAAAATGAGTTTCATAAGGAATATTTCTATTGTTATATTTTATTATTTTAATTTTATACATGAATTTAATAATGGATTTACCTGTGTTTATACCAAACAATTTTATGGTTATGTTACAAGAATCATATAATCTTAATGGATATATAAGCTGAACGACCATATATAATGGTCATATTTCATTCCTAAAAATAACCTAACATTATTCATAATTTTTTATATTATTTTAACATGTATGTTATATTTTTAGTTCTTTTGATTAATTTCATATATTTAATCAAATTGACGATATTTATAGAGAACCATAAGGATAAAGATTTTATGTTCATGGTTTTTTTATTTACTTGTGGATATATTACTCTTGTAATTTTCTTAATGATGTTTCATATTTAGTTATTAAAATATATTAATGTTTATCTATAATTATAATATTTTATTTAATATATCATAGTTTATCTTAGTTCAGTGTTGTGTGTGAAACAATCTATTCAAAATATTATTTATTTAAAGGGATAATAATGGTAAAATATTAGAGTTGTTGAATGAACCATCATATTTTATTGGTATATTTATTTGAATAAATAAAATATCACATTGTGACATCATATTCAATTATTCATAATATTTAAGTTTTTAAATACAAATAATTTTATCTTCATAAAAATATAAAGTTTTAACTTATTGAGTAAGTCATATGATTCATAGAAAACTCATTTTGAATTAATTAATGTATTTAGTAATACCCTATAAGTCATATGAAATCCCAAATTCTTACTGTAAAGTCATAAAATTCCCCAAATACATAATCAGAAGTCATACAGTGTCCCCAAATCCAGAGGATGAATTCATATAAAACCCCTAAAGACATATGATTCCTTGAGGAAATTACTATTATTGGCTTAAATTCATATGAAATGAAAAAAGACTTATGAAATGACTTTAAAGTCATACATTTACACAAAAGTCATATGAGATCCTCTTGTATTTTCCATTTTTATCCATAACTCCGAAAATTTATAATTATTTATATTATTAAAAAAACAATTTTCACTTGATTAAATCAAATCCAAATACAAATAACCTTCACCTCACATTAATAAACTTTATATAATGTGAGTTTTAATATAATTTATACCTTGAAAGAAAAATATAATACAATATACTATATCCACTTCAAACATACCCAAACATTATACTCTATAAAATTTCCATATTTCTAAATTAATTTCTTGAAATTCAAAACATAAAAACTTCTTCTTGTATCTTCAAAAACAACTCCTAGTATCACATTTTTAATAAAGTTTCCCTAACTCAAGACATGGTCTCAACATAGGGTAATGTTTGATATAATATTTTCTTTAAGGGATTTTATTTAAATTATTTATAATTATTTATTATTTTTATATTTTCATTACTTTTAATATTATGTGAATTATAAAAAATTAACTCACCAAATCTGATAAAATAATTTATGCATAATAGCCTTCTTTTATTTAATTTTTCCTAATTTTTATTCATTTTTTATGAGATCATGTTTGATCAATAAATAAACATCCATCATATAAATAAATAATTGTGAAATTAAAAAATAATATAAATATGTGATATGATCATGACCTTTTAAATATTGTTTAGTTTAATGAGAAAATTATAAACCAACCCTGGATCCTAGTGGAATAACTCTTTTAGATGATACTAGACTAACTTTGTAGCATCCCTCCTTTAACCAATGTACCTCCTTGGTTGATTTCACCTTGGTTTGGTCATTAACTAACTCCTCTCATTTATATACTTACTCACTCGTAGGTGAGGGGTACCAAGGATTTAGGGTTGCGTAAAATAAACCATGTAAATGAAATATTTTATATAATAAAAAAGAATCTATGATTCACATATCATCATATTAACTTTCATAATAAATTTATCATAAAAAACTATACAATAAATAATTAAACAAAATTTTTCCTAACACATAAATAGAATGTTTAATGAATATGAATTAAACTTACTGGCATTCATTTCAATTTTTTATTTAAATAATAAATTTTTTTCAAATTGATTAATTAATAATCTCATTAATTAATTAAATCATTATCTGTTTTATGCCTCCAAACAGTCCCTGAGATTCTCATCCTCGACAATTTTGAAAAAATTAATTAAATTAATCCAAATTTAAAGTTAATTGTTACCATATACTAACTAATTATAATTATTGTTCCCTCATAGTGAGAATAAATTCAGTTTATAATTAAATATATAAACATCATGTAAAAGATGTGGTATGATGTGTACCCTTATGCAACTAATTAAACCCAATTATAGTGTTTAACAATTACACGACATGTACCATCACTTGAAATGTTGTGTAATTAATACTTTTTATGTTCCATTCCATGTACTACATACTTATACGGTATCTAAGCCTATAAGGAATGTCATGATATTGCAAAACAAGTTTTTCTATGGGTTAAGTTATGTAGTCTACATGACATATATATCTCATGAAATTCCTTGAATACATGTGGAGTGAACTATTTGTGATGACTATAAAGTACACAGTGTGTATGATGACCATAGAAATCATGTATTTCCAAAATAAATTAGAAAATAATAATTAATTTATTTAATTCCACATGATGTGCTGAAAACTACACAGCATGTACTTAGTGTATAAAACCATGTCACATAGTGTGTACATTCTAGCTAAACACCATATAGTTTGGTGTCAATTTAATTAGTTATCCACATGTGAATCACATGATATGCCTATCTCTTCATGTGCTTTTTATGAGTATGTAAGGGTTACATAGCATATATACCCAACTACATTCTATGTACCACATTTCTATCCACCCGCAGAATATTCTTTATTGCTCAAAATGTATTTTGTATGAGTTATATTGTGTTATATAGTTTGTACATCTAGCTACATAATGTGTAATAATTTCTAGTATATATATCATAGTAGGATATCTATACGTGGTGTGTTTATTAATTATAAACCATGTAATTTGATCATAGGGTTGCCAAATTACATGGGGTTACATGACATGTGCATTATCAATATATTGTGTACTCCCTATCAAACATTGTTCCAACTACTCGTTAATATTCAATGTGTAATGATATCATGTATTGACACCCACACTACATGTCATGATTTTTATATCCTGCACTTGTGTGGTTGATCAGGGGAACGTGATGTGTAATTTTTGTTATACGTTAGGTAAACATGTCCTATAACAAAAATCCCCCACACCATCAAGTGGTATTATTGAGCATTGTTAATTTATTATTAGCCTTTTCTTAATCATATATACTAAAAAAACTAATTATATAGACTTTTAAATTAAATAATGAAAAAAATAATTATTTCTGAGATAAATGTAAATCAATAATCAAAATAATATAATATTATAAATTCTTATAAATTTCAATGTGACTTATTTGATACCACTTGAAGGATATTGGGTGCAGCATAAGTGGTAATACCCATGCCTAATATTATTTTAGTCACTTTAAATTGACAAAACTCACTGAATGTAACCCCTAATTCTTCATAGAGTAGATCATTTCATGTATATTTTATAATTGATTTTAAATAAGATTACCTCAACTTGATAATTATTTAAATTTTTTGATCAATTTGGCAGTCACTCTTATCATATCATTATTCTTGTGAAGAATCCATATTATAACTCCTTTAGTAGTATCCACACATTCTCCATGAATATTGTAACATCTACATTTGTATTTTGGCTATCATTTTTATAAGGCCCCATCCTTAAAACTTACTTAATCTTGAGTTATTACAATATTACACATTGAGGATCTTTTCGGGTTTAGAGTTTTAGAGAATTAGATCATAAAACTTGCATTACATTCCACATATAAACAAAGTGGTTACATAAAGATATTATTCTTCATTCCCATCAATGGAAACATATTTAAAATAAACATGGATTCTTTCTGGACACTTCCTTGACACTATCATCATAAAATGTACCTTTCCCTTGACCTGTGAAAAACATTTCAAAAAAACTTCGGATGAGCATAAAAAGCTCAGTAAGGGATATAAAAATATGGAAAGGAAACATGGGTACATATATACATAAGGATGAGATCATACTTTACCCATAAAACATAAGCACTTTAACATACCTCATCAAATCATGAATAAATCATAGAAATCATAAGACATAAAGGCAAGTTGAGGCATTCATAACATTCTTACGTAGGGAGTAACCCTCTTGGTTACGTTTGGAATACCCATCACAGTATATTCCCTAAATCTCTTCGGAGAAACCTTAACATTTCACTCCTTCGCGTTACCCAATGCATTGGAGAGCTATATCGGGCTCACCCGCCCTTAATTTATCACGGAACCACCCATTTTCATAATAATGCCCAAGAACCTCAACATAATCGTATCACATAAAACTTGCATAAAGGAAACATAACATTTCCACCTTTCAATCACAAGATATCAATACAACACATTGATATAAAAACATTATGAAAACCATTTTCAATACCAAAATAAAAGAAAAGTAAAACATGGTATTTATTTTTCTTTTAAAAAAAAGGTATGGCATGTAGAGGAAGCCGAAACTCAAATAACAGTCACGGCGGCGGAGAAGTCGTTTTCGCCGCATACGTACAAAAAAGACATTCCCTTTTGTCGTTTATTAAACCGCTTCGTATAAAAAATATTCCTTTTGGATAAACGTAAAAGTCAAAGGGGTTTATACACCGTGTAAAAGAAGGTTGTGTATAAAACAAAACATGCCTCAATGAAAGGAGATTGAGACGAAGTCCCATACAAAGATCATTTTTAAAATAAAATAGATCTATTATGTGTATTCACTATAAGTACACATAAAGAAAGTACAAATACAAGATAGGACATAATAATATAATGACATAATTTGAAAGTATGAGATTAACCCAAAGAATGGTAGTTGGGTTAAGAAGTTCCCTTACCTCGTATCCGACTTGACCTGACCATTCTTTAATCTCCTGAATAATAAACTTGAGTTAATCTCTACTTGCTTAAGAACCTTTTTCAAGTTCATCATTCCTTTTATACCATGTTATGAACATCATGTAATCATTTAAGTTAATAATGTTCATTTTGTCGGTATTTGGTTCTTAAGTCAAAAATAGACTTCTTACACTTACATGTTGTTAATTTGGTCAAAGTTTCATTATATACAGAATGATATTAATGGTTTGGATAACATATATATCATATATATTCATTATATACATGTATTTATAATATTACATCACATTTAGAGGTAAGAAATGAAATGCACCGTTCATGGAGACGGTAAGCCGTACGTACGCATGAACGCTACTTCCATTTCTGTTTCGTATTTTCTGGAATGCAATCATAATTATATAAGAGTATATTATAATTCCAGTATAATAACATATATAATATCATTAACTTTATCCTTTACACATCCCACATATGGTATTAACGAATCAAATCACTTTCAGGGGGCGGTAGTCCGCACTTCCTAAAATGAAGATATCGTGTTTACCCATAATGGAAACAATAATGGTATGCCATAAATGAAAAATAAAGAAGCTTAAGGATTAATAAACATATTATATATCATATATAAAAATAGTGACATCATAATGGCCACCTTTGAAGGTGTTAAATGAATATTGAACAATCATCGTTTTGGGAGGCAGAATTTTTCCATCCACGGAAACCGTATGTTCTTTAACCATTTGATGTAGTTGAGTGAGAGTGTAGCTCTAATAAATATTATAACAACATCCTAGTATATTTAATATACTGTTGTTGTTACAAAAGAAGTAAATAAAAAGAGTTTAGGGGGTTGGAGAAGCAAAATAAAATAAATGAACATGAGAGAATGAATTACCTTTAAAAGTGTAACTCCTTTTGATTTGAGTCTAAAGGCTTCCTTTGAAAGGCTTCTGCCCAAAGGGAATCCTCTAGGATGAGGAGAGGGATGTGTAGAGAGTAAATGAGCAGGGGTTGGCCGAGCCAAAGGCTTTGGGTGTGTGGGTAATTAGGTAGAGGTGGGGGCCTTTTATAAGAGGAGAGGAGGGGCACTCTTGGAAAGTAAAGAAATATTACTTTATTTGAAAATGAGTTTCGGATTTAAATGGTCCCACATTGATATAATTCTAGTATAAGATGATAAGGGTTCTAAATCTACCCATCCAATAGGTTTTGGACATGTTTAGGGTTTAGATGTTACATTATCTTTCCATTTTATTTAAATCGTTAAATAATGAGGTCATCGCTGCATCATTATGATGTCATAAATAAATTTATTTATTTAATGTTAAAAAATTATAAACAAACTACTATGATGTATTAAATCTTTTTAGCTTTCCAATGAATATTTATAATCAAAAATCTGACTTGTATAACTCCATTTAAAAATTGTTTTCGTAAAACATATGATGTTTGTGTCATTTTTACTTTTACATTAAATAAAAAGTTATTTATGTCATTTCCCAACCAAAGTGGCTCCATGGGGTCCCCAAGTAGACCCATGGCTTGTCTTGGTCGGCCATGACACAACCAATGAGGGTAGGACAAGTGTCAAGCTCATCTCATTTTATTAAAGCATTATTTTTACCTTAAACTACACTAATTACCATTAATCGCGATTAAAAACTTAATAAGTTACTATTCACCAAAAAATTATTTTAATCTCATTGAACCACATTATACTTCTTAATTACTACCATGTATGTCGGATTTTTGAAATTAAAAACAAAATTATGACAAAATTTCATTTAAATGGAAAAATCAGTTTTTATAAGTACCACTTAGTGGTTTCACTATTCATCAAAAATTGAAGTTTTTCAGAAAATTACCAAAAATCACCCTAAGCTATATTTGATATTCCAAATTCAAAAATGAAGTCTATTTTACAAAATTAAAAACATATAAGTCAAATTAATTAACTTAATAATTAATTCCCGCTGTCAGAGCAAATAGCGTGTTTTTATAAAACAATAAGTATCAAAAGATTGACACCAGTTTAAGTCTAATTTCAAAGTGAAATTGATTCCAATGACCAACATTGGATTAAATGGTAAAAATATATTCAGATTACACATTAATACCAATTCAAAATATAATATAATCATATAAATAAATTAGATTAAGAAGCAGTTTTGATGTAAAATGCAGTATTTTTCACTATTCATTAAAAAATCAACATTGTCAGAAAAATACCAAAAATTCACACAAAGTAAATTTTGATGTCCCAATAATAAAGAATAAGTTTATTTTGACAAACATAGCTTATAAAATTGTCAAAATATTGATTTAAAAAAAGGGGTTTGCCATCAAAAGGCAGTAAAACAATCTTTTAAGAATATTAGTGTATTCCATGCATAAGATTGTATTTATTTTGATTTTAAGACTCTAAAACACTATCTTAATCATTAATAGACATAGATAAAAATATCTATTATTCATTACTTACTTGGGATGTTACATCCTTCCCCCCTTTAGAAAATTGCATCCCTGCAATTTATTTACTTATCGAATAAATGGGGGTACTTATCCCTCATTTCATTTTCAGGTTCCCATGTTGCCTCTTCCATCATGTGGTTTTTCCACAAAACCTTTACCTTCTTAATCACCTTATTCCATAACACTTTCCCCCTGTGGTCAAGAATCTGGACCGGTTGTTCCTCATAAGATAGGTTCTATTCCAGCTGAACTACCTCTGGACTCAAAACATGAGATGGATCTGGCATATACTTTCTCAACATCAAAACATGAAAAACATTGTGTACCTGAGATAAACTCGGAGGTAAATCCACTCGGTAAGAAACTGATCCAACTAACTGTAGAATTTCAAATGGTCCAATAAACATTGGACTCAGCTTTCCTTTCTTACCAAATCTCATCACACTTTTCCAAAGAGAAACCTTGAGAAAAACATGATCACCTACCTCAAAAGATAGATCATTCCTCCTGTTGTCCGCATAACTCTTCTGCCTGATCTGAGATGTTCTCATGTGTTTCTGAATCAGCTGAACTTGTTCTGCCATCTCTTCTACCAATTCTGGTCCCATCAACTTCCTTTCACCCACATCATCCCAGAAAGTTGGAGTTTGACACCGCTTCCCATATAATGCCTGAAATGGTGCCATTTGTATACTGGAATGAAAACTGTTATTATATGAAAATTCAACCAAAGAAAGATGTTGGTCCCAACTTCCCTGATAATTCATAGAGCAAGAACGTAGCATATCCTCCAAGGTCTGAATTGTTCGTTCTGACTGACCATCTGATTGAGGATGAAAAGCTGTACTAAAATTTAATTCAGTAGCCAACGACTTCTAAAGGCCTTTCCAAAAGTTAGAAGTGAACCTGGGATCACGATCAGATACAATAGAGAGAGGAACTCCATGTAACCTGACTATATCTTTAAGATACAAACGGGAAAGTTGATCTAGGGAAAAATTATCTCGTATAGCAAGGAAATGAGCAGATTTGGTCAAGCGATCAACAATAACCCAGATTGCATTATTACCTCGAGATGTCTTCGGTAATCCCACAACAAAGTCCATGGATATATTCTCCCATTTCCACTCTGGAACTGGTAAAGGTTGAAGCATCCCTTTTGGTAACTGCCGCTCTGCTTTAACCTGTTGACATGTCAAACACTTCATAGTAAAATCAGCAATATCTCTTTTCATTCCATCCCACCAGTAATACACCTGCAGATCTCTGTACATCTTAGTACTTCCAGGATGAACTGAAAACGGAGAACTATGAGCTTCACATAACAACTCTCTCTTTAACTGTGAATCACAAGGCACACACAATCTCTTCCCAAATCTCAAAACGCAATCAATATCAATGTTGAATTCAGGCAACTTACCTTTATGAACCAGCTCTACCATTTTCTGCAACTCACTGTCTTGATTCTGTGCTTCCTTGATTCTATCTGATAGAGATGATCTCACTGATACCTAAAACAAAACAGAAGAACATCATGCACCAACAACTTATATGCCAAAGTTCATCAAATCCTTAACCAAAGGATCACATTCCAAATGCAACATTGCTAATAAAGCATTACTTTTTTGACTTAAAGCATCAGCCACTTTATTTTCTTTTCCCGGATGGTAATGAATTGTACAATCATAATCCTTGATTAATTATAGGCATCTCCTTTGTCTCATGTTCAATTCTTTCTGAGTGAATATATACTTTAAACTTTTGTGATCGGTATATATTTCACACTTTACTCCATACAAATGATGCCTCCAAATTTTTAAAGCAAAAACAGCAACAGCTAATTACAAATCATGTACAGGGTAATTTAGCTCATAAGTTTTCAAATGTCGTGAAGAATAAGCAATTACCTGATCATTCTGCATTAGGATGCAACCAAGTCCTTTCAATGAAGCATCACTGTATATAACAAACTCACCATTCCTGGAAGGTAGTGCCAAAACTGGAGCATTGACCAATCTTCTTTTCAATTCCTGAAAACAGTCATCACATTCTTTTGTCCAGATAAACTTAACACCCTTCCGAGTTAGCTTAGTCATTGGACTAGATAACCATGAAAAATTTCGAACAAACCTTCGGTAATAGCCTGAAAAACCAAGGAAGCTACGAATCTCGGTTACATTTGTGGGTCTGGTCCATTCTTCCACAACTTTTGTTTTTTCAGGATCAACAGTTATTCCATCTTTAGAAACAATATGACCAAGGAAAGAAATTTGTTTCAAACAAAACTCACATTTTCTGAATTTCCCATACAATTTATTTTCTTTTAAGGTTTGCAAGATAACCCTTAAATGTATTTCATGCTCCTCTTTACTTTTAGAAAACACCAAAATATCATCAATGAAAACCACCACAAACTTATCCAAGAACTCATGGAAAATTCTATTCATTAAGTCCATGAATACAGCAGGTGCATTGGTTATCCCAAAAGGCATTACTAAAAATTCATAATGGCCATATCTCGTACGGAAAGCGGTCTTCGGAATATCTGCCACCTTTACCTTTAGCTGATGGTACCCCGATCTCAAGTCAATCTTTGAAAAATACTAAGCTCCCTGGAGCTGATACAACTTCATTTGATGGCCTGACATCTGCTGAAGTAGTTGAAAAGGATTTCACCACCCCTTTCTGCTTGTAGTCTAACTGCTTCCCATCACTCAAGCTCTTTGTCGGACACTCATTTTCATTGTGACCCATCTCATTGCACTTATAACATTTCACTAACTGTAAATAAAATTTTGTCTTACCATCACCCTGATCTTTTCCAGTGCAATCACGAGCCTTATGTCCCATCTTACCACATCGGTAGCACTTTCCAGAATTCAGAAGACATTCCCCAGCATGCCTTTTGACACATTTATCACAAACTGGAAACTTAGTTTTCATACCATCAGACTTTTTTGAATAATTCTTACCTTTCTCCTTCCACCTCGGTCTCTTATTTTGTTGGTTGTTATAGAACACTTGGTCATCGGAAAACTCCATTTCCACCTTCTCAGCACATCGAACAAGCTTTTCATAACTTTTAAACTCACGAGAAGCTAATGCCCTTCAATATTCTGGATTTAATCCTGAGTAAAAACGATTGATTTTACTATCAAGGTCTCGGATAAAATTTGGTGCATACCTTGCTTATCGAGTGAACCTTTCTTCATAGGAAGCCACTGATTCTTCATCTTGCCTCAATTCCAAGAATTGATTTGCCATCCTAAGTCGAACACCCTTAGGAAAATACTTCTCAAGAAACATACCTTTGAATTCATCCCAGTCGAGAGCATCAATCTCATCAGCGTCCCTGATATTTTTAACCATCGACCACCACTGATCTGCCTCACCCTCCAAACGGTAAATAGAAAGACTAACCTTTTGATTGTCTTAACACCCCATGACATCAAAAATCTTCTATAGTGCTTTAATCCACCCTTCAGCTAGCACAGGTTCAGATGATCTTCTGAATGATGGGGGATGTTGCCTCATGAAATGTTCCACCACTGACATGTTCCTCTGCGGTTGATCTGGCTGATCTCGTGCATGGATACCACCACCATTTATCGATTGAGTCAACTGAGCCATTACTGCAACAAACTGTTCAGTTCCCATTCCGAAAATCTCAGGATACTGATTCGGAAGGTTATTTCCTTCTGTATGCCTTCCTAGCACTACTTCCCTGTTTCCTCTGCGGAAAACCATTCTGAACAAACATGTCTTAGATGAAGCAACATGGTAATCTTCAAATGCTATATCACTTTAGTTTGACCATAACAAAAATATTACTGGATAATCATTTAATATAATTCTAACTCCTAATGTTATCTAAACCTACCTTTGATACCAACTATAAGGCCCCAGCCTTAAAACCTACTTAATCTTGAGTTATTACAAGATTACACATTGAGGATCTTTTCGGGTTTAGAGTTTTAGATAATTAGATCATAAAACTTGCATTACATTCCACATATAAACAAAGTGGTTACATAAAGATATTATTCTTCATTCCCATCAATGGAAACATATTTAAAATAAACATGGATTCTTTCTTGACACTTCCTTGACACTATCATCATATCATGTACCTTTCCCTTGACCTGTGAAAAACATTTCAAAAAAACTTGGGATGAGCATAAAAAGCCCAGTAAGGGATATAGAAATATGGAAAGGAAACATGGGTACATATATACATAAGGATGAGATCATACTTTACCCATAAAACATAAGCACTTTAACATACCTCATCAAATCATGAATAAATCATAGAAATCATAAGACATAAAGGTAACTTGAGGCATTCATAACATTCTTACGTAGGGAGTAACCCTCTTGGTTACGTTTGGAATACCCATCACAGTATATTCCCTAAATCTCTTCAGAGAAACCTTAACATTTCACTCCTTCGCGTTACCCAATGCATTGGAGAGCTATATCGGGCTCACCCGCCCTTAGTTTAACACGGAACTACCCGTCTTCATAATAATGCCCAAGAACCTCAACATAATCGTATCACATAAAACATGCATAAAGGAAACATAACATTTCTACCTTTCAATCACAAGATATCAATACAACACATTGATATAAAAACATTATGAAAACCATTTTCAATACCAAAATAAAAGAAAAGTAAAACATGGTATTTATTTTTCTTTTAAAAAAAGGTATGGCTTGTAGAGGAAGCCGAAACTCAAATAACGGACATGGCGGCGGAGAAGTCGTTGTTGCCGCATACGTACAACCAAGACATTCCCTTTTGTCGTTTAGTAAAACGCTTCGTATAAAAAATATTCCTTTTGGATAAACGTAAAAGTCAAATGGGTTTATACACCGTATAAAAGAAGGTTGTGTATAAAACAAAACATGCCTCAATGAAAGGATATTGAGACGAAGTCCCATACAAAGATAATTTTTAAAATAAAATAGATCTATTATGTGTATTCACTATAATTACACATAAAGAAAGTACAAATACAAGATAGGACATACTAATATCATGACATAATTTTAAAGTAGGATATTAACCCAAAGAATGGTAATTGGGTTAAGAAGTTCCCTTACCTCGTATCCGACTTGACCCGACCGTTCTTTAATCTCCTGAATAATAAACTTGAGTTAATATCTACTTTCTTAAGAACCTTTTTCAAGTTGATTATTACTTTTATACCATGTTATGAACATCATTTAATCATTTAAGTTAATAATGTTCATTTTGTCGGTATTTGGTTCTTAAGTCAAAAATAGACTTCTTACACTTACATGTTGTTAATTTGGTCAAAGGTTCATTATATCCAGAATGATATTAATGGTTTGGATAACATATATATAATATATATATTTATCATATACATGTATTTATAATATTACATCACATTTAGAGGTAAGAAATGAAATGCACCGTTCATGGAGACGGTAAGCTGTACGTACGCATGAACGCTACTTCCATTTCTATTTCGTATTTTCTAGAATGGAATAATAATGATATAAGAGTATATAATAATTCCTGTATAATAAAATATATAATATCATTAACTTTATCCTTTACACATCCCACATATGGTATTAACGAATCAAATCACTTTCAGGGGGCGGTAGTCCACACTTCCTAAAATGAAGATATCGGGTTTACCCATAATGGAAACAATAATGGTATCCCATAAATGAAAAATACAGAAGATTAAGGAAGAATAAACATATTATATATCATATATAAAAATTGTGACATCATAATGGCCACCTTTTAAGGTGTTAAATGAATATTGAACAATCATCATTTCGGGAGGCAGAATTTCGCCATCAACGGAAACCGTATGTTCTTTAACCATTTGATGTAGTTTCGTGAGAGTGTAGCTCTAATAAATATTATAACAACATCCTAGTATATTTAATATACTGTTGTTGTTACAAAAGAAGTAAATAAAAAGAGTTTAGGGGGTTGGAGAAGCAAAATAAAACAAATGAACATGAGAGAATGAATTACCTTTAAAATTGTAACTCCTTTTGATTTGATCCTAAAGGCTTCCTTTGAAAGGATTCTGCCCAAAGGTAATCCTCTAGGATGAGTTGAGGGATGTGGATAGAGTAAATGGGCAGGGGTTGGCCGAGCAAAAGGCTTTGGGAGTGTGGGTAATTAGGTAGAGGTGGGGGCCTTTTATAAGAGGAGAGGAGGGGCACTCTTGGAAAGTAAAGAAATATTACTTTATTTGAAACTGAGTTTCGGATTTAAATTGTCCCATATTGATATAATTTGAGGATAAGGTTATAAGGGTTCTAAATCTACCCATCCAATCGGTTTTGGACATATGTAGGTTTTAGATATTACATTATCTTTCCATTTTATTTAAATTGTTAAATAATGAGGTCATCGCTACATCATTATGATGTCATAAATAAATTTATTTATTTAATGTCCAAAAATTATAAAAAAAATACTATGATGTAGGAAATCTTTTTATCTTTCCAATGAATATTTATAATCAAAAATCTGACTTGTATAACTCCATTTAAAAATTGTTTTCATAAAACATATAATGTTTGTGTCATTTTTACTTTTACATTAAATAAAAAGTTATTTATGTCATTTCCCAACCAAAGTGGCTCCATTGGGTCGCCAAGTAGACCCATGGCTTTTCTTGGTCGGCCATGACACAACCAATGAGGGTAGTACATGTGTCATGCTCATCTCAATTTATTAAAGCATTATTTTTACCTTAAACTACACTAATTACCACTAATCGCGATTAAAAACTTAATAAGTTACTATTCACCAAAAAATTATTTTAATCTCATTGAACCACATTTTACTTCTTAATTACAACCATGTATGTCGGATTTTTGAAATTCAAAACACAATTATGACAAAATTTCATTTAAATGGAAAAATTAGTTTTTATAAGTACCACTTAGTGGTTTCACTATTCATCAAAAATTGAAGTTTTTCAGAAAATTACCAAAAATTCACCCTAAGCTATATTTGATATTTCGAATTCAAAAATGAAGTCTATTTTACAAAATTCAAAACATATAAGTCACATTAATTAATTTAATAATTAATTCCCGCTGTCAGAGCAAATAGCGTGTTTTTATAAAACAATAAGTATCAAAAGATTGACACCAGTTTATGTCTAATTTCAAAGTGAAATTGATTCCAATGACCACCATTGGATTAAATGGTAAAAATATATTCATATTACACATTAAGACCAATTCAAAAGATAATATAATCATATAAATAAGTTAGATTAAGAAGCAGTTTTGATGTAAAATGCAGTATTTTTCACTATTCATTAAAAAATGAACATTGTCAGAAAAATACCAAAAATTCACACAAAGTAAATTTTGATGTCCCAATCATAAAGAATAAGTTTATTTTGACAAACATAGCTTATAAAATTGTCAAAATATTGATTTTAAAAAAAGGGTTTGCCATCAAAAGGCAGTAAAACAATCTTTTAAGAATATTAGTGTATTCCATGCATAAGATTGTATTTATTTTGATTTTAAGCCTCTAAAACACTATCTTAATCATCAATAGACATAGATAAAAATATCTATTATTCATTACTTACTTGGGATGTTACAATTTTGGAGGTAACAGGTGCCTTGCATCGTTCACTATTGATCGCAACAAGAAATAACTCATAATTAAAAGAATTATTTCTATTATTCATTCAATATTGAGATGGAAGATGAGGATTGTCTCACATTCTTGAGAGAATTATTGAGAGGTTTTATCAATCTTGTGATAATTCTCTTGAGAAGAAATTTTTTGCAAACAATTCTCATAATACTAGAAAATGATATAAAATAAAATATAAATTTATGGTAAAATATTTGATAATTATACTAAGGCCCTTCATCAAATATTCTCTCTAATATATTCCCCATGTAAAATAATAATATATTTATTATATCCCATGATATGTGTTAACTCATGGATATTTAAATATCATCTCTTAAATAAAATAATTTATATTTATTTAAATGATATTAAACAAAATATATCCTTTCCATTAGGTTATTCAACTCAACCTGTAAATCCTACAAAAAATTATCAAAACATGAATAATTGAATATTAATTTGAAAAAATAAATATAATTATAATTTTCACTCAAAAAAATATTATATTCACTAAACTTTTGAATAAATATTTATTATTAATATTCATGTAACAAAGTAAAAAATGTTTAATTACCTTACAAATAATAAACAAAAGTTAAATAAATATTATATATTTGATATCTCTAAAATAATATTTATTTAATATTCAAATCACATATTTTCTAAACATGAATAACTGGTTATTAAATTTATGTGAATAATAATTCCTATATAATTATTAAACTACAATTCGGTAATAATGTTTATTCTAATTATTAAATTCAAATAGAATTTTTCAGAGACTCTAGATACACTTAGTGTTTATCCCCCTATGACTCTTTCTTGATGGAATTTGGAATACTTTTATAAAGTTTAATATTGGAATCAAATATGTCAATTCACTCATATATGAATAATATAATGTCACAAATACAACAACATTATACAAATTTATATTGTGTAATATAATCCATTGGTCTTGATATCTCATCAAGTTGGTTGCATACATTTCTCATCAACTTATAAACGTAGTTTTTATTCTTTTACTCCTTGAAATAAACTTGTTGATGAACTACCATAGCTATGGATTTAATCAGATAGTTCTATTTTAATCAATGTACTTGCGATATAATCTCCCCTTAACTCAAAAGGGATAAATACTTTGTTAACTTATTTAATTAATGTCATATCACTTATGATGCACCCAACATATCCTACCATAATGTGACCATATATTTTTTGAGTTTTAATTTATAAAAAAGTACATGATTCATGATATTTATAAAAAATAATGTCAAGTATAAGTACCAATACACACATATATAGATACGAATATCCAATGAAACATAAAACATGTGTAATTCCTCTTTGTGGGTCTTTCCACATAACCTCCTCTCTTCAAGATTTCCAAGTGAGAGCTTCATAAGAAGAAGCATAATCCCCTTATTATAATCAAACACCTGATAATAAAAAATAATCTGTGTAAAATTTGAAAGATGTTATCTAGAAAAACTGACATATGTTTAAGAATATAGTAAATGATTTTCCATATTTCTTTACCGCAGGGAATAGTTATAACTTTTGATGTAACATATTATCTAAGGACATTATCACATTATTATTATATAGAATAAAAAACATGAAGTGATAAGATATTTAGGAATATTCAGATATTTCAATAATCTTTAAATCAAAATTACTAATTCGGTTGGTTCTAGGGAACCAACCACTAGTGGAAAATAAAATTTTAATGTTTTTTTCATTTTTAATGTCAATTAAAAATAAATATGAATAAAACCAATGTTAAAATATTTTTTTTTATTTTTTTATTTAAAATTATGTTAGAACTACTTTCATTGTTAGTTTTTATAAAACTAACCTTGAAATACCCACTAAATTTATATATAGGAGGACTTTGAATATCACTTTTTTATAAAAACGGGTATTGAAGGTCATTTTAACGTCAGTTTGTATAGAATATAAATTTTAAAATATAAAAAAATTATAATATATAGAAGGAATTTCAACCTCAATTATTAGGAAAACCAATATTGAATTGACTTTCAATGTTATTTTTCAAGAAAAAATAGATGTTGAGTGTCCTATATAAATTTCAATATATAGGAACTTTCATTGTCAGTTTTCATAATAACCAATGCTAAATCTTAAATAATTTATTTTTAATATAATAAAAAAAACCATTACCTATAATCAGAATTTAAGTAATAGAAAACAACAATAAACAACAATAAAAAACACAATGTGAGCTTTACCATAATATCATTTAGAAAACATAGAATATTTAGATATACATATACAAATTAATAAAACCTATAAAATAGTTTGAAAAACAACCTCTAATTTAAATACCAGAACACTAGTATCCTAGAGTTGATGCTTACTATATTACACTGGAAATAGATATAATCAATTTCATCCAAAAAGACAGAATAGAATAGTAGTCTCAGAAAACTATATATATGCTAGAATTTCAAATTAAATTTGAAAACACGAAATACGACCTTGTTTTTTCTTCAAGGACACCATTATTTATTCTAGTATAAATATACATATCCATAATTATATATTTATTATCATACTAGGGAAAATAAATATAATAAATATGTGAAATGATATGCTCAACAATAGTATGAATAAATAAGAATAAATAATATTCCAATGTAAATAACTAAAATACATTCCATTAAAATAATTAATTGATCCTAATATGATGGTAATAATGAATGAAAAAATAACCTATATAAAAATGAAATGATATCAAAACTTATTCATTGATTTTTAAGTAATTAAATAACCCTGTTGAAATTAATAAATGATTTTATAATATAGAATTCATAATTTCAAACATATAAAACCAGTCATCAAGGCCTCAACAAAGATATCTAAAAATATCATCAAGGCCTTGTTCAATGACATATGAATAAATGGGTATGACCTCATCCAAAACCCAAAATATTTTTTATCATGAGATCTACCAATGAATCTAAATTATATATAATTCCCCATTCATCACTCACTAATTCCAATTTATTCTTCATATAAATAAATAATATAATTGAATCAATATGCCTTAAAATCATTGGTTCGGGTAAAAATGCTTCATTTTTCAAGTATGTTTTATTTTAGTAGTTTCTGTCATTCTAAATTGATAAAGGTTCCAAAATATCTATAATTTTTATAATTATATAAATTTAATATATATTAATTATATATGTATTTATATTAATCCATAAAATTTAGAGATAAAAAATGAATTACACCATTCATGGATACGGTAGGTCGTACGTACGTATTAACGTTGTTTTCATTTTTAAATGAATTGAATGAAGAATAGTAAATTAATATTTTACCTTTAAAGAATCATTATTATATCATATGTATTCATTAAATATATCCTTATTACCATCCAAGTAAAATATAAATGTAAAACAAATCGCATCACTTCGTAGAGGTGGTAGTCTACACGTACGCATGAGTGACATTATTGTTTCCCAACGAATTAAAAGCTAAGAAGGTAGATTTGATATTATCATTTAAAATATATAATTATGTTTTAATTATAATATATATTCATTAGTTTCATATTTATAATCATCCAAGTAAATTTGTGATGAAAAATGAATTGCACCATTATGTGGTGATAGTAAGCCGCACGTAAGCATGAGTGATATTTTCACTTTTCATATGATATAAAAGAGGTGGAATATAGATGAAAAATAATTATAATAATATATAATTATAGTTATGATACATGATATACTATTTTAGTATGGTTAAAACCCAAGAATATGAAGTAGAAGAAGAAATAAACTTGAATGAGTCAGTAAATATGATTACATATTTTTGGTGGACTTGCTGAAGATCTCCTCTTAGAGACCTAGTGTTTATATTTTTGAAGTTAAATTACCAAAATAAATTTAATAATTATGTTGACAATAGAAATTGGTAGGTTTTGGTTGAGCTATATATCTCAAATTGGTGAAAAGAAGTGAGGGAATGAGGTGCCCTTTTATAATTAATGTTATGGTCACTTTGGAAATTTCTTAAAATATTAATTTCTATAAATTATTTATCATGTCCAATTAGATTCAAATTAATATAATTAAAATATAATGTTTAAAAAATTCTAAAACATTTCATCAAATAAAATTTGGACAAGTTTTGGATATGTTTTTACCCTTATCTTTTAGTTTTAACCCCTATTAACTATTTTGACAATTACCATATTATTAAACTTTTATCCCTTTTAAGGGTTAATAATGTTAATATAAAATACAGAATGATCCATAAATAAACCATTCAAGATTTTATTAACCATATCTCATTCATTTTTCTGAATCTAAAATTTTTAAAAAATTTAAATCCCGTAACAAAATATTATTTTCCAAAAATATCAATAATCTAAATTTTTGAACAATTAATTTAGTTTGAGTTTCATAAAAATAATATAATAATGTAATTTTAATAACATTCATACAAAATTCTCTAATATTTAATATTTATATAGAAAAATCATGGGTCACATTAATTTTTTAAATTATACTACCTTTAATGATTTTAATTTCATTAATTTTATTTTTCCCTTAATTAAATAATAAATACATTAGCATTTTGTAAGAATTTAATGTGATTATTTCATCAATAATAATTACAAATAAATTTCCATGATTAATATAAATAATTTACCTTCCAAAATTCTATTTATAATTAAACATATCCTCTAGTTAATGATATGTTAAAAATATTATATTTATATTACAATAAAATTACAAAAAACCCATAAATGGACCATGGAGGATTTTACTTGTAAAGACCCGTAAATTCGAAGGAAATTTTTTTCTTAATTTTTTTTGGAATTTTACAAGAACGCAGTTTCTGACAACACCTGATTCTGAGGCCCGGTGTGCCTGGAATCATTTTCCGAAGTTTGGCTCGGGTACGTTCAGTGAACGGACGAGTGGGTTTTTTCTAACTTTTGAACCGGTGCTCGGAATCAAATTTTGAGGGCACCGATGGAATCGAAGCGCTGGTAATTTCTTAGAAATGTCTCTTCCGGAGTTGTGTTTGCTCGGGTGTGGTTTTTAATTTTTGGGCTTAAAGTTAAGAAATAAAATAAATTGTACGAAAAACTTTATTTTATTTCACTTATGCCGCTTGGAAGCCACTTGAAGCCACTTAAAGTAGCTTAAGCTGAGTCGATGCGGATAGGGTTCTATCTAGAAATATCCTACCCTCTTGGTAGGATATTTGTGAGGTGGGCCCGCACAAGCCCCACCGTTTCTTTCCGCTAAGTAACGCACCCGCGAAAACCCGTCATTATGAAAGTCAACTGTCGCGTTTTCTTAATTTCTTAACGCACCAATTAATTGGGCAGTTTTATTCATTGAATTAATTCGATTAATTAATTTAATTGTTTCTTAACATGTTTTCAATCCGTTGGCGTAATAATAAAATAAGACCAACGCACGAATTCTAGAAAAATGCTCTTTGAGAGGTTTTGACATCTTGTGCCTTCATCCTCCTTCGCGAAGAACACGAAGAACGTGAAGAACACGAAGAACGTGAAGAATGTCGTCACCCTCAGAGATTGATGACGCTTCTTCTGAGACGTTCTTCCCCGCAACGATCTCCGATCACCAACTGCTTGAGGTAGGAGATTTTGGGTTTCTTTTAAATCTTCTTTTTGGTTTATAACATCAACATGGATTTAATTATTATAATTAAATCTTCATGTTCTTGAACCTCGGAGTTCGTCGATGCGTCACCGTATTCTGCGACGACGCGACGCCTTTCCGCGATGACGCGATGCCCTTTTGTGACGAAGCGACGCCTTTCCGCGACGCGACGATCGCCTCCTTCCGCGGCGATCAAATCCGCGAAGAACGCGCGTGCGACGACTTGACGAGGTAGGGGTTGTTGTGAATATTTTATTATCCCGTGAACTTTTCTTTTAAATTAAAGAACCGGTTTCATAAGAACAATTTTTAATTTATTAAAATTGTTGTTTCATGTGTTGAATAAATTCTCCCGACTGTTATTATCTAACGCGGAGGGTGCGGGCCAAACGAACACGGCCCGACAACCCTCAGTCATTCTTCGTGGTTGTACGGATTTGGCGGGCGATGGAAAAACGTGACGCAAGGGCGGTTTGATGATCCCGCAGGGAAGAACGGAACCCGGGAGGAACAACGGCGCAGACGAGAAGGAAAACAGACCACCAGAGCAACTCCGGTGGCCCGCGGAAGCTACCGGCGGCGGCCAACAAACCGACGGCCGCGCGGGTCCGGCTCGCACGCATGGGACGCGGCGACATGCCGCGTCCGTTGATCCATCGCGGCCCCGCGCGGGGCTGCGACACCTCCAACCGGCAGGGGCAGCGCCCCGCGGCTTCCGCCCTGCTCGGCCGCTCGGGCGACCCGAGCCGGGCCGCGCCCTGGCCTGGCCGGACCGGGTCCGGCCGAGTTGGACCGGGTCGGGACGACCCGGTTCGGCCGACCCAGGGGGGTCGGGCCGGGTCGGCCCGGGCCCAGACCCCCCGTTTTCGGACCACTTTCGGTCAAATGCCCGTAACATGAGCTACGGGCCTCCAAACGACTCTCCGTTAGCGGAAACACGATCCTTGGATTGAGACGGTCGTTTCGGTATATCGCACTCAAGGTTTCGGATTACTTTAGGTTCGGCCGGGTTGGTTCGGATACGAAACCAACCGGGCCCTCGGAGCGGAAACGCTTATATCTTGAGCTCCGGACGTCTGATTGACGTGTCTTTGACTTTGATGGATTCATCTAAGTGAGATGGATCTTTTGGCTTACTTATCTCGAGGTTTGGATGCCGTCAGAGTGCGGTTGGGTTGGTTCACTCACGAAACCAACCGGGCCCCTGGAACGAGAAAGCCAATAACTCACAGACCGGGCGTCCGATCAACGCGCCGTCTGTCTCGTTGTTTTCCTCTTGTTGAGACGGAACTTTTGGCATACTTTGCCCGAGTTTTGGATGCAGTTGAGATACGGCCGGGTTGGATTGTACCCGAAATCCAACCGGGCCCCTGGAACGGAAAAGTTGATATCTTCCAGACCAGACGTCCATTTGACGAACCGTCAGTGGCGTTGGTGATCACGTTGAGAAATGGTCCCTATGAGTATACCCTATGAGTGTTCGGGGTATGGTTGAGTTACAACCGGATTGGTTCGCACACGAAACCAACCAGGCCCCTAGGACGAAAAGGCTAACAACTCACAGACCGAACGTCCGATTGACGCGCCGTCTGTTGCGTTGAGACCCCTATGACGAGGAGGTCCTTTGAGATACTTTTTCGTGGGACTTTCTGATACTGGGAGTATCTACCTATAGCTCATGGAGCGGACCCTCCTGGAGATGAGCGTACGGAGTATGGAAACCGTGTAGACGGCTGAGACCTGACGACTGCTTGACCGACTCGACTTGGAGTGAGTCGACTGGCCCAGTGGACGGAGCGCCCGGTATTTGGCGGCAGACCCACGGCGAACGGAGCGCCTGGTAGTTGGCATCAGACCTGCGGTACTCGACCGGAGGAGTACCTATGTAGGCTATTAGGGGGAGCACCCAGTATTTGGCGACAGACCCTCAGCGGACGGAGTTCCCGGTAGTTGGCCGCAAACCCGCAGTACTCGACAGGAGGAGTACCTCAGCAGTCTTAGGTTAGTGAGTAGTACCTCGGAGTCGTGACAGGACCACTGTACACTCCAGAGATGGGCCTCTTCAGCAGTTACGGTTTCGATAATGAAAATCCTGGTTTGAGCTGAATCTTTTGACCTTTGTGTTTACCTCATGATTGAGATGGGTCACTTGATAACTTAGATATATGTATGGGCATATACCTGGGTAGTGGTTATCTGTTGATTTCACAATCCTTGTGTTTCCTCATGTTTGAGATGGGTTACTTGATAACTTAGGCATATGTATGGGCATATACCTAAGAAGAGGTTATCTGTTGAGATCTTCTTTGTGGTTATCCTTGTTGGTTTAGTGAGACCTTGAGGGTCTCGGGGTCCCTACTGAGTATCGTTATACTCACCCCTACACGGGCTATGCCCGCACCTCGTTGTGTTGGTTGCAGACGACAGGCAGTGCTGACGGAGGCCGAGTGTTCGAGGTCTGGACGATACCCGGAGGTGGACTACACGACGAGTCAGTACCCGGAGGTGGACTACACGACGATTCAGTACCCGGAGGTGGACTACACGATGAGATGACACACGGAGGAGGTTGACGGACGAGAGCGTGGAGGAGGCTATCTGTACCTACCCTTCAGGTAGGATCCGTGGTGGACGACCAGGAGCTACGCCATCTGCACCTACCCTTCAGGTAGGATCCGAGGAGGACGACCCAGGAGCCGCTTCCATCCTTCCAGCTGTTATCTTTTCTGTTGTACTTCTTCATTTGTAGTTGTACTTTCTTTTGGCTTTGTATTCTGGCCCATTTACTTTTCAGCACTTCTCTTCTACTTAGTGTTTACTTTTTTTTCCTCTTGTTTACTCTGTGGTGCTTGTTTTCTTTTATAAAGGCAATGTCTTCCCAGTTATCGGGATTTACTCCTTTGGTGCTAGTCGCCAGCCCCTGGCCTATAGAAGGCGGGCTTGGGGTAGTCACGGCACGAGCCCCGAGGACGGGTCATGACATTACTAACCATATCCAATTAATTTTTATGATTCAAAGTTTTTAATTAAATTTAAATTATTTAATGAAATATTATTTTCATTAAATATCAATAATGACAATTTTAGAACCATTCATTTAGTTTTAGATTAATAAATCAAGAAAAAATAATAATTCTAATCCAACGCTTAGAAACCACTCTAATATGTCATGTTTATCTATAAAATTCATGTATCACATTATGTATTTCAAATTATAATACTTTAAATAATTTTAATATAATTTATTTTATTTTTCTATTAATTAAATAATTAATGCATCTGCATTGTGTACGAATTTAAGTTAATTATTTATTCACCAAAAATTAAAAATAAATTAGAATGATGAAGATAAATCATTTATATTTCAAAATATTATTTACAACCAAGCATATTATATATTTATATCTATGCTAAAAATATTACATTTATTAAAAACAAGACTGTGACCTTTTTTGCTTTTCCTTACACAAAATTTATAAAGGTCATAATCTCATTAAAAATAAAAAATCCATATAACTAAACATTGAATGCTTATGGATAAAATGGAATCATCAAATAAAATTAAGACAGGTTTTATGATGATTTTATTATCATTGTATTATTATTTATAACCATTAATTACACAATTTACCCTTTACTGTAGTAACAAACATTACTAAAGTATTATTCATATTGACTAGGAAAAAATCTAAATATATACTAATTATTTACCTCTTGACTCAAAATATGGGATCAATTATTTAATATTGAATTTCAATAATTGGTAGAAAATAATTTAATATTAAAATGTAAAATCCAATGAAAATTAGTTTTTCAATGAAAATGAATTTTTAAATATAAAAAAGTTTTTATAACAGATTCAACAGTAACATGGACTATAAGGAAAATAATTTGATTATAAATAATATAAAAAAACTAATTTTTCTTTTAAAAATCTTTAAAATAAAATGGTACTTTTAAAATGCTTGAAATAAAAATAAAATTTTCAAGAAAAAAAAGTATTTTTCACTATTCACTTAAAATCAATCTTTTCAGAAAAAACTAAGAAAATTTTTATATAATTATTTCAAAAATTAATTTCATTTTATCAAATAAAATTTCTAAAATTGAAAAAACTATTTATCTTATTTGTTCATAAAAAGCGATAAAAATCTTTTTTGATGAAAACGTATAAAATGAACTTAATAAAATTATTGTTTTTATTTCCTAAGAATTAATAAATAATATTTTATAGATTAATACCTTTATATGTATTTCATAGTATGTTTAATCCTATTCACACCTTCAAATTAAAAATCTATCTTATAATGGTCATGTTTAAATAATAATTTTTTGGGTTTATTTAGGCTCACTATAGCTTGTCATATACACTATCAAGCATAATGTTATTTTAAAATCTTTGGGTGTTACATCGAATGTGGTTTTATTATTTTCTTGAATACAATAAAAAATAGTATCAAATACCTATTAAAACAATGTATTTTATAAAATCAATAGTAAAATATATCAGTTTAAAACATAGTAGTTGTAATATAACTAACCTTTTTAGAATCTGTTATCCTTATAGTCATGATCAGAATAGAAAAAAATGAAACATAAAACATAAAAACCACATTCAACACTTCCTATTTCATGATTAAATTGTTGATATGAAATAACACTTTGAAAATAAGATACATTGTATATGTGATACAAAACAAGTATTTAATAATACAAATGATATCTACCTACAAATTCACATGATTAGTTTTATTTGGAATCTTTATAAAAAAGTGAACCATGTTGATATCCTACCATGACTTATTCTATTTTCATATACTAAATATCAAAACATATGTAACATTAATAAAATAATCTTAAAGAACTAATATAATAGAATAAAATGTACAAATTCAAAAAAACATGAAATTTTTTACAAACTCTAGTCAGTAATGAGAGTGTCCAATATGTCATGCATTCATGTATTGTATTAAAAATTTAGTAATAATGAAATTATAAATAAAAATAGTTTATAATTATATAAGTCTTCTTAAAAATCAAGTAATGGAAAAGACCAAAACATAATCTTTTATTTTTTTCAAACACTAAAATTTATATTTAACTCTTGAATCCTTCTCAAGATATTGTATAGTCATTTTAATTTATTTTGAATCCATAAAACCATAAGGGTTTGTGATATCATTTTGAATGCAAAGACTCGGGATATACCTAATTAGATTAGAAATAAATTATGTCACTATAAGGAAAATGTAAGAAAAAATTAAAAGTAAATTGAAATAAAAGGTGAATAAAAATTAAATTACAACACATACCTTATATGTCACCTAATTAACAAGGATGGATGGATAGAGTAAAAATGGAATCAAACTCTCTCCAACTCTGGCCACATCCTCAGGAGACAGAAACATTGGATTAGTTGGATTAATAATTTCATGTATCACAACTCTTACCTAATATAACTATATAATATAATGATATACACAATTCCCCATATTATTTGTGATTTAATATTCTAGAATATGTAAATGGGGATCCCTATCATTCAACTTATAGTACATAGTCAGGTTTGTATGATAAGGTAAAAAATCTTGGTAGGCATGTTGGACGAGATATTTTTGTACTTCTATTTTAATAAACATAACCTGTACAAATGATTTAATTCAATCATATATTGACTTATTAATCTCTAGTAGCTCAGACGTAATGGAAGCTATTTCACGCTTATATTATACATCCTTCAATTTTGTATTAGGAAGGCCAAAAAATTTATAATACTAACACTCGCCATGTATCCTCTTAGGTAACCTAATTATTTTTATTCCCAAAATAAGTTTCAAGAATATCCATCCCACCCTTGCGGAAAAAGGTCCCATGTGCTTGTTTCTTATAAAGGGTTTCTAGAAATGATATATGTAAATGTTATATTAGTGCGATGTTTTTACAAAATAATAATATTCAAGAAAAATAAAAATTAATTTTTTATTATTTTATCAGATACTTATTTTGATAGATATATAAGAAACATATCCTTTTTTAATCTCTCCAATTTGAAATTTTTATAGATTGGGGTAGATTTTGGGCCAAACTAAACCTTTTAGTAATAGCTATTTGATTTAGGTCTCAACTTATCAAATTTTTACCAATCTTCTACTCATCCAAGAAAGGATATCATCCACATGACAAATTATAAGGGTATACATTCTATTATTGGATCTCTTGATGATATACACTAGAGGACTATTTCATAGAAATAAATGAATAAGATTTTAATTGATTAAAAAATAATTTTGCAAATTGATTTTATACACAATAACTACAATACCATAAAAGATTCCTCCCACTTACTAGTGGAAAACTTCTCCCTTATCTCAATGATTAAAACATCATATTTATGGCATGGGTTTTCATTCTATTCATTCATAAAAATATAAATTGTCACTAATTTTGATTTAAAATCCCACCATTTAATTACCAAGAAATATATCAAAATATTTTTAATTAATTGTGTGTTGTAAATTTTAAATTTCATATATAATTGAATATATTAAATAGTAATTGTATGAAATATATAATTTTTGAAGAATTGAAAAAATAATTTGATATATTTTAATTCTATGGACTACCATAACGGATATTTAATCAGTTGATTGATTCTCTCTTAATCAAGATATAAAATTTTAATCCTAAAATGACTCTACGTGGACATAAAACTCATAAAATCATTTTCATTGAGAATAATAGGAATATTATTACCATAATAATCAATTAAAATATTTTCTCCCCTTGAGAAATAAAAAGTTTTTATAAATGTTTAATTTCACATCTACCAACTCTAGGTATCATTTTCTCAGAAGAATAAGAAAGAACTACCATAGTAGGATCACTATTATTGTTGCAATAATTTTTACATAAATTTTTTATTTTATTATATAATATAAATATTGTATATATATTAATTTCCAAAAAATATATATACCTCAATAAGTGTTCCTTTACCCCCCATATTTATCCTTTAAATGATAAATCCAATTAAATTATATGTAAATATATTTAATAAGAATTAAATTATTTTTATATGTAAGAAATTTAATTTTTAACAGTTAAACACAAATTATATCTAAATATCCTGAGTATGGTTATATTTATTTTCAATAGGGAATGTTTCCATTTTTATAGTTCTACCAATATGTGTTCCGAATAAATGAGGTGTTTCTTATACATAAATTATAAAAGTAATGAAGTTAGGTGTTGATGGAGCTTCTTTCTATTGTAATATTCCTGAATAATTTATTTACATGGAAAATGAAATTTGTGTTGCTACTTGGAACAACTAGATAGATAGGTTATAGGAAAGAATCCCATACATCATACTATTCCAGAGATGCTCTTAAGTGTTGAACAAAAAAGATAAGTACTAATAGAATGTAGATATCACTTTTTACTCCTTGTTTGATTGATTTTGAATAGTTTTTAATTGAATCAACTTGAAATTTATGATTAAAAATGTTAACAGCTAATTAAAATCATAAGAAACCATCTTTATATGATTTATCATGAATAAATACACTTTTATAAATATTTGAGATGTTGAAAATATATACTTTAATATAGAGTTATAAATGAAATGAAATTACTTAAAATTACTCCAATGGGAGTAATTGAATACATCAAAATAATTATGTATTATGTTGAAGATGATTAGAATTAATCTATTAATTTATAATGTAATGAACCGACTTAAATACCCACTCAAAATAGTAACAAACCCAATATTTCACATACCCTAAGGGAATTCCTGATCGCCACATACTAGCAACTTGAACCTGGGCATCAAAAAAATAGAGGGAAAAATTTCACCCAACCTTAAGAAACAACATGGCATAGATATAGAAAGAAGTAAAAAGTTAAAACATAAATATATGCCATAACTCGGACCAAATAGTGTAATCCAAAAAAAAATCAAGAGAGGAACAAATCTCTATGTGAAATTCTAACCAAAGCGGACTTCAAAAACATTAAAACCAACTACTCTATGTGATATCATGGGTGGACTTCCACCATCTCTCCACAAACTACCCATCCTAGATGACAGAAAACCTCACTACCTCACTATAACATCTGTCCTTTCTCTGCATCAAAATATATAAGCAGGTCTACATACTACTGATGAGGTATATAGGGTGTAAGCTAATAGTTTTGGTAGGATCTCACCTAGGTGTTCCATATCATGTATCAAAACAATAATTGAATCATGATCAACATTAAAGAAAACAAGTCATGATAAAAGTTTAATAGTTTTTATATCAAAATAATAGAAAAAACAATTTAATTTCACCTTTGTAAAAATTTCCAAATAAGAAAGATAAATCAATTTAAAAAGTATTTCATATCCATATTTCTCAATAGATATAACAAGTCTAAACAAAGAAAATCCTTCATATTTTCTCATATCAAGTCTAGGGCAGTACAAAAAAATAGTATAAACCAAAAGAAAAATCACAGGTAACGTCATCCTAGGGATCACACTAGGTCAAGATAATTAGGAAACTTGTAACTAACATATAAAATTAAGTATTCATCAATACACAAGACATATTCATCAGGTCTAGAGGGTAAAGGAACATGTTGCAAAGTGAACCCCCTAATATGTCTAACAAGTCCCTAGAATAGAAGGCCAAGAGAGCATAGATAATCCACTTGAGAAAATACCAAAATATTGGATTAGTCCTATTAATATATCTTCCACCAAAGTACCCAAGGCTTCCCATGTGCTCTATTTTCTGTACTTGATCATCAAAAAAAATTATCAAATCATGCTCTAAAATCCATTTCATTGTTCTTTGAAAACCCTTTCTATAAAACCAGGACAAAAAATCTTTTATAAAAAAAATGTTCCGCACACACATAAAATCATTAATATCATTCTATTTCAATAAATAAAACAACTTATCAAAACAAGAGAAATGTGGTTCACCAACATAGGATAGAGATGGAACCACCGACCTTGAAATTTAGCATCGCACACACCCAGAAAAGGATCCAACAACAAGAGGATCAAAACACCAATAATATAGGCCCTAGAATCAATCTACACATATAATAATTGATTCAATTGATGAAAAGGAACATCAGAAAAGACGAATTAACAAATGACTCAAGAACACACACTCACCATACCACAACCAATAATGGAATGGTCCTTGGAACAAGATCACACAACAGATCAAGAATAAAACAAGAAGAAACATTTCCATGAGTCAATGAATCTAACAATGAAATTCAACAACATTACTCTGATCAAAGCATTGGAGAAAAAGAAGGATCACCCACTTGGAGACACATAAACCAAACCCTGCGGTGATCAATCCCCAAATAGATCAATCCGTATTAAACAAAGACTACTAAAATTACAAGAGAAGACTTTAGTTCAAGTGCCAAATAAGCTTCAGGAGAATGAAATATAAATTCAATTGATGCAGTAGCCTAAATGTCTTATCCATGAAATTTACATGGCATGTAATTCCTTTACACATCTTTTAATCCTTAGGACACAAATATGCTGAAAATCTCATTTCATTTTTAATTAAAATCCATCTTTTATTATTGCATGATGTGTAATTTTTACAGAGTGTACTCACTTCACATTGTGCACCAGGTTTATGGTATCTACCTTGCATAGCATACACATCATGTACTCCAATACAAGATGTATATATTTCTTGTAGTCTATGACAACTACAAATTCTTACACGATAAAACCAAAATACATCGGGTGTCCTCCGAACTCAGAGAGGTCCCCAAAAAACCATTAAAAATTTTATACTCTAGATATATTAATTAAAACAAACATCCATCCCCACAAAATAAGTAATTTTCCCCAAAAAATTATCTCATTCCTTGGGAACCCCAAAACACACCCAATTAAAGAGAAAAACAAGAAAGGATATGGGAATTATCTGAAAGTGGGTAACATGATATTACAAACTCACCACCATAACACTTTCCATCCCTAGGAAGTCTTATGGAAGAATTAATGAAGTATTGTAAAGATGTTTGGCCATTGTTCCCTCATCAAAGAATTGTGTTCCCAACTCTCATGAGAATCTTATTTTTTCCACCACAACACTCTGACCAATGGAATCGGCATCCCACACAAGACTTTCACTTGAGAGTCAATGATCTCAACTAGCTTCTCAACAATGGAAACATATAACTCTAAATCAATATCTTCCCATCTCAAAATCTGATAGGGATCATGATGGTATTTCTGGAGCTATGATATGTGGAAAACATCATGAATTCATATAAACTAAGTTGGAAATTATAAATGAGAATAAATATTCCCAATCCGCTCAATGATCACAAATGGTCCAACTTATATTGGAGCCAAAATTCACTATTTTCCAAGCAAATAGTCACCCAGCTAAGGAGAACTCTTCATAAAAAATTAGTAACCTATAGAAAAATCTAAATAATTATTTTTTTTATCCACAAATGAATTCAGTTGATATTATGCTATAGTTAGAAACCGATGTATATTTTGAATCCTTATGGGCATATCTTTAACCAAACTCATTCCCACCAAATAATCTCCATCCACCTCTACCCAATAAAGACTTTATCTGCATGGGTGACCATAGAAGGCATTAAAAGGATCTATTTTGATTGATGACTGATAAATTTTTTTATAATCAAACTCAAATGTTCCCATATGGTTATCCCAAGATCAACTAACATCCATGACATAGGCGTGAAGCATATCCTGTATAACCTGAATAGCATGCTTTTTCTGACCAACTTTTTATTGCTGATAACCTTTTATCAATCTAAAATGAGTCCCCATAACCTATTGTAGACTTATACAGAACCTAGAAGTAAACCAAGGATTCCTATCTTAAGTAATGGTATATGGAACCCCATGTAACCTCACATCTTCCCACACATAAAAATTACCCAAATCTTCAACTTTAGTGGTGTCCCTAATCAGAATGAAATGATATGAATTTGTCAACCTATAAATCACCACCCAGATATAATTCCTCCCTTAGAGAGTCCATGGTAATACAATAAAAAAATTCAGGGATTCCTCATCCCATTTCCAAACCGGAATCGGGAGAGGCTAGAGAAAACTAGAAGGTTTCAAATGATCTTCCTTAATCTATTGGAAGGTGTAACATGGGACACAAAATCAGCAATGTCATGCTTTATAAACATCCACCAGAATCACCATATCATGTCATAATATATATATATATATATATATATATATATATATATATATCACCTGGATGAATGGACCATGAATAAATATGAAAATCATAAAAAAAATAAGACCCCCAAAAATGTTGGGACTATAAACTGATCCATAAAACAAAGCATAACGTCTGAAGATAAAGACCAGCCCAAAATGGGAACCCTATCATACAAGGTTTCCCAAATTCCAATAAAAGCTTCATTCTACTACTGATTCTATAGAATAGACTCAAGGATAGTTGATTATAATTAAACATTGGTTCGGACAATACCTGAAACATCATCTAGAGAATCCAGATGCAACTGTGTAAAATGCCCCAATTCTAAATCCATTTATTTGATATTTTCTAAGAACCACTTTAGGGTTAAGTGGTAACCGTACATCACAAGATTCAAAAAACTGGACCACATTACGAAAAATGCACAACATTTGAATTTTAAGTATAAAAACATCTTATCTCACCTTCATTAGAACCAAATTGTCGCGCCACCAATAGGGTTTGCAAATACAAATTTTTAAAAAATATGTTACATTTTGATATATTTTCATAAAAATGTTGAAATCGTGAGATTTTTAAAACAAAACTTAGATGTTTCTCATGCTCATGATTTAAACTTGAGTAAACTGAAATATCATCAATGAAATCTACCAAAAAAAGCATCGAGATACTAATGGAATATCTGATTCATCACAACTATAAACACTACAGGTGTGTTAGTCAGACAAAATGGAATGACAAGATATTTATAATGGACATGCCTTATCCTAAAAGTCATATTTTTTATATCAAACTCTTAAACTCTATGATAACGATAACCTGACCAAAGATAAATCTTCAAAACAATGTTTACCACTTTAACTAATCAGAAAAAATCATCTATGAAAGGAAATGATACTTGTTCTTAATTGTTAACTGACCAACTTTCGAAATTCCACACACAGCAAGATTGAACTGGCTTCCTTCTTGGAAAAGAGCACTAGGGATTACCAATGTGAAAAACTCGGGTGAAAAAAAGAATTTTTCACCTGGGCTCCCAACGAAATATTGAGCTCATTCAACTCTATTGGTTCCATATGATAATAATGTATCAATATCAGCTGTGTTCTTGGCACAAGGTCAATCGTAAACTCTACCTACCTCTCTAGAGAAATCCCAGATAAATAATCTAGGAAAAAATCAGGAAAATATTGAACAATAGTTGGAAAACCAACAATACAAGAAACATAATTAGGCTCTAAGGAAATAATAAACAAAAAACTTATGAGCTCTACATGGGTAGGTCCTACATGGCTAGATCTCGGATCACACTCTCCAAAAAACACCCATGATCTCCCATCAGCTGCAAGAAACAAGGCATGCCAATGATAACAATCAACCTTTTCACCATGAGAAACAAGTCATTCCATCCTAATGATGATGTTGAACATATCTTGATAGAGAACAAGAAGCTCCCAAACTAACTTTACATCAGATATTGATAGCTCATAAGATGGATATCAATACCCCAGCTCTTTCCTCTTTTTAAGATGTTTCTCCAAATCTAAAATAAAGGAAATGAGATACATTGTAAGGTTAATAATATAAATAAAATAGATAGTTATGAATGAGTGGGAATCACCAGTGTCAAATAAAGTAATCACTACTAATGATGCAATAAATATGGTACCTCTCAATTTTGTGGGACCCATGTCTACCTCTACTATAAAATCATCTATTGCGTAAAGTTTCTTTACTCCTGAGGCAAGTGGACAGATCTCTATAGTCTTTGAAGCATATGATTGCACTACAGTAGCCTTCATAGTCGATGATCCCTGACCATATTAAAGAGTATACATACCCTAATAGAAACATTAATGATGACCACAAAATTCACAAATGTTACACATCTGAGTAGGTGAAGGATAAAAAAGTGTGTTTCTATCCTTGACGTGCTAATAGAAAGTAAAGGGAACACTAATAGAAACTAGTAGAGGTTTCAAAGAGGCATACTGCCAAGAACCTCCTCCACCACTCTTATAATGATCCTACCACTTCCTTTTTTCCCTGGCACACCACTAAAGCTACTACTATGTGGAAGAGAAGGTGTGGAAGATCCATTCATTAATTCCATATTCACGTCTTCCATCATAGATCTATAAACTGTCTCTCTATAGGTCGAAATATTAAGCATAAATACCTATAGTCTAATATCTGGTAACAAATGATGCGTGTCCTTTTGAGCTTTTATCTCATCATTCTTTACAACCTATATAGATAAATAGACCATCTCAACATACGAATTGGTGTATACCATCAAGTGTCTTCCCTTATACAATGATAGGAAGTCTAGAGATTTCTCCATCGTTAGAAACTCTTGAAAAACTACTAAAATTAAAGAGTCTTGAAACTCTTCCAGTACAAGTCCACTTGTCTAACTTCATATGCCATGGAATACCACTGATTCTTGTTAGGACCATCAAGTCTAAATGTTTCAAACATCACCTTGAGATTATCAGGTGTTTCTAGGAATTCATATATTTTATCAATATTTTCAATTCATTTTTACACCGCTTAATCTTTATTTGTAGCTTTAAAGGATAATGGATTCTCACACAAGAACTCTCAGGGTCGATATCCATCTCCCACAGCTCGAAGATGTACCTCAAGAACTAAATTTTTAACATTTTTTACATTTTGGTAATATCATTGACATCCAGAATGATAGCCTCAATAAATTTATAATCCATTGGAGTATTCCCATGAGGTAAATCAGTTTCACCATCTCGAGGAACTCCCAGAATACATCTCATAGGTATATTGTTTTACATAGTAACAAAAGAAATGATCAGACAATATGAAATTCTCAATTAAAACTAGAAAACCCATAAGTAAAAAATATATTAACATTAAGAACTCAAAACAGGAGACACACATCCCAACATCCCATGAAAACTTGAATCTCATTACTAAAAGAGCTAGCTAGGTACTCACCACAACAAACCTCTCAAGTCCAAAAAATCATATCATCCATCTAAAAAATGTCCCAAGATAAGGATTCTTGAGGATATACCTATGTTGACACCATTTTTAACAAACATGCCAAAATACCCTCTAAAATTGGTATTTGACCCAATATGTCACTTACCTAAAGAGAGTTTATGATCCCCATTGGCTGGAGACTAGCACCCATGAATCAATTAACAAACCGAGGGAATGATTTTACCCAAACATAAGCAACAACATGACATATATATACAATGGAATCAAAATTTAAAATATAAATATATTCCATAATTGGGTACGAACATCCAAAACCAAACAACTCAAGATAAAAAAAAATCTCCAAGTACAAGTGAAACCACAAAGGACTACAAAAATGGCAAAACCAACTACTCCATTTGATAGTGTGGGAAGACACCCACCATCTCCCCACCAGCTACGTATCCCAGCTGATAGAAAACCTCACTGCCTCACAGTGGTTCCCTTACTTTCTCTACATCAAAGGACATAACCAGGTCTACGCACCACCATATAGGTACACAGGGTATGAGATAACAGGCTCATTAGGCTCTCACCTAAGTGTTCCATATCATGTCTATGAAAAAAAATCCATTCATGCCCAACATTAAATAAAACAAGGCATGATAACAGTTTAACAATTTGTACATCAAAATCATGGAGAAAATTATTTAATTTACACTTTTTCTACATTTCCAAATAAATCAGTTGAACCAATTTAAAATAATTTCATATCTATATATCTCATTAAATATATCAATTCAAATCAAAACAATGTATGCATCATTTCTCATATAAATTCTATGGAAGTGCAAAAAAAGTACTAACCAATGGTAGAAGCATAGAAAATATCTTTTAAGGATTCATAATAGGTTAATATATCTTGGAAACTAATAGTTAACATATAAAGTCATGTACTCATCAATCCACTAGACATATTCATCAAGTCTAGAGGGCATATGAACACCCAAGTATTTGAACCCTCCAAAAAGTCTAAAAATTCCCTAGAATCATAGGCCTATAGAGCTTAGATAATCCCCATGATAAAATTACCATATGGTGGATGAGACCAATTACAATACCTTCTACCTAAGTACCTATTACTTCCCATGTGATCTATTTTCCAAACTAGTTCATAAAACAATTTTATCAAACCATTCTTTGAAATCCATTTCATAATACCATTTCAATATTATATGAAAACCTGTTTTATTTACCCAAGACCTGGGGAGAACTATATTTTACAAAAACCTTTTTCTACACACACAAAATAATCAATCATATCATGAAATTTCATTTGATAAAATAATTTATCAAAACAAGATCAATGCAGTTCACCAACATAGGCTAGAGAGAGAACAACCTACCTCAAAACATGGTTTCATATATTCCAAAAAAGTATCCACCAATAATAGGAATAAAACAATGACAATGGAGGCCCTATAATCAATATACACATATTATAATTAATCTAATTGATGAAATGGAATATTGAATAATATTAATCAAAAAATACCTCATGTACATAGAATTTTCACATCACAACCATCAAAGGAATGGCCTCTAGAATAGTATCACACAATTAATCTAGAAGTAAATAAGAATAAACATCACCATTGGTAAATGGATCTGATATCGCAATGAAACGGCACTACCACGTTCAAAGAAATAAGTAAGAAAAAAGGATCACACACATGGAGAGATTGAAACCAACCACCAAAGTTATAAATTAGTGAATGAATCAATCTAAATTGAATGGAGACTCCCAAAATTATAGAAGAATACTTCTTGGTTAAGATCCAATGGATTTGTGGAAGAATCAAAAAAAAACTCAATCAATGAATCCCCTTAAAATACATGTATATCAAATTTACTTGGCATCTAATCCCTTTACTATTTTTTTAATACTTGGGACCCATATGCATTGAAGAACCCATCTTCTTTTTAATAAAAATGGCATTTTAATATTACCCAACATGTAATCTATACATGGAATGTACTCACTTCATGTTGTGAACTGGGTTCATTATATCTTCCCTATAGAACTTACACATCATGTACTCCCATTAAATGTAATTTATTTTTTCTAAAGACTATGTGAACTATATATTCTTACATGTATAAACCCAAAACACCTTGAATATCGTACAAAACCATAGAGTACCCTAAAAAACCATTAACACATTTATACAGGGGATCCGTTAATTAAAACAAACATTCAACCCCAAGCAATAATTAATTTTACACAATAAATGATATCCATCCTCGAGAACCCCATGACATGCCTAATTAAAGAGGTAAACATGCAAGGATAAGGGAATTACCTGAAATCATGTAATGGGGTGTTAAATTCAAGGTTATACAAAGAAACTTGATGTGTCTTGAGAATTAATATAAGTTTAAAATGAGTTGATATATATGTAAAATGGTTTATAAGGGTATTATTTTGGAAATATAAATATTTAATAGAAGGGGTATTAAAACAATTTCATCTAAGTCTAGATATAGGAGAAATCATGACTATAACAATATATAATCATAAGATAAATCTCAATCATAGAGAGCCCAAATAGATCTGGGTCATGAGGGACAAGCACGGGTTGGTTCAAGAAAAATGAGGATAAGGTGATGTTATGGAAGAGAATCACCTTGTACAGTGGTATGGTTTCATGTGTCCATACAACAGGTTAGTAGGATGATAGTTCAATAATACCCTAAAAGAGTACTTGTGGAAATTAAGTAGCATAATCTTCAGTTCATTCTTATTGTGTGATTTGGAACTACACATCAATGTTCATCATTTATGAATCAGGTGAACTGGGTGATATGATTATGATTCTATCATATTCTCCATGTTCTATGGTTCTAATGCACTAGGTTTTTGAATTCAATATGATTTTTCATGCAACTATTAAAGGGGAGTTAAGGATTGAAACTATTAAATTTTGAAGAAGCTGAGTACACGTCATGTCTGAAACATGTGAGATTAAAGGAGGGTTGATGGAGTAAATAAAAATAATAAATTAAATATTTTCTCATATTGGTTATGATATGAGAATATAGTTTGTGATGATAATGTATCCAATAAACACATAGTATATGATAAACCAAGTAGTATGAGGTCATGTAGTATTCAAAGGATTTTATAAAAGAATACATTAAGGTCAAAGGTGTAGTTCATGAAGGAAAGGTTATCGCATAAATGTTATTAAAATTCACCATGCTATTTGTAAACAAGATAATAAAACTTTTTAGTATCCCATTAGAATGATTGGGTAACCATGATCTTTGGATACACAAGGGGATAAGAATTGGGTTATTATTGCCCATAAATACCCATTCATCAGGTAGTTTATCCATACAAAATTATTGAGAGGAGATTAATATAAGTGATGATATTTTTATCCATACTCACATTATTTCTATGTGAATCAAGAATTGATTCCCACATAGTAAGTGCTACTTGATGTTCAGTATGAAAAGCATCATTTTTTTAAAGAAACAATTCATGAAGTATCACTTATAAAAAGTTTTTTACTATGTGATTATTACTATGTGAAGTGAATGCATGTAGTAATATACTATTTTAATGATGATTGAGTATTATTAACTAAGTGTTGAATGAATTTCATTCATGATATTTCCTTTTCTTGAAAATAGTATTGTATACAAGGAGTTATGTGAAAAATAATTAAGAAATTTTCATGAACCAATACTATGAATATATAGTGATAATCAGTTTTATGAAGTAGTTGTGCAAAGAAAAAAGTTATGAAGATAATAATATATATACATATAGAGAGAGAATAAATCTGGGAGTTTTCAAAAATGGGAATAATAATTGTAGTGACCATGTATTTGGTTAATTTTGAAATTACCAAATCATTTAATGAACTAAAGGGAGTTAGTAAGACTGATTAATAATTTCATAATTATCAGATTTTTGAGTTCTTGAATAAGTGAGTATGTTCAGTTTTGTTTATCTATAGTGATCAAGGAATAAGATAAACATCAACAGTTGTATAATAAACCATGGGAAAATAAGAAATATTTCCTATTTTAGTTTGAACTATTTTCTATTGGCAGTGAGATATTGTTGTTTTTAGTGGGACTCTGGAAGGAGCATAGTGTGACTATATGGTGAAGGTATTGGGAATGTTACAAGTGTAACCACTTTCATATATACTATAAAATCTATGATTGAGGTGTTTAATCAAACATGATAAAGAGTGCGATATCACATTGAGATTAACCTTAAAACAATTATTATGTATAATACCATTCCTTATATGGAATATTTATTTAAGTCTAAGACATAAATTTAGAATATTGAGATCTTAACTGATCATATAGGTTGAATTAAAAATAATTATTCTTAAAAAGGGGTTGGTGATTCACACCCTCAGTGATCTAACAATCTAGGCACTTCAATTCGTATCATAGAACACCTAGGATTCCTCTATCGAAGGATTCTACTATTATTAAAAATTTGAAGAGTAATTTTCAAGATAGATTTGATCTTAATATCCCAAAATTTTATATAGATTAATTATATAGAACATGATCCTCATATCAGTTGGTGAGGAATATCCATGTTCATCCAAGATATGAGAGTTCACTTCCGAGTAGAGGTATATTTCTGGGTTATTATAGTAGTATAGTAACATGCACTGTAGTACGTACTATTAAGTATTATAGCAGATGAAACTGTTAATTTACTTCGCCATCAGGCCATCGGTTTGGTACTTAGGTATTGTAAGTCCTTTGGAAAACCTATTTCCTTTGGTCCATTAAAGATTTTGAGCCTCCTTATGGCATTTGAGACACCTCAAGTACTTTTTAAAATGTCATAATTTTGATATGAAACCCATTTATTTTATTTTTTTGGGTTATTTATGAAATATATGATTCTGATATATGTGGATCACATGAAAATAAAGACATATTAGGGGTGCACCAAGATATCGCTCCAATGCATTGATTAAAAATTTTAATCTCTAGAGATGACATGTTTTACGATACTTTGGTGTATAACCATTGTAATTTTTATGAAACCTGGGGGATGGACCATGGTGATATGTTTATAAATATCTAAATTAAATATCGTAGACAAATTTTAAAGTTATGTTTCATGTTATTATTATTATCCTATTCCTCTTTATCTTCATTTTCTTATTGATATCGCTCAAGTTCACTTGAAAACTATTTCACTTGATTTCCTTACTGGTATTTCTGCTCACCCTTTTCTTTGATGTATTTCTCCAGGTTTTGATATGTAGTAATTATAATTAGGATGAACCTATGATGAAGCCTTTAAAGTGGATTATAGTATTTTTTAAGGTTTTTAATGTATTATGTTCTTGATTTCCAAGACGGTAGACTTTAAAGATCCTATGTTTGTAAAATGCATTAAAAAGTTATGTAATAAAAAGTCAGGATGCCATATAGAATGGGAATAAGGAAGAAATAGGTTAGAGAACTATCATGTAGGGAAGAGTAGTGGCATGTGAATGTATAGTGGTGTGGCTACACATGAGTTTAACAACTCAACAAAAACATCTTGGGGAAATTAAATAGAACACTCCTAAGTTAATTTTTGATGTGGGATTCAATGCTACATTACACTACTCATCATTTTAGTTGGGTGAAAAGGGTGTGATATGATATTATTTCTATCAACTTCCCTATATTCCATAATTCCCATACACTATTATTTTTATGTAGAATGAACTATTCATTCTACTATCAAGGGGGAGTTCATGGCTGAGGCTGTGGAATTTCAATGAATCTATGTACGTCTCATACATGAAAAAGATGAGAAAAAGGGAATCTAAACACAGTAAAGAAAATGATAAAGTAATTATATTTTCTGACAACTTATTCTATGAGAATATAGTTTGTAATGATCATGCATCTTTTGAACATATTGATCGTGATTCAAAAAACAGAATGTGGTCATGCAGTATGTGAAGGATTTTATGCAGGAATATTGTGTGTCCCAGGGGATTGTGAAACTATACAGAGAGGGGGGAATCAGTGTAGACATTTTTTTTACAAAATTAAAGGAAGTTAAAATTTTACCCCCTTTTAATTTGTTCTAACATCTATCTTGGTTAGTATGTATGGATCAAGATTATTCTTCGTCAATACGTACTCCTACATTATTTATAGATAATGTAAACGAAATAAAACAATAGATTTTTGGTAAGGTTTGGAACCAATGTGGGAAACCTACTCCTTGATGTGATAGATTGTTATCTTGAGTCAAAAATTTCCATTATCATTATAAGTGTCATTATGGGTAAAGTTATTATAATTAAAACAATATCAAGTATCATCTCTACTCTACTTTTACTATATTACACAACTGAATAGGATATCTCATGAAAATCATCTTCTGCCTCCTAATAGGAATTAAATAATTTTTTATATTAAAACCATCATTATTCAATGGTTTTTAACGAACTCCATGAATAGGTCTTTGACTACCAAACTATCTTCCACTGAAATCATCTTACATGTTAGTTCTATCTACTTTTTTCAATAAACATATTACTTGAGAACTTGATCCTCTAAAAACATTGATGTTTGGATATTATGTTGGTTTCACATGATGCAGTCCTAGTTCTCGTCTTTTTATCTCTTGAATCTATATAAGGTACTAATTATTTTTGAAACTTTTAGGTCTAATATTATCAAATATTTGACCCAAATAATCTTTTGTACCGTACTGGTTGGTTAGTCCCTCCCTTTTATAATTCTTAATAATGTTAGGAACTACATCTTATGTACTTCTCCTCAATATTATCAATCATCATTTGAATAGAGTCCCCCCTTTATAAATCCCTTATTCATATAATAATTTTGAGGAATTTAGAATCTATATTTAAACCCCTACTAACAGAATTATTTAGTCAACCACATTTAATATCATCTAAATATGTAGGTGATTTGACTATATCAAAACCTCTATATATCATTATATCAACACTCTTATACTCTTCCATAAATATCAATATGAATCTAAATATTGCCTTCATGAATTTTTAATCTTTGACTATCCATCTCAGTATTTTCATAATGATTTTGACTTTACAAAGTAAAATGAAGTCACTTGGAATATTCTGATCAACTTTCTTCCATATATTTAATTCTATATCTTATATATTTCCCTTTATTTTCTATATATCTTTAAAATATTATATCTTAAAGTACTTTGAAAAAAATATTATAGGATTCCTAATATTCTGATGAATGGTTTCTATTTCTCAAAAGTTTTTTCAAAATATTATTTTCATCATCTCATAAACTCGACAAACCTTTTGATCACCTTATCTTTCGATAATCTATCCATTTCTAATTTCACAAATCATGTGATGATGCTTTATTTTGATCAATTAATATTTCAATCATCCTAATCATCTAAATGTTTTAATTTAGTAAATTATAGGTCATTTATATCTTTCGATGAATCTCCCTTCTGGTCAAATCAACACTATTCTTCTCAACATTTGGATTAGTAAATCGTGATTCTCTTACTTTGTCTTTATCATAAACTAAGGTAATCATATTTTGTGAATGACACATAATATACATATATTAATGGAAATGTATAATGTACATGATTTGAAATGGAATCTATAACTATTTTTTCTTTATCCGCTAGATAAACCTATTGGATTCTCCCAAGATTGATCTTTTGATTCTTATATATCTCCCTCATTTTACAATACTCCATCTTCCAGTGACATCATAATTCCATGATGCATCAAAAAAAATTAAATATCTAATATTTCCAATAATTTTTATGTGTATTTAAAAAAAATTAAACCCTATTAATTATTCTTTTTAAGTTAAATTACCTTATTTTTTGGAATTCTGGGGAATTTTGAGCTTAATTCTAAAAAAGGAATAATTCTGGATTTTTAACATTTTTATAACATAAATATTTTTAAAATAACATTTTATATACCAATACAAATTGTGAAATTATTTTTTAAGGTTATATGGGTATTTATATTCAATTTCATCAACTAGGAAAAGTGCTTTGAGCTTTATAAGGCCAAGATGATTCATTAAAATTGGAAACGTTTTTGGAAGACAAAATTGAACAACCCTCAATAAATGAGGAATATCTTAGAGAAGAAATCTAAAAGATTGGATTGTATTTATTAATAAAATAGGACTATGATGGTAAAATGAAAATTAAATTTAAAGGATAAATTTGATCCTTAATTTAGTCAATTAAAGTATCAATTTGAAGAAATCTAAATATTCTCTTCAGGCATAAGTATTCTACCAAATAATAAAATCCTAACATCTGATAAACAAGTCAAAATAATATGATATTTACTGGATAAATTTGAAATAAATGGAGGATGAAAATTCAATACATTCACTTTCCTATATTTATCAATTTACATGGAAAAAATTCAGTAACTTTAGAATAAAAGAAACTAGAGGGAAAACATTGCTTTTATTTTCCTTATAAATATAAGTATCACCCTCTATTTATGGTGTGGAAGAGATTATATTGGAAGGATTGGATCATATAAAGAAGATTATTTTTATAGGAGATAACATGGCCATGTCAGGATAAAATCCTAGTGGTTTTGGGTAGTGGATATTTAAGGGCTACCCTATTTTGAGTTTTTTACATTTCAATGCAAACTTTTTTTGAATTAATGTAGATTTTTTTTTCATGAAATAAGTTGGTAATTTAATTTATGAAATTAAATATTTTCTAAATTATTATGGTTTTTTTCAAATTATTAAACTAAAATGGTTTCTCTTACATTTTAAATTTTTTTGGTGAGTTCTCCCCTTTTATCGCGATGAGTTTAATCAATTTTGGTTTTCAGATGTATTTGGGAAATAAAATCACTTTCATAAGAGAATAATCAAAAATATTTGAGGTCTAGATATGAAATAAAGTGATTTTATATGTATAATTTTTGTTCTAGATGTATACATTGAGTAATTTAATTGGGTAACATTTATAGACATGAATAAAGGGAGTGTCCAAGGTTCAAAGATCATCAATGGATGTCGCATAAAATCTTAATTTTCAATCCTTTCTAATTTTTTATGCTTCTCAATTATGACATTAATTTCCAAATAATCATTGATATTTTTTTCCTTATAACATTTTCAACTTATTTCATCCCCACTTTTAAATTTAACATTCAACTTAGTAAGACCAAATTAACTGAAGTGACAGTTTGAACTTTTTCTACAGCCTCCTCATGAGAAAACTATGTAGTCAACAATGAACTACATTTATGAGAGGATAAATAATTTATTTAGTTTTCATGAAAATATAATTTATTAATTATAAAAACTACTGGGTAGGTTTCTTAATTTTAATTTAATTTTTGTTTCATAGGATAAATTTTAACCACTAATTTAGAACATTTAAAAATAAATTTTCTTAATGAATAATCCTATAATGGTTCTATACTTTATAATGAGTTTTATATAATGGTTCAACAATGTGAAAAAAGATAAAAAAAATCATGATTCAACAAGCAATCAAAAAAATAGAAATCATTTCCACATATTTTAAAGAATTAAAATAATTCGACTCTCAAAAAGTAACCCATTAAAAAGAATCTTTTTTCCAATCCACTTAGGATATTGAAGAACCTTGTATGGGTGAGTAAGAAAATGGTTTGTTATATCCTTTTTTAAAATCAAAAGAAGAATTTATCATTAATTTTCCCATCTAAGTTATTTTTGGTAATCAATAGTGTTTATAAAAGTTTTGGGATGACTTTGTTGAAAATGAAATTCCATGTAAAATCCCATATTTTGAAGATGAAAAATATGAAGAATTTTATCAATATATTGATAAATAATAAGAAAATTTTGAACTGTGAATTTTTTAAGAACACATGAAAGAACCAGAGCTTCTTATTACAATCAATTCAACTATTTCCCCCTTATAAATAGAGTTAAAAGCCAACAAAACATAGGGAGAAGTTAAAATTTTAATTCTTTTTTTGATTATATTGGTAAAAATTTATTAACTACTTCTCCCTATGAAGATTTTATGTCAACAAATTTTGAGTGGAATGATTGTTTAAAATGAATAAGATGTGTTGGCTGAAACTAAACAATCAATAGAGTTTCAGATGTATCTATATACTGGTTTACATGAGTTTGATGGTACTGAGACGATTTTCAAGGAAGTAATAATTTTTTTAATATTAAAGTGATGAAAAATATAACCTAAAATTAATTTACACTAATTTATAGTAGTATTTCCTAAATATCAATTATTGGGAAGTCACCCTTATATTGTTTCCTACTGCTTCAAAAAAACCAAAAAGTCCTGGATGGGAACATGAAGAGATCTATTTTTAAGATCTTTTACAAGAAATGTGAGATGAAAAAATTATAACTAATAACATTTTTTAGATTTTACGAAATAAAATGGAACACTACCACCATCCAGCTATGGATAGCATTTAATGAAGAACTGATATATTAGGGAGAGGGGTCCAACCAATCTCTTTTTCCATTATTCTTTTTATTATTTTTATTTCCTTTTTCCATTTATTCAATAATTTTTTTAAGTTTTTCTTCTTACTTTTCTTGCAGGTTTATGTTTATAAAAATTGAGAGACAAACTCAAGAATGATTTTTATTAAATACATCTGGTTATGTTGTTCCTTTTCACTTGTTTTTTATCATTTCTTATCATTTTTTTCACTTATCATATAAACTAATGCACAATGAGGACATTGAATAAAATAATTGTGGTAGGGGAGAAAGTATATGGCTAATATTTGGATTATTTTATCTTTACTTATCTATTTTTTCTATTTTTTCAATAATTTTTTTTAAAAAAACAATTGAAATCTCAAATGATTATCTTTCTCATTTTTCAATTCCATGTCAATTAGTGAACATATTTGATATCTTAAAAGAACTTAAATGAATTCTAAAAATGATTTTATTTCAAGATTAAAACTATGATAATTTCATGAAAAGACTTCTGAATTTCTAATCCAATTCAAAATCTCATTGTATTAATTTTTAAAATCACCTTCTTACGGGCCTTATAAACCATATTCACAGATTATTTACATTCGTATAATTTTTTTAGAGAACAAAATACAACTTTTTGATCTAGAATTTGATTTATTTATATCAAAACATGAGGGTTTGAGGTTATTACATTTCAAATTATTTCGGAATTTATTTGGTGTTAAAAACCCCCCTTTTCCAGATATAACATTTTATTTTGGAATGTCTTATACATTTAATCTTTTTATCCCTTAGTAGGTATGAATGAAAAATTTAGTTAGCCACATTACAAGAAACTTTTCCCTATCCAATACATTCTGGAATTAAAATTTTCATAGTATAGTTGAAATTAAGTGTGGGGGAGGTTGTATTGTTATGTGATACATTATTTAAATCTACTTTTTGGATACAATTAATGTTTGGAAAATTATTTTGAGGATGGAAAAGTTATTTTATTTCTACTATTTATGGGTAGATGTTTTGAAAAAAAAAATCTATTTAGAATTATATAGTGTAAAATATTATATAAAAAAAGTAAAATAAAATAAAAATTCATTTTCATGAAACTAAAAAAGATATATTTTCATTCAATATAATGGATATAATTCACAACAACAGTTTAAAACTCAAATAATCCCTCAATTCCTTCTTAATCAAATATGTACATATTTTAAATATAAAATGACATTAAAATATGTTAATCCAATTGAATGGAATCATTTATATTGTTGAAACTTTGAATGGTTTACACTTTCCATGAATATTTCAAGATTAGTTCTTCTAATTTTTTATTGAGGGGAGTGAGTATGATACCTATTATTGAGTGTACATTAGATTCATGCATGTTTTATTGTAAAATATAAAAACCTCCTTATTCTTACTCAGATATTTAAAACATCAAAATATAAAACATCCCTAATCCACTAAATAACTCTAAAAATACCTCATTATTAACACAAGTTCGTGAATCATATCGAGTGGGTATATAGGGATTGATCAAGTCTATTGTGACTCTTTCATGTGTTTAGAGGAGAAAATATTTATTGAATATTTATTCTTTCATAATGATAAAAAAATATTTATAAGTCATCTATTTTGTGTAAATAAGAGAATAAATGAAGTGAAAATGATTTGAATGAACTAAATAAAGAACTTGAAATTATGATTTTTTAGGAGGCATGACAACTTTTATTTTTCTTGGTGTCAAATTAGTAGATCTTAGTGTTATATATTTTGAATCTACATTCATATAAATTTTATTCTTACTTGATCAAGATTCCAAGTATTATGTATGGGTAAATATTTAGAGCAGATATTTCCAAGACTTTTTATGTTTATTTAAAAGGATTAATCCCTAATAATGTATCTTTTTAAGTGACTTTTCATCATTTTTGTAATATTGATAAATTTTGAGACTAATAGTCAAAATATAAAAACTATTTAATTTTAAATGAGTTTTTTATCACTTTTATATTTTGTCAATGATTTTTTCCATACTAATCATAGGTTTACATGGGTATTATAGCTCAATTATACCACTTGTAATAAGACGAGATTCAAACTTTATAGGGCCCAAATAATTCAAAAAAATAAAAAAAAATAGAGGAAAGAATTGACCAACCCTCAATAAATGAGTCATATCTTATGGGAAATAATTATTATTGAGGTTATTAGTGTTTTTAATGAAATACGACTTGAATTCAAAAATGGAAATTAAATTTTAAGAAATAATGTTTTTCATTAATGTTGTTGAAGAAAGCGTAAGAGTAAAGGAATCTAAATAGTTTCTTCAGCCATAAATATTTTCCCATGTAATATAATCATAAAATAGTATACACAATTTAAAAAGTTTTTATTTGGATATTTCATGTTCTAAACATAATGGAAAAATGTTTTAGAAGTACACTTTCCAAGAATCAACTAGTTAAATGGACATAAATGTGAAAACTTTCGAAGGACCGGTTAGGGGGAAATATTACACAAGTTTTCCTTATAAATATAAGTATCCACTTTCATTAAAGGGTTGGAAGAGATTATATTGGAAGGAGGGTATTAGATTGAGAAGAGGATTTTCATAAGAGATTACATATCTATATTGGGATAAACATCAAGTGGTTTGGCGTAGTAGAGATTAGAGGTCTTATCTCTTTTGAGTTTTTTAATTTTTATTATAAAATATTTTTCTCAAAAGTATTCAAGTAATCAAATAAGGGTAAAACCCCATATTTGAGGTTTTTATATGGTATCTAGGCATTTTGGGTGTATAATTTTAGGTCCTCAAGTATACATTTCCTGAATAGCCTGAAGGAATTCTTTTTTTATTGATTTATGATAACCCCCCTTTCACTGGATGAGTGAGAACCCTTAAAAGGCCCATTGGCTTAGAGATTACATGACCCGTATGCCTTAGAGGAAATATCCAGACCATGACTACAAGAAATTCCTCCTCCCCAACATATGCATCATGAAATCAGCTCTCCACATTCGCATCATTGTTCAGCTAGGCTTCTCGTACATGCACATGCTAGTCCTGAAGGCAATTCCATACCCTCTCTTTATTCCACATCAATTAGCTTGTACTCTGGTCAATACGCCTGCTCTAAATCCTCATATGGAGTCTGCTCCATTGTAGAGTTTTCCAGGTCCATTCAGCACAAGTTCAGGTGGCCTGAAATCCTTGAGGTGTCCCTAAGGCCTTGAGGTGGCCTGAAGGCCTTGAGGTGGCTCGAAAGCCTTACTGGACCGAAGGCCTTGGGTGTCCCGAAGGCCTCCGAGGACCTGGGGACCAAACTGGTGGCCCTAAATCCAAAACAGAAGAATAGTTCCAGCTGTTATAGTGCCGAACAATATCTACTACAATACTTGCTACAGTGCCTTCTAGAGTGACCCTAGAAATAATCTCCACCCAGTTTCGAAGTTGGGTCTCTTGAATGCACTTGTCGAGTCCTCGCCAACTGGGCTAAGGCTCTTGTTCCCTGAAGTATACATCGAGTAATTCAATTGGGAAACATTTCTATATAATGATAAATGGAGTGTCAAAGTGTTGAAGCTTATCCATGACTACTACTCTGAATATGATTTTTCTATGCTTTAAAATATTTTTCACTTCTAAATAATAACATTAATTTAAAATGAAACACTAATTTTGTTCCTTTAAACATTTTTAACACCTCTAAATTGAAGCTTTTAACTTTAACATTTATCTTTGCAAAAAAATTAACCAAATTGATAGTTTGAACTTAGATTGAAACTCTTCATGAGATATCCCCACGTCTTCCAATACACTGCATTTCAATGGTTATACACTATAGAAAATGAATTTTGTGACAAGGTATCTTCCATAAAGATTCATTATATTCTAATGAGAATGCCTTTTCGAAATCACCCATTGGATTTCTTAATACAACTCATCTTGGTTCTCTATTTTTCTACCACCAAGGTATTTATGACTATAAAATAACAATGTATAATAATATTATTTCTACTCTTGGATCTCATCTTCCAAAAATACATTTTTTATATACTTCGCAGACTTTTTTCAAGGTTTATAAACCTTAAAAACTCATTAGAAATGTTAAAAAATCCCTTCAATAACATTAAAAAGTTCATGCCTTTTCTATATCTTAATAACCTTACTCAATGTCAAAATATGAAACCTCAAAGAAATATTTCCAAAATAGGGGTGTCTTCTTTGGGACCTTATCAATTTCATAATTTACATTGCCTTCTATATATCTATCTTCTTGAAATTATTTCTTCTTTCATTCTTTCTTGAATAATAAAGTTGTATATTTATGATAAAATCCTTTGGTTTTTCATTGTGTAACTTCTAATGGTGTATCTATTGACGCACTTAACTTATAGATGCACTTAATATAATCAAACAATTATCTTCCTTACTTTTTTTCTACTCTTATAATGAAAATATATCTTCAACTAAACATATATTTGAAATTTTACTTTAACCATTAACATTTTTCATGATATCTCACAAAATCTTAGTTCACCAATCGCTAGATGTTCATATTCTTCTAGATTGAGTTGTTATCATGCATCCTTCATTTATCCTTCAGCAAACTGGACTTCATTTTTATTCATTAATTATGGTGATCAAGTGTTTTATACCATCCAATTATATTATCCTAACTTACTCATTATTCCATATCTTAATTAGTTCCAATGTCTTCCTATGTTCCATATTCCAGAGAAAATTTGTAATGACCCAAAGATTCATTAATGAAAATACCTCTTGATATAATTAAATGTCTGTTTATGTAAAATGTTTATATAAAATGTCAACATCTTTGGTTTTATGTTATTAATTTTGATCATTGCTAATATAGCCTTTGAACAATGATAACATGGTTAGTATAAAGATATGGCTTTAACAAATCCAATTTACTCAGACAAAAGAAGCGATGACCTCATCCAGTAGAATTGATCCATATGAATCCCATTTGTCAGAGCTCGGAAAATAGGTTGCATCTTTGGGCTTCACTCTGGACCAAGCCCAAGCTGAGATTCATCATGTCAAGCTCGAACATGACTGTCTATGGGAAATGTGGAGGTTGATAGAAATTACCACTCAAGCAATGTTATCTGAGCCACCCCAAGAGTCTGTCACCATCGCACACATTACCCTTAGGTCTTATGCGGCTTTTTTAAGGGGTTATGTAAGAAATATATAGTACTATGTTCATGTAGATTATTTTTTGTATATAATAATGAATATACTTTCTTGTCATTATTGATACATTGTAAATAGTTTTTAATGTGAAAATAGTGTTTTTAGTTATTATTAATTAAGAACTATATTTTATTAAATTAAAGGATTTTTGAATTAAATAATTTTTTAATAAAATATTATTATTATTATTATTAAATTAATTTTATTATATTTAAATTATAATATAATTTTATGAATGAAATTGTAATTTTTTAAGGTTTGAAATCCATTTCTGTCAAAACACATGATTCTTCAATAAATGTCAGTTTTTATTTAAAAAGTGGAAATTAACATATTTAAAAAATTATTTGGTTAAAATAAATGTTATTTCTGGAATCAGGATGTCTAAATTATCCAGCGGTGAATTTTTCATAATTTTTTGAGACAGTCAAATTTTTGGGTAAAAATTATATACCATTTAAATATATAATGTGTTTTTTGACATCATAATGACCCAATAGTGATGTAATAAAATACTATAAGCTTTATGTTCGGCCAATATATGTTTTACCATTAAAATAATTTGATTTTGGGTTTTTTGACTTACTTTTCAAAGCATTAATGGACCCTTCAAGACTTATTAAACACCTTGTCTTTTTAAATAGTTTTCCATGGGAATGTTACTCTCCTCCACCCAAGCAACCCTATTATTTTTAGAAGTTCGGAATTTTTCCTAATAAAATATTTTTTTCCTATTCCCTTTTCCAAAAATGATGGGAAAAAACCATGGGATGGTTTGTGGTTTGGATTACTTTAATATAAGGGGTTCCAAACCAAAAAAATAAAGAATTCCTTCATCTTTCCTATATAAACTCACCCAAGCTCCAACTTCCTCCTCACTCAAAGCCTTTTGAGTTCATCCAACCACTTCCCTACTCTCTCTAGAATCCTCCCAAGGTGACCTAAGCTCCCAGGAAGCCTCTCTCAAGCCTTTATCAATCCTTTGGAAGCACACTTCCAAGTAAGGGTTTTTTTCTTCCTTCCTCTTTTTGTCAAATTTTCATTAAATTGTTTTGCCCTTTTAATTTCAATTATGAATGTTGTAGTATGGTTTCGCACCTCCCCATACTTCCCTCTTTATGTTTTAATGATTGTATACCCCTTTCTCTCTCATTAAATTTCTCCCATGTACATCTGTTACTATGCAGAAATTACGAAAGGAACTTCTCTCTCCTCATTTACTTTCAAGAAACACTTTTGTATCATGAAACTAAATTCCATTACAATTGTTGGGACATGTATCTATATTTCCTCCTTACTGTCCATTACATGTAAATATTATTAGGAACCCCTTTCTCTCTCATCAACCTTATTTATGAATTCTTATGTCACGTCGTTACGCTGTCGAAATCGCACCGATTTTCTAAGCCAATGCCATTGTGTAGTGAATTCCATGCCCATTTCTCCATCAAGGGTATTCGCCTTTATGCACATTTAATTATTTATTATAATGTTTTATGTATGAATTCCACATTCCCTCATCATGTAATAAATGATTATTTTTTATGAATCCATGTTTTATGATCCATGTGGCACACTAATGCATGAAATGAAATGTTTAAGAAGGGTGCACCCTTGTAGCACTCCAATGAATTCGGTAAAGTATAGTATCATGATACATCATGTGCAATGAGTGTTGACTCATGATAATTCAAGTGCAACGAGGGTTTTCTCGTGCTTAATGTGAAATGTGGATTTACTCATGCTCCATGTGCAATGAGCCTTGGCTCATGCTAATTCCATGTTAAGTGTTGTTGCCACATTTCCATGTTATGATTATCTTGCTTTATCGTGCCTTTATGTTCATGTTTCTCTTGTGCTCTATCGATATTCCTATTGTCTAACATGTATTGTACTCCCCATTTATTCTATGTTTATTCCCTTACTGGGCTTTATAGCTGACCCCTTTTCTTATGTATGTCCTCAGGTTATCCCATGCAATGCTAAGTACGAGGGAATGTAGTGGTCATGTAAAGGAAGTTTTCAATAAAGATGTTGTATTTAATGTTTTAGGTTGTTATGTAAAGATCCTAAGAACCAAATACACTATTCCTCTCGATCATCCATGTTGTATCAAGTGAATAGTTTATGTAACAAATTATTTTTATGTTTGTAATAAAAGAAGGGTTGTCATAGTTGGTATCAGAGGGAAGTTTAGTTATTTTTGGGATTAGGATTAGAAAACCCTAGTAAAGCCTTAGAGATAAGACTAAGTATAATAAAAACATTCCTAAGTTTTAGTATGTACTGAGTAAGTGGTTTATCAAACAAAAACATCCATGTCTAGGTACGAGCAGGTAGAGGCGGCTCTGGCACATATGTACCCCTGGGGTAAAACCCGAAAACACCGCTTTGAGCTAGACTCAAATGGGAACTGGTGCACAACAACGGGCCTTGCTGCACTCTTGGTTACGACACTCATGGGGGATGTGTTTTGATAAATTCACAAGATTAGTATGAACCCTTTTTAAGGTAATTAAAAAAATTCTTCTAAGAATATATGTTAGAATGTAGATCATGAAAAGCCTAGGTTGAAGCCTATAGACTCATGAGTTAAAGAAATAAAATTATATTTTTATGTCATCAACTTTTGTCTTTGGATTACCCTTTATGTGTTACCCCCTAACTTTCCTTTTTTTCCAGTCAATGGCTGGTAATAGGAGGACTTGGGCTAACAACCGATGTGAAGATCAATGTGATGAGTATACTAATGAGATACCCAATCCAATAGGAGCGGGAATCATGAACTTTTTCATGCTTATATCTCCGATAAATCAATATTTGAATAGAAACATGGGTCAAGAGGAACTTTGAACCCCCCTAATAAAGAACAAGTCGCTATCGAGATCTTCATGAGACAAAGGCCTCCTACTTTTAGTGGATCATCTGATCCCACGATCGCTGAACAGTGGATCAACTCCATTGAAAAGATCTTCTCCATCCTTCAATGTTCTATACAAGAGTAGGTTCTCCTGGCGTCTTATCGTATGGAGGGTGAAGCTGATCAATGGTGGACGTTGATAAAAAATTAGAAACCTGAGGAGGAGATCGAGGCTTTGCAATGGAAGGATTTCAGGAAGGTGTTTTTTGATAATTATTTTCCACGCACCCTCCGGACTAAGATGGAAAGGGAATTACTTTCCCACAACCAAAAAGGCAAAGAATCTGTTGGTGCATATGAGGCAAACTTCACAAGGATTTCACGATACACTTCTGTCTTTGTTGTTACCCCTAAATGCATGGTTGACCGCTTCATTTGTGGGCTGAAGCCTAGCCAGCCGAAATCATTAGCGATCTGTCACTTTGACAGCTATGAGGAAATTGTCTGATGTGCCCTCAAGGTCAAAATGGAGATCGGGGAATCACAAGGGTATCATGGGGACAAGAAGCGTAAGGTGGACTTCAATGTTGGCGGTCTCATGGATAAATCCAATGGTTCTAAGAAGATCCATCACCCCACTTGCCAAAAGTGCGGAAAGAAGCACCCAGGAAATTACCTCAAGGGTATGAGGAAATGATTTATGTGTAGAAGAGAAGGGAACCTAGCTGTTAATTGTCGGCAAGAAAGACCCACGGATGCGACAGAGGAGAGAAATGCTCCGTTCGAACCTAAATGTGTTTTTCATTGCTACAACTTCAATTAACCGGGGAATTTTTAAAATAAGTTCCCTAAACCAAGGGTTTTCGGAGGCACCCAACAACCTCCAAGGCAGCAAGGAAGAGCTTTTTCCATCTCTTCTACCGAAGTAAACCCCGACAACAAAGTGGTGATAGGTACTCTAGTTATTCATTCAAGAATAGCGAACGTACTTTTTGATTCAGGTTCTACACATTCTTTTATATCTCGAAATATTAGTAGAACAATCCCAGCACCATCACAAATCATGGAAGTGAAGATGTCGATGAGTACGTCAAATGGTGAAATCTTTGCATCCCATGAATATAAGTCTTCCCTTGTTATAATTTGTGGATGGAATTCCTTAGCGAACCTCATCATACTCCCTCTGGTGGAATTTGATGCAATTCTTGGTATGGATTGGCTTTCCTTATATAGAGCCAACATAAATTTTCGGGAGAGTGAAATCACACTCCATTTGGATAATCGACCCCTGATTCATTACAAGTGTAAGGAGGAAGATGAATCTCCTTTAGCTCCATCATCTCAAGCGTGGATATTACTGCCCTGTGAGCACGCATATCTAGCTCATATGATTGAGTCCAAGGAGGAAACCATCCTTAAAGAACTTCCTATTGTGAGGGAATTTGTTGAAGTGCTTCCCAAGGAACTCCCTGGTCTTCCTCCTGGAAGAGATGTTGAATTCTCAATGGAACTTATACTACGGGTGCTACTAATATCCAAGGATCCATATAGAATGGTTATCGTGGAGCTTGAAGAGCTGAAGAAACATCTACAAGAGAATCTGGATAAAGGGTTTATATGCCCAAGTGCTTCACCATGGGGTGCACCAGTCCTCTTCTTCAAGAAGAAGGATGGGTCAATTCGGCTTTGCATCGATTATCATAAACTTAACAAAATCACGATAAAGAACAAGTATCCTCTTCCATGGCTCGAAGACTTGTTTGATTAGCTATGTGGAGCACAATACTTCTCCAATGTTGATTTTGGGTTGGGATATAATCAATTAAGGGTGAAGAAGGAAGATATCCCCAAGACTGCCTTTCGTACAGGATACGGGCACTATGAATTCAAAATAATGCCTTTCGGACTCACTAATGCTCTAGAAATATTCATCGACTTGATGAATAGAGTTTTTAGAGATTACCTTGACAAATATTTGGTAGTCTTTATAGATGATATTATAATATACTCCAAAACCAAGTAGGGTCATGAGGAGCATTTAAGAACTATACTAGAGACTTTGCGCAAGGAGAAGCTCTAGGAAAAGTACAACAAGTGAGAGTTCTGCGTGAAGGAGGTCTCATTATTGGGCCATATCATTAGAAGCAATGGGATATCTGTGGATCCCTCCAAAACAGATGCAATTGAGGGATGGCTGAGGCCAAAATCGGTAACATATATCCATAGATTCTTGGGGTTAGTCGGATATTATCGACTATTTGTGAGAAATTTCTCATGATTGTCCAACCCTCTTAACAAGCTAACTCAAAATGGAGTAATGTTTTCTTGGAGTGATGAATGCGAAGAAAGCTTCAAGGAGTTGAAAAGGAGTCTTATCACTGTGCTTGTTCTCAATTTACTCACAAGTGGGGAAATTTTTGTGGTATTCAGTGATGCATCAAAGAAGGGCTTAGGCTGTGTGTTGATGCTGAATTATAAAGTAATATCCTATGCCTCAAGGCAGCTGAAAATCAATGAGTGTAACTATCCAACACATGATCTGGAGTTGGAATCGGTGATCTTTTCCATGAAAATCTGGTGGCATTTTCTATATGGGGAGAAATGTGAGGTATATACTGACCACAAGAGTCTTAAATATATATTCACACAGAAGAGCTTAATATGCACCAGAGAATATGGATAGATTTCATCATGGATTATGAATGTTCAATAAATTACCACCCTGGTAAGGCGAACAAGGTGGAAGATTCCCTAAGTAGAAAGGACCCAGTGATTCTATCATTGTTTAGAATTGAGAGGGATACAATCTTCTTAGACTTGATGAAGATGGACATAGGAATCATAAAGAAAGGAACATCATCAATCCTTTCACAACTGATTTCTCAACCGTCTCTTTTGGAAAGGTCAAAGGATGCTCAAACGGATGATATGGGAATTCAAGAGAAGGTGGAAGCTATCAAAAAGGGGAAATCCTCAGAGTTTATAGTTAATGAAGAAGGAATTGTGTGATTTGGGAAAAGATTATGTATTCCATTAAGTCCAGATCTGAAGAAGGAACTCTTGGATGATGCACATAGTTCAAATTTCTCTATTCACCCAGGGAGCACAATGATGTATCGAGATCTATGAGAAAACTTTTTATGGGATAATATGAAAAAGGAGATCGCTGAATATACATCAAAGTGCCTGGTGTGCCAGCAAGTGAAGGCAGATAGGTAGAAGTCTAAGAGGATGATGCATTCATTTCCCATACTAGAATGGAAATGGGAGAACATCACCACGGACATTGTCACCGGACTTCTGAGGACATCCAAAGGCAACAATGCAATCTGGGATGTTGTGGATCGTCTTACAAAACTGCACACTTCATTTCTATTCGGGAGGATTTCTCATCGGATCAACTGTCATGGATATATATTAGGGAAGTGGTAAGGCTGCATGGAGTACCACTATCAATTGTGTTTGACTAAGATCCAAGATTCACCTCTATGTTTTGGAAGAGTCTTCAACATGCTCTGAATACTGAACTCAACTTCGGTACGGCTTATCATCATCAAACAGATGGCCAATCCGAGCGGACTATCCAAACACTTGAGGACATGTTGAGAGTGTTCTCAATGGACCTTAAAGGAGGATGGGATCAACATCTACCACTGGTTGAGTTCTCTTATAATAAATGTTTCCACTCGAGCATCCAAATGGCACCATATAAAGCCCTATATGGGAAAAGGTGCAAAACACCGGCATGTTGGGAAGTGGTCGGTGAACGTAATCTGCTTGGACCGGAAATGGTCAAGGAAATGGTGGAGAAGGTGAAAACCATTCAGCATCATATCAAGGTAGCCCAAAGTCGACATAAGAGTTAGGTAGATAATCGTCAATGAGACCTTGAGTTTAAAGTTGGAGACATGGTTTTTCAATGCATATCTCTATGGAATAAGGTCATGAGGTTTGGAAAGAAAGGGATGCTACGTCCAAGGTACATCTGCCTCTTCGAGACACTTGATCATGTCGGGACTGTGGCCTATCAACTAGCACTTTCAACTACCATGGTTAAAGTGCATGATGTCTTTCATGTATCCCTTTTAAGGAAGTATATACCAGACCCTTCATGTGTACTCTCTTCTGAGGTGGTACAGTTGGAGGATGATCTTTCTTATGAGGAGCAACCAGTGAGGATCTTGATCTTAGAGAAAAAGTTCTATGAAATAAGACAATTCCCCTTGTCAAGGTGTTGTGGTGAAATCACAAGTCTGAAGAAGTGACTTGGGAATCAGGGGAAATGATGAAGCTGAGTTACCCACATCTGTTTTAGTGTCAGAAAAGGAAATTTCGAGGGTGAAATTTCTTAAGGGGGGAATATTGTAATGACCAAAAGATTCATTAATGGAAATCCCTCTTGATATAATTAAATGTCTATCTAAAATGTTTATATAAAATGTCAACTTATTTGGTTTTATGTTATGAATTTTGACCGTTGCTAATATAGACGTTGAATAGTGATCACTTGATTAGTATAAATATAGGGCTTTAACAAATCCAATTTACTCAGACAAAAGAAGCGATAACCTCATCCAATAGAATTACTCCATATGAATCCCATTTGTCGGAGTTCGGAAAAGTGGTGGCGTCTTTGGGATTTGCTCTTGACCAAGACCAAGATGAGCTTCATCATGTCAAGCTCGAACATGAAAGTCTACAGGAAAGGTGGAAGTTCATAGAAATTACCACTCGAGCGATTTTATCTGAGCCACCCGAAGAGTCTGTCACCATCGCACACCTTACCCTTAGGTCTTATGTGGCTGTTTTAAGGGGTTACGTAATAAATCTCTAGTACTATGTTCATGTACATTATTTTTTGTATATAATAATGAATATACTTTCTTGTCATTATTGATACATTGTAAATAGTTTTTAAAGTGCAAATGGTGTTTTTAGTTATTATTTAATTAAGAACACTATTTTATTAAATTAAGGGATTTTTTATTTAAATAATTTTTTAATAAAATATAATAATATTTATTATTATTAAATTAATTTTATTATATATAAATGATAATATAATTTTATGAATGCAATTGTAATTTTGATTAAGGTTTGAAATCCATTTTTGTCAAAAAACGTGAATTTTCGATAAATGTCGGATTTTGTATTAATAGTGAAAATTAACATATTTATAAAATTATTTGGATAAAATAAATTTTATTTCTGGAATTAGGATGTCAAAATTATCCAACGGTGAATTTTTCATAATTTTCTGAGATAGTCAAATTTTTGGGTAAAAATTAATTACCGTTTAAATATATAATGTGTTTTATGACATCATAATGACCCAATAGTGATGTAATAAAATACTATAAGCTTTATGTTCTTCCAATATATGTTTTACCATTAAAATAATGTGATTTTGGGTTTGTTTGACATACTTTTCAAAGAATTAATGGACCCTTCAGGACTTATTAAACACCTTGTCTTTTTAATTTGTTTTCCATGGGAGTGTGAATCACCTCCACATAAGAAACCCTATTATTTTAAGAAGTTCGGAATTTGGCCTTATAAAATATTGTTTTCCTCTTCCCTTTTCTGAAAACGATGGGAAAAAACCATGGTATGGGTTGTGGTTTGGATTAATTTAATATAAGGGGTCCCAAACCTAAATAATAAATAATTCCATCACCTTTCCTATATAAACCCACCCAAGCTCCCACTTCCTCCTCACTAAATTCCTTTTGAGTTCTTCCAAACTCTTACATACTCTTTGTAGAATCCTCCCAAGGTTCCCCAAGCTCCAAATAAGCTTCTCTCAATCCTCTCTCAAGCCTTTGGAAGCACACTTCCAAGTAAGGGTTTTTTTTTCTTCCTTCCTCTTTTTTGTCTAATTTTCTTTAAATTGTTTTGCCCTTTTATTTTCAATTATGAAATTTGTAGTATGGTTTAAAACATCTCTCATACTTCCCTCTTTATGTTTGAGTGATGGGAGACCCCTTTCTCTCTCATTAAATGCCTCCCATGTACACCCGTTACTATGCCAAAATTCCGAATGGAACTTCTCTCTCCTCATTTACTTTCAAGCAATAATTTTGTATCATGAATCTAAATTCCATTACAATTGTTGGGACATGTATCTATATTACCACCTTACTTTCCATTACATGTAAATATTATGAGGAACCCCTTACTCTCTCAACAACTTTTTTTATGAATTCTTATGTCACATCGTTACACTGCTGAAATCGCACCGATTTTCTAAGCCAATGCCATTGTGTAGTGAATACCATGCCCATTTCTCCATCAAGGGTATTCACCTTTATGCACATTTCCTTGTTGATTATAAAGTTTCATGTATGAATTACACATTCCTTCATCATGTAATAAATTATTATGTTTTATAAAACCATTAATTATGATCCATTTGGCACACTTATGCATGAAATGAAATGTTTAAGAAGGGTGTGCCCTTATAGTGATCCAATGCATTGGCTAAAGTATAGTATCATGATACGTCATGTGCAATGAGAGTTGAATCATGATAATTCATGTGAAATGAGGTTTTACTCGTGCTTCATGTGCAATGAGGATTTACTCAGGCTCCATGTGCAATGAGCCTTGGCTCATGCTAATTCCATGTTAAGTGTTGTTGCCACATTTCCATGTTATGATTACCATGATTTATCATGACTTTATGTTCATGTTTCTCTTGTGATATATTGATATGCCTATTGTCTAAAATTTATTTTACTCCTCATTTATTCCATGTTTATTCCCTTACTGGGTTTTATAACTCACCCGTTTTCTTATGCATGTCCTCAGGTTATCCCATGCAATGCCAAGTAGGAGGGAATGTAGTGGTAATTCAAAAGGAAGTTTTCACTAAAGATGTTGTATTTCATGTTTTAAGTTGTTATGTAATGATACTAATCCCCAAAGACACTAGGCCTCTCAATCATCCATGCTGTATCAAGTGAATAGTTATGTAATAAATCATGTTTTAGTTTTTAATAAAAGTAGGTTTGTCATAAAATATTTTCAAAGTAATAATTTTAGAACACTCATAGACAACTCCAATTATTCAATATCATTTAAATTATTCATTTCTTTTTCTATAATCCATTAACAAAAAATAAAAAAACTTCTTCATCATAACCTATAGGGTACTTTATTATTCCCATTTAGAGTTTTTTTAAATACCAAATTCATGGTTAAATTCAATGATATCTTCTCCCATTATTGATAATATATTCAAAGTATCATTTCTTCTCTTCATCCCATTATTGACATTCCCATTTTGGGTAAGGGATGGAAATTATCATATCGTCCTTTATTATTTTTCTTCATCTCCCCTTTATATCCATTAAATTAAATGTAAACTTTGAATTCCAAGAGATAAAGGTGGAATCACTTTTCGTAAAGGAATAATCCATGAAACAAGAAACTATAAATCTATATAATCCATGCATGGTGCAGAAAACAAGAGTGATTAACTCATAAATTAATGTTATCCACAAATTTTTTACCAAGTGATACTCATTTACACATTCTTATTTTAGGGGTTGAAAAAAATATATTTCAATGTAATCTTTTATTGCCATATCAACAAACAGAGTAAAAACATTAAATCCAAATCTTTTTACTCCACCTCTTTTAAAGTCACTTTTCCTTTTCTATCAATGATTAAAATGTATTCCTCAAAAATCATAGAGTTTATTTTTATAAAATTATAAGAGAAAACATTGAAACACCTCATGAAGAAAAAATATTTTATCTCTAGAATTTTAATATCCAAAACATAATCACCATATAGAGTATTTTCTTTTGATTACATCAATATTAATCCACCAAAACATAAGAATCTGGTTTCATAGTACTTTTTTATCTAGGATTTATCTCTTACATCTTAACTCTTGAATTGTATCAAACCACTAGCACCATCTTCACTCCCCCTAATGGGGTGAAATCCATTTTCCTCCTTTATCTGGGATGATATTAGTTAAAGTGTGTGATGGGGGTATCTTATTTTTTAATCAAAGTAGATTACACTATAATGGATATCTTGTTGAATACTTTTATATTTTTATATAAATCGTCACTTTAGGTACCCCCTCCCATTAAATTCATCACCATTAATTCATTTATTAATAAGAAATATGGAATATATGAGTGAATAAAGTGGATTATCATTTTTCTATTAATTAGATAAATGGGATTTATAATTTTTTCTCAACCTGGAATCTCCTTTCACTTTAGATCTATTTTTACTCAGTGTGTAATTTTCTTCGTAACTTTAATTTTTTAGTATGTGTGTAATTTTATTCATAAATTCCCCTGGAATGGAATAATAACTATTTTATTTTTCTTATAAGTTCCTTAATTATTTCTATTATCCTAGAAAAATTATCATGCAAATATTTAGACCAAGTCCCACTTACTTTTGGTGATGTTTATTCTTTGTATATTCCAAATGTTGATTCCTTTTATTCACTAACATAACCTATATGAATAGTATTTTCATACTCTTTTTAAGAGTTTGTTTATCTTTCTTACACCTTTCAAAGAGTTTTTTAAATTTATTTAAGTTATTCTTCAGTTTTAACTTCATGTCAAATTCAATTTCTTCATCAAAGATGTATTCAGTTAAACTAATTTTTTTTATTTCTCAAATTTATTTTCTTCATTATTAAATCTTTGTTCCATTGACTTTAACATTCATGGATTGATTTCATCTATCCATGATGTGTATTTTACTTCTAAAAAAGAAGAATTTTTATTTGGTTTCCCATATTACACTAATTTTTTATTGGGTGCATTCAAATTAGTGATTTCTATTTTTTATGCCTCAATATAGACTTACAGTATATATTAATTTTATCTTTATTCAAATTTTTTTGACCAAATTTCATTATATATAATAGACTTATACTTGGTATATATAAACTAATAATATTTTTCACAATTAACAATTTCATTAATCCTTTTAAAAAGTATTAAATATATTCAAATCTATTTTTATTAAACAAATTTACTATCTTTTATGAGACTTAGTTGCACTTAGCTGAATTTATCTTAATTTTCAATTTAATCCCCCTTAATTAATGCTTAATTTTCTTTATAGTGGTTGATGAGTTGTTCCAACTGTAAATGGCTTGATATCTAAACATTCCCCAAAAATAGTAGTAGATAACATATATTTTTCTTCTTCCTTTGTATATCATTCTAACTTTAAATGCATGAGTCCATTTTTGAAAAAAATTATTAAACACTGCCTTCACAAAAAAACTTATTTTTAATTCCACTTCTACTATAGAAATATTATCATTGCAATGTAATATGTATTATTATTTTGTTTTTTATGTTCTAGGAGAGTTTTTCAATTTTTTAACTTCTTGCCCAATGTATCCTCATTATCGTTAGATTTTAATTCCTGAAATTCCTTTTCATCCTACTGACCCTTGATAAAAGTAAGTATATATTTGAAAAAATCATTAGGGAAAATTTTCAAATATTCATTGATTTCAAACTAAAAATATTCATATTTTTCTTGCGTGTAATGGATCTAAGGCCTCAGTTTTTTATTTATTTTTTGATAATCCACTTTTTAATTGGGTTGAGAGGAAACCCTAACATGACCCATAGGCCCAGTGGAACAAGACCGAAAACATGACCCAAATGCCTAATAAAACTAAACTAGAACTATCCCTCCTTATAATTTGCATCATTAAAGGCCTATCTTCCCACCTCATATTGTCTATCAGCTAATATTTCCTCATACATAGTATTATGGTGCCTAGTATCGATGGTGGTTTTCATACCCTCTCATTCTTCTAATTCAGTACACTCTTCTTTTGTAGCTTATACTTTTATTTGAATCCTATTATAGGGCCTCCTTCTATGTTGTTTTCCTGGGATTGTTTTAAGTCCTTATAGCTCAAAATGCCATGCTCTGAATGAATGATATGGACAGAAGACCCTACTGTATTATCCTATCTAGGGATTGCACCCATGCCTGCATTATTCTAGCATTACAGCCTACCTATATCAACCCTGAATCATCACCACATCATAAATCACCTATGGGGTCTTCCAAGATTTTAACCCTAGTCATTTTGATGGAGTATTACTGGGTTTACAACTCACGCACCATACCAACTACAATAGATACATAATCTTGATATCTTGACCTTTCTTCTTTCAGAGTATCAATCATAATAGATTTATCTGAACATTAACCACCCTATTATCCTTCTGATAGTGATGGATACTCATTCTGCTAATTTTTAGAAGTTATCTTCTATAACTTCTATGACTATTTGTTACTTAGGTTTCTCCTATATTTAGTTTTCTTTAAATAAATAATATAACATTATTTATTTTCTAGAATAGTAAACTCTGTATCTTCCAAAAAAATCACTTCATGTAATTAAGTGAAAACAACTAGAACAAGTTTAGATCCAATTAGAGGGAAACTATACTCTAATACAATTTTTAGGTACTAGGTAATTGCGAAACTACATTGAGATATGGGGTGATTTAGTATACACATATTTATATAAAATAAATAAAAATTACAATTTTACCCCCTTTTATGTTTTCAAATCTCCTTTCTTCGTTAAGATGTATGGATATTGATTATGTACCCTCAACTATGAAAAATAAAAACTAAAATAACCCATTAGTATAAGTTTAATATATAATATTATACATTCCTATATTCATATAATCTATTATATTTATAGTTTTAGATTATTATGAGATTAATTACATAATAATTTAGACACTTCAACACACTACACATTTTTTCACAAAAATAGGTTCTTAAGTGTACACATATATTTCATTCATAAAACTTTTATTCATTTAGAATAATTCATCATTAAAAAAATTGAAAAGGATATACTCATCCTTAAATCCTATGAATAACATTTGAAAATGTGTTATAAGAACAAAAATCTTAGTAATGAATATAAAAAGAATAGAATCCTATTATTCAATTTGAATATCATAAAAACAAATAATAAATTTTATCATGTTTACCCAATAAATATTGATCTCAAGTAATAATTTACTTACTTATGAAATAAAATCCGTTTCCCAAATACTTTCATAAAACATATTTTAAGAAATCATAAAGGAAAAAATCATAGTCATGAAATTTTCTTGAAAAATATAAAAACGCATGAAATATTTTCCTTGACAAATAAATTTCACCATTAAAATATCATAAACCTTTATTTAATTATAAACTCATTTTCTTACCTTATGAAATCAAAAATTTATATGAAATGAATATTAAGCATAAAAAATCAAAACGGAATATTGGGTCATTATCTTCATATCACCCTTACAAGAACCCTTATAGTAGAATAACTTACCTCTTTAATTCTAACATGTCTACTAAGTGAACACCTGATTACCCATAAAATTGGAGGGATATGTGGGACCCACCCATCATCATATATAAGGTCCAAGAACCATAAAACGAATAAAATTCATAAAATCATGAATTTCCATTGTAAAATTTATAAATATTTCCATTTAATACCATAAAAAATCACTTTTACTTGTATTTTTTAAATTAAGGAAGAATTTTTTTTCTTTTAAAAACATTTAAAAAAATAAAAAATATCAGATTAATGGGAATACAATTTTCTATGAAAATTCATGAAATATTATAGAGGAATATTAATAGTTAAGAGTGGTGATAATTATTGGAAAAAGTGAACCAGTAGTAAATGTTAAACAGAAACATTCTTTTTCCACTTTTGTAAAGAGCATAAAATGTGACCTCTATGAAAAATATTATCAATGATTTTATAAATAATGTTGAGGAAAATAGAGAATAAACTAAAAGAAATATTTGAAGCATAAAGAGTAAAATTATTGAAATTATTTATATAAAGTTTTTGTTAAAGAGAAATATTTATTGGAATACTTTAAAACAACATTTAAAAAAATCCATTTCCTTAGGTCGTAGTTATATTTTTACAACTTCTACCCTCTAAATAATAAAATTATATTAATTATTTACTTACTTTAGAACCTTTTTCATGTTCATTAACTTATTATAATTATTCAATTATTAAAACATAATAAATTCATTATTATGATATAATATTACCATTACATAGTTTTTATTAGTCATTCATTACCTAAATATTATAACAATGTTCATGTAGGTGGTAAAATTGACCAAAAAATAACATTTTATAATGGTTGAATGATTAAGAACATGTATTAGTAAGATGATAATATCAATTTTATAGAATATTAATCATATTATAAATATATAATTTATTTATAAAATAAATTTGTAGAACCATCAATATAAAATAGTGATGAAAAATGAAATATATCGTCTATGGAGCTTGTAGTCCACACATACACACATGTGACATTTTCATTTTTTTAATTGATGCAAATAAAATAAGGGGAATAATTATGTATCTTTTAAAAAAACATAATTATTTCATAAATATTATATTTATTCATTAAATCCATCTTTATAGTCATCCATATGATATGGTTAGGAAAAATGAAATATGTCGTTTTATAGAAGTGGTAGCCTGTACCTATGCATGGGAAATGATTTCATTTTTCAATGTATTGAAAGAAAATAAAGTAGATAATTTTAATCAAAAAATAATTATGTCATAAATATAATATTTATTCCTTTAATACATATTTATAACCACCCATGTGAAGCAGTGTTGAAAAATGAAATATGACATTAATGGAGTTGATAGTCTTCATTTATGCATGAGAGACACCTTCATTTTATATTGGATGAAAAATAAGTAAAAAATAATTATTACATAAATATAATAAAATTTTATTGTATTAATTATTTATATTACATTATATAAATATTTTTATAATAAATTTTATGAATGTGGAAGAAGAAAGAAACTTGAAATAAATTTGTTTAGAATTTTATCTCTTCCTTGAAAATACTTCTTTGGACTACACCTAAATCCATATTATTTTTGACTTTTAGTGATTCCAGGACCTCTTGGAAATGGAAAAATATTTTTGGAGGAATTTTATAATATATTTGTTGATATAAGGTGTTAAAAGGGTGTGGATGGTTGAGGGGTGGGGGGATCATTTTATAAGTGAGGGGAGTGCAACACTTCTGGATATTCAAATTATTAAAATAATATTATGGTATAATTCAAGTAAAATTTGTCCAAAATGGAAAAAAAATGATAAGAATAGATATTTTTGGTTGAAATATACTCATACAATAATATAATAGTTAGAATTTAGGGACCTTATCTCATAATTTCAACCCTTTTACCTTATTTAACCCTCTAATGAGGTGACTTACTTTTTACCATGGAAAATTATTTTTATGACCAAAAATGAAATTGATATCATAAAAAAATTGATCATTATTACACCAAATATGGAATTAATTTTCTAATATTAAATTTCTATATGTTTCAAAAATTAATTTTAAAATAAGTACATGTAACGCAATGAAAAACAGTTTTTAAAAAAATTCTTTTGAACGGAGAAAAGAAAATACACCAAAATATTCAACATAATTGATTATCTTGACATTAATTGGTTTATTAATAAAAAAATAGGTAAGTGACTTTAAAAAAAACCAAAATATAATTTAACCTTGTAAATAATTAATTAAACAACAGGATCAAAAATAATTCTTTTGTTAAAATAAAACATTACTCATGTTTCAAAATACCAAACATCAGTTTCTAAATTAAAAATTATATTTTTTTAATTAATTTATTTTAATTAATAAAAAAATATTTAATATAAAAAACGTTTTGTAAAAATTAAATTCATTTTTATTTCTAGATAATGTCACAAATGTTATAGTATTTATAAAATAGGTATTATTGATTATTCACCCAAAGATAAACCTTTTCAATAAAATACGGAAAAATAACCCAAAGATAATTTTTAAATGATGAATTCAAAGATTAAGTTAATTTAATAAAATTAAAATTCATAAATTTATCTTTTACGTGAAAATATAAAGGAAACAATTCTTCAAAGAAAAGGGAACTTTTAAACATTAAGTGTTCTTAATAATATATCAAATTAATTAATAATTAAATAAATTTTAATCTATTAGTTCATACAATGAAATATTACATCTTATCATAATCATCTTTTAAAAGTGATCAATAAAATTTTATTAGGCTAAAATACAGAAAACTTTAAAAAACTTCATTGAAAAATAATCCCTTTTAACATTAAATCATATTAATAATTTATCCTTAAATTATAAAAATTATTAATTGATTAGTAATTTTTTATTTACTATATGTATTATTATTCTAATAATTTCTTTAATTATTTCATCAAATACGTCACATATAAGTTTATATTATTGTTCTATGTAACATGAGCTATCAAACAGAATATTATATAAATAAAGATGCATTCTTAAATACCTCGGTGTTACATTACCCACCGCCCAGCTAAAGAAATTGTGTCTTCACAATTTTAATTAATTATTACAAAAATGAGTGTATAATGAAATAGTAATCAGATTTAGATTTTATCATGACAAGTAATTTCTAATTCACTACTAGGAAACTTAGTATTGTTTAATTTAATATTTATAAAATTATGTATGTATCTTTATAATACTCATACTTCTGAATGAGTTTCTAACATCATACCTAATAAATTAGTGCTATTTTTCATATAATACTAAATAGGTTTATATTCCTTTTACTTATGACTTATTTTACCATATATATAGAGAATATTATAAAATAAACTTTATTTATTCCCAATCTATAAGAATAACTACCTATTTTGGTAGTGTGTTTCAATCAATTTCATACACTATTTCATTTCACATTCCCAGATAAAGGTTTCATGAATGAATCATGAAAATAAACTCTTAATAGATCACGAATTACAAAAAAGGATTAAAATATGTTTCTCGTGTCCATATATATTTATCAAAACCAAAAATTGTTAGCATAATTTTTGATAATTCCTAAAGTTTAACTTAAATCTGTCCACAAATAACTAACCTTAAAACTCTTTAAAAAATTCCTGATAAAATTTTAAAGACAAAAAGCAGATATATTATTCCAAAATCAACGTAACATTTTCCTATAAAAAATATTAATCTCCAAAATAGTTTCATACCAAAATATTTATATACCCTAATCATATATTCTCCAAAAATATTGTAATATTTTCTCCAAATAACCTGAATCATTATGATATAAAATAACCACAAAATCATATGTTCATACAAAGGTTAACTAAATCATTATTCCTTAAATAATGTAAATAGTTTTGACATAAAATAACATTTTATAAAATAATTTTTCATTCAGTTTTATCCTATAATGTTACCAAAAATATGATTACCATTGTTTCTAATTAACTATAATTACCTCAATATTAATGAATATATTAACCCTAAAGGTTATCTATATATTTCAACTTATTTACCAAAAATATAATGTAATTATTCCCCAAATAACTATCCTAGTAAATAACATGTTAATATTAAGGGTTACATATACCTTACTAATCTATTTAAACCCAATAAACATCTTCAAAAATATCACCTTGCCATAAAACTAACGTTTCAAGTTCATTAATACCGTTAAACATATGTTTCAAAACTTTTAAATAAAAAACTATTACATAAATATCAAGGCCATTGTTAGAATAATTAGTCTGATGAGGTTTTAATTGGCATGATTCATATGCAATAACTCGATCAAAACAAAACTAAGGCCTTTTAATGAAGCATACGTATAAAACATTCCCCATATCTCAATAGAAAGTGAAAAAGTTATTCATTAGATAATATTCTTTTTAATTGTTGAATACATTTATCAGACTTGTTTATCTAAATTAATTTAACTCCCTTTCGAGTTAGATTTTTCATTAGGTTAGAAAATGACATTAATGTTTCAAAAAACCATTGGTAACAACCTTATAGTCTAAGAAAAATTTAAATATATGTGACATTAGATGGTTTTTCAATTTTTATACCACATTATTTTTAACAAAATAAACTATTATGAAAACATTAGTTAATATATTCCTAATGAATGAAATATGTTGTAACCAGAATTCACTTTTACTAAATGTTTCCTGAAACATATTTTGTTTTAACATTTTTTTATAAAAATCCTTATATTTTTTCATAATCTTTTTAACTTTTAAAATATTCCAAAATACCATCAATAAATACCATTATATCATAATTCTAAAACCCCTATATATGGATAATTCAATCATTCAACTCCCTTTATACACCATTAACCAATATTTTTCATCTTATTCCTTAATAATTCTTTCCTATAATCATAAATATGAATCATGATATGTGATTCAACAATCTCAATCTAACCATATTTACAAATTTAAACATAAGAAAAACTATTAAAATAGACCATACCTTTTTATATATTATTTTTAATTTCTTTATCTTCAGTTGTAATATCAAAGAAATTTTACAAACATTTATTTGTATGATCATGATGCTCCCATTCTTGAGTATTTCTCCTAGGAAATTAATTTTATTAATTACTATATTGTTCACATTTAAATCATTTAGTTGTTGGTTATTCCTTAGGAAGTACTTTATTCCCCTCAATATAATTACTCAAACTATTCATTTTTACTTAGAAATGTTTTACTCTATACACTCTTTTACTATATATGAATCATATTTTGTGTTTTAAAACATTAAATAACGTGTTTTTTCCTACATTCTTGATACATGGGATGTTGAATCTTTTTTCCTCCATGGTATTTATCACTTGAACTACCAAAAAATTCCATTTTAATTTTATTTAGTGTGTTAATAAATTCCTCTAGGTTAATTTTTTTAATCATAACTTGAGATATCTTATTATACATAACCAAAAAATCCTCACTCAAACTTTATCCTATTTGGTTTATCAGTTGGACAACCTCTAAATTGTCATTCACGCCCATTACGAACTAGGTTCCTCCTAGTTCTATATTGTTATTAAAAAAATATATAGTGTGATTATATCAAATAAAATCATAATAAACCATCTTATGAATAGAAAAAAATACTAATATGTACCTAACTATATCACATTATATTCAATTCCTTCGATTCAACTAAAATTCGCCACAATTATCCTTAAAATACAAACCAGAATGTTTATAGAAGACTTGTAAATTGATATCCCAAACCAAAATATTAACCCATTTATTTTTCAAAATATATTAAATTTTTTAAATATAATAACATACTAACCTCTAGTTTTATCTAAAATATTTCTCTAATACCTATTCGAAGACCCCATACCTGCACTCCTGGATTTAGTGCTAAAAATATATTCTTTACAAACTAGATCTAATGCCAAATATTAAAACAAATACCATAAAAAATCATATGTATGAGTTTAAAATAAAGGATTTAACATTATTAAATTCTCATGAACATTTAGGTTTTTTTGGTGAATTAGGAAAATAATTACATAAAAATTTAGACTCTTATACACAATGTACATTTTTTCACAAAAATATGTCATATGTTTATACTCAAGTTTCATTCATATAACATTTTCTTTGTTCAAAATGAGTCATCATTACAGAATATTTTAGCTTTATATAGTTCATACACATCCTTAGATCCAATTAAAAACATTTAAAACATAGTATAAGCACAAAAACTTGAGCAAGGGATATAAAAATAAAATAAACCTATTAATCATTTATAATGTCATAAAAACCCATAAGAAATTTTTTCCTTTTTATATAATAAAATTTAATCTCAAATAATCATTTACATACCAATGAAATAAAATTTAATTCCTTAATATTTTTGAAAATCATCTCAGGATAAATCATAATAGAAAAAATCATAAAGAAGAAAGTTTCTTGGAAAACATTAGAACTCATGAAATATTTTCCTTAAATGATAACCTTTCACCATTAAAAGAACATAAATATTTGTTTAATCATATGATCATTTTCCTACCTCATAAAATAAAAAGATTTATATTCAAAATCATATAAATTATAGATAACCCAAATATTCATCTTAAAACATTATCGTCATATCACCCTTACAATAACCCTTATAAGAAACCTTATAAGAACCCTTACAATGGAATAAATAATCTTATTAATTGTAACATATCTCCTCTGGAGATTATATCATTACTGAATTAATTAGAGGGCTATATCATAACCACTTGTTATCCACTATAATGTATATAAACCATTAAATGAATAAAACACATAATGTCATTCATTTACATCATGAAATTATTAAATATTGTCATTTTATCCCATAAGTAAAAGTAGTTTTTGTTATCTCATAAAAATAAGGATAAATATCATTTTTATTTTGAAAACATTTAAAAAATAAAAATTCATAGAACAATAGGAATGGGATTTTATTTGGAAACCCATGGAAACTTGTAATGTAATATTAATAATGAAGAGTGTTTATAGTTATATGAAAATCTAATAAGTGGTAAATTTTAAAAAACATTCATTTCACACTTTTTGGCAATATTAAATTTTAAATTATGTAAAAGAAATATTATCAAAAAATTTATATAGAAATTCAATGACAATACAGAAAGAAATTAAAAATATTTGAAGTATAAAGTATAAATTTCTTTAAATATTTTGATAAAATATATATTGATGATAATGGTTTGGTGGAATAATTTAAAATAAAGTTTGAAATAAAATATAGCTTATCTTGAGTCGTGTGTCATATCATATGAATTTTTCCCTCTTAAATAATTATAGTATATAAATTATTTACTTAATTTAGAACCTCTTTCATGTTTATTCCCTTATTTTAATTCTTGAATTTTTCAAAAATCATAAATTCCCCATTAGTGCATAATATTAAAATTACATAACATTCCTTAATCATTCATGATGTTAACAATATAACCTTGTTCTTGTAGGTAGAAAAATTGACCAAATAAAGAAAATGTTATAGTTGTTGAATGAGTAAGAACATGTTATTATATAAGGATTAAATCACTTTTTAAAAAATATTAATCATTTTATAAATAATTTATTTATTTATTAAATTCATTTTAAAAAACATCTATATAAAATAGTGACGAAAAATGAAATACATTTTCCATGAAGGCGGTAGTGCACACATACACATGGGTGACATTTTCAATTTTTAGTGTATGGTAATTAAAAAAGGTACATAATAAATTATCTTTAAAAAATTATAATTATGTCATAGATATCATATTTTTTCATTAAATCCATATTTATAACATTCCATGTGAGGAAGTGATGAAAATGGATATACATTGTTTCATGGAGGTGATAGTTTCCACATAGGCATGAGAAAAATTTTCATTTTTTAATAGAAGTAATGGAGAGATGGTAGATAATTGTTTATATTTATGGAATAATAATTATATTATAAATATCATATTTATTCCATAAATTCATCTTTAAAATCATCCATGTGATATGGTGACGAAATATAAAATATATCATTCATAGAAGCGGTAGTACGAACATATGAATTAGCGAAGTCTTCATGTTAGAAAAAATTTGAAGGGGATGGGAGAAGAAAGAATCATTAAAGAACTAGGTTAAGACTTTAACCATTTCCATGGAAATACTCATTTAGATTACACATTATTTTTTATTAGTGTAGAGTTTTGGAGAGAATAAGACCTCTAGGACATGGAAAGCAGAGTTTATTAGGGACTTGGGTATATCTTTCTCAATATAAGGCTTTAAAAGTGTCTGTATAAGTAAGGGGTGAAGGGCTCCTTTTATAAGTCAGGGGAGTGGTACACTTGTAAATATTCAATCTTTTAAAAGAATTAAGGTTTTGAGTTTTTTCCTAAAATGTATAAATTTCAATAATAAGGTATGGTTGGTAGAAATATACTCATACAATAAGATTAGAGATAATATTTTAGAACATTATATCATAATTATTACCCTTTTACCCCATTTAACCATCTACCTAGGTGGCTCACTTTTTCCCATTGGAACTTTTTTTGAGAAAAATGAGCTCATAGTGTATTGTAAAATGAAAAAATATTACAATAGTCTAAATGAAGGAACTTTACATTTATCTATAATAATAAGTGGAATCATTTCCCCAAGTAGAGTATTCGATTGGATGCACTATGCTTTGGTTACCCCTTATTGGCTATACCATCAACAATATAATTGGCTTCTCAAAATGTGTGAGTAATGATATAACTCATGGTGGTGAGTTTTTTCAAACAAATTGTCCATTTTTGTATCACCCTCCATGGTAGATGTAGTTGGCCCTCTCTTACGGATTTTACAACCACAAGGGAATCCCATTCGAACCAGGTGTTTATCCTATCTCTTTGATATGCAAGGTCAACTTCCTTGATTAATCCCATCATCTACACTTCAAAAGTAGTGCTAGGATCACATGGGCCATAAATACAGTCCATGACATCTTTAGTTTGATCTCAGAAAATAACCCCAAATCCTGAGGGCCCTGTATTTCCTCATGATGCTGCATCAGTATTACACTTCAACCGTCCAGTAAAGGGTGGCATCCAAAACACATCAATTATGCCATGAAAAGAAGGATTGTTTCCAAGAATGCTGAATCTCATGGGAATTAAAAAGTCTCGAACCAAGTTACTGCAATTTTCCATATGAAATTTATTAGCATCCCGAACAATAGCACAAATACTTTCAATGGAAGTTCCAATACTAAATCAAGAACAGTTAGAAATAACATTCTTCCTGGAATGTCAAATAGTGTGAGGTAACTCAGCACAGGCCTCCCAAAAGAGAACAGTTATTTTCTTAGAGAAATTGGCTTCCAGGAGAGCATCTAAAAAGAGAATAATTGAGTAAATTTGAAGAGTAGGAAGATCAAGCATATTGAGAACAGTCTTCCATAAATATGATGTCATTTTACAACACAATAAAAGATAATTCAAATCCTCCCGGCGCTAATGACACAATACAAAATTTGAGCACAGATAAATCCCAACCCTTTGAAGATTAGAATCCACAAGAAGTTTATTAAGTGAAAGACACTATATCAAGGTATATCTCGAGGGGAGAATCTATCCTTTCTTCAGATTTCCAATCCACCTATAATAACTATTTATCATAGGTTTATAAAATCTTTTTGAATCAAGCATACCATTTTTGGATGGCTCCCATATGAGGAGGTCTTCCCAGTTTATGAAATCATAAGATGTAATTTTGTCATCTATTGAATCTGGAATCATATCTGCATTTTCCAATTGCTCTCTAATCATGTTATTGTAGTCCATCTCCTACTCCCCGGTGCTTACATGATCAATAACTGAGACACCTATCTAGTTATCCTACGAAAAGAAAAAATAAGAATTCCTATTGACTAAAAAGTACTAGGGGAAATAATTTTTTGCAATATAGCTTTCAGTCTAGGACATGTGGAGGATTCAATATAGTTTTATTTTCCTGCAATTAGCCTTTCCCAAATTCTAGATTTTAAAAATTATAGCCCTACAGTCTTTTTTTGATCAAACACCATAGAAAAAAATGCTTGAAATGATTGATAGAACATCTCAAAATTCTTTATACTAAGGCCTCCATGCTTATACGGCATACAACAATTACTCCAAAAGTAGTGATGACCTTATTTTTCAAAATACTACCACTCCAGAAATTTTTTTTCATCATTGTATTAATCACCTAGATGTATAAAATAGGCCAAAGATAGAACATAAAATAATAGACACGTTTTTAGATAGAAACATGACTAACTAGATAGATATGCCCCACCATTGAAAGAGATTGTACCCTCTTAGATGCAAGTGTTTTGCGGATTTGTCTCAAAGAATCTAAAGAATGTGATGCCCAGGGCTTTCCCCAGAACATTGGTTTACCAAGGTAGTTAAAAGGAAGCGATCCTTCCCTTATTACCATATAACTTATTATATGATTCTTCCTAGAAGCTGAAATATTTTTTCCAAAGTAGATAAAGGATTTTTCCTAATTAATTTATTAGACAGAAACATCTTCATAGTGTTGTAGATCAGTTTTTATCATATATATGTTCCTATTATCTCTCTGGGAAAAATTCACTATGTCTTCAGCAAAGAATAAGTGGGAGGGAACATTTATAGCTCTGGCTATTATAATTGGGGAAAAATCACACTCATTTACCAATTTAAGAATGAGTCTACTTAAATAATACTCTACATGGGAAAAATAGTAGCTTAGAGTGTATCCCTTTATTTCACCCCCTGGGGAAAGTTAAATACCATTCTATAGAGCCATTAATAAAGATGGAGATGCACATTTATTCAAACAGGACTTAGATACAATGAATTAATTGCATGTTGAAGCAAAAGATATCTAACACATTATTTATAATGCCCCAAACCATCATGTCAAAGGATTTTCTGATGTCATGTTTTAAGTAAATGTTACCTCCACATGAAATTTTTTTGAGGAGGTTCACTCAATCCGAATCAATTAGTAGAACATCTTGTATACTCCTTCCCTTCACAAATCCAAACTAGTTCTAGGGGATTATTTTATCTGGGATCTGATCAAGCCTGTTACCATGGATTTTAGTAATCACTTTATGAATGGTATTGAAAAGGGAAACTGGCCTAATCTTACTTATTTCACTTGAATTCTCATCTTTTGGGATAAGAGTAATAAACTAAGCATTGAATCCCTAAGAGAAACACCACCCCTAATAAAATTGACAGGCTAACAAATATCATTCTAGATAATGTCTCAAAAGATTTGGAAGAACTGATTAGTAAACCCATCTGATCCTAGAGAGATCTCTTTTTTATGACCAAAGACAATATCCTTTATCACAAAATACATTGGTATGGACGTGAGAAGGATGTTATCCTCCTCATTTACCACATTCGGGATGATATTTTCCCATAGTATTGCATCTCTTGTCTTTTCATTGAAGATATTCACATAGTAAGAGACAATTTGGTTGGAAAACTTCTGTCCTTAATCAATAATTTTATATCTATCCTTGAGTAAATCAAGTGGCCTATTTTCCCTAGGAATATGTTTCGTAGAATTAATGAACTTTGTTTTTCCCCCCTTCAAAATCTGCTTTGTTTTAAATGTATTTCTTGATGTTGTCCTTGAGTTTCATGAGACTCTTTAGCTTAGAGAAGATTTTAACTTCATGTTCCATGCCTTCATAGAAATTTTCATTAGAACTATCCTTTTGTATCTCATGAAGAGATCATTCCATGGAAACAATTTTAGCATCTATTGAACTAAACTTTTCCCTTCTTCATTATTTTAGTTTTATTTTGAGCATCTTGAGCTTGTAAATACAAACCAAAGGGCTGATACTACAAGAAGCTGATCCCCATGTTTCTTGAACAATATCTGAACAGTCCAGGAGTGAATCCCAAGCATTGTTAAACCTAAAAGTAATTAGATGTTTTCTCTCATTTCCAGGAATACTAACTAGTATAGGGTGGTGATCAGAGTTGTGTCTGGCTAAGGTAACACAAGTAATATACTTCTACAAACTAAGCGCGGACTCATTTACAAAATCCCTATCAATTCTGCTGGACCTTATCCCATTAAAATGTCTCATGTTCCATGTAAAGTCTTCTCCAAAAAGGCTCACATGATCTATACATGACCGCTACACACGGTCCCTAAATTCCCAAGTTGAGATAGTGTTTGAAACCAAGACAATCTTTTCATCCTCATGAAGAATGAAATTAAAATCCCAAACTTTGACCCAGGGATCCATGATGTTACTAGAAAGTGAGTTGATTTGTTCCCACAACAACCTCCTCTTAGTGTCGCTATTGTGTGCATAAAAAATAGAACATAATATTTTCCACCAGCTTCCAAGAAGCTGTAATTAAGGATTTGGTTACATTCATTAATAATAATTAGGTTGTTAACAATATTATGCACAAGAATCCATAATTTATTAGGACTTCCTGTAGCACGATTTACTCCAAGAATTGAGTATCCTCTACTACTGAAAAGGGTGCTCATGTTTGAGGATTTAATTTTTGGCTCTGAGAAGCCACTGATTTTAGGTTCTTACCTACCTATAAGGAGCCTGATGGAACATTATGTGTCATTATTTGTTATGCTCTAACAGTTTCAAAATAGAATCCTTGTTATGATTTTGGCTAGGGGTAATTCCCCATTTTCCTTTTTCCTTATTCTTTGTGACTTCCTTGGGGTCCCTTCCACTATGTCTAAGATAGAGGGTTTTGATTCCCTCTGATCCACCCCAGATTGAGATTGAGTTCAGGTTTTTGAGTCCCTTTTTCCAAAATTTTGGATAGTGCACTAAGTATCTGGAATGATTTCTAAAGCCCTGTTATTGTCCCTCAGTGTAGCCCCAAATTTTGGGACATCCTAATTTTCAACATTCTGATCTTCCAATAGATGTGCATCTATGCCAGATGAAATAATTTCAAGTACAAAATCCTTAGTCTACGATGAGAAAGAAACTGAAAAAAAACATCTGCTGAGATATCTATTGGGAGATATTCTTGATCCTTAAGTTAGTTGCACTGCACATTTATTGTTGTTGGATTTATGTGTATCACAACCTTTCCATTTGGTTTGTCCTCCACCTCCACCTGATCTTCCCATGAAGAGCTGGCCTTATCAGTTTTTCTATTCAGTCCATCCATTATTGTATTAATGTTGTTATTTCATCCATAATCAGCAGCATTGTACTTTTTAACTCTTTACACATCCCTCCATGACGTGGCTGTGGAAGCTGGTTGAACCTGTTTTTGCAGCACACGATAGTTATTTACCAAATGGACTAACATTTTGTAGGGGTCACCGAACCTAAAAAAATTATCTATTAGGACAGTAAATGATTGGCCCACCGGTGTAATGATAACCATGAGATAAAAAAAGTGAAAAATGTGGAATTAAAAGGGACACAAGATGTAACGTGGAAAACCCCCAAATGGAATGGGTAAAGACCATGGGAAAATAGAAATATCATTATGCGTAAATGTGGGTAGACACTCTCCCTCACTATTACAAGGAGAAAACCCTCGGAAAAATTCTCTCTTGAATAAATGGGGAAACTGCCTCACAAATACTACTCATATATAGGATCGGCTGGTGGTGTTGGAACCAATGAGGGAACATTATGGAAGAGGGGAGAGACACCTTTTATATGCCTCCTCACCCCTTCATGTAGCCTTCTCCCGCTGGATAATTAGGTGTGGTTTTGGCCACCAAATACCATCCCAGCCCACCCCATTTGACAATGTGGGGGGATGGTTTCGTCAATGAAAATATTCTGCCGACACATCTCCCACATAGAGTTTTGATTGAGAACCAATCACATCTCCACAAATCCTTTCTATATTCCAAACATGTTTCTCATGTATATGTATGGCTACTCAAGGATTTACACCATCTGAACATACCCAGGATTATTGCCTTCTTCAAGAAATCTTCTAGATTTTCATTAGTTTGAATCTTCTGCATGTCCACACTTCCTTCCTCCACCACATCTCAGACAAAGTTATACATTAACCCAATGTTCTTCATCCTGGAATGAAAATATGGATTCCTTTCAATGTGAAAGGTGCTCTGGCTGTCACAAAACAAAGGAATCAACATTTATCTATGCCCGAGCTCCTACAAAAACATTCTCATCCAAATAACCTCTTTGAAAGCCTGTGTAGCGGCCATATACTCCACCTCTATCATGGATAAATCCACAACTAACTGTAACTTTGAAATCCAGCTCACAGCTCCTCTTGAAAGAGTAAACACATAACCAGTAGTGGATTTCCTTCGGTCCGAATCACCTATAAAATCTAAATCAACAAATCATCTAATAGTAAATTTTGATCATCCATAACATAATGCAGCATCTAAGGTCTTCTTGATGTATCTCATGATTCTCTTTACTATGCTCTATTGCTCCCATCCTTGATTCGACATGTACCGACTAACTGCTCCCACTGCATGTGCAATTTCTAGTCTAGTACAAACCATAGAGAACATTAGAATACATACTGCTGATGTATACATTACTCATGAAATCTCATTCCACTCTGCTTCATTCCTAGGAATCATCATGGAGGATAACTTGAAATAAATGGGAAGAGGGATAGAGATTAGCATACAGTCTTGTATGTTGAATCGTTTCAAGACACTCTATAAGAAACTCTTCTATGATAGCCAAACCTTCCCATTATTTTTTCTTGGTAAATCTACATCCCAAGAATTTGGTTTGCTGGTCCCAAGCCCTTCAAATCAAACTCCCTATCCAATTGTGCCTTCATCTCCTAGATCTCATCTTTTTTGGGGCCTGTAACCAACATGTAATCCAAATACAACAGAAGAATGAGGAAATCATTACCATATGAACCCTTGAAATATGCACAATGATCTGAATGAAGTTTGACGTGTCCAGGGATCATGATATAGGAATAAAATCTCTTTTACCAACACCTCAACGCCTGTTTGAGACTGTACATAGATTTGTTCATCCTGCAAACCAAGTTCTCTTTTCCTTCTTCAAAAAAACCTTATGGTTGTAGCATATAGATCTTTTCATCAATATGACCATGGAGAAAAGCAGTTTTCACATCCAGCTTCTCTATATGTTATATGTATGTAGAACACGTCTCTAGAACTATCCAAGAAGTCGTCAGTCTAATAACAGGAGAAAATATATCATTAAAATCAATACCTTCCTTCTGAGAATGTCATTTGACCACCAATATTTCACAATATCTTTACACCTGGTGCATTTCATCTTGCTTGATATTAAATACCCATTTGTTTCCAATAGCCTTCCTTCCATGAGGTGATGGAACAAGATCCAAAGTCTTGTTTTAGTGCAGGGGTTCATGTTCCTCCTACATCACTTCCATCCACCAAGATACATCTAGACTCTGGGTCACCTCCACAAAAGAAGATGGATATCCATCCTATGTAAATAATTAGTACACAATACTGCTCTTAGTGACATAGTTTTAGTGCCATACTAGTACTCTTTTCACCAGAGTTGACTGTCATGGTCAAGACTCAATATGTACTAGATCATCGTGCTCTGGTAATGCTTCAGAGGAAACTAATTCTTCCTTGGACTTGTCCTCCACTTTGACTGTAATAGTTTCTATATTCTCATTCTTCGTGTCTCGATCAATTGTCATTTTAACCTTATCTTATACAAAAATAACATCCTTCTATTGATAAATTGTTGGGCAGTGGGATCCCAAAAACGATACCCCTTCACACAATTAGCGTACTCCAAGAAGATATATTTCTTGGATCTCAAATCCAACTTCGATCTTTCTTGGTCATCAAAAATTGCCTAAACAGGACTTCCAAAAGTATGTAACTAAGAATAGTCAATGGTTTTACCAGTCCACGTCTTCATTGGTGTATTTAGACCAATTGCCATTGAAGGAGATCGATTGATCACATAACAAGAGGTATTCACTACTTCTCCAAAAAAGTTTTGGCAATTCCTGCAGACATTAACATTTCCCTTGTTCTAATTAACATGGTTATATTCATCTATTCTACCACTCCATTCTAATGAGGACTATACACCACCATGAATTGTCTCTTGATTCTTTCCTATTGAAACAAATGTTTCAAACTCCATACTTGTATATTATTCACCATTGTGAGTCCTCAGACACTGGATCTTCTTTCCAGAGTAAAAATCCTTCCACGATTTGAATATTTCAAAGACTTAAAAAAATCTACCTTTCTCTTGATTGGGTACACCCAACATCTCCTTGAATAATCATCAATAAAGGATACAAAGTACCTTACCCTTCCCAACGATATAACTGGTTCCTTCCAAACATCAGAATAGATCAACTCCATGTTCTCCTGACTTCTCATTATTGGCATCCCGAACATTAACCTTTTTTACTTGCTCAAAACATAATGCTCACAAAATGGTATGGATACCTTTGTAAAACTGGGAAACAACTTCTAATCCGCAAGAATCTTCGGGTCTCATTCTGACATATGGCCAAGCTTCTGATGCCATAATTTTGTCAATGCTTCAGTCGAGGTAGTTTATCCGACAACTATCTCTTCCTCCATGTACGTTTCAACCATAAGAATGTATGGGTTCTTTGAGATCTTTTCCACCTTCATTACCACAAGTTCCCCCTTCAAAATTCACATCACTCCATTCACGGTGCATGTCATGCATCCGATGTCATTAAATTGTCTCAAAGAAAATATGTTCTTCTTCAGGCCCTTATCATGATGTACTCCTTGGATGTTCTGTACTATTCCATCATGCATCTTCAGTTTGATGGTACCAACTCCAACAATATTTAGGGTATGATCATTTACTATGTACCCAATTCCTTTTAGGATGGTTCCATACTGGTTAAACCATTCCCATCGAGAGTTCATGTACCATGTTTCTCTTGAGTCAATAATCCATGAATCATCGAGATGTTTCCTACTTCTAGTAGTTTTTGCTGCTTCACTGACTAGTATATCTCCTTTTCCAGAAACATTCACTGCATTCCCCTGAGAGTTTTTTCCAATACCCTTCTTATTCCAACAATCTTTCTTGATGTGCCTTATCATTACACAATTGAATCATGTGTGTAACACCCTGAGATTTTGTTAGAAATAGTTTTTTTTATGTCTTATGTTATACGCAACACCAAAGTAATCTTTCACAGCACACAATACGGACTTGTCTTGCATTACACGCAATCACGACCTTCCTCGATAGCGTGTGTAGTACGCAATACCGGGTTTCACTAAACAACGACATATTATTATGGACTAGACGTTATGAATATAATTAACTACATTTTGAATTTTATAACATTATTATTCATCTTACACATTTTCTAGAATATGGTAAGAGAACAAAATAAATTTTTCAGGTAAAATAAGTATTTTTCGAAAAATGAAATTTTTTCGCCTTTTGATGGTGCACCCACATTAAATATAGTTTTTGACATGTTTATAAGTTTAATTTGACAAAATAAAATTATTCTTTTGAATCAGGGTATAAAAATTTACTTTGGATAAATTTTTGATATTTTTATGATAACTTTAATATTTTGATGAATAGTAAAAATATGCTATTTTTAATTAAAAACAATTTTTTTCATTGAGATAATTTATATGGTTAAATTATAATATTGAATGGTTTTAACGTATAAATAGAATATATTTTTACCATTTAATATAATGTATTTCATTATCACTAATTTCACATTGAATTCATAGGTAAAAACATTTCAATCTTTGGAAATGTTTTTAACTTCTAAAACACGTTTTCTTAACAGAATTTATTTTAAATTAATTACTCCAACTTATATATTTTGAATTTTTAAAAATGGATTCCATATTTTGAATCAGTAGGTCCAAATTATTTTAATAGAATACTTTTTATTTTTGGGCATTATGAATAGTAACTACGATAAAGTTTATTTACCATAGTTAAAGATAAATTGGGTAATTAAGGGTAAATATAAGAATATAAAATTACCCTAACACCTACCAAAATCCTATTGTATGACTAAGAGTTGACCCATATCACCTAATGGTCAGATTAGATTCATTTAATGGACTTTTTTCAATGAAAATAATTTAATTATTATTAAAACCAAAGAATGTGACAACATATCACTTTCTTAAATATTATAAGTATAATAATTTTAATTTAGTGATAGACTTAATGAAACTTCAAAAATAAATAGGCTCCAAAAAGATAATACAATTATCTACATCATAGGAATTTATTTAGAATATTTAGGGATTAAATAATTATCATTAATGATAACAAAAATGTGATGTTGAAATTCTTTTATTAATTAAAATATCAAATAAATGGTTTTAAAAATATTAAAATAAATATTATATGAACTATTTAATGTGCTACACTAATTTTCTAGATACATATGACATTTTATGGATCTATTAAATCTTTTAGTTCGAACATATCTTGTAATACCCCGACCCCAGTTACCCAGAGTCGGTGCATTATTACATAACATTGGCATGATCACAAGAAAGATCAAGTCTCGAAAGACCGATTAGTTTAGTAGCCTTGGAAACACTAGATACAATCATAAAGTTATATATTACATCATAAAAAAACATCTTGTCTTCATATCCCCTCATACTATCCATGCAGGTCATTCATAAATTACTTCTTCATAATCCTGGGGAAAATAAAACATTGAAAGGGGTGAGCTCAGATGCTCAGAAAGGATAACATTAAAGAAGAAGCTTTCATAGATAAGCATAAACACTTAAGGAAATTTATAATTAAAACAAAAGTCTTTTAAACTTGAACTTCAATATAGTATGGAAAAAATAAAATGAAATAGTTTCATTTACTTATTCACATGGATATTCTACTAATCGAATAATCACATGAAATATCATTAACCACTTTCTTAATGATGGAATGCATAATGCAAGACTATCATAACCACATAGCCAAGGCCTCGTACCAAGACTATAAATAAGATTTTTCCAAGGCCTTGTTCCAAGACACTAGTTTGTCTCATGAGACCTACTGATGCATCGAGGAGCTATAGCGGGCTCCACCCATCACTTATTAAAACCAATGCATTCCTCATATGAACAGGTTTAAACATAACATAAACATTCGTATTAAAACTAGCATACGAAATGTCAATACTTTAACCAAAAACCATGAATGGTATAAAAATAGCACATCCACAGTCAAACATAACTCATTCGATACAATATGGAAGATTGTATTGTATCACATTAACCTCAATCAAGAATAATGAAAGATGTTGACATAGATGAAAATAATCATCAAAACTATTTGAGTGAAATATCCTCCCTTTTCTTGAAATCATTTCAACGTCACACTATTTTTCAAGAAGCTATCTAAAAATAGTTTTTTGAATCAAAGTGTCCCATACCTCTTTGAAACTTTTAAAAGGAGTTTTAATTTTAAAACTTTAATGTCCATATAAATAAATCCTTAAAACCATTATTTTAAAACATGGACATTAATGAGAAAGATTTAGAAGAATAAGTCTTTAAAACATTTAAAAATGGTATTTTAGTTAGAGGTTCTAACCAAAAGAGAGACACTTGAATAAAAATAATTGAGGTAATAAAAACATTTTAATATCTTGAGAATAAAGGAATTCATGATATACTATGTCAAAGTACATTATATACACCACATAAAAGTGATTTGGGGTATAACAACAAAGAAGTCTCAATGGAATGTAAATTGAGATGAAATCTCTCATAAGGTCGTATCCTCAGGTTAAGGATAAATCAATGACATAGTTATGTGTGAAAAATATAAATGCACTGAATATGATTGGATATTTAGTGTAAAACAATCAAAGGATATTCACACATATTCTTGTAAAAACAACACCAACGAATTGGATGTTTAACTCAACAAATGTAGAATGAGTTAAAATTACTCTTATCAAATTCATATCAATGACTTGATAAATTATCAATGGATTTATTATGTGTATCAAAAGTATATCCACAGGAAGGGGAGTGGAAATTATGACATAATAAAATGAATAGTGATTCCACACATAATCTTGGAGTAAAATAATCAATGAAGTAAGCGTAAAGCCGAATGAGTGGAAATTGAAATTTCAAATTCCCTTATCGATTTGGTAACTTATGAAACTTGCACCCATGAAAAACGTATAATACAATGATGGTGTAAATATCCATAAATTAAAGTATATTACTCAATCAATACAATCAGGGTAAGTTCACACACCACATGTAATAAATAAGTGGTGAATAATGGAAATCTCACGGAATTTAAAGTGAGATAAGAAACCCCTTACCTTGTACCGTTCCTTGGTTGGGGGTAGGTTAACCTCCTGTATAATGTTGAAATAATTTTTATTAAATTATTCATGAATCGTATACATTAATATGATATCATATATGATCTTTTAACATTTCTTTGTTAATAATATCTTAGAATTATCGTCGTTTCGGGTGTTAACTTACTTGTTTTATTTTATATGTTTTGTTACATAAGACATGTTTGTCATGGATAGGATGTATCTTATTAATATCAATAATGATATGAAGTTCTTAAAAATTATTTTTAAATCATAAAATGATAATTATACTTGAATGGATATGATGGAGAATGAATCTCATCGAGTTCATGGAGACGGTAGTCCGTACGTACGCACGAGCGACAGTATCATTCTTCTGATATTAAAATAATATATAAATGGATGGTATATTATATATACAGAATAATTATAATTTTATATTTATTGTTTACATGAATTATACATCATTATTATACCCATCCAAATAATAATATATTGAATAACAATCACACCACGACGTGGAGACGGTAAGCCGTACGTACGCACGTATGGTGACATGTTAAACAAAGGGTGGATAGAATACTGAATACGGTTGTATAATATTTATAATAACATCACACTATATATAAGATACTGGATTTATTATTTTATAATGGTAATAACAACGAAAGAAGAAGTGGAAGAAGAAAGGAACATGAAAAGGGGTGGTGAAAACATTACCTCTTCTTCGGGTTCTTCCTTTTGATTTGATCAAAAGGGCTCCATAGGTTGGATTTTTTATCAAACTTAGGCCTCTAGGTTGTAGTGAGGGAATCTGAGAGAGTATTTGGGCAGGGTTTGGCTGAACCAAAATGCTTTGAAGGTGTGAAGAAATGAGAAGGAGGAGTACCCTTTTATAAGAGGGGTGAGGGGCACCTTTGGAAAAGCTAGAAATATTAATTTATAATAAATTCATATTCGGTTTATAATGGCTCAAAAGTTGATTATTCAAAGGTTAAGGTGGGTATAGGTCGAAAACCATTCAACCAATAGAATTTATACAGGTTTGGGTTACTATATTAACCTTATCTTTTAGTTTTAACTCTTAGTTAATTAGTTTGACATTTACCATGTCACTATGTATTTTTATATTATATAGTTAATAAACTTACTATATACATCCAAGAGACCCCAAAGTGATCCATTAATGATATACCTATCATTATATAAGTCTCTTGGCCGAACCTTAGATTTTTAGGAATTTAATATCAATTAATAATATAATATTTGTTTAAAAAACTCTTTTATGTCAATTTTGACACAATTGAATAGTTGATTTTTGTGAAACACATAACAGAATTATTACTTCGAAAAAAGTCAATTAAATCAATCCTCATATGTTATATTATCTTATAAAATTATTGTAATTCATTAAAAGTCTTAAATTATATTGATTTGGGTATTTATAATATCAATTATTTTAATTTTTCACTATTATGGTAATTACTGCATCATCATTGTGTCATAAATAAATTAAATTATTTAATGTGTAAAAATTATAAATAAAATATAATTATGTATGAAATCTTATTAGATTTCTAAGGAATATTTTAAATCGAATTTATCTTATGTATAACCCTATATTAAATTTTTTTTAGTAATTAACTTTGATTTTAACTCTTTTAACTCTTCTTTGAATTAAATAATAATAAATGTCCTAATCTAATCCAAGTGGACCTAAATGATAATATTTTATTCCTAAGGTTGTTTTTGGTCGAGATACACTTGTCCAATAGAATTAGGACATGTGTTAGGGTAATATTAATATCATTTTTACCTTTAAATACCCTATTTACTTTTTACCGTGGTAAATAAAAGTAAAAAGTTACTATTCACCAAATTTTATTTTCATCTTATTGAACCACATTTTAATTCTTGATATTAACCGTGTCTCTCGGATTTTCGAAATTCCATTCACAGAAGTGGTAAAATTATGTTTTATGAAAAATTCAGTTTTTTAGCTACCACTTAGTAGTTTCACTATTCATCAAAAATTGATGTTTTTCAGAACAATGCCAAAATTTCACCCTAAGCTATAATTGATATTCCGAATTCAAAAATGATGTCTATTTTTAAAAAATCCAAAACATATAAGTTTCATTAATTAATTTTATAATTAATTCCCGCTGTCACAACAAATAGCGTGTTTTTAAGAAACAATATATATCAAAAGATTGACAATTGTTTAGGTCCAATTTAGAAGTGAAATTAATTCTAATGAACACCATTGGATAAAATAGTAAAAATATATTCTAATTATACTTTAAATCCACTCAATAATATAATTTATCACTATAAATTATTTTGTTTTAAAAAGTTGTTTTTAATTGAAATTTAGTAATTTTCACTATTCATCATGATACAAGTGTTATCCAAAAAGCTCCAAAATTTCACCCAAGGATAAATTCGATATTCCCAATCCAAAAATGAAGTCCATTTTGAGAGATAGATTTTATAAAATTTCAAAAAGTATGTATTACTATTCATAACGGCTAGTTTGATTGGTTGTGGTGTGTTAGAATCTCGAAATTGCGTACAATGCATGCCATTGCATTATTCGAATGGAAACGTACCGTGGAAGCATGGGGTGTCACATTCTCCCCTCCTTCAATAAATTGCGTCCTCGCAATTTTTTTTAAAAAAAAATTGCCTTGAGAATATAATGGAAAGTCCCACATCGGAAAGAGAGTCAATAAAACTATCATTTTAAAAGAAAGGAAGAGAAGTGTAAAGGTCACCCAAGATAACCCATATTAGGATTCCATGTAGGAAAACCTCGATATGGATGATAAACTAAGTGTTCATTTTTTTATGAAGAGGTATATAAAACATGATCGGGAGAAAGTTAACAATAAGAAAATCAGAAACTTGTGTTGGGACAAACGGTCCTTAGATTCCCAGTAGGAAAAGTAAACGGACAACATTTTTTTGTTTTAAGTTACATTACATAAGGACGAGGAATTAATTTATGATATTGAATAAGAAAATAAAGAGATATACTTACTTTTTAAGTAGAGTTTCATTATTTAATAACTTTTTACCACTAACTTATTTTTTCAACAATGAGTATTTAAGAAGACTTGGTCACAATGAAACAGCTAGAATAAACTTCTATAGTAATACATGATCCATGTAGGATAAACTATATATTTAACTTGTCTTTAGAGATTAATCAAAACCAAAATGGCTAGTATATTATCTGATGACCCCCCCCCCTCCGCCCGGAAATGGTTATTCCAGTAGAGAATAAAAAACTAATCTTAATTTCTAAAATTAAACCATCAATACCCCAAAGTTAAATAAATACCATTCAATAATCAATTGTACTTAAAATCCTTCAATACAATCCAAACTAATATTGAAACTTAAAACGTATAAGAATGTAGTCTTCCACGTTAAATTGTTTCTCCAAATGTCATTAATTACTCTTACAGTCACATACTTAAAAGTAATTAACCTAATAATTTCCACAATCACCCCAAATCACTATAAATTTATAATAAAAACATAGATAAAAATCCACCATTACTCTCCAAATGAAATCCCATACTGTTAAATTTTCTTTCGGCATATAGTGTTCACAACAAAGCAAACAACTTCTAAAATAACATATATCACATAATCAATAAATCATTTTCCTATACCAAGGGTATTCATTTAATAAGAGATAAGAACCCAAATAAACTTATTATTGATCAATAAGATCATTTAACTAAAATAATTAGTCACACTATCCAGGGAATTCACGTAGTCCAGTGGTAGGCGATAAATCCCAATCGCACTTTGGTTGTGGGTTCGATTCCCACAGCTTTGTCCGATGCGATGGCTTGTCACACGGTCTGCGTGTTGTCCTTTTTAAAAACTATATTTTATAGTATTACCAAATTGAAATAAATTCCTCAAAATAACCATAACATAATTTAACCACAAATCTTATATCATACCTTGCATTTTCATCCCAAATTTTGATGACTTATAATTTCCTCAAACCCAACGATCATATAAAACAAAATGATTATTTATAACTATATCCGCAAGAGAAGAGATAATTCTTCCTCAAATATCATTCTCACATGGAAAACTACGGGGTTACAAATACAAAAGAAAATTATTCCAAAGTAAACCCATCAACAAGGAGTACTAATACTTTTTAAACATTTCTCCAACCATTTATTTCCACATAGATTCTTTTTTGACCAAGAAAATATCCAATAGAATAGGGAATTCACTCAGGTAATGGCCAGGTCCCCTACATTTACAGAAAATGACTATAAATGGACTCTTGGGACCATTATTATCTTCTTCCATAATACTCTTCATTTTTCTTTGGCAATTCTTCACTTTATGTCCTTCATTCCCGCATATAAATCATTTCTTTGTCCCATTGAGACACTTTCCTGGGTGTCTCCTTCCACATTTCCTGCAAGATGGAAATTGAGGATTCCTTTCTCCATGGTCTCCACTGCTGGAGCTCTTATCATTCATCACCTTTCTCTTCGTTTTTGAGATCGGGAATTGGTTAATATATATATATTGTTGATCATATTTTTGGAAAATTGATTTGGCATAAAGACAATATCTTTTACGCCTATCAACATTCCATTTTGTTGCTCATTTCCACCACCGTTCCCACCTTGTACATCATTCTCAAAGTCACTATGACTTCCTTGGAATCCATCCATTGACTAAAACCATAAATCATTGTGTGAGTAACAGTAGTCATAAAATCATTTAGAGATTAACATGTCACCATATTCTCAATTTGAAACACATTAGGATTAACCAAGGTCATTTACTCTCATCTTATATATATAATACTTCAAATCAGTTTGTAATGAAAATGTAAATTATCCTAATCATATCCCTCGGCAGTGTCATAACCAAGAGTGCAGTAAAACCCATTGTCGTGCACCAGTTCTCGTTCGAGTCTAGCTCAAAGCGGTGTTTTTGGGTTTTACCCCTACGTACATCTGTGCCAGAGCCGCCTCTACCTGCTCGTATCCAGACAGGGATGTATTGCTCAGAAAACTCACCAAATCTCTACAATACCAAAATTCTAGGAAGTTCTTCTATACTAATCCTTGTAGTTCATCTTAGGTCTACATGATCTAATCAGAGTTTATCTAAATCTACCTTCCAATGTTTGTACTAAACTTCCTCTGATACCAACTGTAACGCCCCGACCCCAGTTACCTAGAGTTGGTGCATTATTACATAACATTTGCATGATCACAAGAAAGATCAAGTCTCGAAAGACCGGTTATTTTAGTAGCCTTGGAAACACTAGATACAATCATAAAGTTTTATATTACATCATAAAAAACATCTTGTCTTCATATCCCCTCATACTATCCCTGCATGTCATTCATAAATTACTTCTTCATAATCCTGGGAAAATAAAACATTGAAAGGGGTGAGCTAAAATGCTAAGTAAGGATAAAATTATAGCATAAGATTTCATAGATAAGCATAAACACTTAAGGCAATTTATAATTAAAAGAAAAGCCTTTTAAACTTGAACTTCAACATAGTATGGAAAAATTAAAATGAAATAATTCCATTTACTTATTCAGATGGATATTCTACTAATCGAATAATCACATGCAATATCATTAATCACTTTCATAATGATGGAATGCATAATGGAAGACTATCATAACCACATATCCAAGGCCGTATGCCAAGACTACAAATAAGATTTTGCCAAGGCCTTGTGCCAAGACACTAGTTTGTCTCATGAGAACTACCGATGCATCGAGGAGCTATAGTGGGCTCAACCCTTCACTTATTAAGTCCAATGCATTCCTCATATGAACAGGTTTAAACATAACATAAACATTCGTATTAAAACTAGCATACGAAATGTCAATACTTTAACCACAAACCATGAATGGTATAAAAATAGCACATCCACATCCAAACATAACTCATTCGATACAATATGGAAGATTGTATTTTATCACATTAACCTCAATCAAGAATAATGAAGGATGTTGACATAGATGAAAATAATTATCAAAACTATTTGAGAGTAATATCCCCCTTTTTCTTGAAATCATTTAAAAGTCACAGTATTTGTCAAGAAGCTATTTAAAAATAGATTTTTGAATAAAAGTGTCCCATACCACTTTGAAACTTTTAAAAGGAGTTTTAATTTATAACTTTAATTTCCAGATAAATAAATCCTTAAAACCAATTTTTTAAAACGTGGACATTATTGAGAAAGATTTAGAATAATAAGTCTTTAAAACATTTAAAAATGGTATTTTAATTAGAGTTTCTAACCAAAATAGAGACACTTGAATAAAAATAATTGAGTTAATAAAAGCATTTTAATATCATGAGAATAAAGGAATTCATGATATACTATGTCAAAGTACATTATATACACCACATAAAAGTGATTTGGTGTATAACAACAATGAAGTCTCAATGGAATGTAAATTGAGATGAAATATCTCATAAGGACGTATCCTTAGGTGAAGGATAAATCAACGACATAGTTATGTGTGAAAAATATAAATACACTGAATATGATTGGATATTCAGTGTAAAACAATCAAAGGACATTCACACATATTCTTGTAAAAACAACACCAATGAATTGGATGTTTAACTCAACAAATGGAGAATGAGTTAAAAGTACTCTTATCAAATTCATATCAATGACTTGAGAAATTATCAATGGAGTGATTATGTGTATCAAAAGTATATCCACAGGAAGGGGAGTGGAAATTATGACATAATCAAATGAATAGTGATTCCACACATAATCTTGGAGTAAAATAATAAATGAAGTATGCGTAAAGCCGAATGAGTGGAAATTGAAATTTCAAATTCCCTTATCGATTTGGTAACTTATGAAACATGAACCCCTGAAAAAAGGATAATACAATGATGATGTAAATATCCATAAATTAAAGTATATTACTCAATCAATACAATCATGGGAAGTACACACACCACATGTAATAAATAAGTGGTGAATAATGGAAATCTCACGGAACTTAAAGTGAGATAAGAAACCCCTTACCTTGTACTTTTCCTTGGTTGGGGGTACCTTAACCTCCTGTATAATGTTGAAATAATTGTTATTAAATTATTCATGAATCATATACATTAATATGATATCATATATGATCTTTTAACACTGCTTTGTTAAAAATATCTTTGAATTACCATCGTTTCGGGTGTTAACTTACTCGTTTTCTTTTATATGTTTTGTTACATAAGCCATGTTTTTCATGGATAGGTTGTATCTTATTCATATCCAGAATGATATAAAGTTCTTAAACATTATTTTTAAATCATAAAATGATAATTATACTTGAATGGATATGATGGAGAATGAATCTCATCGTGTTCGTGGAGATGGTAGTCCGTACGTACGCACGAGCGACAATATCATTCTTTTGATATTAAAATAATATATAATTGGATGGTATATTATATATACAGAATAATTATCATGTTATATTTATTTTTTACATGAATTATACATCATTATTATACCCATCCAAATAATAATATATTGAATAACAATTACACCACGACGTGGAGACGGTAAGCCGTACGTACGCATATATGGTGTAACGACCCGAATTTTTTAAATAAGTTTTGTTTCCTTATTTTATGTGTTATTGTTATACTCAACAAAAATGTTTTATTTGATAAACATGATTATAATTAAAATGAGATCAGCGGGTTTTGACTATTATATAACCATTGGTCAACATGACCGCTGTAAACAAAATGTTTTGATTATTGTCTCTAAATATAAGTAATCTTGGTTAATTATTATAGAAAGAAGATTAGATGGCCTCACCTAGTAGTCTTGGACCGATCGAAGCCCATATAACAGAGCTTGGGAAGAAGGTAGCACCACTGGGCTTTGCTCTGGATCAAATCCAAGCCGAACTTCATCATGTGAAGCTGGAACGAAATCGCCTTCGTGAGAAGTTCAAACTAATAGAAATTACTACTCGGGCAATGTTGACTGAGCCGCCCCAAGCTTCTATCACCCTAGCACACCTTACTCTTAGGTCCTATGCTGGTATTATAAGGGGTTATGTAACGAGACCGTAACTACCTTGTGTAATCCTTGTTTTAAATAAAAATTGGGATTTCTTCTTATGATGAAGTTTATGAATTTTGAAATGACCGGATAAATATAGTATGCATATTTTTGATGAATTTTAGAAAAAGGATATTTTAAATATGTTTATGTAAACCCTAAATAATTAAAAATGTGTAATGATTTTCAAAAAAATGGTCTTCTGCAATTATGTTCAGTACTAAATTTAGAGTCTAATAAGATCAACTTGATTTTTGATGAATAGTAAATTATGAATAGTGATTTTATGATTAGGATTAGTAATATGACCAAATGGATTAGTAATCTCACTTAAAGAAAGTTTTAAAATAATCTAGGCACCTTGATTAAGTAATGTGATTCAATAAAGTAGTTAAATAACGGTTTCATTAATTATTATTCAAGTATTAGTTTTTTTCGGGTGAATAGTGTTTTTTTTAATTAAAAATTTAATTAAAAATAATTAGAAAATTATTTTTATAAAAATGACTTTATTTTTGAACTCAGAGCATCGATATTATGTTATGGTAATTTTTGGGGTTTTTTCTGAAAAAAATGAATTTTCGATGAATAGTGTTTTTATTTAAAAATTAAATTAAAAATATTTAGAAAATTATTTTTATAAAATTGATTTCATTTTTGAAATTAGAGCATTGATATTTGGTTAATGTGAAATTTTGGGATTTTTCTGAGAAAGTTGAATTTTCAGTGAATAGTAAAAATACAGTTTTAGGGTTTCGGTATGTTTAATGACATCATAACAGTGTCATGATGATGTCATGAGATCTTTTGAGGGTTGGCTGGCCAAGGGTGATGAATTATTGTTTTGGGGGCCCCATGTGGCCTAACTCCATGATAAATGACAAGGGAGAGCACATGGGTTTGAGAAAAGCACATGTGAGGTGTCCCTTGGCCATTAATGCCTTGTCCCCTCACTTTCCCTATAAATACCAAGACCTCCTCTCATCCATTCGACTCCCCACTCATTCCCAACGAATTTCTGGTCTCATTACCTCCCAAGGAGTCCTCCCAAGGTTCCCCCAAGCCCTCAAGGTCCCAACCTTTGAGGTTTAAGAGTTACATTTTAAGGTAAGGGATCCGACCTCTCTCTTTCTTTTCAAGTAATCTCTTTTTTGTCATTTCATTTATACTCCATGTTCTTATGTTGGAGGATGTTATTTTATATTCATACTACTGCCCATTTCGTGTTCATATGATGAGAGACCCCCCTTGCTCTCATCAATTTGTTTTAAGAATGTTTAAGTGGCGTCGTTAGGCTGCCGAATTTTTAAGGGATTCTTTCACCTTCCTCGTTTTCAAGTTCTATTTTTCATTCAAGTCTTTCATGTTCCTTTTTATTTTGTTGGGGTATGATCTCTAAATTATCATACTGATCTTTTATGATCTTATGATGAGAGACCCCATTTATCGCTTCAATTCAGTATTTTAAAGTTTTAAGTGGCGCCGTTAGGCTGCCGAATTTTTAAGTGGTTCTTCACCCTTCTCATTTTGAAGTTCTACTTTCATGTCAATTATTTCAAGTTCCTTTTTGTTATATTGGGGTATTATCTCTATATATATCATACTGGACTCTTATTTTCATATGATGAGAGACCCCATTTGATCGCTTCAATTCAGTATTTTGATGTTTTTAGTGGCGCCGTTAGGCTGCCGAATTTTTAAGTGGTTCTTCACCCTTCTCGTTTTGAAGTTCTACTTTCCTGTCAATTATTTCAAGTTCCTTTTTGTTATATTGGGGTATGATCTCTATATATATCATACTGGACTCTTATTTTCATATGATGAGAGACCCCATTTGATATCTTCAATTCAGTATTTTGATGTTTTAAGTGGCGCCGTTAGGCTGCCGAATTTTTAAGTGGTTCTTCGCCCTTCTCGTTTTGAAGTTCTACTGTCATGTCAAATCTTTCAAGCTCCTTTTTAATTATGTTGGGGCATTGTCTATATATTTATCATACTGAACTCTTATGTTCACATGATTAGAGACCCTCTTTGATCTTTTCAAATCATTTTTGTTGAAGTTTAAGTAACGTCGTTGGGCTGCCGAACTTTCATAAGAGAAATCTAATTTTTGTCTTCCTTCCATGTTTTTCATTTCAAATGGTATGTCCTTGAAATTTCATTACCATGATCATGTATCCTTTTAATTCTGTCCATATACTGTTTTATGGGTCATTTATGAATGTTTGACCCATTTTCCCTCTCTTTTTAATGTCTTCTAAAACCTCGTAACATAGCCGTTATGCTGCAGAATTTCCGTCTCAAAATGTCTCTCTCTTTTTCTAAAGTTCTTTTACATTATTGAGTGAATACTCAAAGCTCATTATTCTAAAGGGGTATTCACATATATACCAAAATGTTCTATTTTAAATTCTGGGATTTACATACATGAGACCCACCTTCCTTTTCTTTGGGTTTTAAAGTGATATAAAGATCATGTCTTTAAAGCAGTTTTTAAAAAGTTATGATTATGAAATGAAACCCATTTCCTTTATGCTATATGGGTTATTTATGAAATGTTTGATGATGATATATGTGGCTCACATGATAATAAAGGCAAATTAAGGGTGTGCCCTGATAGCGCTCCAATGCATTGGGTAATGATGTAACCACTAGAGATTACAATTTTCACGATACCTTGGTGAATAACCTTGGTAATTTTCAAATGACACCTTGGGGATGGACCTTGGTGATATGTTCATGATTGTCTATGTTAAATGATGTAGCCACATCTTCAAGTTATGAAAAAGTTTTATTTTTATTATGATATGCCTCATGATTTCATTTTCATGCATTAAAGTTCTTTTCATGACTTTATTGATGTATCTCAAGTTCATATGTAAAATGTTTCACTTGTTTCCCTTGCTGGGCCTTCTGCTCACCCTTCCTTTTGATGTATGTCCCCAGGTTATGAGATGCAGTAATGAGCCTAGGGTGAACATGAGGAGAAGCCTTTCAAGTGTTTAAGAAGAATGTTTTTTTTTGTTTCATGTTTTATGTTCCTTGTTTCCAAGACACTAAACCTTAAAGATCCTCAGTTCCGTGTAATGGAATGAAAAGTTATGTTATAAAAAGACGGGATGCTATAGTTGGTATCAAAGGATGGTTTAGTTATTTGTGGAAATTAGGATATGAAAACTCTAGGAGGAACCCTATAGAAAAGTTTAATATAGGAAATCTTCCTGGTATTTTGGTGAGTATTGAGTAAGGGGTTGCCAAGCAAATACATCCCTGTCTGGATACGAGCAGGTAGAGGTGGCTCTGGCACAGATGTACATAGGGGTAAAACCCGAAAATACCGCTTTGAGCTAGACTCGAACGGGAACTGGTACACGACAACGGGCCTTGCTGCACTCTTGGTTACGACACTCCCGGGGGATATGCTTTGGTAAATTCATAAGCATGGTATGAACCATTGTTAAAGGAACAAAGATAAAATAAAATAAAGGTTCACATAAGAATATATGATCATTCATAACCTAGATGGGAACCTAGGAGATCACAAGTTAGGGTATACCTTTCATATACAAGTTATCCTTATATGCTTTCAGTTCCTTTTCATGATTATTAGCTAAGAACTGAAGCCCCTAATTATGCTTTCTCTTCTTAGTTAATGGTGGGAAATGGAAGAACATGTTCCGACAACCAATGTGATAGGAAATGCGACGATTTTCATATTAATATGACAGGGATGATTAAGGGATTAAAATATGATTATTATTTTGGAAGAAGTTCATTATTTTGGGAACCATATTTGATCGAGGTAAATAGATTACTACGGTATTTTCATTGAGGAGTAAGGTTGACTTATATTTTGAAGAATCGATGAATTTAAGGTGAATTTATAGTAATTTAGGTTACTTATGGGAATGACTAACCTATCTTGGGTAAAATATGTTTAGGTTAGCTAATTTTTTATAAGATGTTAGGAGTGGTTGATGTTGTCTGGAGATGAACAATGAAGTTGTTTTGGAAGACTATGTTATCAAATCCTTATTGTATTTGGGTTTCAATCTTAGTTTGGTTTGTTTTGAGGAATTTTAAGGACCGTTATTTATGGAATGGTCTATGATGAACTTTGGGTAGCACCATGGAACTTTGATGATTTAAAAGTAGTTTCCATTCCTATGGGATTCTTTCTTTTTGAAGAGTTGTTTTACCTTAACCTTTCTGTTTTTGGGATAATGTTTAAAGATAGAAGAAATAGATAGTTAATCTTTTGTAGATTATGTGATTCTATAGAAGATGATTCTTGTGCTTTTATGAGACCAAGTGTTTTTGAATTCTCATCATTTGGAGAAAAGATTAGTGTTTGTAAGGACTTGTTAAAGGATGAAACTCTACTTGAAGGTAGGTATATTTTCTTATGTTTTTGTTCTATGTAGTAAATGAAATCCTCAAAATTATGAAAAGAAACGTAAAACAAAAATGTTGTTGGTTTACGTTTCCTACAAGGTAATCAAAGACCGTTTACACACATCATAAGTTTGGGATTTTCTCATGGTTAACTTTCTCCTAATCATGTTCTCTATCACTCTCCCTCAGAACTTGACCCTTTGTTTTCTCCTCCATGTCCATGTTTTCCTACATGGAACCCTAGTGTGGGTTAACTCGGGTGACCTTTGTACTTCCCTTTCTTTATTTTAAAGTAATAGTTTTACTGACTCCTTTTCCGATGTGGGACTTTCAATGAAATTTCAAAACCCAATTTTAAAATTGCGAGGACGCAATTTCTTAAGGGGGGAAGATTGTAATGACCCGAATTTTTTAAATAAATTTTGTTTCCTTATTTTAGGTGTTATTGTTATACTCAACAAAAATGTTTTATTTGATAAACATGATTATAATTAAAATGAGATCAGTGGGTTTTGACTATTATATAACCATTGGTCAACATGACCGCTGTAAACAAAATGTTTTGATTATTGTCTCTAAATATAAGTAATCTTGGCTAATTATTATAGAAAGAAGATTCGATGGCCTCACCTAGTAGTCTTGGACCGATCGAAGCCCATCTAACAGAGCTTGGGAAGGAGGTAGCACCACTGGGCTTTGCTCTGGATCAAATCCAAGCCGAACTTCATCATGTGAAGCTGGAACGAAATCGCCTTCGTGAGAAGTTCAAACTAATAGAAATTACTACTCGGGCAATGTTGACTGAGCCGCCCCAAGCTTCTATCACCCTAGCACACCTTACTCTTAGGTCCTATGCTGGTATTATAAGGGGTTATGTAACGAGACCGTAACTACCTTGTGTAATCCTTGTTTTAAATAAAAATTGGGATTTCTTCTTATGATGAAGTTTATGAATTTTGAAATGACCGGATAAATATAGTATGCATATTTTTGATGAATTTTAGAAAAAGGATATTTTAAATATGTTTATGTAAACCCTAAATAATTAAAAATGTGTAATGATTTTCAAAAAAATGGTCTTCTGCAATTATGTTCAGTACTAAATTTAGAGTCTAATAAGATCAACTTGATTTTTGATGAATAGTAAATTATGAATAGTGATTTTATGATTAGGATTAGTAATATGACCAAATGGATTAGTAATCTCACTTAAAGAAAGTTTTAAAATAATCTAGGCACCTTGATTAAGTAATGTGATTCAATAAAGTAGTTAAATAACGGTTTCATTAATTATTATTCAAGTATTAGTTTTTTTTCGGGTGAATAGTGTTTTTTTAATTAAAAATTTAATTAAAAATAATTAGAAAATTATTTTTATAAAAATGACTTTATTTTTGAACTCAGAGCATCGATATTATGTTATGGTAATTTTTGGGGTTTTTTCTGAAAAAAATGAATTTTCGATGAATAGTGTTTTTATTTAAAAATTAAATTAAAAATATTTAGAAAATTATTTTTATAAAATGTATTTCATTTTTGAAATTAGAGCATTGATATTTGGTTAATGTGAAATTTTGGGATTTTTCTGAGAAAGTTGAATTTTTAGTGAATAGTAAAAATACAGTTTTAGGGTTTCGGTATGTTTAATGACATCATAACAGTGTCATGATGATGTCATGAGATCTTTTGAGGGTTGGCCGGCCAAGGGTGATGAATTATTGTTTTGGGGGCCCCATGTGGCCTAACTCCATGATAAATGACAAGGGAGAGCACATGGGTTTGAGAAAAGCACATGTGAGGTGTCCCTTGGCCATTAATGCCTTGTCCCCTCACTTTCCCTATAAATACCAAGACCTCCTCTCATCCATTCGACTCCCCACTCATTCCCAACGAATTTCTGGTCTCATTACCTCCCAAGGAGTCCTCCCAAGGTGCCCCCAAGCCCTCAAGGTCCCAACCTTTGAGGTTTAAGAGTTACATTTTAAGGTAAGGGATCCGACCTCTCTCTTTCTTTTCAAGTAATCTCTTTTATGTCATTTCATTTATACTCCATGTTCTTATGTTGGAGGATGTTCTTTTATATTCATACTACTGCCCATTTCGTGTTCATATGATGAGAGACCCCCCTTGCTCTCATCAATTCGTTTTAAGAATGTTTAAGTGGCGCCGTTAGGCTGCCGAATTTTTAAGGGATTCTTTCACCTTCCTCGTTTTCAAGTTCTATTTTTCATTCAAGTCTTTCATGTTCCTTTTTATTTTGTTGGGGTATGATCTCTAAATTATCACACTGATCTTTTATGATCTTATGATGAGAGACCCCATTTATCGCTTCAATTCAGTATTTTGAAGTTTTAAGTGGCGCCGTTAGGCTGCCGAATTTTTAAGTGGTTCTTCACCCTTCTCATTTTGAAGTTCTACTTTCATGTCAATTATTTCAAGTTCCTTTTTGTTATATTGGGGTATTATCTCTATATATATCATACTGGACTCTTATTTTCATATGATGAGAGACCCCATTTGATCGCTTCAATTCAGTATTTTGATGTTTTTAGTGGCGCCGTTAGGCTGCCGAATTTTTAAGTGGTTCTTCACCCTTCTCGTTTTGAAGTTCTACTTTCCTGTCAATTATTTCAAGTTCATTTTTGTTATATTGGGGTATGATCTCTATATATATCATACTGGACTCTTATGTTCATATGATGAGAGACCCCATTTGATATCTTCAATTCAGTATTTTGATGTTTTAAGTGGCGCCGTTAGGCTGCCGAATTTTTAAGTGGTTCTTCGCCCTTCTCGTTTTGAAGTTCTACTTTCATATCAAATCTTTCAAGCTCCTTTTTAATTATGTTGGGGCATTGTCTATATATTTATCATACTGAACTCTTATGTTCACATGATGAGAGACCCTCTTTGATCTTTTCAAATCATTTTTGTTGAAGTTTAAGTAACGTCGTTGGGCTGCCGAACTTTCATAAGAGAAATCTAATTTTTGTCTTCCTTCCATGTTTTTCATTTCAAATGGTATGTCCTTGAAATTTCATTACCATGATCATGTATCCTTTTTATTCTGTCCATATACTGTTTTATGGGTCATTTATGAATGTTTGACCCATTTTCCCTCTCTTTTTAATGTCTTCTAAAACCTCGTAACATAGCCGTTATGCTGCAGAATTTCCGTCTCAAAATGTCTCTCTCTTTTTCTAAAGTTCTTTTACATTATTGAGTGAATACTCAAAGCTCATTCTTCTAAAGGGGTATTCACATATATACCAAAATGTTCTATTTTAAATTCTGGGATTTATATACATGAGACCCACCTTCCTTTTCTTTGGGTTTTAAAGTGATATAAAGATCATGTCTTTAAAGCAGTTTTTAAAAAGTTATGATTATGAAATGAAACCCATTTCCTTTATGCTATATGGGTTATTTATGAAATGTTTGATGATGATATATGTGGCTCACATGATAATAAAGGCAAATTAAGGGTGTGCCCTGATAGCGCTCCAATGCATTGGGTAATGATGTAACCACTAGAGATTACAATTTTCACGATACCTTGGTGAATAACCTTGGTAATTTTCAAATGACACCTTGGGGATGGACCTTGGTGATATGTTCATGATTGTCTATGTTAAATGATGTAGCCACATCTTCAAGTTATGAAAAAGTTTTATTTTTATTATGATATGCCTCATGATTTCATTTTCATGCATTAAAGTTCTTTTCATGACTTTATTGATGTATCTCAAGTTCATATGTAAAATGTTTCACTTGTTTCCCTTGCTGGGCCTTCTGCTCACCCTTCCTTTTGATGTATGTCCCCAGGTTATGAGATGCAGTAATGAGCCTAGGGTGAACATGAGGAGAAGCCTTTCAAGTGTTTAAGAAGAATGTTTTTTTTGTTTCATGTTTTATGTTCCTTGTTTCCAAGACACTAAACCTTAAAGATCCTCAGTTCCGTGTAATGGAATGAAAAGTTATGTTATAAAAAGACGGGATGCTATATATGGTGACATGTTATTCAAAGGGTGGATAGAATACTGAATATTGTTGTACCGTATTTATCATAACATCACAGTATATATAAGATACTGGATTTATTATTTTAGAATAGTAATAACAAAGAAAGAAGAAGTGGAAGAAGAAAGGAACTTGAAAAGGGTGGTGAAAACATTACCTCTTCTTCGGGTTCTTCCTTTTGATTTGATCAAAAGGGCCCCTTAGGTTGGATTTCTGATCAAACTAAGGCCTCTAGGTTGTAGTGAGGGAAGTTTATAGAGTATTTGGGCAGGGTTTGGCTGATCCAAAAGGCTTTTAAGGTGTGATGAAATGAGGAGGAGTTCCCATTTATAAGAGGGGTGAGGGGCACCTTTAGAAAAGCTTGAAATATTAATTTATAATAAATTAATATTCGGTTTCTAATGGCTCCAAAGTTGATTATTAAAAGTTTAAGGTTGGGATAGGTCGAAAAAAATTCAACCAATAGAATTTAGACAGGTTTGGGTTACTATATTAACCTTATCGTTTAGTTTTAACTCTTAGTTAATTAGTTTGACATTTACCATGTCACATTGTATTTTTATATTATATAGTTAATAAACTTACTATATACATCCAAGAGACCCCCAAGTGGTCCATTAATGATATACCTATCATGATATAAGTCTCTTGGGTGAACCTTAGATTTTTAGGAATTTAATATCAATTAATTATATAATAGTTTTTAAAAAACCTCTTTTATGTCAATTTTGACATGATTCAATAGTTGATTTTTGTGAAACTCATAACAGAATTATTACTTCAAACAAAGTAAATTAAATAAATCCTCATATGTGATATTATCTTATAAAATTATTGTAATTCATTAAAAGTCTTAAATTATAATTATTTGGGTATTTGTAATATCAATTATTTTAATTTTTCACTATTATGGTAATTATTGCATCATCATTGTGTCATAAATAAATTAAATTATTTAATGTATAAAAATCATAAATAAAATATCATTATGTATTAAATCTAATTATAATTCTAATTAATATTTACAATATAATTTATCTTATGTATAACCCTATATTAAAAATGTTTTAGTAAATAAACATTGATTTTAACTCTTTTAACTCTTCTTTGAATTAAATAATAATAAATGTCCTAATCTAATCCAAGTGGACCTAAATGATTATACATTATTCCTAAGGTTGTTTTTGGTCGAGATACACTTGTCCAATAGTATTAGGACATGTGTTAGGGTAATATTAATATCATTTTTACCATTAATTACCCTATTTACTTTTAACCGTGGTAAATAAAAGTAAAAAGTTACTATTCACCAAAAATTATTTTCATCTCATTGAACCACATTTTACTTATTGATATTAACCGTGTCTCTCGGATTTTTGAAATTCCATTCATAGAAGCAGTAAAATTAAGTTTTATGAAAAAATCAGTTTTTTAACTACCACATAGTAGTTTCACTATTCATCAAAAATTGAAGTTTTTCAGAACAATACCAAAATTTCACCCTAAGCTATAATTGATATTCCGAATTCAAAAATGATGTCTATTTTAAAAAATTCCAAACATATAAGTTGCATTAATTAATTTTATAATTAATTCCCGCTGTCACAATAAATAGCGTGTTTTTAAGAAACAATATATATCAAAAGATTGACAATTGTTTAGGTCCAATTTCAAAGTGAAATTAATTCTAATGAACACCATTGGATAAAATGGTAAAAATATATTCTAATTATACTTTAAAACCACTCAATAAGATAATTTATCACTATAAATTATTTTGTTTTAAAATGTTTTTTTTAATTAAAATTTAGTAATTTTCACTATTCATCAAAATACAAGTGTTATCCGAAAAGTTCCAAAATTTCACCCTAGGATAAATTCGATATTACCAATCCAAAAATGAAGTCCATTCTGAGAGATATAATTTATAAAATTTCAAAAAGTAGGTATTACTATTCATAACGGCTAGTTTGATTGGTTGTGTTGTGTTAGAATCTCGAAGTTGCGTACAATGCACGCCATTGCATTATTCGAAAGGAAATGTACCGTGGAAGCATGGGGTGTTACATATCTTCTGTATATATTTTATTTAAATTCAAATAACTGAATAGTGTCAAAATTGAAACTATTGTTATTTTATAAAAATAACATATTATAAAATTGTTTAAAAATCACAAAAATATTTCAAAATTATAAATTTAAATTTAAATGGTCGAAAATGTCATAAAGTGTCAAATTATGTAAAATTCACAACATATATGTAATTATTTATAATAATTTAAAATTTAGAATATTATGACCACAAATAAAATTAAATTGATAAATAAGGATAAATCAAGTTGATAATGTTTAAAATAATTTTCTAACATGTCTAAATTTTATTAGTTGATGAGATTACAACCCTATCTATCTAACCTTCGGATATGAGTCATTTTGGAACTTTTTAAGTGGGGTTGGGATTTAATATGAACTAATATTTCTTATATTTCCAAAGGTGCCCCTCTCCACCCTTATAAAAGGGAACCTCTTCCCTATCCTCCTCACACCAATTTGAGCCTTCAAGCTTGGACAATACCTGCCCATTTCACTTCCCCACTTCCCTATAAACATCCTAGAGGTCTGGGTCTTCTTCAAAGACCAATTTTAGTGCCCTAAGTAGAGGTCTCAAAGAGGCGCTTCAAAGAAGAGATAATGTTCGTTACCGATTATTTCAACTTTATTTCTTCTTCCACTTCTTCTTATTTAGTTGTTTCATTATGAATTAATAACATCAGAATCACTCATATACTGATATTTTATTATAAGTATGAAACAACCCTATTTCCCCATCTATCCATCCTACGGAAAACGAAATCACCGCACGTGCGTACGTACGGAATACCGTCTCCACGTCGTGGTGTAATCTATTTTCCATCACCACCTTACTTGGATGGGTATAATGGTGAAAATAAATAACTATATATAATTATTTTAAAGTGTTATTGATTATGAAATAGTATACATACACTCCAATAAAATTCCACGATCATGGGAACGATATCATCGCTCGTGCGTACGTACGGAATACTGTCTCCACGATGTGATGCGATTCGTTCTACCTGATCTTCATTGCATAATGATTGTATAAATGAATTGAATGAATAAATATGATATATAGTACACTAATACCATTCTGGAAATGAGGTATTTATAACCTAAAGAGAAGAATAAGAATTTATTCGACAAAACACGCATAAGAACAAAAAGTAATAAACCCCCGAATAACACGTAGTAATGAAATATTACTAATAAGAAGCTAAGAATATGACCATATATGATATCATAACAATAAGTATGATTCTGAATAAGTCAATAACATTATTTAAATCATTATACAGGAGGTTTGGACACTTACTATGCAAATCGGACCTAAGGTAAGGGACAATCTCACAATCTCAATTTTAATCCGATATTGTTTATACTTCAGAATTTACTGGGGAATATTTATCATCCACATCCATGTCTCCACAATATGAAATATTATTCAAAACCTCCTACAATTGTTTAAATCCAATTTTACCCTTTGGTGAGTTTTTATTAAAAGATATGAAAGGAATCTTTTGTCATTTTTCGTACGAGGTACTTTTTGACTTATCTGAAAAAAGTACGAGAAGAATGTTTTTTAACTTATACGGCATGAATGGATTTTTAAAACATTATTTCCAAGAATCTTCCTTTACAAGTTTTCAAGTTTATTTTTAATCAACTTCTTTTAGTTTAAGATTTTATGACATGTTTAGAAAAGAAAAATGTTTTTGAAGTAGAAAGGATATTTTCCTCATGAATTAAGTTCAAGAGTTTTATCAAAATTATTTTCCATATAAGATAATATAGGGTTCTGTTTCTATCCCTATTATTACTTTGATTTGATTATGTTGTTATGGAAATATTTTTATGATGTCACGATGTTTAAGATTCCCATTTTTATTACATGGGTTATGCTATGATGTACGGTTTATGATTTTGTGGAACACATAATAATGGTATCATTATGAGATGGGTGGGACCTATATCTCCCTCCAATGCATTGCGTAAAGATTTTATATCTCATGAGATAGGCATGGCTGGAATGGCAGGTTAAACCGGTTCAGTGAAACAGGACTGAAACGAAGAGTGAACTCAGTTCAGAAATGGACTTTGTCCGCTAAGACAGTCTTGGCAATGAGTCTTGACTACTATGAAATGATTTTCTATGATTTATCCCATGTTATGATCTCTTTTACAGGATAATATTTTCAAAATGTTATGTTCTTATAAATATGAGATGTTTGATATATTTTTACCCTTACTGAGCATTTGAGCTCACCCTTTTGTATGTTTTCTTTTCCCCAGGTCAAGAAGAAGGATATAAAGTAGGATATTCCAAAAAGGGACTCTACATATGATGAAATAAATTGGAGACAACGTAGATGATTTATGAACCAGTTGTTTATGTTTCCCAGTTTCTAAAGACATTATACCAATACGGTCCATTCATGGTTTTTTTATATGTTGTAATAAGTGTACATCAATTTTGATGTAATAACTATGTATGTAAAGTATGGGTCGTTATAGTTGGTATCAGAGGAAAGGTATAGTCAACCTTTAGAAACTAGGAAGTGAAAGCCTTAGTAAGAACCCTAAGGATAAGTCTAATCATAGAACACAATCTTAGTGTTTTAGAAATGGCCATCAACAACCTATGATAAAACCTTAAGTCTAAAATTTTATTATTTATTATGTGGTTTTCCTATTATAATTAGTGTTGCTCACACAATTCTTCTTGGTTTTAGTCAATGACTGGAACCTGAGTGAACCGTATTAATGTGGAATGCGACGGGAAATGAAATGATTTTTTCCCTGAGAAACCAAACGTTATGGGATCTGGAATGCAAAATCTTGTAGCCATGCTCACACAACTTTCTCAAGCTATGAATCATGCAGGACTTCCCAATTTTCAATGGAAGGAGAAACATTCTGTCGAATCCTTCATGAGGCAGTGCCCACCTTCATTTAGCGGGTCTTCTGATCCATTAGTGGCTGAACAATGGATCAGTACCACTGAAAAGACATTTTCAGTTCTTAAATGTTCTGAACATGATAAATTCATCTTAGCAGTGTATCGTTTGGATGGTGATGCTGATCAATGGTGGAATCTTATTAAGAATACGAGGCAAAGGGATGAAATTGAGTCCATGGAATGGGACGAGTTCAAGAACTTATTTTTCAATAATTATTTCCCTCGTATTCTTCGAACAAATATAGAGAAGGAATTTCTTGAACTAAAGCAAAAGGATGATGAGTCTGTTGGTACCTATGAAGCAAATTTTACAAGACTTGCAAGGTACGATTCTGGTATTATTATCCAACCTAAGAGTGAGATCGATCAATTATTTAGTGGCTTAAAACCAAGTCTTCGAAGGGCGTTAGCCATAAGGGACTTCAATAGCTACGAGGAAATTATTCGATGTGCTCTCAAGGTTGAGATGGAGATTGGTGTAACCCATCAGTCACAAGGGTTTCATAAGAAGAGGAAAATGGAATTCAAAGGAAAATCTAAAGACCACACTGAAAAGAATATGAGTTTCCCCTTATGCTCAAAGTGTGGAAAGAAACATGGAGGAAATTGTCTTAAGGGGACAAGAAAATGTTAAAAGTGTGGAAAAGAAGGTCATCGGGCAATTGAATGTCGAAATAATGGGAAGAAGATGTCTAATGATGCAAACAAAGGAAGGGATACACATAATGAACCTAATACACTTCAATGTTTCAAGTTCAAAGAGATGGGGAATTATGCCAATCAATTCCCAAATCCAAGGGTTGATGATGATGGTCGACGTCAACAAACTCTTAAGGCCAAAGACAAAGGAAAGTCACATGCAATTACTATCGGCGATGTGAAGTATGACAACGAAGTGGTGAGAGGTACACATACAATCCACTCTAAAGTAGAAAATGTTTTATTTGATTCTGGATTCACCCACTCTTTTATTTATGAAGAATTTTCTAAGGGTATCGTTGTATTACCTCAACAATTCGATTTTGAGTTGGCTGTGACAACTCCTAATGGCACAACAGTCGCATCAAAAGTTTACAATTCTTCTCCGATTGACGATTGTGGTAAAGTTCTTCCTGCAAATCTTGGGATCCTTCCTATAGTGGAATTTGATGTGATTCTTGGAATGGATTGGATTTATCAATATGGAGCACATATCAATTGCAAAAGAAGGGAAGTCACATTTTTTATTCCAGATCAATATATGATCGTCTATCGATGCAAGGATGAACATAACCTTCCAGTGGAAATTTCTTCCATCTTATGGGTCTTGATTCCACTAAATGAGGTTTATTTATCGCAAATGGTTGGATAGAAACTCCCAATTAAGAATACTCCCATTGTACGGGAATTTGATGATGTCTTTCCAGAGGAATTGCCAAGTCTTCCACCAAATCGTGAAGTTGAGTTTTCAATAGAACTCATACCGGGTGATTTGCCTATTTCAAAGACACCGTATAGAATGTCCCCCATTGAGTTGCAGGAATTGAAGAAGCAACTCCAAGAGAATCATGATAAAGGATTCATACTCCCTAGTGTGTCACCTTGGGGAGCACCTGTTCTGTTTGTTAAGAAGAAAGATGGATCAATGAGACTCTGCATTGATTATCGAGAACTTAACAAGATCACTATCAAGAACAAATATCATCTCCCACACATTGATGACCTATTTGACCAACTATACGGAGATCAATAATTTTCCAAGATTGATCTTTGTTCAGGGTATCATCGATTAAGGGTCAAAAGGGAGGATATACCAATAACGGCTTTCCGTACAAGGTATGGACACTATGAATTTATAGTGATGCCATTTGGTCTAACTAATGCCCCTGTTAGCTTCATGGATCTGATGAATAGAGTCTTTAGAGACTATCTTGATCAGTTTGTGGTAGTATTTATAGATGATATTCTTGTCTATTCAAATACTAAGGAAGAACATGAAGATCACTTGAGAATTGTATTAAAGACCCTAAGAAAGGATAAGCTTTATGATAAATTTTCCAAGTGTGAATTTTGGCTTCAAAAAGTTGCATTTTTGGGTCACATAATCTCAAAAGAGGGGATATCTGTGGATCCATCAAAAACAGAGGTTATCAAAAGATGGTCAAGACCAACAACAGTAACTGAGATTCAAAGTTTTCTTGGTTTGGCTGGATATTACCAACGTTTTGTGAAAGATTTTTCAACGTTATCTAACCCACTCACCAAGTTGACTCGAAAAGGAGTTAAGATTGTTTGGAAGGAGGAATGTGAAGAAAATTTAAAAGAGCTAAAAAGAAGGTTAGCCAGTGCACCTGTGCTCACACTGCCTTGTAGTGGAGAAAGGTTTGTGATCTACAGTGATGCATCCAAGAAGGGACTAAGATGTGTTCTCATGCAAAATGATATGGTGATAGCTTATGCCACACGATAGTTGAAAATCCATGAGAAAAATTACCCAACTCATGATTTGGGGTTAGCTGTGGTAATATTTGCATTATTGATTTAAAGGCATTGCCTTTATGGTGAAAGTTATGATATTTATACTGATCATAAAAGTTTAATGTATATTTTCACACAAAAGGAGCTGAATATGCGTCAAAGAAGATGGTTGGAGCTGATTAAGGATTACAACTGCTCAATTCATTACCACCCTGGGAAAGCAAACAAGGTGGCAGATGCATTAAGTCGACAAGACCATGCTAGCTTATCCATAATGAGGATCACAAAAGATCCAATATTTATGGATTTACAAAGTATGGATCTTGGAATTTTAATGGAATGGGAGAAATCTTATCTTTCTCAAATGAATGTTCAACCATCTATACATGTGAAGATTCAAGAGGCATAGAAAGAAGAGGTTGAGTTACAAAAGAAGGTGAGAAATGATCATGAATTCAACCTTGATTGTGATGGGATAATAAGGTTCAGGAATCGGGTTTGTGTTCCTCCCATCCCAGAATTAAATAAGGAGCTACTGGACGAGGCTCATAGTTCTTCATTCTCTATTCATCATGGAAGCACTAAGATGTATAGGGACCTGAAAGAGTACTTCTGGTGGGATGGAATGAAAAGAGATGTTGCTTAATATGTCTCTCGATGCTTGGTTTGTCAGAAAGTTAAAGCTGATAGACAAAAGTCTAAGGGGATGTTACAACCATTACCCATACCACAATGGAAATGGGAAAACATCACTATGGACTTTTTCACTGGACTTCCTAAAACATCCAAAGGTAATAATTCTATCTGGGTTATAGTTGATCATATTACAATGTCTGCACACTTTATTTCTATTAGAGAGGATTTCTCTCTAGATCAGCTTTCCAGGATATATGTAAAGGAAGTAGTAATATTTCATGGAGTACCAATTTCTATTATATCTGATCAGGATCCGAGGTTTACCACAATGTTCTAGCGAAGTCTTCAGCATACTCTGGATACAGAGTTGAGTTTCACCACTACTTATCATCCTCAGACAGATGGTCAGTCTGAGAGGACAATTCAAACTCTATATGATATGTTGAGAGCTTTCTCTATAGATTTCAAAGGTGGTTGGGATCAACACCTACCTTTGGTGGAATTTTCTTATAATAATATCTTTCACTCCAGTATTCAGATGGCTCCTTATGAAGATCTCTATGGAAAGAAATACAGGACTCCAACTTGCTGGGATGAAGTTGGGGAAACAAATCTATTAGGACCTGATCTTGTTGATGAAATGGCAGAAAAGCTCAGATCTATTCAACAACGCATAATAGCATCTCAAAGTCGACAGAAAAGTTATGCCGACAACTGAAGAAAAGACCGAGAATTTGAAGTGGGTGATAAAGTGTTCTTACGAATATATCCTTAGAAAAGGGTCATGAGATTTGGAAAGAAGGGAAAGTTGAGCCCTAAATATATCGGTCCTCTTGAAATTCTGGATCGTGTTGGGAAGGTAGCTTACCGATTGGTGCTTCCACCGAATCTCTCTCATGTTCATGATGTGTTCCATGTATCTCTCTTGAAAAAGTACATACCTGATCATTCACATGTACTCAGCTCAGAATTTGTACCACTGGAGCATGATCTTTCTTATGAAGAACAACCAATAGAGATTCTGGAACATAGCGAAAAAGTCTTATGGAACAAGACCACTCGCTTGGTGAAAGTTTTATAGAGGAACCACCAATTAGAAGAAGCTACATGGGAACTTGAGGATGTGATGAGGGAGAGGTATCCTCATCTGTTTATAATGAAGTAACGAATTTCGAGGGTGAAATTGATTTTAACGTGGGTAGAATGTAACACACTGAGATATTATGAGAATTTTTTTATTTCTTATGTTATATGCAACACAAAAGTAATCTTCCACAGCACACAATACGGACTTGGCTTGCATTACACGCAATCGTGACCTTCCTCGATAGCGTGTGTAGTACGCAATACCGGGTTTCATTAAACAACGATATATTATTATGGACTAGACGTTATGAATAGTATTAATTAAATTTTGAATTTAATAACATTATTATTCATCTTACACATTTTCTAGAATATGGTAAGAGAAAAAAAGAAAATTTTTCAGGTAAAATATATATTTTACAAAAAATGCAGTTTTGCTGCCTTTTGATGGCGCACCCACATTAAATCTAGTTTTTGGCATGTTTATAAGTTAAATTTGACAAAATAAAATTTTTCTTTTGAATCAAGGTATAAAAATTTACTTTGGATAAATTTTTGATATTTTTCTGATAACTATCATATTTCGATGAATAGTAAAAATACGCTAATTTTTAATTAAAAACAACTTTTTTCATTGAGATAATTTATATGGTTAAATTATAATATTGAATGGTTTCAAATTATAAATTGAATATATTTTTACCATTTAATTTAATTTATGTCATTAGCATTAATTTTACATTGAATTCATAGGTAAAAACATTTCAATCTTTGGCAATGTTTTAACTTCTAAAACCGGTTTTCTTAACAACGAGATTTATTTAAATTAATTACTGAAACATATATGTTTTGAATTTTGAAAAATGGATTCCATATTTAGAATAATTGGGTCCAAATTATGTTAATAGGGTAATTTTTATTTTTGGGCATTATGAATAGTAACTACGGTAAATTTAATTTACCACAGTTAAAGGTAAATCGGGTAATTAAGATTAAATATAAGATTATAACATTACCGTAACACCTGCCAAAATTTTATTGGATGACTAAAAGTCAACCCATATCACCTAAGGGTCAGATTAGATTCATTTAATGAACTTTTTTCCAAGAAAATAATTTAATTATTATTAAAACCAAAGAATGTGACAACATGTCACTTTCTTAAATCTTATAAGTATAATAATTTTAATTTAGTGATAAACTTAATGAAACTTAGAACATTAATAGTATCCAAAAAGATAATACAATTATATAAATCATAGAAATTTATTTAGAATTTTTAGGGATTAAATAGTTATCATTAATTATGCCCCAAATGTGATGTTGAAATTATTTTATTAATTAAAATATCAAATAAATGGTTTTAAAAATATTAAAATAAATATTATATGAATTATTTAATGTTCTCCACTAATTTTCTAGATACATATGACATTTTATGGATCTATTAACGCTATTTCGAACATATCTTTTGTATATAGTTTATTTAAATTCAAAGAAATGAATAGTGTAAAAATTGACACTATTGTTATTTTATATAAATAACATATTATAAAATTGTTTAGAAATCACAAAAATATTTAAAAATTATAAATTAAAATTTATATGGTCGAAAATTTCATACAGTATCAAATTATGGAAAATTCACAACACATATGTAATTATTTATAATAATTTAAAATTTAGAATATTATTACCACAAATAAAATTAAATTGATAAATAAGGATAAATCAAGTTGATAATGTTTAAAATAAATTCCTAACATGTCTAAATTTTATTTTTTTATGAGATTACATCTCTATCTCATCTAATCTTCATATATGAGTCATTTTGGAAGTTTTTATGTGGGGTTGGGATTTAATATAAACTAATATTTCTTATATTTCCAAAGGTGCCCCTCTCCACCCTTATAAAAGGGAACCTCCTCCCTCTCCTCCTCACACCAATTTGAGCCTCCAAGATCGGCCAATCCCTGCCCATTTCACTTCCCCACTTCCCTAGAAACATCCAAGAGGTCTTGGTCTTCTTCAAAGACCAATTTTAGTGCTCTAAGACGAGGTCTCAAAGAGGCGCTTCAAAGAAGAGGTAATGTCCGTTACCGATTCTTTCAACTTTATTTCTTCTTCCACTTCATCTTTTTTAGTTGTTTCATTATTAATTAATAACATCAGTGTCAATAATATACTGATATGTTATTATAAGTATGAAACAACCCTATTTCACCATCTATCCATCCTACGAAAAATGAAATCATCGCGCGTGCGTACGTACGGAATACCGTCTCCACGTCGTGGTGTAATCTATTTTCCATAACCACCTTACTTTGATGGGTATAATGGTGAAAATAAATAAAAATATATTATTATTTTAAAGTGGTATTGATTCTGAAATAGTATACATACACTCCAATACAATTCCACGATCATGGGAACGATATCATCGCTCGTGCGTACGTACGGAATACCATCTCCACGATGTGATACGGTTCGTTCTACATGATCTTTATTGCATAATGATTATATAAATGAATTGAATGAATAAATATGATATATAGTACACTAATAACATGCTGGAAATGAGGTATCTATAACCTAAAGATAAGAATAAGAATTTATTCGACAAAACACACATAAGAACAAAAAGTAATAAACACCCGAATAACAAGTAGTAATGAAATAGAACTAATAAGAAGCTAAGAATATGACCATATATGATATCATAACAATAAGTATGATTCTGGAATAAGTCAATAACATTATTTAAATTATTATACAGGAGGTTCGAACACTTACGAATCAAATCATACCTAAGGTAAGGGACAATCTCACAATCTCAATTTTTATCCGAGATTGTTTATACTTTAGAATTTACTGGGGAATATTTATCATCCACATCCATGTTTCTTCAATATGTAATATTATTCACATCCTCATACAATTGTTTAAATCAAATTTTACTCTTCAGTGAGTTTTTAGTAAAATATATGAAAGGAATCTTTTGTCGTTTTTCGTACGAGGTACTTTTTGACTTATCCGACAAAAGTACGAGAAAAATGTTTTTTTAATTTATACGGCATGAATGAATTTTTAAAACATTATTTCCTAGAATCTTTCTTTACAAGTCTTAAATTTTATTTTTAATCAAATTATTTTAGTTTAAGATTCTATGACATGTTAAGAAGGGAAAAAAAATTGAAGTAGAAAGGATATTTTCCTCAAGAATGGAGTTCAAGAGTTTTATCAAAATTATTTTCCATCTAAGATAATATAGGGTTCTGTTTCTATCCCTATTATTACATTGATTTTATTATGTTGTGATGGAAATATTTTTATGATGTCACGATGTTTAAGATTCCCATTTTTGTTACATGGGTTATGCTATGATGTACGGTTTATGATTTTGTGGCACACATAAGAATGGTATCATGATGAGATGGGTGGGACCTATATCTCCCTCCAATTAATTGGGTAAGGATTTTATATCTCATGAGATAGAAATGGCTGGAACGGTAGGTTAAACCGATTCAGTGAAACAAGACTGAAACGAGGAGTGAACTCGGTTCAGAAATGGACTTTGTCCACTAAGATAGTCTTGAAAATTAGTCTTGACTACTAAGAAATGATTTTCTATGATTATGTGTGTATGCCACAAAGCTTCATGTTTTAAGTTATGATTATTGGGATTACAATTCACTTCTATGATTTATCCCATGTTATGATCTCTTTTATAGGATAAGATTTTCAAAATGTTATATTCTTATAAATATGATATGTTTGATATTTCTTTTGTTTACCCTTACTGAGCATTTGAGCTCACCCTTTTGTATTTTTTCTATTCCCCAGGTCAGGAAGAAGGATATTAAGTAGGATATGCCAAAAAGTGACTCAAGGTATAATGAAATAAATGGGAGATAACATAGATGATTTATGAACCCGTTATTTATGTTTCCCAGTTTCTAAATACACTATACCTATACGATCCTTTCATGGTTTTGATATGTGTTGTAATAATTGTACTTCAATTTTGATGTAATAACAATGTATGTAAAGTATGGGTCGTTATAATTTGGCATTCTTCTTCTTACTCCTTGATTTGGACTTTCCATGACTTAGGCTCCCACTGGAACCACACTCAATCACCCTTCCTCTATTCATTGATAGAGCTTCTCCTTGGTGAGATGTTCTCTATCTGTCCTCCTTATTCATTCACCAAATTGCTTCTTCAATAAATGTGGCTGAAACATCACTAAATTGAATCATATATATCAGGATATTGTTGGTGAGTTTGATGATGATTTGGTCATATGAATCTGGATAACTCTGGAGTAGAATCTCTGCATGTAAAGTATCCACATTTTTATAGCCCAACGTCGTGATCTGAGCAAACATGGTATTGAGGTTGTGGATGTGGTTGGTAACTGATGATGACTCTTCCATTCGATGTGGGAATAATTTTCTCTTCTGTAAGTTTTTTATGTGAAGTGACTTGGCCTCATATATTTTCATCAAAGTATCGCATATTTCCTTCATCGCCTTTTTCTACACAATCCTTTATAGGACCCCATCATCCAAAGACAAATGAATGTTGGAAATAGAATTCCCATTGATATCATACAATTTCTCTACCACAACACCCACTAGGTTTTCACCAATTTCCAGTTGGAAATTATCCTTATGTAGCACTACCTACATCTTCATTTTCCACAATGAAAAATTATTCCACTTGCACTTTTTAATATCAAATTTCATCGCCATCTGGACACTCCATCAGTCCATAACCTCCTCTATTTCATAATGGTGTATTTAATAATATCAATAATTTCTTTCAGATGTGATAGGTCAAATGGAGTTTCAATCATAGAGAACACTCAAATTTATGATAATTATTAATACCTGAAAACATGAACAACACTGGGCCAATACCTTGCCTATAAAACCACTTGTAGGGACTGTAAATGTTTGGCCTACTAGTGAAATGATAATATTGAGATAAAAAAAGTTAAAAATTCATTAATAAAAGGGACACCAGATGAAACATGGAAAAACAACCAAATGGAATGGGTAAAAAACCACGGGGAAATAGAAATATCACTACACGTAAAAGTAGGTACACAATATCCCTCAATATTATAAAGAAAAAACCCTCAAAAATATTCTCTCTTGAATAAATGGGGAAACAAACTCACAAATACTAATTTAAAATATGATCAGCTGGTGATGTTAGAACTGATGAGGGATGATTTTGGGAGAAGGGAGAGCCTCTTTTTATAGGTCTCCTCACCCCTTTATGTTGACTTCTCCCGTTAGATAATTTGGTGGGGATTTGGCCACCAAACACCAACCCAACCCACCCTTTTGACAAAGTGGGGGCGCGGTACTGTCCATGAAAATATTCTTCCAACATTCACAAATTCAAAATATATTTCAATATTCTAATCTCTTGTAGAAAAATAAATGAATTATGGTGGCTGCATCTACATGTTGATTTCAATAAGGACTCTGGAATATTGACCAAGATCTCTATTCATAGTACGATGGTCAAAATTCAATGGAGAGCCAATACTAGCTGCTAAATCATTTGAAAATTTGGGATTCCAATAGACCCATGGAAGTCCCTGAAGCCTTGTCCAAACCAATTCCAGAGGGTGTCACTACTTGAAGGGGATGAAATTAAGATCACAGTCTGAGAGACGAATGAATCCATGCTTCAGATGGACTAATAATTAAATTTACTTGATCACAAATTTGAACTTGTTGATCAAAAATATGGAATCCATTTTCCAAGATTCAAAATTTTAAGATCCAATGTGTTTTAATGTTCAGAATTTCAATGAGAGTTATAATGTTTTGATTAGTGGGTGACAGAGATTTTGAATTAGAGTTTGAAATATAATTTGGGGAATTTGACCACCTCCAAAAGGTGTTTTTAGACATGGAGTAGAAGTAAAAAGGTAGTTGGGAGGACTAAGAGAATATTGGGGTAGCTAGGATACCACTTCGCTATAGTCTGTAGCCATGAACTATCCATTGGAAAGACACCATCTAGTCAGTTGGTGTGGTAGTTTCCGGACTTGTCCACTGGAGCCACCGGCTAGCTGGTGGTGTTTGGTAGTGACAAGAAAAATTTCTTGAAATAACCATCTATCCAATGTAATTTTGGGGTGTAAAATTCTACACCCTTGTATTTTTAGGGGGTTTAACACCCTCATCCCTTCTTTTTGGCCATGTGAATAAGGGGTATGATACCCCCTGCTTCCCCCTCATTTTGGGGTGTTTTATTCAATTTTCATCGATGATTTTAGGGGATTTATTTCCAATGGTGATCCCGATTATTCCCTGCCACATTTTCATATGACTCATTCTTTATATATCTGGGTTTTTGAAGCTAATTCCATAGTGTCATGGTTTAATCATCCAAGAATGATGTGCCTTCCACCTTATCTCGAAATAGGGGGTCCCATAACATTTTTTTCACACAACAAATCATTTTATTGTTGAAGGTACCTCCTACCATGAATATTTTATGTTTTTTAATCAAATTAAATTAATTTAATTATGAAAATTTTAGTTTTTGTTGTAGAATTGGCAAGGTGTAGGTTCAACAGTGTGTCAGGATGGTCAACACCCTTTTGCTCAAATAATCAGCAATCATTCGATGCCTAGTGAATTAATAAGAAAAATGGATAGTTCAAAATTAACTATTTAATTAATTATAATTTTTATAATTAATAATAAAAAATTATTAGTGTGGTTTAAAGACCTAGGTGGAGGTAAAATGGATGGTTAATCCAAGATGATTCATTGGTAGGCTTAGGCGGGGATGTTAGGCATCGAGTTAAAAGTGAAATCTTTTCTCAAGAGGTAGTTGGTCCTTACTATATTACTAATGGATTAATGAAATTTATTTATGATAAATTTTATGTAAATTCAAACCATTAAGAGAATTTACCCACTTAAATTTATTAATTAAGTTATTAATTTAGATTTAATGTTTAAATTAAATGTCTTGTATTTAATAAACCAGAAAAAGTATCAAGGCCACATTGGAACTAGTGCACTAGAATGTTTACATTTTTATGGTAAAGTTCATGATTCAAATGGTTTCCCTTTCCCCTTAGACACCTCTATTAGGTGGGATGTGTTTTTAATTGAGTCTTGTGTCATTCTTAGTCCATGTGACAGACCTTTAGAATCGTTTAGCCTTAGTTAATAGACCATGGGTAGGATGGAATTGGGTGAGATGTGTGGACCAACTAAGCATAAACCTGAACCTTGAGGTCGGTTGTGAGCCATACATCTAAACTATTTCTAGTGATCCTTGACCTATGAGGATGTGATGTCGGGTTATAATTGTGACCATATCATGGAACATGTCACCCTATGTGACAAGAGTAATAACAATTCTTATGTATTGTATCAGGGACCCCAAGTGGTATAATATTTCTTTTATATTACCTAGGGGACCTCAGTTGATTCCCAAGTGATATAAGGACCATAAGATAGTGTTATGGGTTGTGGATAATGATGATGAGTTTAGAAATTTGATGAACCCTTGTTTCTTTTTCTATATGATTGGTTTTTGGCATATGCCCTCATGGGAAATGGGATTTCTATGGAAAACACCCTTGGTTTGTGATTATATTATTGAAATTGAGAACACCATTATGGGTGGTTGTAAAAACTCCCTCTGAGGAGTTTTAGAATACTCCCATTAGGTAGGTCGTGAATGCTCCCTTTAGGGGGGTCATGATGATAAATAAAACTCCCCTAGTGGGGTGGTTTCTGATACAATTGGTGGGGATACCATTTGTATATTGGGATATTAGTTTTTGGTAGAGGACAGTGTTCCTTCCATGTGATAGCATTCATGGGGTTATGGGGTCTTCAGTGGGTGTGGTCGAGATTTTCAGTCTATTAGGGCTCACCTACTAAGAGCCATTATATACATGGATGGATAATTCCAATGGTTATTTTACTGGGATTGAGTATTCCAAAATTCATTATACTATATACTAATTTGAGTATATCCTTAGGGTTATGATCATTTTATGAAGGGGTGAAAAACCCCCAGGTTGTTATATGGTTAGCATGGTCATTGTGACATGCTCAGAGACACCCCGACACTTGCTGAAGTAGGTGTGATCGATCAGGGATGTGGTTCCAAGGATTGACCATGATTATAGATTACATCCATGGGAAGATTGGGTTACTATAGTTGGAATGAAAATCATTAAGTGCATAGAGACACCCTAGCACTATCCAAAATAGGTATATCCATCCTCATGTGTCACCATATAACCCAAGGTCTAATAGTGTTATTTATTTATTTCTTTATAGTTATTTTTATTGTTTATTCAAACCATGTCACATACACATATCACTATTTTTTTTCTTTTTATGGGACCATGTTGAAGGTTCCCTACTTTTTTTGTACTTCCACCCTTCTTGGTTTTCCATTGCACTCAACTACTCAATTATCCATTCACTTGTTTTTAGGTTCAGATTGGACTAAGGCCTAGGATTTTTTTATCATGTGTTGAGTGGGATATCTTGGACTGGATTGGTGATTGGGTGTGGTATGACTCAAAGTTTTAGTAGATCATTTGGTATTATTTATTTCTATATCTTATTTGTATATATTATCAGACTAGTGGGTGGTCATTATTGTGTGATTTTACACCCATTATCATTCATATTATTAATATTGGTTGGTATGTTTATTTATTCCTATATAATCTGATGGGTTTTTATTGTTCTTGATGTTCGGTTTATTCTTCTATAATTATGAACTATGATATAGGGGGTATAGTCTCCCCATGTTAACAACTTTGACCCCTAATTCTTGTTGGAAACTTATGATATATGAGGAGGGGTAACTGAGGTCACACGGAAACTTCAGTCTAGTTATTTTTCATAATGAGTTAGGTCTGGATGTTACATATTGGTATCAGTGATATTTGATTTTTCTTACTATTTAGGATGTGGTAGATAGGTGACATTGGAATGTATTGAGTCTTTGGATGTACCTTAGGCTGATGCATCATGAACACCATTTCTGATGGGAAATATTATTTACTAGGGCTGATATTGTTGCTCTAGATTTCCAATGTTATATTTATGTGATTTTCACCTCATGTGATTCATATGATGTTTTCAATTGATGATTTCTTATTGTATTTTGGATCATGGCTCTTAAAGATTGGATTCATATCATGAATCATGATTAGAAACATAGGATTCACATGAACATATACGCCTACCTCTCGGTGTTTCACTAATGATTAATTCATAGCTATTTAAAGTGTGAACAATGGATCATATAAAGTTTTCTCATATAAGTTGTCAGTGTCATTCTACCTCATCGGACTGACATTCATATGTTACCTTTTTATTGTAGGTCATATGGATTTATGTTGGAAAGTTCATTGACAATAATGATATAGTTATTTTAACATAAGATTTTGAGAGATCCTAGTAGGTCATCCTGGACATTATGTTTCCCAGGGATAGACCCCTTAGTGACAATTCCCTATATAGGTTCGGTTTCTTAAAGTGTCAGTAACATCCTATAGGGATTTTTTTTCATATATACAGGATTTGAAATATACTTAACCATGATAGTGATCATGTTTCCCTTGATATATAAGATTTATGATTATGTCATTGGTTATGGCAGTAATGACCGATGAGGTTGTGATTCTCAAGGAGTAGTCATATATATGGATGATCAATGAGGATCAATGACCTAGTAGGCTAATGGTGTTGGTATGGAATTTTGGATGTGTTTGTTAAGAACCCTAGAGTGGGTGTTTGGAAACATTATATTTCATTTGATTTTTGATACAAGAGTGTGTATTAAATCCCCTAAGTTCTCACCACGATGTGTGATTTGACTTGTGGACTAGGTAATTGGAACTAGTGACCCTAGAGACACGACTCATGTTTTTAGTGAGATAGTGGCTTATGATACTGGAGGGTGGATATTAGAGAGGTATCCTAGTTTTATGATTTCCCTAAAGGTAGGAAGAGTCGTTATAATCTTAGAAACAAGACCAGTTCAGAGTGGGTGAAATCATTTATATGGTGCATTGGCAAGGCAATTCTTTGGTTTTTCTTGAGGATGCACCTTGGGTGCTAGTATGTTTTGTATCAAGGCTACTTTTGGGGGGTGGGAAAAATTGACTATATTTTACTATTGACTCTATATGAACCTTAAAAGTGTGGTTCAATCATGTGTGAGTGATTTTAGTTTTAGTATGATATCATATGGATGCTAATTGTGTGGTTAAGCTCAACATATGATATATTCTCAATTTTGAAGGGGTTTTCTAAGGTCACTCTAGTTAGATGTGATTGACTTGCCCTAGATCATGGTCAGTAGTTTATGCCCTTGAGCCTTAGTTCGATGATGTGAAACTCATAGAGTCGTGATTTGGGTTTTTTAATCATACAGAGTGGGGTCATGCAACCCCTGGGTTTCAATCATATTGAGGAAATATACGTGGTGACACATAGTGCTTGATGAATTTTTGATTGGATAATGTTCATTTATGAGATGAGGAATAATGAAATTTCACATAATGTTGGAAAGATTCAATGTAAAAAGTTTGATGATAGTGATAAATTTATATCCATGGAATAGTAGGCATAAGAAATGGATCATATGTCAGAAGATAGTCAATCCATGTGTGGTCCTTGACACATATTGTCTGGGTAAATAGTGTTAGAAGTTGGTAATGGATGGACATGGCTTAGGAGGAGCAGGAAATTTTTGATATTCAGACTTAGGGTAGTGGATATCGAGGAGTGGTATAGGCTTGGCCATAGGGTGGAGAGTGCACCAATGATTGATTAAGGGAAGTGGCCCTAGTTATGAACTGAAATTCAATGGGTGTCATATATGAAGTTCCTATGGTCTAGGAATAGGTAATAAATTACATTTCATAGTGGAACCTAGGTATGAGTGGGATAGGATATGTGTAGTCATCGTGCTTATGGGTGGAATGAATGTGGGCTAAGGAGATTAGGATTTTGACGCAGTGGAGTGATGATAAGGAAACTCATATGCTGGGAGAATCAAATCGGTCATGGAAGCACAAACCTCATGTTAGGAGGGTTATTGGTGCATGATATTGATTGATGGATGATTTTTTGGAATTATTATTATTGATCATCAAGTGGAACTGAATTTAGAAGAAATTCTTATAGAGCATCAACTGTGAATTGAGAGGTGATCTTAGATGATGTTTGATCATTTTCTTTAGGTTTGAGATGAATTGAGGTGATATGAGTGTGATTGAGTTAAAGTTATGTTGGTGACCATGACGTGGTATATCGTGACATATAGTTTTGGTTGGTTGAGAATTCACTCATGTAATTTCACTAGAAGATGGGTATAGACTTAGGTGGGTGGATTCAAATGATGACCGGGTTCTTATGAGAGCAGGGGAATTAAGAATGGGTATTATAGTAACACATCAGTAGTGTAAGTCACTCTCTTTCATGATGGTTTATCCAGAGGAGGTTTGGATGGTCATCTTTTATATAATTGGATGTGGTTTGAAATTTCATCAGAGACATTATTTTAGATACGAAAAGTATGATTTGGAGTTTGGTTGGGATTTTTGGGGGAAAGCTAATGTGATCGAACATATTCTTAGGAAATTAAAACATTTTTTATTCAGTTTGGGACCAAGGATAAGGGTGGTACCAGTGTTAGATCAGTGGTTTCACATATGTTCAGTAGATGGTATTGGAAAGAGAATATATGCCATTTAGGAATTCCAATATCATATTTTAGTATGCAATTACAATGGTATAGGGTATTGAAGCTCAAAATTAATATCATATAGCTAGTTTTTATAGTAGGTAACACTACATGCTGAATTATTAATTGGATTAATACACCTTCATGTATTCGATGTATGGTTTTGGGGAAGCATCAACCTAGTGTTTTAGTAGTGAATTATGAGCATTATCTCAGTTTAAGTGGCTTTAGAACCCGACATTTAAAGTTATACATGAGATATGTTTCATTAATTTATAGATGGAATACATAAATTTAGTATAAAATAGATTAATAGGGTAGGTTGGTATGATTTTTTAGATGAAAAATATGACTTCTTGAGGTTTATATGAATTATGGTGAGGCGGTTATAAGATCCTGTGTTCGTACGGGTTTAGAATTTTTGTAGGAGTTTGAGTTTTTTGAATTAGTTGGTGGCTTGGATTTTGAACTATATTTTGGAATAAAATTATAAGAGTTTTAGCACCTCAAGAAGGTGTTTGGGGATGTGTAATAGAGTTAAAAAGGAATTTGATAGAACTAGGATAACACATGGCTAGGTGGGCTAGATATTGGTTGTAGTTTTTAACCACTATCTAGTCGTTAGCTAGTCTGTTGGAACCACCTGCCATCCCATGGACTGGTTCCATGAAGAATTGCAATTCTACCCCCTCATGTTTTTAGATAGGGGAACCCCTTCCTCCCCTTTTTTTGTCACATGAACCAAGGTTCTAAGACCCCCCCAACTTTCTTCCCCATCACTTGGGGTGTTTTATTCAGTTATTATAGGTTATTTATCCCCTTTGGTGATCGTTATTCTCAATTACCTCATTTTCTTATAATTAATTATTTATCAATTTAGGTTTTTGAATCTGATTCCACTAGATTATGGTGAAAATTATCGAACATGATAGGGCTTCCACTCTACCTAGGAATATGGTGTCCTGTAACATCATCTTTATTTGGAAGCTCATTGTTTTGATGAAGTTTCATTGTTCCATAACTTTTTTATATGGATTTTCATAAAATTAAATTAATTAATTTATATAAATTTAGGAATTTTTTGGGGTATTAGATTGATTTAGGTTTAGTGGTGTTTTAGGGATGGTTGACACCTCATTGTTTGAAGAATCAACAATTATTGGATGCCCGGTGAGTCAATATGAAATATTCCTAGTTTAAATTTAATTTTTTTAATTAATTATAACAGTTATAATTAATTATTGGAAATGATTGGAATGTTTTATGGAAAAATATGGATATAAAATGATATTTTGTGTTGAGAAAAAGTCTTATACGGTCTTAGGTAGGGGATTTTGGGCATCAAGTTAAAGGTTAAAGCTTCACATAAGAGGTAGAACATCCTTAATACTTTCCATATTACTTAATTCATGTTAGTTATGGTGCATGTGATGTGAAATCAGTCCCCTAGGGGTGTTATACCACTTAAATTAATTAATTTAGTTGTTGGTTTATATTTGATGTTTAATTAAAATTTCATGCCTTAAATGAATTAGAAAAAGTGCTAGGGATGCATTGGACCTTATGGACTACCTTGTTGACCTCGGCCACTAATGGTCGAGGCCAGGATTCAAATGGTTTCTCTTGACCATTGGAAACCCCCAAAAGAAATTTTGTGATGAATTGAGTTTGGAAGTCTTATTAGGCCAAGTGGGGACACTTAAGATACGTTTATCCTTAGTGGATAGATCAAATGTTGGATGGACTTGGATGGGATATTTAGAGTAAACTAGAATAAACTTAGACCCTAAAGTAGGTTATAAACCATCACTCTAGACTGTTGATAGTGAGGTTTGACTGATGTGGTAATGAGGATTGGATAAAATTGAGACCTTGCTAAGGGACATCACACTCCATGTGATGGGTGTTGTACCAAGTCTTGTAAATACAATCGAGGACACGAAGTTAGGTGCCACTACTTTTTTATTACATAAGGGACACTAGTTAGTGTTGTGGTGATAGATTGATCCTAATCAGGTGTGATGGGTTGTGGATAGTGGTGACGGGTTTAGGTATTTATCCAACCCTTTTTTCTTATTATATATAATGTGTCTTGGAATATTCACTCATAGAGCTTTGGATTTTTATAAAAAAAACACCCTAGGTATGGTAGTTATATTGTTGAAATGGAAAATCCACTTATAGTTGGTCATGAAAACTACCTTCAAGGAAGTCATGAAAACTCCCTTCGAGGAGGTCATGAAAACTATCATTTAATAGTTCATGAAATATCTATTTAAAGTGGTCATGATATTAAATAAAACACCCTTTGTATGGATGTTTGTGATAAAATTTTTGGGATCCATGGATTTGATGTCTGGATTATTTGTTTTGGGTAGAGGATGGAATTCATGTCATGTGATATCTATATGGGGCTTGTGGGGTATTTGGTGGCCATGATAGAGCCTTCCAGACTATCAGGGCTCAACTGTTAAGAACAATTGTATACTAGGATGGAGCATTCCCTGGGTTTTGATACTAATATGGAGTATTCCATGATTTATTATACTATATACCGATGAGAGAATATTCCTTGGGTCGTGATAACTGTATATCAAAGGGAAATACGCTTGGATAATTATATGGTTGGTATTGTCATCACAACCTACTCAATGGCACTAGGATGAAAGTCGAAGTAGGTATGGTCAATATGGGATGTCATCCCAAGGATTGACAATGATTATTGGTTATACCCATGGGATGTATTGAGTTACTATGGTTGGATTGATCATCACGACGTGCTCAATGAAACCCCGACACTAACTAAAGTAGGGATATCTAGACTAAGGTGTCATTATTGAACCTGAGGGTGGGAAATGTTATTATTAGTTATGTATGGTTCAATAATTGTGTTTAACTACTATGTTTTGTACTCACACCCTATTTGGGTCTCCATTACACTTGGGTACCTATGTTGTAATGACCAGACCTATAGGGGCCCACTTGGCTAGTGGTAAGACAAGTGTGACAATGCCAATCCAACATCCAATAGGCTAGGGACCTGTAATAAGCACCAAGTATGCAATGCTAAAATGGGAAGCCTTATCCTATATACCTTCATTGACACACACTTCTAGCTCAATAAAATAGTGAAAATATATAAAATAAAGGACATAAAATATAGAGTATAAACCATGCATATATAAACGTATTGAAAAACATAAAAGTACAGCAGCATAGTAAAAAAGTAAAATGGGGGGATATACATGCCCAAACAGAAACGAAATCCCAACCTGACAACTATAAGTGGGAAAAACTAAAGAGATCCTAACTCTCAATATCCAAGGCTGACCATAGAACATGGCTTGCATCAATAGTCACTTTGTTATTTCGAGTCTAGGTCCACCAATATCACCATCAATCTTCATGTCATCTACATAAGATAAAAAAACATATGGGAGAATCTCATGAAGGGGTGAGTATATACATACCCAGTAGGTGCCCTGAAATTACCAAACAAAATGCATCAAGGGAGAGTAGTTAGCTTATCTCAATGAAAGAATGTCAATCAGAATCTTAGACAACAACCATAACCATAACACAAATATACTCAATAAGAATCCCAAACTAAGATAGAAAGGAGATATCCATCTCCCTAACCAACTAGTAATGATGAGATAGCCTATATCTCCAAAGGCCCCACCACTAATTCTAAAATACCTTGTGTAGCCTCAAAAAGGTATAGTTTGGAGAGTCCATACCTCACCACTAATCTATACAGCCAAAAGATAACTAAATTCAGTGGAGGATTAACTCCCCATAGAGCTCAAATATTTTGGAGTAATACTTGGTAGATAAAGGACTTTCTCCCATTGAATCCTGATGGAGTACTAAATATACTAGTGTAAAGAATATAAGGGAATCATGACCTAGTGAAATAGGGAAGTACTGACCCTGGTAACACTCTAATGATAACACCTGATCACTTCCATTGGCTAATCATCATTGAAGGAAGCATCTTGCTTTCGTTGCCTCATGCTGTATATTGGATATTGTAATGAAGGAACCCATTTTGTTATAGACAAAAAAATCAGTTTTGGTAGGCTACTAATGAGCTCAAATATAATCCTTGAATAAGGAGGTGTGTGAGGTAGAAGTATCTTAGGAGAGTGCATGTTGTGTCCTCTAAGGGTACACAATGTTTCTCATGGGGATGAACCCTTGTTGTGTCCCCTCACAGTACTCGATGTGTTAAAGAAAACTACAGGTAATGTTTTTAGAGTCACATTGTGTGTGATCTCACTTGGACACCTAGTTGTGTCCCCATTTTCACATGACATGGATGGCTATATGAATGCACATGACATGTATATGGAGTACACGGGGTGTACTATATTGCCTATCCCAATCCTGTGTCCTCTAGACCATTCTCAGATATATCATACCATGCCCATGTACATAGGCATGTTCCCATATACTGGGTCATGTCCATTCTTAGGTAAACCTAGGGTATAACCACGTACGAAAAACCAACCATGTCCCCTTACATGGGTTGTCAACTCAAGTAATCGGTCACATGACTATGTCTCACTACACGGTGTGTACTCCTAGTACACGGATTGTAGTAAAAAAAATTTCTTATCATCTCAATAGGAAGAACCCATGGCCTGGGAAAAATAAAATAAAGTGTCTAGGGTTAAAAATGAGTTCATTAAGATAATGGGAATGATGAATGCCAAATGAATAAGTGGAAAATTGTGTATATAAGATTCATCTAGGTTGTATCAATAAGGTGATTACAAAAATATTTTTTTTTTAAACTTATGATAAAAGTAAAAGTATAAATTTCCTACAGTTATGTTCTTAACTGCATAGATTTTTTACCTCTTATAACTCATGGACATAGAAATTCAGCTTCGATTGAAATGAGTCATTAAGTTATATCACATATGAGGCAGAACACTTTCTTTGAATGATGAATCTTGTATATATTGATTACCCTTGGAGTATATGTTCTAGCCAAGACCAAATTTGAACAATTAATTTTCTAAATCTTGTTGACATATTTTGTCTTTGTTTCAAACTAATCAATATGTTACATATTGACATGATTTAGAAAACATTTATTTGTTTAATAGGGTTAATCAAACATGGTATTTTTTGTGAAAAAATAATGAATAAGTGTGGGGGAATTGGATGTGGCCTTAAAAAACATGTTTTAACACATCTAATAAATTAATTTTTATTGGATTATTTAATTATTATTACACTTTTTTCAAAATAAATGTGAATTTTCATTATTTTAGAATTAAATTTGATATTTAATAAATTTATATAATTAAAATTGTATTTTTAGCCTTTAGATAGTTAATTTATATATTACTTTAATTTTATAGTATAATAACTTTTAATTTAGTTTTGTTTTCTTGTTTGCATTTTGAAAAATTTACCATTAATTAATTAATTAATTAATTAATTAGGCTTTTGTACATATATAATGTGGTTTAAATTATGCATTTTTTGTATTGAATATTAATTAATTTAAAATGACATAATTTTTTAGATGTCTTTTAAAAATTCATTAATTATAAATTTTAGATTATAAACTGACTCCATTTATTAAATCACATTTATTTAAATTTATTTATTAATATAATTGTTTAACAAAAATATAACTGTCTACTTTAATAAATATAATTTATTTTATTATCAATTATAGATAATTTAACTTTGTTTTATAAATGTTTAAATTTTATAAAAACATTAAATAAATTTGATGTTTTTTAATTTTAATTTTAGGTTAGTAATAATTTACATTTTATAAATTCAAGTTAATAACAATTTAACTAATGTTTAAATAGTTTCTTAAGTTTATTAATGTTTATGAGTACCTGAATTTTCAATTATTTTATTTAATTTTTAGTTTTAATTAATTATTTTGTTCAATTTTTATTTATGTTTTAATTTATTTTACCCATATGTTTATTTTTCAGTGTCACGGTGGCACCATCTTAATCTCATGGTCTCACCCATGTCATTGTGCCACAACAATCGCTTCCCTTTACAGTGTCACTGTGCACTTTTTTCCAATTCATAGTGGAACCGCTACCACCATGCACAGTTTCTATTTCACTGCCGCACCACATCCCCAACTAGTCTTCCACCATTTCTTTGCTACTTCATTTCACGCATTGGTTCTTTGCATTTTCACTCCACCAAAGCTCCTTGTTCAAGCCATGATCCACCGAAGCCAAAAATCAATAGACAATAATGGTTCTTTCCATGGGTTCACAATCACTTCAAATCAAAATAAGGAAACACATTTACAAACTCAAATCCGAATCAGAACCAGATTCAAAGTGAAAAATCAAAATTCAAACTCAACTCTGAAGCCTTAAATCAACCAAGATGCAAACTAGAACATTAGGTTTTTAAACGATATGGTGAACCGTCACCGCAATATGAAGGAGGATCCAAGAATGAGCAGACCGCTTGCTGTTGTGAAGGATAATCATCACTCCAAATAGCTTGAAGTCATGCATTACTGATAGTCACTGCAGTATAGGAGATAGATGATCCAGATGAGTTGTTCGCTGCCACAGAAGTGAGTTGTGATCACGCTGTCAAAGCTACAACATTGGGAGAAGCAGGGGGTGGCACTATGTGAGGAGGCTGAGCCGACCACCACGACCCTTCTTCTTACTGGAGAAGGAAAAGAAGATCCCCCCCCCCTTCCATCAAATTTTTTTTTGGGGGGGAGGGTGGAGAATTTTATAATATATAAAACAAATAAGACAAAATAAATAATAATATAAAAATAAATTAATAATTAATAAATAGAATTAAAAATATATTTAAGTAATAATTAACTATTATAATATATAACTATTATAATATTAATAAATAGATAAGTTATAAAATACAATAAAATGCAAAACAATAATAATTTATAAAATTAAAATATAAAAAATTATAAAATATTAATAAAATTTATTATTTCCTAAAATAAATATATTAAAATATAAATTATAATTTAATTTCAATAGAATAAATCCAATAATTAAATTAATAAATTAATTGATATAAATCTAAGTTATGAATTTAATAAAGTTATACTAACTAATTATTAATAATTCATACACTAATTAAATAACATAATTAATAATATTAAATTAAAAACATAATAGCTTCATCTAATTAATGATTAATGAATAAATTAATAACTATAATAATAATATTAAATTATTTAAATATTAATTATCAACTTAAGTATTTATTAAATAACCTTTTATAAGTAATATAACTTTTATTTAGAAAATAACATTAAGATTTTAATTAACATTCTTTCTTGATTTAATTGTTCTATTTTTTTATTATAAGGGTTCATGTAAGAGTCATAAACACGTAAAAATTCACTCAACTAACTCACTGTGAGTTAGTTACATGGTCAACAATAGTGTGATGTGTCAATCAACAAATAACGCACATGTGCGGTCCATAATTGAACGACACATAAAGTCTGTGGAAAATAGGGGAGTCGTGTAGTAGATGATAATGGGGTTTTAAAGTAGATAAATAAGTAGAATTATGAGGGAGATTCTAATCTCATTTAACACAAACATTTTTTCAAGAGCGAAGATTCCCAGGAGAATCCCATGAGAAGAGAAGGAGGCGAAGGAGTCAGAGAGCAGAGTGGCACTAAGAAAAATCTTCTTCTCTCTATACTTAGATTTTTCTCTATGTTTATTTTGTGTTTTTAGTATTGAATTAAATATGATCATAAGTTTATATGTTCTCATCTCAGTAATTTGATACTACTATATTTTATTTTTAATTTATTCCCATTCTTTTCAATATTTCATAATCATAATCAATCAGCGATATTTATTTATGAATCTATGCTTAATTTTTCACACCTCAATTTTTGTTTTTCAAATTCATCAATTCATGATCAACTAGTGAAGTATATTTTGAATACTATTTTCTATGCTTTTACTTTCAAAAAAATTTGAAATTTACAGTGAGTTTATTTACAATTATAGTTATTTTTCAACTTTCAAGTAGTTTAATTATGGTTTTTCATGGAGAACTCCAATACATAATCTTATGCATGTTGAATTTCCTAGTGAGGGAGATTTTTTTAAAATTTATTGAAGTGATATTCCATAAACGTTGTAAAGGATTCAACCATTTCAACTAGTTGATTAACTCTCATGAGTATTTTATGTGATCTGTGCTCTTTCTTCTTTGTTTCTAGGAATATTATTTCATTGTTACATCAATATTTTATAGTTACTTTTGTGTAACTTTTAGTTCATTTGTCAAAATAGTTTTATCATCTTTTTTGTACCACATTATTAAAAAAATGACAAGATATATAAGTAAGAAGATGTTCACTTCCTCCAGTACTGACAATAGTTGAGTATAGTTTGAATAAAACCATAGATTTTTCACATGCATCCCCTTGTGTTCGACCCTTCACTAATAAACTATTGTAAGTTTAGAAATAAACTTTTCTGGGATATAATGACCTATGGCCTCAACAATAATATAATAATGTTAATGACTAAAATAGAATAGAGAATATCAAACACTCCATCCCCTAATAAAGTTATAGATGTTCTTGGGGAGTCTACATAAATATTTATTAAAAAACCTGAACAAAATAATCCATTATTTACATGATTTATAGTATGAATTTAGTTCCCCAACATTCCAATTTCCATGTACATTAAAAAGTTTCATAGAAGTAGAAAAACTATTAAATTAAAAAATAATACACTTTCAAATAGAGTATATTTATTCAATAAAAAATAGGTTCTTAAATTAACTATAATGTTTCAATTATGAAAAACATTCCTTATTCCAGACGAGCCATCAAAAAAGAAAAATACTCCTTTCTATAGATTTCATACATCTATAAATTTTATAAAATCATTTGAATATTCATGATGAGAACACAATTCTTGGTACTCATTAGTCCATTAAAAACATGAAACCCATGAGAATGTTTATTTTTCATAAATAATAAAAATTTAGAAAAAATATTCACTTATGTACTCATGAAGAAAATATATATAACAAAACCTTATCATAAAACATATTATTATTAAGAAAAAAGAAATGAACATAATCATGAAGGATAGTTGGGAAATTATATTTTTATCTCTATTAAATTAACCCTTACAATAGCTCTTATAATGGAATAACCTATATGATTGATTCCAATATTTTTTCTTCAAGGAATCACCTAACAAGAATATTCCAAAATCTTTATAAAAGTAATGAATATCTTGTTAACTCCCTTATCATTACCCACTATATTATAGGGTTACAATAAACCCATAAATCAACATTTTTAATTTCCATGAACCACGATTTGAATAAAATATATAGTCGATTTTAATCTCATCAAAAAACTCAAAAAAATCATTTAAACCCATAATAATTAGCACTTATAGTTATCCCAAAAAACAAAAGGAAATATAATTTTATGTGATGAATCTTAAAAAGGAAAAATTCCTAAAATAATGAGAATTAAATTTAGATTGTATTTAAAAACATTTAATGAAAACATCTTAATAATGAATGGTGTTATGGTGGGAAAATGAGTTGAAGTTTGAAATTTAAAAAAGAACTCTTTTCCCATCATTATAAAGAAGACTAGAACTTGACCAATGTCAAAAATAATAAAAATATTTCATCTCATTCCTTTAAAAATAAGGTAAAAAATAATTTAAATTTAATATAATAAAAGATTTAAGTTTTCATAAAGACATTCTTGAATGAATGTGGACATTGAAGATAAATAGTTGAACTGAAAATGTCAAAACATTTAAAATATGGTTTAAAAGAAAAATACCTTATATCTAATCCTGTTTAACTTTGTAAAAAATATACATTCCTACATGGAGAAATTAAATTAATTATTTACTTGATTCAAAACCATGTACAAAATTTTTTCCTTATTATTATTCATTTTATATTATTTATTAGTATTGTTCGTTTATTTACAAAATCAATATAGTTCAAGTTGATCACTAAGTTCATTATCTGCAATATTGATTTAGTATACATGTAAAAATAAAATTTCCTTTTATAATGGTTCCATAAGTTATATATTTGTCAAGAAATAGGGTTTATATCATTCCCAAAATAATTAATTTCAATACATTATAGTATAGATTTTTTCATGAATATTCCTTGATAATCTATTCTTTGATGGTTTAGGATAACCACGATTCTTCACATTCAATTCCATTGTTTTGGGAGATATATCACCAATATATAGTCGTTAGAACATCAAAAATTGTTTATTATAAAAAATTAATATTATTGATTTTTTATTAATCATTCCATACATAAACATTACAACCTCGTTAATATAGGTGGTAAATCCAACTTAAGAAATTACACAACATAAAGATTGATACAGAAAGAATATTTTATTATGTAGTCATAATAATTCTTTTAAACACTATTAATGATTTAAAAAGTATTTTATTAATGTGATAAATAATAATAATTATGAGTTATATTAACAATATAAATAAAAGAGAATTGTGAGAATTTATTGCTTATAATGTGTCTTTGTTTGGTCGTTTAAGAGGTAAATTTTTATGAAGAAAATTTATTATTAATATTTTAATATTAAATTGATATGTTATATTTATATAGCCTACAAAAATTTAAAAATTTTTCATTAGTTCATTAAATTAATTTTTAAAACCATCTATGTCAGGAACTGATGAGAATGAAAATATATTATTCTTGGAGGAGGTAGTGTGTAGGTAACAATAGAGACATTTCCCATTTCCAAGAGACAAGATAAAGATAAATAATGGTTGTTCAAATAATATAAGAAACATTAAATATATTTATAATAATGATTTAATTATACTATTTTTTTATAATATATTTGGTGGAGGTTAAGAAGAATGAAACTTGAAAGAAATTAGTTAATTTTTATACCTATTCAATGGATATAATTTTTTAATCCTCTCTTTAAGTCTTCATAGATATACCTTTTGGGAAGATTAAAACTTATAGGAAGTGTGAAATATGATTTTTGATGGATTATTAATAGTGATTGTTCCAGATAAGGCCCCCAATCTATACCCATAAATTATTTGGTGAGGAGATCATTATATAATTGATGATAGTGGAACTCAAGTATGTATTTATTTACATAATACACCGTTTAACCTCTTATTGTTTTGTTTTATTTTTTAGGAATAATTACATAAGTTTAATGATTTTTTCTAATAGTCAAGGTGATATGATAATTTTTAGAAATATTAGAGATCTATCTACAACATATTAAAATGATTTTGTTGTCCTTTTATTGTGTTCAGTTATGAGATTAATTTTATTCAATGTGGAAATATTTCCAAAAGAGAATATATATGAGTTTAAGAAAATAAAATTACATCCATTGAGTTATATGTTTGATTTAAGTCTTAAAATTATCTTGGTAATATTTTTAGTGTGTATGAGAAGGATGAGAAGTGTTAGATGTCATAGAAATTATTTCCAGATGTTTGGAATTTATTCAAAGAAATATTAGATGTATTTTTATAATGTTAAAAAACTGGTGAAGGAAAATATCCTATGGAGATGTTTTATTATTACAATTTGGTTCAACATATGATAATTTAAATTTACATGAGTAAAAAAATGAAAACAATATCTTTCATGTATATCCACTCATGAAATTTCTGATGTTTTTACAATATTTTGGTGCCATATATGATAATTCATCGATGTGGATTAATAATAAATAAAAAATACATAAATTTATTTATACTACATTCTATAGGTTTAGGAATCATGTAATATAATATATCTTATGATTATAATAAACATGATTGGACCATAAGATATACGGGTTTCATGAACAGTTTTTATAATATTTCAACTACATGCAGTGAATGTGATGATTTATTATGTGATATTTTGAGAATATTTCATCAATAATTGTATGGTATATAAAATTTAAGACAAATTCAATCTTTAATATTATTATATAATGATATTTCAATAGAATTATGAAACCGCAGTTATCCTAATGAACCAAAATAAATTATTATGAAAGGATTATAACAATGTAAAATTTTATCAATGGAACCTACCTTAATATAATTATGAAATATATAAAAGAACACATAAAATAACATAGATAACATAATGAAAACATTATAAATAAATATTTAATGGAATAAGAAGCCTATACCAAAGGAATAATAACTTGATCTTTCGAATAGAAATATGAGAATCAAGAATAGTAGTTTAGCCAAATGAATAATTACCTAATCTATGATATTAAATTTTTAATTTAGGCATCTTATTAATGATAATTTGATCTCATTATGTCATAGTATATGTAAAGAAATGTTTTAAAATTTATTAAAAGTTGGAGTTTAAATAAATTAAAATTAATTATTTACAATTTTATAATTAATATAATAATATAATAATATATATTCATACAAAAGATTCGTAAGTTAATATTTTTTTCTCCTATTATTATAATATAAATTTAGGATACAAAAATTAAGTTTACAAAATGTTATAAAATGAGTCATAATTTTAAAATAAGTATTTTATTATTAAATGGCGATGTGAATTTATAATTAAATATTTAATATTTATCAACTTATTTTTAGAAAATTTAGTTCATTTTTTAATTCTACACATCGAAATATTGTTCGGAACAATTATAGGGATTTTTCTAAAATATCTGAATTTTTGGTGAATAGTGAAATATTGTAATTTATGATATTTAACTAATACAAGAATAATTGAGCCATATAGGTTGTATGGATGATCTAAGATAATAATATAAAACTATCCATAATTATTTTAAAATAGTTATTGATAATGTTAAAACAAATCAAATTCATGATTCAGAAGAATAAACTAATGAATAAAATAATAAAAAAAACACCCCTCACTGCCACTATAAATACCACCCCTCACTACCTCTTCTCTTGACAACTCGAAAGCCATTAGGAATTTCTAATTTTATTCTAATTATCTTAAAAATTTACTCACACACATCCATGATCTTTTTTTCTTACGAAAAGTCCAAAACCAATTTCTTTAAGGACGTCCTCAAGGAGATGATTTCAAGGGGTAAAATCCTCGTTATTTTTCATTTAATTTTTTTTCAATTTTCGTTATTTTCTTATTCTCTCCTAACCTCCCCCAAACTAAGGACAATTATAAATAAAGTATCTTATATATAATATAATATTATTTTGTTAATTTAAAAATTTATCATCAAACATCTTCTCATATTCCTTTTATTCTAAAATAATGAAATCATCGCTCGTGATTTGTTGATTTAATACCATTATGGATTATGCGTTTTCATTTTCTTTTACCAACTTCAAGGATGTTCTTAAAAAATATATAATGGGTGATAACAATTATAAAATTTTTGTTATACTCTTTTTTATGTTCCATTACTAACTTATATACATAATAATTAATAATAAAACAAAACAAGTTTGGTATCATTGGAAGCCTACAAAATTAATCTAAATTATTATCATTAAAATTTTATAAAATGAGTAAATATATTTTTTTGAAAAAAAAATATATATGGAAATATAATCTTATGGAAATTTAGGAATAACACATAATATCAATTCTTGATAATTATCCTCATTTTATAGGGTCTACCATGCATGTATACAAGTGAACCGAGCATGAAAACTAATAAAAAACATTATTGAATAATGAAATTGAGCCCTACAAATAATTAAAATGGATATAAAAACATAATAAAATTATAATGAATAACATACCTATAAAAGAGGTCATGTATTTATTAATTAATAAAGTGAAGAAAGCATTTGGATTTAATGAAAGGGGATTATGGAAACATATTCCTTTATCTGGGTTATTGTCTCTTCCATAGTATGAATGTTCATATTATAGTATAAATATTTCATATCCATTTTATATGAGAGGATATACAAGTTTACAATCTCATTTTATGAAAATATTCAATGAATTATCCAAAATTACTCTTCGTTCTTAAAACACAACTTTTATTTGTCTTATATTGTTTTATTCTTCACACAAGATTGTTGAATCCAATAAAAATTATGGATTTATATTAATATTATGAGAACAACAGGGTTTATTCAAGAATTTATTATTTATGAAATTTTCATGAAGCATATTTCATTCTATGGGTTATTTTATGTGCATTATTGATATATGTTCAAAGTGGGAATAATTATTAGGTAAATGTTATGATGTGATGTGTGCACATGAAATTATATATCACTCCAATACACAGGGTACTAAAATGTATCTCATGAGATTATATGAAATATGTTTGGAATGATACTTTAATTTTTAACAATACTGATGATGTTATGATTATCCACACATGTTATGCGTTAACATGATTCTATCTTTGTTCACAACTATGCTTGGTAGTTTACCACTAACACATCATGTTACAATTTTTTGAATGACCACATGTTGGCCTTTTTATAATGATTAATCTCATGATTATGATGATGATAACATGATTATGTTATTATGATGATGTTTATTTTCAATCCATATAATATGAATTTATGTTTATATCTATTCTCTTACTAGTATTTTAGTTCACCGCTTTCTTTGATGTATGTCCTATGGTGAATATGTATACTAATGATTATATGAGGTCCCCTAATAATCTATTTATGAATGAATTAAATAATTTTTCTATTTTAGTATTTAAACTTTATGTATGGTCTTAATTTTCCCAAGAAACTAAAACCTTGGATCTTGGTTCTGTAACACTGTTAAATTTTTTATTATTAAAATGATGTAATAGTAATGTAAGAAAATGAATGGTCGCTATAGTTGGTGTTAGAGCATGGTTTTATTAATTTGGGAACTAGTATTATAGATCATTATAGAAATCATGTATTATGAGACTAAGTATATTAAATAACCCATGATGATTTTTTTAGAAAAATTCTTATCATGGGGATCCCCTAAGATATGTTTTTAAACATAATTGTACTAAGGAATTATTTATTTATTCCTGTGTTGCTAACTTGTTTTTTGTTAAAACATTTTTTATTTTACAAACATGTTGGGAGATATGAGAAACTAGGAAAAAAACTCATGTGAGGGATAATGCATTAGATGGCTAAAGGACATCATCAATGCCATGGATGGCTTTAAAAATTTTAGGGTTATGCTTACCCAACTATCTTAGGATTTGAAAAATAACATAAATAATGTAGAATACCCTCGCTAATATATGAGGGTGTAACTAAATATATAGTCTTAAACAAAAATGTGCAATGGCATTTATTATATCATGTGATCCTCTAGTCACTGAATAGGGGGTCAACTCAATGAAGAAGATCGATTTTGTGCTTCACTGTTCTTTGACGGAGATGGTGAATCTAGACATTTACTATTTTGATGGAGATGACAATAAATGGTGGGTTTTGATTAAGAACACCATGATGATGGAAAAAATTGAATATATTGAGGGAAATAATTGAATAAAATATTTTATAACATGTATTTCCCTAAAACTCTTCATAAAAAGATGGATGGAGAATTTATAAAGGTAGGAAAAATTTAACTCAATAATTCATTGATTACAAATGAATTTTCACAAGTATTCATATGTATGACTCAGGTTTTGTAAATAATGATAGAAATTTTGATATATTATTTTGTGGTTTAAAACCACTCCTTTGAAAAATCTATAAATTCAAGACTTAGTGAGTTATGAATTAGATGTTTTATGTGATCTCAAAATGGAGATAGAATTTTTAGAATTGTCCCATGGATATGTAGATAAGAAATTAATGATAGAGTTTCAATCAGGGGGATCTAATAACAGTCGAGGATAGAAATATTAACTAGTCAAATGTCAAAAATGTGAGAAGAAGCATTATGATAATTTACAAAAAGGGAAGGGGAAATTCATTATGTGTATGAGAGAAGGCCACCATGATTTGAAAATTCATATAGATATGAAAAAGTAGGACAATGTGGTTGAGTAATGGAGTTTATAACCCATGGTTCAATGCTTCTATTGTTGGGAGAAACATCACTATGCAAGAAAATTCACTAAATCTTAAGTCCTTGAGGGTAATCACTATCAGTAACCACCAAATACAAAGCAGCAAGGGAGAGCTTATTCCATCACTACAACTAAGGAGGTTCCCAAAAATTATTTGGTGATAGGTATGATGATTATTCATTCAAGAATAGTGAATATAGTATTTTAATATTGTTTTATGCATTCATTCATATAATGAATGTTTTGTATAACTATTGAAACACCGCATAGAATATAGAGGTTGTTTTATTTTTTAGAATAGAAAATGGGAAAATTATTACATCCAAAGTATATAAATCATCCCCAATTAATGTGTGTGGAATGAAACTCATATAAAATATGGTCTTATATTCTTTGGTGGAGTTTTCTAATATTTTGGGCTTGTATTGAATACAATTATAAAAAACTAACATCAACTATCTAGGAAATGAGATCACTCTTAATATTCTGAGGCATCCTCCAATTTAATATAACTGTATAGAGGAGGTAGAATCTCATTCCTAATCTTAACTTCATTTGTTGATTTTATTTCCTTATGATCAATCATATCTAGCTCAAATGATTTAGAAAATAGAGAGAATCATGATTTAGGACATTCCCATTATGGGGGAATACATTAAAATTGTGGGGGACTATATTGATATTATTTCCTTATGTGAGGAAAATCATTTCTCTAATCGAGACATCCAATTGGTATATCATCAATTAAAGATGAGGAAGGAAGATATTCATAAAAATTATTTTTTAATGATGTATGGAAACTATGAGTTCATATTGATGCCTTTCAAAATCAGTAGTTCTCATGAAAAAAACCATGGACATAATTAATATTGAAATTAGATATTATCTCCAAAATATTGTGGTTGTATTTATAGATGATTTTCTAGTACACTCCAAGGGAAAGGAGAAACATGGGGGGTTATTTGAATACTATGATAAAAACAAAAAAAAGGGATAAAGGTCATGAAAAGTACGTTACATGTGAGTTTTGGATGGAAAATGTTTCATTCATGAGGAATGTTATTACCAGTAAAAAAATTATTTATAGACCATAACAAGAAAAAAACATAGTGCCCTAGACCAACAACTATAATGTAGATCTGTAGCTTCCATGGATTAAGTGGATTTTACTAGATAATTTTGAAAATATTCTCACAATTTTCAATCACATTATCCAAACTAACTCAGAAGAGATAAAATATTTTCTGCACCAATGAATTTGAATACTACTTGAAAGGGTTAAATAAGAGTCTTATCACAGCACCATTACTCTAACTTTCGACATGTACGAAAAGTTTAATGATATACAATGATAATTCAATGAATGGTTTAGGATGCGTGGTGATGGAAAATGATAAAGTGATATAATAAAACATATGGTAATTGAACTTTCATCAAAAAAATACCTCATTAATGATTTGGAGTTGGAATCGTTGATATTAATGTTAAAAATCTGGTAGTATTATATCTATGGGGAGAAATGTGAAATATATACATATCAAAACATCCTAAAATATGCATTCAAACTGAAGGGAGTTAATATGAACTAGGGAAGATGTATAAATCTCATAAAGGAATATAACTAATCCATTCACTACCATCCTGGATAAGAGAATATAGTAGAAAATTCCATATATAGAAAGGATCTTAAAACATTATCATTTAAGAGAATTTACAGGGATCCAATCTTTGGATATTTGTAAAAGATGTTCATTAAAATCATTATAGAAGGAACATAATCATCCCTTGTGAAAATAATTTCTCAAACATCCCCCATGGAGAAAATAAATTATTCTCAGGGAATTTATGTTTAAATTCAAAAGAAGGTGGAGGCTATGAGAAATAAAAAATCTACATAGTTCAAAATTTATGAGGAATGAGTTGTATGATTGGGTTCATGAATATCCGTACCATGAAATCTGAAGACAAAGAAAGAGATTCTGAGTGATGTACATAGCCCAACATTATCTATTCACCTCAGCAGTAAAAAGATATTTCAATATCTCTAAGATCACTATTGGTTGGAAAATATGATGATATAGATCTCTAAATATACATGATTATGTCCGGCATGTAATAAAGGAAATTTGGAAAGCAAAACGTATAAGTGGTTGACGAACCATTACCCATAATAACATGGAAAAGGGAAAACACCACCATGGACTTCACCACTGAACATCCACAGACATCCTAAAGAAACAATGCTATATGGGTTGTTGTGGATCATCACAAAAAATAAAACTATCTCTATCACAATTCCAGATGACTTCTCACTGGATAACATTTAACAGGTATATAACAATTAATTTATAAGGAGACACAAAGTACCTTAATTTATTGTCTCTAATCAAGATCCAATATTCACCACGAGGTTCTAAAAATGACCCCAACATTCTCTCAACACTGAATAGATCATCATAATGAGTAATTGTCCACAAAATGATAGAAAATCTATGAAAAAAATTAAAAAAACTAGAACATATGTTGAGGACATGTTTTATGAACATATACAGAGGATGAGACCAACATTTATAGGTGATAAAATTCTCTTACAAAAACCATTTCCACTCAAGCATCCAACATGAACCATATTAAGCCCTTTTATTGGAAAATATATATAACACAATCATGATGGGATGTAGTCGATGAACTGAAGATGATATGACCTAAAATTGTTAAATAATTATTGGAAATGGTAAAAACCATTCTACATCACATTATGTAATAACAAATTTAATTGAAGAGCGATGCATATACATGTCGATGTGAACAAGAGTTTGAGGTTAGAGAAATGTTATATCTTTGCATATATATATATAGAATAGGTCATAAGATTTGGGAAGAAGGGGAAGCTATGTTCGAGGTACATCGACCCATTTGGGATTCATGATCATGTATGGGATGTGACATATCGACTAGAACTCTGAAAACATGTATCTCAAGAACATGATGTATTACATTTATCCATATAAAAGGATTACATACCAAATAATTCTCATTTACTATATCCATAGGTGGTATAGTTGGAAAATTAATTCTCTTGCAGGGAGCAACCATTGAAGATCTTAGACTGTATGGAAAATATTCTACGCAACAAGACTTCTCATCTTGTCAAATTACTAAGGAGAAATAATATGTACACTAAGGAAAGATGGGAACTGGAGGAAGTTATGAAGAATAAGTATCCTCGTCTATTTTCACCATATAATGTAAAATGAAAATTCAATAGTGAAATTTCATAAGGGGGAATAATGTAAGAACCCAAAATTATATCAACGGAAAATACATTGTTATAATTATACCATATAGTATAAATCACATATAAAACACAATAAAAACATTAAAAATGAATAATTAATGAAATAAGATCTATTTCTAGATGTTAAGATACCTATACCAATGGAATAGTAACTTGATATTTGGAATATTAATCTGAACATCATGAATAATAACTTGGCTAATAGAATAATAACTTCATATACGAAAGTTTAATTATTTTTTTCATCTTATAAATGATATTAATATATAATTATATCATATTATAAGTAAATAAATGTTTTAAAAATTATTAATTAAGTGTTGTAATTTTTATAAAACTTGAATTTTTATTTACAATTTTATAATTAATATAATGACTTAATAATTTATTTTAACCAAATAGATACATAAATAAATATTTTTTGGTCTATTAGTTATAAAATAAATTTTGGAGAACTTAATTAATTTTTAATGATTTTATAAAATCAGTTATAATATTAAAAACATTGAATCATAATAACATAAATAATTCTATTAGATATTGAATTATTCTTTCTAGAATGCTAGCCTATTCAGATGGTGATCTCGCTCTCGACCTCTAGGGTTTTCTCCCTCTCACTAGCTTCTTCTATTCCATATGATACACCTCTTCATGTAACTTTTAAATCTTTTAGGATGTTTACATCCAATGCCTCTCACTGTTTCTGTATCCTCCTCCCGAGGTGCTTCTTCTATTCCTCTCTTTTTGTCAGTTCTTGAGGATGTTTGGTTTTCGTCACTCCATGTTAGTTGGAAACTCCCTATAAATTCATGGTCCTTCACCAAACCTAACAAAAAACAAATCATTGTAATAATTATGATAAAACTTTTTTTTTATAATAAATAATCTCAAGTTTTTTACATTTTTATGGTAAAAGTGCCTTACTGCATCTCATCGCGGGGTCGTTCAACCTCCTTTTCTTTTTCTACAAAGTCCATTGTGCTTGACCTATTCTCAGGTAAGAATAAAATTTTCTTTTATGTCATGGAATGGTTCAATGAGTTTATTTTTTTGTTGAGTATTCATGGAGCTTGGTGTCATTCATTATTATATTTTTTGGTTGAATCTAATAGTCTCGGGGTGGTTTGTTATTCCATCCTCTTTGATGACTTTTTATATATTATATTGGTCTATTTGGGTTGTCCATCAATCCTTCCTACCAGTTTTTGATATTTCATAAAGATGGTATCTATCTAACTTTTTGGATGCTCCAAGGAATTTTGATCATGGTTTAGCCAAAGGTCACAACTCATTGATTTGGAATTCCCTCTCCAAACTCTTCTCTATCTTCTAGTTCCTTCACATCAATCTAGGTTGTCCTGCGGTGAATGATCATGGTGAGGTTTTGGGATGGTGTTGTTTGAGATCTGTTTTCCATTTCAAAAGGTACATCATATAATATGGGGTTCATGTTGATCATGGTTTGGTGTATCTATTTTTCAAATTTGGTTCAAATGTTCATGGTTATTTCCTTTAATTGGTGATTCATGATGGTAGGGGCGCTCTGATGGTTGAATGTCTGTATACAATAGTGACGGTGATTTTTGGTGCATACATTTTAGTGTTTTTTATTTAGTAATAGTAATTTAATTTACCTTTTCCATGGTTCTCACCATCATTAGGTTAGGTATGATGATGGTGGTGGAATAATCATTGGGTGTGTGTCTCGGTATGTCTTGTCTTCCATGATTATGTTGACGTGTGCTTCTTCTTTTTTAATTTGAATGGTTTGGTCATGTACTAGGATGTTTGGAACTCATTTTTTTTTGATATTATGTAATAACTTTGGAATGGAAGTTCAATGAGGTTCCTAGTTATCCATAAAAGTGTTTTCTATAAAGAAAATGAAAAAATAGATTTGGGGTTATAATTTTAAAATAGGTATCTTCAATTAAAATGACTTTTTATTGTTAAAAAAAATCTAAGTATCTAATATTTTGAAAACTATTTAAATGAAATGTAGTAAATTTTTGAATTTTGAACATTGAAAAATGGATTCAGTGATTATATGGTATTTTTCTAAAATATATGATTTTTTTGTATCGTGAAATATAATAATTTATATTATTTAACAAATATTTGAATTATTGATAAGTAGATGACATATGGTATATGTAAGACCATAGTCCTAAAATATACATAATAATTTTTATATATTTACTAAAAACATTCAAACTATTCATTACTTGCAGCCAAAATAATAAACTAATGAATAAATTTATATATAAACACCCCTCTCCACCACTATAAATGTCACCCCTCACTACCACTTCTCCTAATAACTCCAATTCCATGAGTCTTTCCCAATTTCATTCCATTCCCCTTCCCCAGTATCTCCCCCATGTCTAGGATCCTTTCTTCTCAACAAACTACCATATCCAATTTCCATAATTATGTTCTCAATCAGAGTAAATCAAGATGTAAATTCCTATTTCTTTTTCTTTTAATTTCTTTTCAATTTCAAAATTTTTCCTATTATCTTATCACATCCCCTTACTTATGTGGAATTATAAATCTATTATATTATATATAATATATTTTTTTATGTTAATTGAATATTTCATTATCAAACATATTCGCCTCTTCATTTAATTATAAAAAAAATGAAATCATCATTCATGATGTGTTGATTTACCACCACTATGAACAATGCATTCCCATTTTCTATTACCTCCTTCAAGGATGGTCATAAAACCATTATAATGGTAGAGAAATATTATAAATTTTATTTTATAACCATTTTTATGATCTTCAATATAAATTATATAGATAATATTAAATAATAAAACAAAAATAGTTCTTTGATATTGAAAACCACCAAAATTAATCTAAACAATTATCATTAAAATTTTATCAAATGATTAATCAAAAAATGTGGAAAAAAATAATATATATGACAAATTAATCTTCATAAAGATAATTAATAACATAAAAATTCAATTCTAGATAATTATCCATATTTCAAAAGATCATCCATGAATGTATACAAATGAAACATTTGTGAAAACCAAGAAAATGAACATTCTTGAACAAAAAAATTGAACAATAAACATGAAATAATTGTTAGAAAAGAAACTAATTGAATTATAATGAATCAAATACTTATTAAATAGGTTCTAAATTTTTTTATTAATCAATCTGATTTTATTATCTAAAAAAATAATGTGAAGAAATCATTCGGACTAATCGTTTGAGGATCCATGAATCTAATTCCATTATTTGGATTATTCTATATTCCATGTTATGAATTTTCATATTATGTTCTCCAAATTTCATTTAAAATTTCATTTTAATGATATAAATTTTTCAAATCCGATCTTATAAAAAAATTAATAAATTTTCCAAAATAACACTTCTTTCTAAAAATGATATTTTACTTGTACTGTGATTGTTTCTTCATCATTCAAGATCGATGTCTCTTATACCAAGTATGTTATTTTCTGTTTATTTTGGAAACTAAATTTTTTTTCAAGAAATTATTCTTTATGAAATTATTATGAAAAACATTTTTTTACATGTGTTATCTTATTTCCAGGATTGATATTCATTTTATATGAAATGCATGATTATGTAAATTTGATGATGTGGCAGGTGCACCCCAAATTATGTAGCGCTCCAATGGATTTGGTATTGTAATGTATCTCATTAGATAATATGAAATAGGTGAGTACATGATTATACATCTTTTTAGAGTGATGATGATGTTTTTATTATTCACATATGGTATTTATGAACAAGATGTTAGCTTTTTTCACAACCATGTGCGGTAGTTGACCACCACAACATGATGTTTAATATTTGTGAATTTGTACATTCCATGACTTTTTCTAATGAGTCCTTTCATTATTATTATGACGATACCATGTTTATGTTTTATATTTATTGTAGTTACACCATGTTATATTGATTTATGTTATTATCTTTTATATTATTGGGATTTTATCTTACCCCTTTCATTGATATATATCCCCAAATGAATGCATATACTAAGGAGCATATGAGGTCCACTAAGAATCTAGAGAAGAAGGAATTAAATTATGATTATGTTTTAATATTTCAATTTTATGTATGTACCTAATTATCTCAAGACACTAAACCTTTTGATCATTGCCTGCAACACTATAATTGCATTATCGTTAAAATTATTTAATAGAAATGTAAGAAAAAGAAGGGTCTCTATAAGGATTAGCATTCATTCTAATACTAATGAAGAGGACTAGATGAGGGGTTTTTTAAAGACTGATATGATTTCCACAGTACATAAATTAATTCCAAATATTTTTCATACAAGGAGATGTCTAGAAATACGAATTTTGATGATTTTTTGAAAAAAAAAATATAGTGAAAAAATGATCGTATAAAATTTAAATATCACGGGGAAAACAATTTTAATCTTTATACAAATTTACAATAAGTATTTAATCGATGTGAAGGAATAGATTCAATTAGGATTGAATAATATGAATTATGGAAACTATGAACTGGGTCTTGAGTTGATCATTGGGGAATATTTTAATGATCCTTTGACTCAAAGGATGTGGGTTCTGAATGAGTCATTCATTTTCAAAAATAATCAAGGAAATATCTATAAAAATTAAAGAAACAATATGAACTCATATTTAGTGAATATTAATATGAAGATATATTATTGAAAGAATGTGTTGATAATTCTAAAAAGGTTATCTAATATACTAATCCATTGATGAAGAATATTTGAGAGAATAATCCTGATATTACATCAAAAGAAAGAAAAATATTATCTATTTCAGAGGAGTCCATGTGGAGGCCCATATATTCATTAATAATATTTTTTCAAGGAGTTTTTTTATTGTATTTAAATAAAATTAGAACTGGTTGGTTTCCACATTTTTATGTGTTCATGTTCGCACCCTTTCTCAAGCTATTTTTTATAATAATAAGGGGATTGTTGGCATGGGATAATAACTATGACACAATAGTTATGTATTAATCCCCATGGTGGATAACCACATTGAAAAAAATAATATATGTTTCGTTTTCTATATTAATGATTTTTTTTAGAGAGTGTTGTTTAAGAATATTTAGAGTTGAATGGATTTATTTGTATACTCATGTTGTCACCCCCAGTGTGTAGAAACCTACAATTGATCCTATAATTGGTATCAGAGATATGTTATCTTTGTTTCTCTCGTGTTTCTAATATGAAACCTCACAATTCAATTAACAATAAAGGAATTCTAACATTTAATGTGAATGGGTTTCAATTAGGGAATTATGAATGTTTTATTAACATCATTCATATAGGATTGATGTCCCTAATTCCAATCAATATAGATTATGTTTTTTTACGAAAAACACATTATGGACTCTAATAGATAGTAGAAACATTGATAATGATGGAAAATCATTGAATAATATTTTATTCAAATTATTTTAAAAGGAACTGATAATGGACAGGGGATACAGAACAACTAATGATATTTGTGATAAGTTTCATTAGATTTATGAACGAAAAAAAAAGTAAATAAATTAAATCAACATATTAATTATAAATAGATTTAAGATATCATAATTCATGAAAATGAACTACTGCTGAATATTTTTCAAGGATAAATTTTATTATGAGAACTGTTATATGTTTTTTAGAAACTCTTTATGATTATAATGTTTTAATGAAATTCGTCACTATAATTCTATATAGAATTCATTCCAAGATCCCATCTCTTAAAGATTGGGGTATTTATGAAATTAATATTGAAGTAATTCAATACACTATCATTAAGTATAAAATGTGAATAGGAATTCACATAACAAAATAATTTCATGAAAAGGAAATTGATTATATATATTTTAAAGGTGTAAATATTGAAGAGAATAATGATAGATCAAATGAATAAGAAATCATGTAATATTATACAGAGCCTCATTATCCCATGTTTAGAGATTTTAAAAGATGAGAAAGAGGTAAGAATATTATTTAAAATTATTTTTAAATATTATTATTTAGTAAAGTGAAATAATTTATAAGATAAATACCATACGATGTATGAAAAAGAAAATAGAAATAAAGAATATTTTAGGAAATATATAAAAATATTGATAAATTACAGAATTTTAATAAAGGTATTTGTTTTCTATTCTCTACTTTATACATAATATTCTATTAATCAATAAAGGGGTGTTTAATATTGAAGAAATTTTTGATGAATAATTTTCTAAATATGTCTCTCAATGGATGATTATAGAACAAAAGGAAGAAGAGGAAACCCCATCAGAACATGAATCACAATATTGTGGAAAATATGCAGTGGATAATAAATGAATACCAACATATATAACATGAAAATGTTGTTCAATATCTGTCTAAAATAAATTGACAAGTTGATAAAACATAATAATCAACTGGAAATAGTGTTTGATGAACAAAAAATATTTCCTAAAGAAATAGTCGTTCTTTTAAAAAAATTGATATGTTGTGGCTTTGTAGTTAAAATAAGAAAAAAACATTGAATATATAACCTCAAATTTTAACCTATGAGATATTGAAATGGATAAAATTGTGAGATAGAATAATGAAACTAGTAAGGTTAATTCCAAAAAAACTTGTCATAACATAACTGTTGATGAAATAAGAGAATGTTCTAAGAAGGATATAGAAAATATCAGATCCATGAGATATAAAATATATTAAAAATAATAAAATTATTCTAATAAAATGCATATTTTTTATATTAATGAAACTAATTATATATTTCAACCAAGAATTGATAAATTCCATTGAAAATGATATAAATATTTTCATCTGTTGAAAAAAAATTCAAATAAAGGGTCCTGAATAGACACAAATATTTATGGAAGAACTTTGTAATATGATATTGAAATATCTACAATTTTAATAGATTAAAATAGTAAAAATCAATAACCCTTAAAATATTATAATTCTTATCAATGTTAAATATTTCAATCATAATTTTGGGGCTATGTAATTTTTCCGTAGGGATTCTAAATTTTGTACAATATGTATCTTCTTAGACTAAGAAGATATAAGTGATCAATGGGGTGATATTAGGAATTGGTGAGAACTCATCCATGACCTCAATATATTGAAAAGAAGGTTGATGTAAAAAAATAGATTTTAATGCATGAAAGAGTGATGTCTATAAGGTAATAAATAAGGAATTACAAAATATATATGTTTTTCATTTGACCCTATTTAGTTTAGGTTTTCATAAGTTCTTAAATTACCACAATAAAATCCAAATCAAACAATCAGAAAATATTTTTTTAATTTTATTTAATTATTGGAAATCATAAAATCTTTTGATTATGGATAGCTGGTATTTTTCTCATATAACTGGTGATATGAATAATTTAAAAAATGTTAACAAATTTTATGATAGATCTATGAGATTTGGTAATTATGGTTCTCTTAAAATCCAAGTTATTCTGATTGTAAACTTTGGTGAAATTCAAGTTAGTATAGATAGTTTATTATTGTTGGATGTCATAAATAACTAATTATTTACTATATCACAACTATGTGATGATGAAATTGAGGTTATCTTCATAAATAAAGAATCAATAGTCAAAATAATAAAATATTGTGTTTTAATTACAATGTCTTTGTGATCGCAAGGAAATATATTTCCATTTTGGGAAGAAAAACAATCGTGTTACATGAAAAACAAGTAGAAAATGAGTAAGGGAACTGAATTTTGGATCACATTTACCAATATGACATGATGGTGTTGATCTAAAAAAATCTACATGGCATTTTTCCCCAATAAAATAAGCCACTACTACTATTTTAAAACATTCAAAAAAGGGGAATATATAATTAAACTCATAAGGGAGCCAAAAATAAAACATCAATGTTTCTCGAATTAATTAATTATAATTTTTATAGAAATATGACTATGTTCTAAATTTTTTGATAATGGTATTTTGTCACATTCTTATATGGCATCAAAATGATGACTTTTTCTGTCCATGTCTCATAAATCAAAGGCCCTGGGATGATTCAAAATCTTTAGAAATCTTGAGAAATAAAAATATACTTTTACGTAACTAAATTAAGGTCTCATAATAAAACATAATATTCTAATTTTTTTACTGAATGTCATTTCAATTATAGCATTAATGATGAACCTATTTCTCTATATAAACCTTATTAGAATCTAGAGGCTAAAATTTAAATTTAATCCTCAATGACATGGCAAGGACAATACTGACAAAGCATTCCCCCTCAAGGTATTATTGGAATCAAGCAATCATGACTATATGTATAATTCAAAATATGTGTCTCATAATTACAATCACAAACAAGATATCTTATAAGAATTTTTTTAAATGTAATCCAAATTTTAATAATTTATATATGTTTATACTTCTAGGTTTGGTAAAGAGAAATGAAAAACATGGAGGAAAGTGTTACAATAACAATGATGATGGTTTTTTATTTGATTTGGATAAAATAAAAAATTATATAAGTGATAAAAAATTAAATAGGGAAGAATTGAATATAATGATTATACACGGATGTTTGAAAAAAATGAAGGTTATAGAAATAATATCTTTTAAGATGGTAATAATGATGTTACCATTTCTAAACCTATTGATGAAAATATATAAAACATGTAGACTATGACCAAAATTTTTTATTCAAATGTTTGAGGTGATGGTGATATGATTGATAATACTAAGGGCAAAGATGAGTCATTGAGAAAACATGTTGATGCTTAGATCATTATTTGGGATCAGAATAAAGGTCTAAAGACAATTAATATCAAGAAAACAATCCATACATATCCTTTAGCAAATGTCAACAATTAGAAAATTAAATAATTGTTAGAAAATGAAGGGTGGGCTTGGGTCATGGATAATGAAGTAGACTTCATTGAAAAAAATGAATCTCGGTAAATTGTTTAGAAACTCATTCTAAATAATGTTATTATAGTTAAATGGGTTTTCATATATAAGCATTATGGAAATGGTGAGGTAATAAAAAACAATTTCAGGATAGTATAAAAAGGATTCTCACACCTTAAAGATGTTTACATTGATGAATTATTTTCCCTAGTGAATAGAACTAAATAAATGATAACATTCATTTCCACAATAAATCAGAGAAGATTAAATATATTTTATGTGGATATAAATTCATTATTTTAATATGGTGAGCTTGACAAAGAGGTGTAAATTTACCATACTGAAGGCATGATGCTATATTAGAATTGAATAAGGTTAGGTAAACCAATGAAACCACTCTATGGTTTGAAGAAAGATCGAAGGGCCTGGTATATTAGACATGACAAGTATCTAAAAGGCCAGATTTTTCAAAAGGGAAGGAGGAAAAAAATATGTATGTGATGATGAGAAACACCATATCACTACTTTATATTTTTTATCATTATTATTTAATATTCTTCAGTGACGAAGAAAACCTATGTGAATAATTATAATAAAAAATAATGTAATTTCTTGAAGTTTCAATGTTTTTAGATATTAGATTCTTTTGGGGGATTAAATTTCTCCCTACAAAATTTTATTTCATTTTTCTCAAAATAAAAATATATAGGACGAAAACTATCAAATCATGATGTGTATTAGACTAGAAGAGTGTCCACACCAATACTAGTGGGCATCAAAAAAGAAACAATAATAATGGGAATGAAATTAGAGAGAAATTGTTCCTAAATGTCATTGCAATTCCTATGAGATTGGTAGTATCAAGACCTTACAATACTCATTTCATAAATCCTTGTTCCTAATATAATTCCAATCCAAAGTATACACATATTATGGTAGTAAATAAGATACTAACATAAAAATCTAAAACAAAAAATTATGGGTTAGTGTATATGAAAAATGGTTCAATGGAATTAATGGTTTGTAGTAATTTAGACTAGGTAAGAGCAATTGATGAAAATAAATCCACATCTAGTTGTGTATTTTTCATTATAAGGTGTTTTGTATCTTTTAATTGAAAAATTAAAACACCGGTGACACTGAAATCTACTGTTGTAAATATGTGTTCATGTAATAGGAATCTAAATAGATGTTATAGATGAATACACAATAGAAATAATTTACTCAAGGAGAAATATATCCTCTGATAATGGATGTGACGATCTGAGTTCTATAATCATGTCTAAATACATGGTGAAACAATCGAAGTCAAATAATTATGACATAATGTACCATTTCATGAAAGATAATGTTAATTAAAAAATTCAAATATTTAACTTTTCCCACCAAAAAACATATTGGTGATATCATGTTCAGACCTCATTGGAAGTTAATTTTTAAGAGTCTGAGATTAAAAATAATGTCTATTCCATTTTATCACATCATGTTATGATGTTGATTTATTTTTCCACTAATTTTATTCATATTTAAAATTTATTATGAGTTATTTTTTTGATGGGGATAAATATTTTTTTTATCATTTTGATTTTTTTAATGTCTATAGAGAGTGGTTTAGGAAATACTCTTGAAAAATATTTTACAAGAGTTGGTTGTGTTGGTTTTAGGTTTATTTGATTTTTATATTTCTATAATAATTTAGTTTTTTTTCATGTTTTCTAATCAAATATATCTCACATTGACTTGTAGATGAATTATTATTGAATACTTTTATTACAAGTGGTTGTGTTGATCCCCAATAGTTATATTCCTTGGTTTGTTTCTTAATAAGAGGAAGATGAATGATTGGTATTACTAAAAATAATATTGGGGGGTTCTTAAAATTTTTATTATGTTATTTTATTTTCTAAATAATAAATATTTAAGTGTGATGATTATTTTTTATGATACTAATGTTCATATAAAAATTATAATATTTGGGATAGCACTATTTATAATAGATTAGAATTTTTTATTTTTTATTTTTTTGTGAATAGCTAAGATGGATGTCGGTCTAATTGTTTAAATCTTTACCAAATGGAATATTGTTGAGTTTATGAAATTTGGAATCAATCTAAGGTGATGTTATCTTGATGGATATGATAATATATCCATGGTATTCCATTTGAAGTGTCTAATAAGGATGAGAGTTGTTTTGAGATGACCTATGATTGATTTCAAGATGATATTAATATATTTGAAGAAATTGTGGGTTTACATTATTAAATTAAAATCATAAAAAAGAAAATATCATACGGTGAGGCTCATGTATGATGTTTTTGTTTTTGTATGCAAATTTATATATATGTTAGTTAAAAAAGATAATAAAAATTATCATTTTAATATGTTTTTAGGACCATTTGATATTTTATATGTTTTTATAATGTTTTGGTGCTTTGTATGATACTTTATATAAAAAGATGAATTTTGAAGGAAAAAATGGAAAATGGTTTTATCTATCACACCTTTTGTTTAAGGATAACATAAGATAATTTATCTTTTCCACACAAGATACATGAGATTAATGTATATTATCTATGATATGTTAATAGTGTGTAAAACATTTCATCTAAGTTAAGGGTATATGATTATGAACTTTGTTTTATTCTAAGAACTATAAATTTAGACATGTGTGTGCTATAAATAAATGAGATATATTCTAACATTAATTTTTATATAAATGGGAACATTACTGAAATTGTCTATGAGTAATGTTTTATGTGAAAAAATTACGATCATACATGGAATTTGGTTCTTACTAAGATCAATTAGTAAGACCATCTGAAGGTTGAGGTGCCCTAATATGAGCTCTATGCTAGAAAATATGATTCTATATATATTTCATAATGTATAAATATCAATAAGTATAAATGATTTTATTTTGTGGGTGCATTAAATTTTGAAAGGATACCTTCATAATTTGAATATCTTAGGTGTAAACAAATTCAAATCTTCAGACTTATTTTTAGGAACACATTGACAGATTGGAAGGAAGGGATTATGTTATTCTTGAATACTCAGAATTGTTGAAATTGTTAAATATGACGTCATATGATTTTTTATTTTTATTTTAATAATCTTTTAAAAATTTATTATTTTATTATAATGGGACGTTATATTCCACCAAAAATCTAGAAGATTTATATTACAATTGTGAAAATGATATTCACTTAGTGTTCACTAGATATAAATAACATTATATATGATGGAAATAATTTGATGATAATTTTCAAAAGGTGATCCTATATAATATTTTATCGAAAAATATTATCTGAGATCAACCACATGCGATTAATACATATGAAAATGTAAGAAGATATATTTCAATGTATTGCTAGTGGAGTCCATGATATTCATAAGTGATCATTATTAAAGGAGGATTTTTTATATTTATGTGAAATTGTAACTTGTTGGTGCCAAGAGATTACCTATGGGCATAGTCATCCACAAGGAGGAAACCCCTACTAAAAAATATTTTGTTTTTTCAAATACTCCAATGGTGATATTTTTTGATAAAGGAGTGATTAATAACCATGGGATTTGAATATATTTTCTTGATGTACACAATGATTTAACCCCCCCCCCCCAATTGTGTATCACCCTTTATGTGGTCTTACATATATTAAATTTAACGTTCAAGTAAAATGGCACTAAAAAATCACATTTTCAATGATAAAAAACGTAGGGTCTACACTTCACTATATTTATTAATTAAAGATACGATTGTGTGGCCTTAGCACTTAGTTTTTAACAATTTCACATTATTTTATCCCTTACCATGGTAAATAACTTTTTAAAAAGCTAATTAATTTATATAGAAAAAATTAAAAATTATATATTAATATAATTGAACCTTAGTATTTAAAATTTATAAACATTTTAAATGATTTAACTTCTTGAGGTATAAAAATATATTTTCATATAAGTACATATAGTGTAAGGAAAAACTATTTTTGAAAATTTATTTTTGAATCATTAAAGTGAATTTTCATAAAAACAATATTCTATTTATTCTCAAGAAAGTTATTAGTTTTTGACTAAGAAAATGATATTTGTGTGACATTGAAAATAATAATAAATTAAATGGTTCAGTTTGAATAATTAATCAAAGGAAATTTACGATAATTGATAACATGGTATTTTCCACAATTCACATTAAAATAATCCATTTCAAAATAATCCTAATAATTAACAAAATATAATTTTTATATTAAGAATCCATAAATTAATGAAATTTTATAAAATTATAAAATGAAAATTAATTTTCTTAAAAACATATTCCATATAGAAGATAATTTTGATAAAATAAAAACTACTTTATTTTCTAAATGAAAAACCATATTATTGTTCCATAACATAGTAAAATTATTTCTATGTTTATAATAACATCTACAAATATTAATCCATGTAATTAATATGAATAAAATATAAAATTTATTTATTTTAAAAATAACATATTTGAACACATTCTTTCACCGCCCTTATAAAATACTTCCTTAAAATTTATTCATTGATAATAAAGTGAGGATAATTATATCTTATTTAACTATTAGGTTAACATGTTTATTCTACAATAATATAATTTTTTGATAATAAATTAAACTAGGAGATCTAATTTATATCATAATACATTCTCTCTATAATCAATAATCTAAATCTTTTTTCCTTCATAAAAATTATGTTCTTCAAACTAATCCACCTTAGGGCTCAATACAGAAATTCATCAGGTTTATATTTTCATAAGAATGAATCACAGAACACATCATATAAAATTGAAAAAAATTATGGTAATGTTACTCAAAAATATATTGATCCCATATTATTTTAAATTTCTTATGGACTAATAAATAATATGCTTAATTTTAACATCATTATAAAAAATAACCACAACATTCCATCGATATAATTTAAGAAAAAATAATTTAATCTTCTTAAAAAAATATATTCTCCATATGGATATATATATCTATATATTTATATATTATCTTATCTTCATTCATACGTTGACTAACCATATTTACATTTTCAAACATCCCTTATAATAATTTACATCCAAACTATTTTCTCTCATTAGCATCAACCCAATATGTTAGATTATGACATCACATTCTATATAACAAAAAAATTGATGTTAATATAATTTAGTGAAATTTATAGTTATAACAAACTCCACTAATAAAATATGTTGATAAAAACCATCATCATAATACAATGAAAAATCTCAAAGCAAATCCTCTATAGTTTGAATTATTCACTATGTTAGTTCATTATATTATAGTTTAAATTTTGTAATGTAACATAACTCGGTACCATATGACATTTGATATCCCTTATAGATATTTTATATAAACCTTTGATAACAATAATGATAGGAAATCCATGTAACCTTACTGTCCCATTAAGATAGACTCTCGAAATCTTATATAAAGAAATATTATCGTGCGTAGGATGAAAATTAGTAGATTTGGTTAAATAGTCAATAATAACGTATATTACATTATTTACTTAGTAATTCATTTTTTTAATCCCACCATTAAATCTATGGTTATATTCTACAATTTACATTAATGAATTCAAAATATTTGATTCATTCCATTAAATTTTGATCGATCAACATTATCCTATTGAAAATAAAAAATTTAAATGTATAATTTGAAATTACATTCATTATTATTATCCATTAATATTATTATTATATATATATATATATCTTATTTCTAATAAGATGAAAATTCATGATCAGTTATGAGCCACAGTGAATAATTATTTTTCCAAATTATGATCACTTAGCACACATAAACTTTTTCAAAATCATACGATGTCCTATTTGCTAATATTAATCTTATATAACAATCGTACCATTACTCGACATATAATTATTTATAAACCATGATCATAATTGTGAGTATATTTAAATCTTTATAATAAAGATAATCATATTAATACTTCAACCAAAATGGAAAAGGTTTTCAGAAAAATTACATCGAGTTTAACTTTTATCAAACCATTAAATATAGAATTATTTTCCAATATCAACATGGTTATGATTAATTATCCTTTCCTATTAAATAATATGTAGCCATTTTTTCTTTACCAGGATGATAGCGAATCTCAAAAATTTAAACCTTTATTAGTTCTAACTAGCTTCTTTTCTTTGTGTTGAACTCTTTTTATGTGAATATATGATTTATACATTTATGATCCATGTATATATATAATTTTTCCCATATAAATGATACCACATGCTTTTAAAGAAACAATTACCACAATGAGTTTGAGATCATTTTTTAGGTAATTATACTCATTATGTGTAAATTGTTTTGATGTATATGGTATTAACTGGTGATTTTTTATCAAAAAAACAACCAATGAAATACAATTAAGCAGTGTTATAATTATGAATTTCTTTGTTTCATGATGTTTATCAAAATAGTGAATCATTAACCAATATTTTCTTAATTCCTAAAAACAACGAATACATTTCTTTAACCAAATTAACCAAACTCCCTTTCAATTCATCTTTGTTAGGGGGTTCAAAAACCATAATTAATAACATGTTAATCTAATAATAAAAAACATATCATAGAAATTTTTAGGTATTTGACATTTATATGACACATATGATTTATATAGGATCAAAATTTATTCCATATTTCATTAAATTATTACCATGTAAAGAAATTAGCTCTAACAACAAATTTATTTTACAAAATAATTAATAAAAATTAATTTCTTCAAGGTTTATTAACGAAATAATTTAATATTTCTCATAATATTAATATATTTTAGAATATAAAAATATATTAACATTTAATCCCACATTAAATTTATCAAGATACACATATAATACATTGTTCACATGATTAGTTAATAAAATTTGTGCATTTTTAACCCATAGTGATTTGCCAAGATATCATAATTACCATACCAAGTCCCAAATATTTTCCATAGTATATAGTCTTTATTTATCTTTATCTGGTTATATCTTGTTATATCTAGGATTGAGTTCAATCATTGGAAAATATTATACTCCCTACAGCCGATTGAACAAGCCATCGATATAAGAAAAAAAAAATTCTTAATAGTAATGTTTGTAGTTATCTATAGTAAATTTAATTCCATATAGAACCTAATATTTTTTTAATAAGAATATGGCTCCCCAAGTATAAGTGCAAGGGTTAAAAACACTTTATCATGTAATTCATTTAATTACTTTTTTTAAAATATAAAGGACTAATAGTTCCATTAAATATGGATGTTTTACACTATCTTAGCATATGGAATTAAGTAAATGGTAAATATGAAATCCAAATAAAAACTAGTAATATCATTTATAAACAATTATAATATTCATTTACCATAGTAAATTACTATTATGAATGGTTACCTTTTTGGCATGACTCGTGCAAGATAACATTCACCCCACCATTAATCAATTTCTCTACTTCATGATACATTATCTTAGGTGTGAAATCATTCCTATATGTTAATTGAAACTCATTTTAAATATTGAATATGAATCATTTAGATTTTTAATATATCATACAATGATAATGTAATATAAATTACATGATTAAAATAACATCCAACAATATTACAAGAATTAAAAAAATATTTTCATGATAAAACCATACAATGGATATGTATAGTAACATTCTAATAAATTCTTTTCTCTTTAATACCTATAAAAGGTGTTTTTACCACAATTTTAATTTTCTAATTAATGATTTGATACATCGATTTTAATATATAAATTACTAGAAATAAACTATTTAGTATATTAATAATCTAATATGAAATTGGAATAATTTGAGTAAATAAGTGGTTTACCTAACAACACTTCATTTGAGATGCCAAATTCATACATTAATATAGAAAAAGATGTTTCCAAATCATTACTCCTATTAACATAATGATGTTTTACATTGATACTTATATTATGAGATATATTATATAATGGACCACAATATTATAAGTAAAAAATTTCACTACCTATTTACTATTAGTTTTATAAACATTATAACTTCTTATTTCTTTTCATTCCTAATCAAGAATTCCAAATTTACTACACCTGTAACATTTCCCTAATCTAATCCAGCCTTCCTTATGTTTTTTATTTCATATTGGACATGATATAATTTTACATTAATATTTCTTAGAGGTTGTTTCTCTATTTATTTTCAGAAGGGCTGCTTTGTTTCCATGTTGTTATAAGATCCATAAAATTCCATAAAATTGATATCAACCTTTTTAGCATTATAAATAGTTTCCTAAAATATTTAAATTCTTGTGCTACCAATCCCAATCATATAATTTGTTTCAATCCTACAAAAAATCTATATATTTTACATTCACTGTCCAAAATATAATCTATGGCATAGTTAACTAATCTGATAAAATTTTCTTTATAAGAAGCAATAGAGTCCTCCTTTTTCATTAACTCCAGAAAACACCTTTTTATCCTAATTCGATGAACATTAGTAAAATATTTTCAATATAATTATAATTAGATAGAATACGTCCCATGGTATCATTATCATTATTCTCCTTGGTATTCTCAAACAAAATCACCACTAATCGCATTTACCTTCATGATGATAAATATCAAAATATTCCTTTTAATTCTCTAAAAAACAAAAACACCAGATATCTTCTCTAAATAATTGACTCAACCATTATCTAAAATTGGGTTTCGGGTTCCACCAAATTTTAGAGGGTTCCGTTTCATGAAATTCTCCATTATTTACAAGTTATTATATCGATAATTCATTCTTTCTCTTACATGGGTGCCACCATTTATAGAATGTGTTACTTGAGATAACACAACCAGAAACTCCCTATCTCTAACTCAAACAATAGAATTTTGCTGATTCTAAAGGATATTGTCCTCTTTTTTAATTCATATATCATTCTCTCTATTACCTCTATTGAAACCCTTTCTGAAATGAACAAATATTAGATGACGTTATATAATAACCCTTACAGTATTAAAAAATATCATGTGATAATATGAACATAAATTATAATCCCCACATTCTCTTTATTTATCAACTTACTGGCCTCTAATTTTAACTGATCCCTACTCTGATAATAACTATAACAACGTTTACATAATCAACACATTATTATTTTATTTTTAACAAGGATTTAATTTATATTTATTCCTATAACCTTTGAACATTATATTTTTAGATAATAGGGAAAACCATTCCATTATAAAGAATACACATTCACATAGTGAACATTGTTTTTGAAAAAATAGGTCCTTAAATAAACATTCATTATTTATTTATTGATCACATTCTTCGTTCCATAAGAGTCTTCATAACTGAAATAATTTACTTTATAGAGTTTCTATATATCATTAAATCCTTTGAAATCATTTGAAAATGTGGGATTGGAAAATAAATACTGGGAAGGGATATAAAATTAATTGAAACCAATTAGTCAATTATATAACTGAAAACACATGAGAATGTTTTCCTTTTAGATAATAAAATTTTAACTCAAATAATCACTTACATATGAAATAAAATTCATTCCCAAAAAACCTTCCTAAAATTTCATTTAAGAAGGTATAATGGAAAAAATATATAATTAAGTCTAATTGGAAAATAATATTCATATCAATATTATAAGAATCCTAACAATATAATAAAAAAGTAGGTTTATTTTTTTTTTGTTTTTCTTAATTGAATCACTAAATATAATGATTCAATTATATTCATATGAGTAGCTTATATCTTGATAACTCCATCATCATTACCTAATGCATTGGTGGGCTATATCTTACTCATGTTTCATAATATATAATTTCCAATAATCATTAAATGAATAAAACACACGGGGTCTTTCACATTCAATATAAATCCTATAAAAATATTCATTTGTACCCATAAAGAAATGAAATTATATTCATCCCATTAAAATAAAAGAAAATATCATATTCTTTGTTAAATCTATAAAATTAACAAATTTTAGGATAATATGAATTAAATTTTCTTTCAAAACCATGCAAACATTAAAATAAAAAATTTATATTGAATAAATATCATGAAATAAAGAAATTTTTTCAATATTTAAATGTTAAGAAAATATTTTCACAGATTTATAAAGAAGGTAAAAAAACACAAACTGAAAATGTTTAAAATATTTCTTCTAAAAAATTGCAATGAACGTCAAATATAATATTAAATGACATTATGAAAACAATTATGTATTTTAAAAAAAATTGAATAGATTTTGACATGGAAGATAAATATTTGAAACGAAAAAATTTAAATATTTAATAGATATTTTAAAAGATATGCCACTTACATTGAGTCTCAAAATTCTTCAGATGAATTTTAACAAATTGAATTACAAAATTATGTTAATTATTTACATGATTCATATCATTTTCATGTTTATTCATTTATTCATTTTCCTTTTATTTTCATTATTAATATTTGTAATTTATTTAACATGTTGATATAGTTTAGGTTGTTCATTCTATTAATAATATCTAAAATATATTCTACCTCCAAGTAATGGTAAATATTCCTTTTCTAATTGTATCATAATTTTATTATGTGTCAATATATAATGTTTATTTTATTCTATAAATAAATAATTTCAATATGATATGATATAGTTATCTTTATATGATCCTTCCAGGATATTCTTCTCTTAGATAGTTTAAAATAACCATTTATGATAAATTTAAATTCCATTTTAATAAGGGATATTTAATAATTATATTATAATTAACACATCATAAATTTATCACTATTAAATATTATTACTGAAATTTATGTTTTCTTAATCATGTGTGACATAAACATTTTGACATAGTTTATGTATTACACGTTATGATGAACAAATGAGTAACAATATAATATTGTATGGTAATAAAATGAAATTTATAGAATATAAGTTATTCTAAAATAATTTTGAAATATATAAGTCATTTTCATGAATTGGAAAATGTCTAAGATAACTGAAAGATAACGACTATAATTTATTAACTAAATGTTTTCTAGGTATACATGCTTTTTGTAATTGAAACATACGTGGCCATTTATTATTACCTGGTTTTTATAGATTAGTAAAATTATCAATATATATCTATAATAAAGTTATAAATTTAATATTAATTAACTAAATTCATTTTTAAAACAATTCATATAATAAAAAAAGAAATATTAAATAATTTGTATAGAGGTGTTAGTCCACAAGGAACACATGTGATGTTTTCATTTTCCAAGGGATGATAGGTAGATATAAAATGGTTTTTCCATCAACATTATTACATTTTTTATACAAATAATAATAATTTCATTATTATATTATGGTTGTAAAATATTTTTTGATAGTGGAAGAAGAATAAAACTTGAAAGAACAAGGCATTTTCTAATATTAACATAAAAACATTCATTTTTGAAAAACCCAAAAAAAATTACCCTATAAAAATTTTGATATTATAAATGAAAAAATGATTTTAATTTTATCACATAAAAATTAAAAAATTAAAAAATTAATTTTATAATAAAACTATATAGCACATTGAAAATAACTGCTTATAATAAAAACTTTTTCTTTTTCTGAATGAAATTCTAATCCCATAAGTTCAAAAAAATTTAATCCATCTTAGAATAACTGTTCAGATTAATCAATTGAATTAAAATAAATAATCTTTAAAATCAATTAATAAAAAATGAGTTTCCATGTTTAGAACATTCCCACATGTGTATCATTTCAAGGGGAAAAAAGATATCATGGAGTATTATCACAAGAAGAAATTTATGATTTTTGAGGAAACGCCTCAAGAACTAACACTTTGAAGTAAATTGAGATGCATTACCCATAAAATACTCAATATAAAACCCCTTTTTCGTTATTAAATACACAAAACAATACACCATGTGTCTGATATTATTTTTCTGAAATGATGGGAATCCTAATATTTGTTCTCCATAGTAAGATGATATTTCTGGGAGTATGAGAGATAAAAGCATGTGAGTTGAATGAAATAATATTTATATAATTATAGTGTATATTTTTTATGATAAAGGTTTTGGGCACAATATTGTGAATATTTCACCTGAGGAAAAAATAAATCTACCAAATGATATTCAATGAATATGTACCAAGATGCTGGAAGCATCATCAAGAATGATAAAAACCCAAAATAAATATTCACCATTGTAAGATACGGAAGAAGGTGATGATATGGTTTTGTATTAAGAATTTTCATCATTAATTTGAAATAACCATTGGTTTCAAGTAAATAAACATATAGTGGAAATAGACGATATTATTGATATTGAATTGAGAGTAATGGAATGATATAGTACATGGATTTTTTATGGTTGGAGTACTTACTTGATGAGTGAAATATGAGATCATGTCCCTGGAATCAAATATGAAAATGATTGGGTTTTCTATTTTGGAAATGCTTAGGGGATAAAAATTATGTGAACCAGGAAAAAAATATTCATATAATATGCTTTTAAAACATATATATATTTATTATGGAAGGACTCAGTAAAAACTAAATATTTTTTATTTAAAAGGGTGAGTGGTGGAATATGTTGGAAAATGACACAAAATCCTGGAATGAAAAATGGAATTGTGTCATCTATATTAACGATTATTGTGGGATGGAAAGGTGATGGTAATTTCTAAAAAATATTCTATCCTCTATTGTATCACATGTTAATAGAGATTTGTGGAGAAAATTCAGTGACTGATAATTAAAAAGTTATAGAATAAAGATTATAATGATTTAAAAAATATTTATGTACATATGTAACTTGAAAATTTTAGAATAAAATATAATGTTTTGTTTGTAAAATGTTCTCAAAAAATACTATTATTAAGAAGAGTAACTAAATTATTAAAAATATAGCTCCAAAATCACTCCTCGAAATTAATTTTTCATAGGATTATCAAATTGAGGTTTCCATTACATTAGAATATATCTCCAATAGATATTTATTATCTCTACATGAATAGAATTCCTTTTATAATATCTAGTGTGGTAAGAAGCTGACACTCATCAACTTTTGAGCCATCAAAAATAAATATTTTAATTTCAATAATTGGAAACATTAGATGTTCTTAGCCTGTTGATATGAATAAAGTTTACATAGATACTCATAAAAAATAAAGTAATATAAATTATATAGTAAATTTCTTAGAAATTATTTGTAAATTCATGATCTAACGACTCTTTAAAATGAGTAAAATTCATAATCTAGGAATAATATTTTCTAAAAAAACAAAGATTAATATTTGGAAAATGTGATGATGATTTTAGTGGATTTATAAGAGAAACTAGGGTAATATAATTCTAAAAATAAGACAATAACACTAAATAAAATAAAAATAGTTTAGCATATATGAATATAATATGAATCAAGGAATAAATTCATGATAAAATCTATTTTATGGACCTGGAAGACCATGTTCAAACCCAAATGATAAATACATATATAATATATTTTCTATATCTATTAGTGAATAAATGTTTAAGAGTATACTAGAGGTCAATTCCTAGTGAATTATAAACATGTAAAACTTGATGAAATTAAAAATAACCAAACATGGAAGGTTTTTACAAGGCCACCTAATAATAAAATCATTAGAACTAATAGGTTTTTTCAAAATGAGATCAATTAATTTAAAAAGAAATAAGAAAAAAAAGAATATATATTGTTTAATGTGTATTCCTGAATAAAAGGAATATATATTGATGAAACATTTTCACCTATTTCACAGTTGTAGATAATTTGGGTATTCTTGGTTATTTTAATGTAAAAGTTCTTAAAACTCTATCAAATATATATAAAATATTAATTCATGAGTAGATAACTTGAAGAGGAAGTTTAAATTGAACAATCTAAATAGATTATATTTAATGGAGAATAAAAATATTTTACAGGTTGATGAAATCCATTTATCGGATAAGGAAAGCACTAAGGGATCGGTACTAAAAACTAAATCAATATGTAAAAATCTCATATTTCAAAAAGGGGTTGTGTATTATAACTTATATATCAAAAAGGAAAAGAATAATGGAATTTAATTTCTTATATATGTGTAAGAAATAATTTTTAATGGCATGGATGAGGCATAATGAAATTTATTTTAAAATTATATAATTAGTGAATTCAATGTGTCTTTTATTGGTAAGATAAAAAAATTAATATCTTAGAGGTAATTATAAGAATGGATAGTAAATTAATTTAACAAATAAATTATTACAAATAAGTGCTCACAGTGGTTGGCATAGCATATTCAATTCCATTGTCAAATACAGTTGCTTCCCAAATGAAATTTTCAAATGACTATGATGGATAAGAGATTTGTGTGGCATTATATAGATATATTATTTTTATTTTGTTATACTTGATATACACATGAAATTATATAGTCATTTTTCATGAAAATATTCTTGCTAACAATGCTTTTTAAAAGGGAGATAATTTTTATAAGTGAATATAATACTCATATTCATTAAAAATATAGTTTATTTTTAAATATTTAATCACATTTGGTCACTATTGTATCATTTAGGATTTAATAAGGATGATTGGGTAGGCTCAAAACATGATAGTAACTCAATATCAGGTTGTTTTTTACCTTATAAGTTATGATTTCATCTCATTGAGCTTCAACGATGTAGAATATATAGAAGCTACTCACCCATGTGTTCAATTTATATAGATAAACAAATATATTGATGACATTTTATTTGACATGAAATATCTTATTTATATCATGGGTGAAAACTCGAGTTATACAAATCACAGTAATCATATTATCCATCATTCATGTAAAAAACACATCAAGATGAAATATCATTTTATCATGGATTTTATTGAACATGTTCTTGTGATGTTTGGATACGTTTATACTGAAATCCAGTTATTGATATTCTAATAGTGGGAAAACCCCAATACAGATTTTGGAAGTCATCGGTTAGCTCTTGGATTATATCTTACTCCCTCCAAAAACATGTGTTGTAAAAGTTACCCCCCACTCCCCCATGGAGATTTATGTTCTATAAAATATTGTTAACTCCCTATTTTGAGATATATTTGATTATAAAAATTTCTCTGGTAATGTTTAAAAATGTTTTTTTTTGTATTATGAAAAATGGAGAAAAGTTTTTTATGGTAAGAACAAGATATATTGTTTTAGAATGGGGGAGAGTTCTTCAATGATTAAATAATTGATATGATGATTGGGAATTTGGTGATGTTTCCAAACACTTAATGAAGTGTTTGAATGGATATATCTTCATTCGAATATTATTTCTCACATTGATCATTCCTCATGTTTTCATAGAGTGGATGTTAATTGAATGACTTATACACTCATTGAATTCTAGTGGGTTAAGTTCTACCTTTTTTCATATCAAATAGTTTCTAATGTTTTGAATAGATTATGTTTTAAATTCATAATAAGGTTATAAAAAATTCTAATGGGAGATATTGTTGGAAAAAATAATCGTGATGTGCTTTCTAGGATTTGGTTATTGAAAATAATGATGATGAAATCGTCAATAAAGTCTCTTTATATTTGTGGTGTTTATATTTTTTCCCTAGAAGATATTTTGAGAATTAATATTAAGGAATGGATTAAGTCTGGATAGGGGTAATGTTGTGGTATTCTTTTTCATAAGGTTAATAAAATTTTATTATGAAATGTATATGGTTTTTAAGAGTTATAATAAGGGAGATATGTGACCTCATAAATTTATTAAATACCACATGAATTTATTCATGGTGTTTGTACAAGGACCTTGTAAGGTTGGGTTGCATCCTCATAATATTAAGGGGATTCCTTATATTGTTAATGAATATCCACATATTATTACTATGGAACTTTATAAGGATGGTGTGGTCTATCATGAGGTTGTTGAAAAGTTTTATTAAGGTTGGTGAAAGAATTATATGGCTAAATATTAAGATGAAAAGTCTTTATATAATTATTTAACAGTGTTTCTGAGATTCATTTGTGCTTCCATATGGAGAATCCCACTACCACATCATTTCTAATTAAATCCTATAACAACTCACTATGTGGTTTTCATATGTTTTTAACATGAAGTGTGAATGAAGAGGATTTGTAAATTTATGGTAATTAAAATAAATCATTTTCTAAAGATTGTTAATCCATAGTAATAGAGTGAAATATTATATATTTTATTAATCATAAAATATGGTTAGCTCATTAGCTATCTTCAAGAAGATATAATCATGTCAAAAATCAAGGTTAGTTCATTTAATTTAATTTAATCGATATTAATATGAGTCTATTTGAATGTGATTGACTATGAAAGCCAAATAATCAATAATGATGTTGGTGGGCCGAGGTTGATACAATATGGGTTGAGTGTATTAATAATAGAAAATTCAATTAGAAGTTAGGGTCTAGGTTTTTATGAATAATGGGAAATTATAGTATTATTTAATAGATATTGAATCCCACCTTTTCTTTTATAGAAAAAATGAGATGTACTTATCAATTTTATGAAATATATAACATTAAAAAGGATTAGTAATGTTTTTAGACAAAAATAAGGAGAAAAATATTTCTAATAGTAATAAAAAATATCTATATATAAGAATGTGTATATTGCATCAAGAAAACAGTAAGATTGATAAGGGATAACATTCCAATTGGAATGATAAAAAATAGAGATAATAATATATTCGTCTTCCCATAATCTCATACTGGACAGACGAAGAAGAAAAAAGGAGCATTTCAGAGATTTCTTGCAGGAAGGTTTTTTATGTTCCTAAAGTTAATTAAATTATAGCATAATTATACACCATAATTGTTGTAAAAATTTTCATTTCATTGAGGATAAATATAGTGATACATTTTATATTTTTTCATTCATAAGTGGAGAAGCGCAAGATTTCTCTTACTCATTTTATTGAACATAGAGGGTCAGTGTATTTTCTATGAAACCTATATTCAAAAATAATGAACATTATTTAATCAGTTCCATTGGTAAATTTACATTTAGTAGACCTAGATTGGATTATATGGGTGAGCCAACTAAAACATCATGTGTCTACCATTTATTTATTTCATTTATTTATTACAACATTGAGTGGGAGAGGTGTCCCCAATAAATATAGAACCAGGTCATTTTAAAGGGGAAATTTAAAATACATTACCTAATTCAGTCACCCACCTTATGAGGTTAAAAATACTATTTTAGACAAAAAAAATAATTTATAGAATTAGATTTCATTTTTTGAACCATGGTATTAAATTAGGTAAGATATTTTAATTTTGGAATAAAATAACTTACTAAGTTAAAAATGAAGTTGTTTTGGTATATATTAAATGGGTGAGATGAGTTAAAATATGGGGTAAATGTTAAAAATATCTATAAACATATATCTATCTTGTCTTCATGAGGTTTTAATAATTTATATTAATTATATGTCCACTTTGGATCAACATTTCTAATAAAATGGAAGTATATGTGAGTTTAATAAAGGGTATTATGGAAAATTCTACTCAAACTGACCAATAAAGGGTCCCAAATTCTATCCACTTCCTGACAGAAATTTACACTAATTTTCTATTAGATACTCTCCAAAATTTTACCCTAAATATTATTAAATTTTAAATAGCTTATTTTATCTTGAGGGGGGAATATAGAATTCGTTTTGAAGGAAATAATTTCTAAAATGAGTAAATTCTTCCAAGTATGTACCTACTTATTCACCATCCTTTTCAATTACCCTACCATATCCAACTCTTTATAAAAATAATTCACCAATATAATTATAACATAAAAATTTAATTATTCTTATATAAAAATAATTTTACTACAATATAACTCTACATTCATACTCTTTCATTAATTTAACATGTCCTTATTTTCCTCTATTAAACAACCAACATGAAGAATGTTATACTATCTTCACTATTTAAAAAAAGAAAGATATTATAGACACTAATATTGGTGATTTATGAAGATAAATATTAATTTATCTATCGAATTTTTCTTTGTAATTGTTAGAGAAAAATTAATGGCCCTTCAAAAAAAAGTTGTGGTAATTGGTAAATTTCCCAGAAAATGCAAATCAGGAATTCTATTCTCATGAACAATGATAATATATTCCCTAAAATGAACATGGATTTGAAAATTTTATTTCCACATTTTTACTCCACTTCCATGAATAATCTAGTAAACATGGACTTATTTTCATGGAATGAAAATCGACATCACCATTATGAAAGAATCATAATTTATGATGTATGATTATGAGAATAAATAATAAACAAAAAATATATATGTCAAAAATGACAATAATTGAATATTATTAATGGTAATATATATTAATAAGGTTATGAAAAATGTTATTAAAATTTTTATGTTTATTATAAATTATAATATTTCAATTTCGATATATTATTGTGTAAAGGGATGGGTATCTTTTCTAATATCAATATAAATCAATGGGTTACTATGTTTGAATTTTTATTTGTAAAAATTTATGTTATTTATATATGAACCCCCATATATTTTAATCTACAATATATATCAATATTATAGTTTTATATGTATTAAAATAATTTCCCTACAAATTGGTTTATACATAAAGAGATAATTATGGTTGTAAGTGGAACCAACTTTATCTCATCTTTTTTATTGGGGTTTTTTATCACAAGTTTTTTAATTATTTTTTTTTGAAGAACTTATAGCTAGTTGTATTATTTATTAATTAATTTTTTATTTATTATTTATTTATTTTTTAAAGATAATTTGTCATTTAACTCTATTCATCAATGATTTACACATAGTTACTTATTGTAATATTTTTTCCCTTTGAATTTTGAATCTTCATTTATTTCTAATTAGGGTTATTAAACATATCTCTTATTTATATTATCATTTTTAAAAAACTATTTTTCTTTATACTATTTACTATAAATTACAATTTATCTAAAATATAAACTATATTTTGAATTATTTTCCAAATAAATCTATAATTGTTCTAAATAAATTTTTATCCTGGCTAATATACATTAATGTTTATTAATGTATCACTAGGGATATGTTTTCATGAAATCCTCCACAATCATTTTATGAAGGATTTATTTAGGTTATATGAGAATTTTCAAGAAACCCATTTCTTTATCTTTATTTTTTCACACTCTAATTAAATTATGATTGTGATCATGTTCATGTGACACACACATAGTAATGGTTTATCATCATGTGATGGTTGAGCCCAGTATAATATTCTAATGAATTGGGTAAATATTTATATCTCATGCGATCTTTTTTATGGGACATAGATTATTAGTTCATCCCATTGTTTTGGGATTTAGGTGGCCGACCTTGCCCAATGTGATATACATTTCTTGGTTATTAACCTTGATATAAGTTATGGGATTAGATGCATATATTTATTTTATATTTTAATATTATTTAACTATGGATAATATTATTGTGTTACAATTCTAAGATCTTGTAATGTAAAAACATTGGTAAAGTAATATAAAATAAATTTTTTCGATATTAATTTTCATTAATTATATATTATATAGATTTATTTAATATAAGAATATGATTTTATTTTTCAATAAAAAACAAAATAGTTTATTATAATTAAACACATTTGCTGATATTATATGGTTTTATTTAGAATAGTGTTTTTTTAAATTTTATAATTTTAATTTTAAAAAATTAAATTCATTTTTAGAATAAAAATATTAAAGTTATATTAGCGATTTTTTTGATTTTTATGAATAAATTATTTTCCACTAAATAGTGAATAAAAATGAATTTTTTTAAACTGTATTTCATTTTCATTAGATAATGTTATTTTAAATTACAATTTAATATTAAGGTAACATAATACATCTTTAATTATAAATTATATAATTAATTACATAATAATCATCAGAATACCTGATTTTGTTATATGATCATTTTTGGAATTAAAAATGAATTTTTCCATAAAGTATTTATCATTTAATTATTCATTTTACCTTAAAATAATTTAAGATAAATATAGTATTTTGATATTTAAAAATTGATTCCATATTTGGAATTATAAGGTATAAATTTGGTTAATAGTTCCATTTTTTATTTTGGGTTTTTATAAATAGTAAACCTTGTAAATATATTTCACCATATTAAGGGTAAATAAGGTAATTAAGGTTAAAATTAATGTGAAAAGGTGGAAAAAATTTCTTAACACTTGTATTTTAATTGTTTGATAAATGTTTTTTGATCATGACAATCAAAGCCTCTGAAATGTGGAAATTTCTTGACACTTACCATTAATAACCGGCTTATTATTATTTTAAACAAATAATAATAACAATATTTCACTCTCTTTATTCTAATATATATATATATATATTTGTATGGATAAAAATAGATTATATTCTGTTATACATTTTCATTTTAAAACATAATGAATTATCTATGAAGGTAATTTATTTTTCATTTTTGGTGATGAAATATTTTCCTTAAATACTACTCAACACCAACACGGTCCTTATGAAATTCATTTAATGATAATGTAAATGATTTTAGAGACTCCAATGTAATATTTTTTATGTGTTTTAAAGTTAATAATTGTTTTAAAATACAAAAAATTGTTAATTTATGGGAAACATTCCAATTTATAGTAACATTATTGACTACTTTATTTTAAAAAGTACTGATACCGGGGTAATCATAACACGTTTTAATAGGAGGTTAAAACACATAGATAAGTGTGAAAAAACTTTTAAATATGTCTAAAATTTATTGTTTGATATTTTTTCACATACTTCTCTTTTATTATAAATTTATTAATTTTTAATATTTTAAATGAAAATTTATTTATATTAATTTATTACATTGAGTGATTTTAAATGTTCTCCTAAAAGTGGATTCCACTTCTCTCTTCCCCGAAACTTTCTATCACACCCGTTCATAAAATCACTAACCAATACTCTACAAAATTCACCTTAAATTTCATAGATTCCATGGTATCACCAAAATACAAAACCTATTCAGCTTTAGGATTATTCCAAAGAGATTATCCACGAAGAAGTTATATGTCCTAACAAAATGATTTCAACTTAATTTATTATAATACCTCCATAAAATATTCATTAAAAATTAACAAAATAAAAAAATAAGTATATAAATTAATCTAAATTGTTATTATTATTATGGATCAACCCCGTTTTTCTCTTTTCTCATCCTCTATTAATTGGAAACATCGCTCATGTTTACGTGTGGAATACCACCTTCACAAAGCGATGTGTTTCATTTTCCATCATCGCATCTCTTGGATGTTTTTAATGATTTATTTAATGAATATTTTATATATTAATAAAAGTATTATAATTATATAAATTCAATATATCATCTATTTTCATCCCCTTTTATCTTTTGGATAATTATAACATAGTTCATGTGTACGTGGTAATTTATACCTTTGGGAAGAGATGTGATTAATTTATCATGTATGAATATTAATTATGGTTATAAAATCATTTAATTTATTAAAATTAAAATTATTTATTATTAATTAATTTGAAGATAATGGAATAAGGACCTCTTTGAAAATTTTCATCCTACTGAAGATGTTTTTGGATTATGAACCAACATCCTTAAAACATCAGTCATAAACATAATTTATGAAGTAACTAAATAAAATATGGTAATAAATAATATAAAAGTGATAATTATAAAAAAATTAAAATTAAATGGGTTCTTAAAAATAAATAATTAAAATAATTTTATTATTTTGTCAGATAAAGAATTTATGTGACAAGTCATACATATAGAAATTGACTTTCTTTTAACACCCATTTCTAATAGTCTCCCATCATAATATTTTCCATCCAAGTAAATGTTGTTTTAAATTATTCAAAATAAATTGTTATGTTTTATTAAATAGTTTCTAATGTTCATTTATTACTATATAATTATTTCTATACAATGTCCTGAAAGAGGAATATTTTTTTCATTTTCTGTATGGGTTACTTTTTATACTTTTTCCCAATTTCAAAATAATAATTTAATTTAACAGATAAAAAATGAATAGAATTTACCAGCATCATGTATTTTAATTTTTTTTAAGTATACTTTACAATTTTTCAAGGATATTTTCAAATGAAATCATTTTCATGATATTTTTTTAATTTAATTTATATTCATGAAAAGGAGCATTTATCACTATTTTTATGTCAAATTGGGAAATGATTATATTATGGAATCAAAAGTGTTTTTATGGTTTTATTATTAAAATTAAAAATAATAAATGTTTTTATTCATGATATGGTACATGATCATTGTTTATGGTGAGGGGTGGTCTCGATGCATCATATAGAAAACGATGATCCTGTAGACCCCCAACTGTTTGTGTGAGACCGATAAATAATATATAGTGGGTGTTCCCAATATAAATCTTTAATGATTTGTCTAATAGTCCTTCTCTTCCATATATTTATGTAAGGTGTTAACCCGAGGGTTTTCTCATATATAATTAATAAGACACCAGTTTTTTCTAACATAGGTGAACACGAGTTTTGAATATGATGCTCAAAGTTTCTTATAAGTGTTTCAATTTTATTATTATGGTTTATAATGTTTTTTTCATAAAAATTTTGTTTTTAATGGGGTTATGTTTTATTACATGGTAATAAATAATTTTCTAATGATGGTATACATTTTAATGATTTTTATGTTTTCTAATAGGCAAATGGACATCATACATTATAATAAACAACTTAGATTTTTTATAGCCAAAATAAATTTTTAAATTTTTTCATAGGATTTAAAGATTATTAATATCAACTAAGAGGTCGTGTTAAAAGTTATGAAAATTTGTCTGAGAAGAAAACATATTTTGGTTTAAAGTTTTATATTTGTGGAAAAAATTGATACTGATTTGAATTTTTCAATTTCTAATATATGGTTATTTTATATCAAATTTATCACTGAATTATCTAAAAAAATAAATCATAATTATATTAAAAATTAATAAAGTGAATTATTGACTAAAAAATCAAGATTTTGTAATGATTTAAGGTTGGTTCCTTATAGTTGGAATCAAATAAATGGTTTTGATAACTTTAGAGGTCATGATAATGTTAATATAATACCCTTGAAAAATTATACATTATGGTTAAGTACAATGATAATGAATTTAAAGAATACTTTGTTTATTTATCTAATATATTTCATCTCAGAATGTTTTTCTTTTAGTAAATAGGGAATATGATTTAGAAAGGTATCGAGTCGAAAATATCTGTTTAAATAAGAATCCTGGAATTGTCAGAACTAGAAATGAGCAATTTATTAGTGGTATGTCAATTGATACAAGATATAAATGGTGGTGTAATCAATTATAGAGAGAGAAATGATTTACCATAAAGGAATATATTGATATTTGGGAATCTTATGAGATAGAAACCATCAGATTTTGTTGGAACCTTAGATCTATAGTGTCCATATAATAAATAAATTTTCTTAAAAATATATTTGAGTTGATTAGAAATATTTAGTGTTAAAATGTAACCCTTTCCATTTATTTTCTTGAATGTGAATCCCATAAAATCTGTTCATTAGTTATGAATATCATATAGATAGATTAGTATTATTTAATTGATTGAGATTCCTTTAAGAATCATTTCATAGATTAATATTTCCCTATGGATGTTAAACTTAGGATAGATAAATAATTATTATAATTGAGGGGAAAATATAAAGATTATGTTTTATTATATGATGAAAATTTGACAATATTTTCTTGGTATACACAAAATATATTCTAGATCTTAATATTAAAATTAATAGATTTTACTCCAGACTGTTACCATGTTTATGAATAATGTATTTCCTTAATTAATTAAAAGTTATTACAAATTTATTAATTATGTTAAAAATATAATTATGGAGGTTTATGAAATTTATATCCCATAATATGACAAGTGTAATAAGTGGTAAAGGTGGAATGAAATGGGTAAGCATTAAAATAAAAAATATAGAGTTAATCCACCAAAACTTTTTTAGTGCAGTAATGAACATTTTATGGAATTGTTTTATGATACAAATATTGTTACTGGTGTGTTATGTTGGGTTATATGTATCTTGACTGTAAAGAAATGAGTCCTGAAAAATCCATGAATGCAGTAAAACAGATCCATCTAATTGTAAAAAATATATTACTATGAGTTGGGAAATTATTCTATTCAGTGTCCCAAGAGAATTTCATAGTGTGGAAATCATCATGATATAATTAAAAAATGTATGAAAGATACATTTCCTATTATAATAGTTGTGGTTGGACAATCTGATAATGTGTTTACATGTATATTACATATTTATTTCAATTAGCTCAATGACCCTTTTAAATATGGATATCTTAATTCCCTTGTTACTAATAAATTCTCAAGTAAAAAATGAATATCACCTCATGAAAATAATATTGAACTATTGGTGAAAAAATGGATGGAAATATTTACAAGGGATTAAATTATAGAAATATTCTTATTGTTATCCTTTGGATGGTCATTCCTAAAAATAATGCTAAACTCGTCATTGAAATAGTAGATATTATTATGGGTTTGTATTTTTATTTAGTTTGACATGTTAATAAGGATTTAAATGATAGGAAATTTATATTAAATTTTTTTATACCAAAGATAATATGTCATGACGTTTAGTAATTAATTAGATATGGAAGTAAAAATTCACAATTTCAAGCTATTGTAAAGAATGAAATTGTCTATTTTAGTGATGTTATTGAATTAAAAGAATATATTGATGTATTTCATAATTATTTGTCTTGTTTTATTCTTGGTTGGTAGGTTGGTTTTACTATTGAATTAGTTCCTTATACTAATAAATTCCTAAAATATCCTTATCAAATGACTTAATTAGTACCTTTTGAAAAATCATAGTTATATTAGTTTGTAGATAAATGTTTCATTTGAAAAAAACCACACCATTTGGTTATCCTATGGTATTTTATTAAAAAATAATGACATTTTAATAGGTCGTTTCATTGATTATAGTGCCTTTAATTGCATCACTATTAAGAAAAAGGATCATACACCTCGTATCGATGATTTGTTTTGTCATATCTAGAGTGTACTATATTTGTTGATGATTAATCTCATGTTTGGATACCACCAGTAGAAGGTGAAGGAAGAATATATTCTATATGTAGTGTTTCATGCTTGATATTGGAATTATGAGTTTGTGGTTATTCCCTTTGATTTATCTAATTCCCCAAATCAATTCATGGATCTTATGATTATAGATTTTCAGGACTATTGGAATATGTTTTGGTTTGGGTTTATCTATGATTTTTATGTACATTCTAGTAGTCATGAGGATTATGAAAAAACACCTAAGTATTATTTTAAAAAACCTAAAATAAAACATGTTATTAGGAAAATTTATTAAATTATAAATTTGGATTTATCATATTTTATTCTTTGGGAACATTATTATCAAATCTATAATAATGTGTGACCTAACTAAAACTATGTTTATTAAAGAATGAACAGGACAAAAATCACATAAATTATTAGTTTTCATGGATTAGGGCATTAATTATATAGGTTTATTGAAAACAATACATGATTATCTATCCTAATAACTAAATGGTCTAAAATATTATTAAATTAATATATATTAATGAGTGTGAAGATATTTTCTGGTAACTGTAAATAAGATTGGTGAATACTATATTTCTTCCCTTCCCCCAAAAATTGAAAATTTTATATCTTCTATGATACTTCTTTGAAGAGACATGTTTGTGTGTTGATTTAGAATGATTAGAAAATTGCTTATGATTCATGTTAGTTGAAAACATATTTTCTAAATTGATTTAATCATGATATTGATGATTATACTATTTTTTAAAAAATTGTAAAAACAATATTCATATGTATTAAATTTAAAAGTACAATCTGATGATAAAATATTGATGTGTTCATCACTCATAAATATTTGAAAATGAGACAGTGATGGTGGATAAAAAAATAATTATTACGACTACATGATTCATTACCATCTAGGGAAAGAAAAAAAATTTGTCAATTCATTGAATAAAAATAATAATTCATTATTAACCATTATCTGATTTGAATATTAACATTTATTAAATTATTTAACAAATGATTTTTTATAAATTTTTCATTTCATAACATCCTCTTTCATATTTCATATTTTAGTATAATCATGTTTTTCATTTATAATTAATAAATCATAACAGAATATTAGGTTTTTCAAGAAATTTGGGAATTGGTAATGAATTGTAAGTTACAAGAAAGTAATATTAACAATGAAAGTGTGTTGAGACTAGGAAAAAGTTTGTGAGTGCTAGCTATCTCCTAGTTGAAGAAATGGAATTATTATACAAATGTCACACCTATCAATTTATTGTTATACTTGACAATATAAGAAATTTTTACTGATCGTTGTGAGTAATAATCATGGGATTGAATAAAGAAATATATTTTCAGTGTTTACCATGAAATATTTGATTTTCAATAGGTGAAAAGGTAATAAAATTTACCAAGATGGATGCATTATAATTTTCCAGTATCAATGTGGAAATTCAAAAATATATCGATGGATTTCATGTTGAAATTACCAAAGTTATCTAGGTGTGATAATGCAATCTGGATTATTTTTTTAGGCAAACTAATTATCTACATTTCATTCCCATTATTGATACTGTGTATTTAGATGAAATATTTCAATTGTTTCTTAAGTATATATTCAGGTTACATTGATTTATTATCACCATTGTATCTAAACATAATACAATGTTTACATCAATTTTTGTGGAAATCCCATCTGTAGTTATTGGGCAATGAATTAATTTATAGGACAACTTTTCATCTATAATATGATGGATAGATCGAGAGAATAGTTTTGAACATGGATGAAATTATTCATGTTATCTTAATAGAATACCAGGGATTATCGGATCAACATATTTCATTACTTTAATTTTTTTTATAATTATATTAATCATTCCAGTATACATATGTCACCATTTGAGGAATTTTTTTAAAAGTGGTTTCTGTATATCTGTTGTCTCAATGTAGTATGAAAAATAATTTTTTTGGGATCATTATGGATGGAAGAAATAGATGAAAAGGTGAATATAATTCTACAATATACGGGGAAAACTTTTTGTATAAAGTAATTTAATGTAGATATCTGATGGAAAGACCTTATCTTGGTTGTAGGGGATCATATATTTCTTAAATTATATCCACAGAAAATAGTAATGAATTTTGAAAAATAGGAATCTAAGTCCATGGTTCAATATACAATATTAAATATTTTAAAATTTTGGATTGATTCCCTACTATGTGTCATTTCCTTTGATTATTTCATGTATTTTATGTGTTTCATGTTTCATTATTATGAGAATATATGTCGGGTGAATCACATTTTTTGATTCCCAAAGTTGTTTAGATTGATGAAAAACGTTATTATGAAGATCAAAATATAATGGTTCTTGATTTTAGTGAGCATGAGTTTCCAAATAAGGTAATTCTTTATGTTATGGTTTTTTGAGAAAAAATTTTTTTTATTAAAAAGCGGGGATCACAAAATCCTGTGAAGGAGATATATATCCACATGTTTAATTAATGAATAAAATTATGAGGTTGTTGTTTCAAAAAAGTACGAAAGAATGTAAAAACACATGTAATGACTATAGGAAACAACTTTCATGCCTTATTAATATTAATTAATTATATTTTATATTTTTACAGTCATTTTATGAATAAAAATTAATTTTTAAATGAAAAATGAAATATAATTATTCTTATTAAATACATTGTCATTTATTATAAAGTTATATTTAAAATATTAACAACTAAATTTTCAAATTTTAATTTGAAAAATAATTAATTTATTTTTGCAATCATCACATCAATGATATATTAGGGATAAATTTTGTGTTTTTTCTGAAAAGATTATTTTTTCAATGATGAGTGAAAAAATATGCATTTTTTGTAAAACTATGTTTTCTTTTTCTAAAATTTTGTAATATAAAATTTTCATTTGAACATAGTATAAAATAATTATAATTTACTTATAAAATATCTAATTGATAACATATTAATCACCATTATACCAGATTCTAGTACAAGATCTTCTTTAGTATTAAAAATCATATTTGTTTCAATGTCTTTTGTTTCATTTTTCTTTTTGTCTTCAATTAATTTTTTCCACATCTAAAAAATGAATACTGAAAAAATGATTCAATATTTGCAATTATAGGGTAAATATTGTTTTTTTTCATTTTTTTCATTATGTATTGTAACCATATTATATATTGGTACCTCGATATAGGTAAATCTATGATTTAATTTTAAAAATATTTTTATAACTCATAAAAATATAACTAACACTTTAAATTATTTTATTGGATATGTTTTTCTGATCATGACCAACAGAATCTCAAAAATATGGAAATTTATTACTCCTTGACTTTGATAAGTTCCTTAATTAATTTTTTTTAAATAATAAAAATAGAAGGACAATAATATGTTTTAATATCATTATATTCTATTCATAGGGATAAAAAGAGGTTATCTTTATTAAATAATTTTAAATGAAATATGGATATTTTTTTATCATAAAAATTTATATTTAAATTTTAGTTATTAAAAAATTTATGAAAATGATTTTGTAATGCAAACACAATTCTTGTGCAAGAAATTGAAAAATTATGAAAATAGTTTTAATAACGTTGAATGTAATATTTTTTTATTAATTATTACATATTGAAAATATAATTGATAGCTTAAACATAATAGGGATGTATTAAAACATCACATTCAAATTACATTTTTTATCTACGTTACATTAATGTCAAATAAAATGAATGATTCTAAGAATTACATTAATGATATTTTATGATAATCAATATTTTATTAAATCATGTAAATTTAATAATAATAATATCCTTGGTAAATTTAATGTAATATGGTTTATTTTATCAAACATGGTCCATTTCTGGCCCAATTTTCATATTGTAGTTACTTTTTTGACACCTTTAGGCTAAACAAATTGATACCGCTATAATAATCAAAAGAGTTAATATTATTTTAAAACTAAATGATAAGTGTAGAGATATCCAATAAAATTACCCAAATTTTATTTTATAACATTAAGTTAACTCATAAAAATCATATATTATTAAAATACCATGTTTATTCAACATTTCCAAGAAATTTAATTTATATTAATTTAATAATTTATGTACTTACAATAGTTTCCCTCCATTTAATTATAAAAAAGTAACCTCATATACTATCATCCTCACACTATTTGAGTACTACAGTTCATCCAAGACATACCCAAGTCTCCCCTAACATCAATACCCACATCCTAGAAGTCATTTTCTCAACAAATGGCCAAAACAAGAGGGCATAAGGTGCATTCCATGGAGGTTATCCAAGGAGATGGCATAAGTCCTAAACGAACTTCGTCAAGTTTATTTCTTTTTATACATCATTAAAATATTCATTAACTATGATAAAATAGAAACACATTTATCTTCAATATAAACAAAATATTATTTTGATTATGGTACAACACTATTTCATCTACTGATATATCCTATGGAAAATGAAAACATCGCTTGTGCATACGTGTGGATTTCACATCCACAATTTGATGTGTTTTAGCTTCCATAACCACGTATCATGGGTATTTGTAATGATATATTTAATATATATAAATACATGTGATGTGATTTTTATGATATTATTATCATTCTTTTAATATAATATATCATTTATTTTTTTAACCTTCCATCTATTGGAAAATGAAAACATCATTTATGTGTACCTGTGGACTAAAACCTCTATAAAAAGATATGACTTTTTATCCTATACCACATTAATTTATGATTATAAAAAATATTTTTCAAAAAATATTAAAAATTCATGACTTTTCATCTAGAGATGATTGTATAATTACCTCCCTATCCACATTCATCATACCGAAGTTATTTTGTGAATATGGTCCCAAATTCTTCAGAAACATTTTATATGAACTTAAATGATGCAGTAACTATGTTAAACGTGGTAATAAATCATTTTAAAGATACTATGATAAAGTAATTAGCATTTATTTTTTTTTAATAAAATATAAAATTAAAATAATTTTATTTTTCCAGAAGATAAAGAATGTATGCGGCCAGTCAGACATAAGGTAGAAGACTTCATTTTAAAAAGACTATTTTTGAGTTTCACAATCAAATATTTCTTCCATGTTCATAAACATGTAAATTTTTCAATAAAATTATGACTTATGACTCAATGGTTAATAAAGAGCATTTCCTAGCCATATTATAATATGTTTATAATGGTGTTAAAATGAATATTCTTAACAATTTTTATACATGTCACTTTTAAAATTTTTACCATTGTAGATATTTTTTTTAACATATATGGAATTAATGGAATTTATTAAAAAAATTAGTTTTCATTAATTTTAATCTTCCTTTATATTATTCCATTTTTATTTTACAATTAAATAATTTTTGTAATATTTTGAATTTTTTATTTTACTGTTTTTTCTGAAAAACTCGGTATTTATGCCTATTTATATAAGAAAATGAATGTCGTTTTGATTATGTCTTTAAAATATTTATTTAGATATTTAAGATTAAAATTATAAGAATAATGTTTTTTGCTGATATGGTACATGAGAATTGTAGATGATGGTTAGTGATCTTGAAAGAACGTAAACTATTGGGTGACTTTGATACATTATATAAGAATGGTTGAGCCCTATATAAATTATACATCTCATAATCCCAATGTATATCTACAATTAATTTTTTGGTTCCGTTTATTCAAATGGATGGAGGGATTTTACATAGGTGGTTTCTCATATATAATTAACTAGTCTCCAATTATTTCATATATAAGTGAACATGAATTATAAATATGACTCTTTAAGTTTCTTACAATGGATTATATTTTATTTTTTGGGTTTTAAATTTATTATTATATTAAATTTATGTTTTTCAGGTGGGTATGTTTTTTTTCATACTCTTTGGGAATAATCTGGTAAAGCTAGTAATTTATGGGTTTTTTGTATTTCACTAGACTAATGGATTTATTACTTTATTGTCCCATATTTCTATTTTTTATCATACAATTATTTTAACATTTATCACAATTATTAAGGATGTGTAAGTATAATGAAGTAGGTAATTTAAAATTCAGGAAGATTTTTTATAATAATAAAACTTGTTTTATATTAAAAATATTATGTTTTGGAAAAACTGGATACTTAGTAGAAGTGTTGAATTTATAATATATTGGTTTTTATGGAATATTTGGAACCTATTTATTCAAAACTATAAGACTTCAATGTCTTATATATGTATGAAAGTTAATTATTAACTAAAAATCAATAATAAAGAGTGTTTTATGTCCGGTTAATTATATAGAATATTCCAAGGATTTGTAATTCATTTTATTATTTTACTCATTTGGTAATGACTTTATGATTATGTTGCTAGGCCTATATGTTTTTTATATCTACTCTTTTATGATCATCATTTTGATTCCCAATTCTTTGTTAGTTGATATATGTTATGTATGTCCCCCTACTTACTATATTCTCTCACCCTTTTATTATGATTTAATTTTCCATGTAATAAAGATTACTATTATATGTATAATATCTAGAATGATATCACGTGTGGAGAATTTTTTACAAGACTTTGAAGAATTATTTAAAGATAATAACATCATATATTTAGCCTTCAAGGACACAAAACCTAGAGTTTATGAGGGTAATATAAATAGTGATATAAAATGGAAATTAATAAAAATATGATTTATATTTTCTTTATGTTATGGTTGATTCATCACACTAATGTGTCTTATTTGATATAGGTTGTAGAGTTTATTAGTTTATGAATATAACTATATGGCCATAAATTCTTCCACTGAGATCACCATAATATTCTAAATCATCCAATCAAATGTTTTGGAGTTTCATGTGTAAATATCCCAACAGATGTATCCTAGAGTTGGTGGATACATTATTTTATTTTTAAAAAATATATGATATTGCATCCTAAAATTAGAAATACTTTTTTTGTATTTTTTTACTAGAAACATAGTTAAATGTCTGTTAAACTTGAATGAAATAAAATATAAAAATTATGTTTCTTTACAAAGATCATTATCCCATTTATCATATCCATGTATATCAATCATAAGACACTTTTTTGCATCCTTGGTAATGGAAACAAAAGAAATGGGTGATCTCTAATGCTTAGTAAGGGTATGAATACAACAGAATCTATCATAAATATATTTGTAATAATTAATATATAAAGGTAAAAAACTAAATCAAGTGTCTTTCAATTGATTATATGAGTATAATATTATGGAAATAATGATGGTTATATTATTCTAGATAAATAATCACATGATCTTGAAATTTAACCATGTATATTATAACTACTCAAATAATCACATTGAATATCAATAACTAAAATCAAAATAAGGGAATTAATAATTTCAGATATCATAAACATACTATATTGGCCCTTTTCCAGTAAATCTTACATAAATGGGTAAGGAATCATCTAAATACCCAATCTAGTTTGTCTCATCTGACCTAATGATGCATCAAGGGGTTATAGTGGACCATTCCCATTACATACAAAGTTCAATGAATTATTCATATAAAATTGTGGTATCAAAATAAACACAATCATTCATATTAAAAAATTTATATTAAATGTTAATACTTTCCTCAATTAATATACAAAATCATAAAAAATTAAGAGTGATATGTTGAATGGTATCAAAATTGAACATCCCTTGTGAAATTGATCTGAAAAAATTCAAATAAATAATTGGTAAGGCATCAGTAAAGCATATTACCAATTAGAATATGTTAATTATGGGTTTTTTATTGACGATTAAGATATATATAATATAATTAAATTAAATAAATTCTTTAGGAAAATAACATTTTCACATTGAGAATGAACTTGAAAAAATAAAAATTTCTAAAATATTAAGAAACCCATTTTTATTAATAATAAACTTGTAATATTTTTCAGTCCGATTGAATTAAATGAATTTTCATTATGGTATTAAATTTATTAAACTTCATATAAGTTAAAAAAATATTCCTTTCATACTCTATTAAAAAGATTAAAACATGCCTCATTTGGAATGTGCTAAGAATATTAATTTCAACCTGTTTTATAAAAAGTAAAACATGGATAAGAATGTATTTAATAAATAACTTTTAGAATATTAAAATATTATTGATTTTTTTTAATATATGGATAATTAAGAAAATGGTTTTCTATAAAAAAGTAAATAATGACTTTTTCATTAAAAACATTTTTTAGTCTGTTTTTTCATAAAGATGGGATAATAATAAGGATGCATGTATTTTCCATAAATAAGCATATTATAATAAAATGATTTTTTTTGGTATCTATAATAATATTTCATCATTTTAAACTTCATGATGAACAATCTCGATAAATAATTAGGTTGTAAGATAAATAATTATAATAAATGTTACATTTCATTCAAAATCCCCTTAAATGACATAAAATCAAATCAAAATTTCAATACCATGAATAGAAATGGATTCTATTTTTAGAATATAAAATTCATAGTATATACACCCCACAACAGAACAAATTGTGGAATATAGAATATGTGTCATGGAGGTAAAAGTGGTATGAGAAACACTTACCTCAGGTCTGATTTCCTTTGTACATGTCTGAAACTCTGGAATAATAAATATATAGTTGTTATAAATATTTTATATAACCATAATAATATATAAAATACCATATATGATTTATGTATAGAATTTTATGAACTTTTTATTAACACTTGTTTGTTAAAATCATTGTATCAGGTTATAATCGAATCATTTATCATGTCTGTTTCGGTTTTATAGATTTGGTCTTTTTACATTGAACATGGTTCCATCATCTCCATAATGTTAAAATCTATATAAATATCATATATAATAACTATTCAAGAAATTTTAATATGGGAACCAAGTTTTATCCTTATAGAAAATAGAGTCTAGTTTTTATTTGTTTCTAATCCTCCCTAGTTTGATTAACTGTTTGGAACACAATTGTATTTTCAGTGTAGATAGAATCATTTTTAAGTGATTTTTTTTGACAAATTTTGGAAAAAAAATTATCTAAAATTTTGAGGATTAAAAATTTAATTTTTTGAAAATGATGTTTTGTACATGTTTTAAGGTGAACTGAATTATTGCACGCAATTGATGATTTTAAATCAGGACATCAAAATGAGGAAAATGAAAGAGTTGTGGGAAAGATTCAAAATAGTGACAGATATGAACATTCAAGACAAAAATATATTTTCATACAATAATGAGATAATTAATAGTTTAAATTTAATGAAATAATCTTACATGATATTTATGATGTCAAAAGGAGTTGCGTGCTAATGGAGTTTCGATACCTTCACATCAAAATATGAAAAAGGTATGATATTGGCTCAAAAGAATACATTTACATGAAAGCGAATTACATTAAAAATATTATGTAAAAATTAGTATTTCAAGCATTGGGGGATGCACATATTTAACTAGAGCATTGAGTCATCAATGTCCATAAATATGCGGGCACCCCTACAATCGATGTAAAATTTTTCAATAATGATCTGTAACTTCTTCTGTGTGAAAGTGTTTCTCTTGGAAGCGTTTTCCATTGTAAATATTGCACCTAGAGTGTTAATTTTTTCTATCAAGACAATTTTAAACTCATTCTGTGGGTTTTCAAAAGGTATGGGTTGAGAGAATGAAATCATGGGTAATAATCTCAAAACTTTCATAGAAGTAAAATTTTTATGCACAAGTGCTATGTTTCTCTACTATCTGAATATCAATATCCATTTATTTGATCAGTTCTATCAAGTGCATCAATTAATGACAAATTTTGAAGAACTATATCAAATTATTTGGGGACAAAAAATTAAATTATAATCTAATGAAGCGAAGATTAAGTATTTAACATGAGTAATACTTTACCCAAAGTAGTGAGCTAGTGGGAGTCCATGGAAGTGTTCTGAGGGAAATTTTGTGCTATCATAAAAATCATGTAAATGAACTAAGCCTATAATAGAGTGAATATGTATCAATGTTTTTCCCACAACTAGATAAGATTATTGGATTTAGTTATGATCAACACATTATCGATATATTCTCCTTGGACAAGACCTTAGTGGTGATCCATGTAAAACTATTGTGTTGTCTCTCTACATATGAATATTTAATTACTTAACTTTCTCATCAAAATGGTTCAAGACTTAATTACCAACATGGAAAAAAGATACATCACATTAAAATAAATTGTTTAAACTAGGATTCACCCTCCCCTATAAAGGTGATTTAGGGTCAAGAATATAATAGTCTATAAAATTTAGATATAGAGGAAATAAGAAAAATTGTTCACATAGATGGTAGGTAGTATGTACCAATGATCATTGTTTCTATTTCTCGAACAGATAGAGTGTTACAAAGAGAAATTAAATTTCAAATTTATAGAAACATTATTATATAAAATAGTTTATTTAAATCATTAAATTTAGCATTATTACATCTATTTTTAAAATAAAATGAAAAGCATTTCACATTGCTACATGGATGCCACAATCCACATATACACACAAGAGGGATTTTTTTTACAGTACATTAGAAGATAATAATGTTTCTATGATATTATAATTAAATAATTTTAATAATTTCATAAATACTACTTGAATGTGTAAAATCCATCATTATACCTAGTTGTCATAGGTGATGATGAGAAAGAAATTACATCGCTTCATGAGGTGGTAGTCATTCATATACACAATCGAAGGTTTCATTTTCCATTTGATGAAATGGGGGATTGATATAGATTATTAAAATAAAATTTTAGAATATATTTATATAGGATATACATTTTTATAATTTAATCACATTTGGATAATTTTTCATTGGGTAATAATATGACGTAGAATGAAAATACATCTTTAGGAACGTTACCTCTTCTTCAGACAACAACTTTAGGTTTATACCGAAAGCCTTAAAAGAATGTATTTTTATTCAAAATAAATCCTATAGGATGTGGGGATGTATTTAGTAAACTAACTTTAATAGTTATTAGCCAAACAAAATGTAATTGGGAGAGTGAAGAGGATAGGTGAGGGGTGGCCTTTAAGACATGGGGAGAGGACACACATAAATGTTTTAAAAAGAAAAAGTAATACACACATTTTTCATATGTCACAAGGATCTAAAATTTATCATTATCAATCCATGGATGATAAAATGTCTAAATATTTCTGTGTATTAGTAATTTCATGAATTTATTGGTCTTTTTAACAATTGTTAGTTTTGTTTCACCATTGTTTATACAGTTATCGTGATAATTAATTTTCTACTCTTTTTTACAAGTCATTATGACCAAAAATTAAGTTTATCTTCTTATATAATATTAATCATAATAATTAAATTTTTCCATTTTTTTAATTAAATTAATTGAATAGTAAAATTATAATTTAATATTAATCATGTAGTTGCAACAAAAAATTTGATTTTAAAAGAAAAAACTGTCATAAGTTTAAAAAGATTCAAAATACAAAATAAAGTTAAATTTGATTGAAATAAAATAAATTTTATTTATTATAATAAATCATAACAAAATTTAAATTTATTTAAATGAAATTAAAATTTAACATTCAAATTGATTAAATGAAAAGGGATTCTACAATAAAAACATTCATTTTTTACTATTCATCAGAAAATTTAGAAGTTATGAAAATTATAAAAAATTCACTCTAAGAAAATTTTTACATGATGGTTTAAGGAATTAATTTATTTTTTTAGAATAATATTTCTGAAAATGAAAAAAAAAATTATTTTTAATATATATTTGAAAATCACACAAAAACGTCATTTAAGAAAGATAATGTTTTAAAAAACATATCATTTTCTTCAAAATGATTAAAATTATATTTATAATCCATAGATAAACATTTAATTTATTTTATTCAATTTTAAACCCTATAATTTTAATTATTTAGTTTTTCACATTGATTCCCACCAATCTAATGACTTGTTTATAATAGTATAATATATTACAGTTCATTTCATCTTGGGGATGTGTGTACCATAAGCTATCAAAGAGATTAAATTTTAAATAAATATATTTAATATGTCATTTAAGATAATTTTTTCATGTTGAATTCTCTGTAAAAGAGGTTATTCTTTTAATATCGTGGGGTGTTACTTTCTCCCAAGCTCCCTTTTAATATGAACTTGAAATTTAAACTTGTACTTATAAACCAAGGTTTTTTCATTTGAGAATACGTTTACGAAAAACCCACAATATAAAAAGGGTTTAAAAAATAGACTTATAAAAGGGGAAAAGGGAAATAAAAATTTCTTCATCAAAAACACATAACTATGTTTTTTTGTAAGGAAAACTTTAGTGAAATTTGAAAATAAGAACATGGAATAAAATCCTGAATAATTTTATAAAGTGACAAAGAACATTGATCATATGAAAGTGAATGATGAATCCAAATTTAACATCCACAAGACTATAAATCTGTGATAAGTTTAAAGAACATTGATTCATTAGGAATTATCTTATAAGGATAAAAAAATGTAAGATCATTTTTTGAGAGGTGAGGGTTACTTCTACTATCATCATATAGAACTCCAAAAAATATAATTATTATTTTATTATATGGATGTGCTTTGATCAATTTCCACATCATTTTTTTCTGAAATAAAATAATATCCATGATGAATTTTTTGTACATGACGAAATATAATTATCTTTTACTATAATATAAGATCAATAAAATAGTGAAATTTCTTTTTGTATGTCTCTAGATATTTACCAAAACCAAACTGCTTCTCATGAGTTATCCAATATAATAAATTAATCTATAAATCTAAATATTAACTGCCAAATTTAAACTAAATACATTACATATGTATTTATCAATAAAATTGTGTAAGGAAAAATTTCATATTATGTGGATCATCACAAACACCAGTGGGCAGCACTGCACCCCTATCAACCTTAAGTTGTGGGTTCAAACCCTTCGGCCGACACCGATGTGATGAGTTTTCACCCATCATGTGGGTTGTCTATTTAATGAACCATATTAATATAATTCCATTTATATTATAAAAAATATTATTAATATCCATAAAATTAAATAGGTCCTCAAATAATTTTTGAACTATACAGTTTTTCATATAGGACTAATTCATTTTCCACAAAAATATAATAATCTAAATTGAATATTGTTTCCCTAAAAATAATTATAATATTGGCCTTAATGGATGTCAATACAATTAGTCTTCTTTCTATAAAAGTTAAATAAACTTTCATCAATAAAATTGTTCACCCAAACATATCCAAAACAAATAGGTTTTATTTTAAAAAATGTCAAAAATATTATTCTTAATTTTGATAACCTGCCATCACATAGGACCTCAAAATAATGGATTATAAGACACTAAACCTTTGATCAACCTTAAACTCCAAAACTTATTAATTTATCCCTAATTATTACGATAAATATTACATTGTGACAAATATGATTTGAAAATTAACACAATAATCTGCTTAATGCATTAAATACCCAAAATTACATTGCTAAAACAAATTCTACAATATAATTACTGAATCGAAATACAAAATAACATTAATCATTCCACTTTTTGTGTATTAACGGTAAGATAATGTCTTTTATCATTGAGATTCTTCTATGGTATAATTACTTGGTGCTTGGGAATATTTTTTCCATGGGGCCCTATCTATTTAAAATTGACACACATAACATAGAAGTTTCATTATTCCCCTACCAATCATGATCCTGAAAGAATTTCCTTCCAAATATTAAGATATGTATCATTCCATAAAATCATGTAACGTATTATTTATTCCATTAATTATGACATGTGGAAAAATCCTTCTTTATCATATTTCCCTTATCTATTTTATTTATCTATTGTCCTCTTCTTCTACATATCACCTTATTGACTATAAGACATTGATAATTATTTCTCTTCAATGATAGTAGATGAAATAATGTATTTATATGATGAGATGGTTTGGGATACCATTTCCCTTAAAATTATTTGATTTAACTCATAAAATAAATTGTCTACCTTATTATTCTAATTATGAACATAGTTCATATCATTATTTGATAATCATTGAAATTGGTCATTATACAAACAAAAAAATTCAACTTCCATTTTTCTAGACTCAGGTTTTGTCTCTCTATATTAAAGTATTTCACATAAGGAAAATATTTTTCCCATAAGAGTAGATTAAATTTCTTACACTCCATGGTCATTACTTCTTATTAATCCTAAGTGTTTTGTGTCAATTACCACCACAGATCTACATCTCCTAGTTTTAAATAAACTATCATAAAAAACATAACCATTTAAATACTTCCTATAGAAAGAAATATCTTCTATATGGAATTTATTTATTCCTTAGCAACAAATGGATTTTTAGTCCAATTGAATGAAAGTGGTTTTTAACACATGATTTCTTCAAACATTCTAACACTGTATGGTGGATCAATATGATTCTCTATATGGGAATGGTTTAAACTCATAACCTCAGTTAGTTACCCCAGTATAATTATTATTTTTCCAGTTCCAACTATATCTCATGTTTTAGCCTCATTATCATTTCTAAGAGTGAAATCCCTACATGGGGTACTTCCATTTATATTGTTCACATTCCTTCCTATAAGATCCATTTATAAACAATTTAATATAATAGATTAGAATATAACATTATGAAAGATAATATATAATCCAAAAAACTAGTGAAATACTTAATATAAATTAAAAAAACATAACTAATAACATAATTAGAAACATGGTTTCCCTAGGGAATGTTTTCAAATCATTTATATATTTTAAAATAATTTTTAATGGTCTATACAAATTGTATATTATCCTAGGAATATCCCCAGAGAGTTTCTATCCATGTTGAAAATATGGAACATTGTATTGAGTCATGGGATGATTGTGTCAAATCCTAATGCACCATTTTCTAATTTATTACCCCTAGGTACAATTGTGTAAGAACCCAGTAAAATTATAGTATCTATAAAAGGTTGTATTTCTAGGAAAATTAAATAATAAATACCTTATAAAAAATTAATGTGTTTTTCAATACTTATACTCAATCTATATGATAGGTTTATGTTCCTTAATCTATTTTTTCCTAAATATAGTTTCCAAGGGTTATACTAAATTTTCCATGATTCCAACAATAATATCCTCATCCTCAATAGTCGAGATTTAGTGTCTAGTTTATTACATCATCACTATATTCAAGAAATTTGATCCCAAAGGAAAGAACTATTTTGTTTTTTTGGTAAACTATATACAAATATGTATATATTCATAATTGGAAAACAAAAAATAAAACATATAATTTTATTTCACAACACCATTATCCCCTTAACCATATCCCAATATTTCAATAATAAAACACTTTCTAGAATCATGTGGAAAATAAGCATATGAAATGGGTGATCTATAGTGTTCAGAATCGGTATTCATACAGTGGAAGATAGCATGAATAAATATAGAATAATCAATAAAAAAATATAAATACCTGAATCACATGTCATTCAATAATTTAATTTTTCGTAATTGAAAATGAAAAACTAATGATAAAATAATTTCATATATATAATCAAATATGAATGAAAATTAACCATGGATATTATAACTAATTGAATAATCACATTGAACATAAAAAACTAATCTCATAAGAAGTGAATTAATAATTTTAGACATTCTAGCTGTAAAATCTGAGCATCATTCCAAGACATCTCAAATAAAAAGGAAACACCATGGCCAAATACCCATTCTTGTTTGTCTCATGAGACTTATCGATGCATTAAGGGGATATAGTGGGACCCTCCCATAACATAAAAAATCAAAATCATTCCTCATAGAATGTTTCGAAGCCAAATCAACATAAACGCAATGATTGTAAAACATAGCTTATGCAATTTTAGTAATTTCCCCAATCAATAAATATAATAACTTACCATTAAATGTAATACAGTGAATGGTATCAGAATAGTACATCCCCAATCAAAATAATCATAACCTATCAATAGAAATAATAAGGATGATATCATTTCCACATATTCCCAATGGGTAACAATATAAATAACATTCTTATTTCAATGATAAATACAAATTACATAAAAATATTATTTTGTTTTTGAGGAAAATAACCTTTTCACCTTTAAAAGTACTTCAAAAATAAAAACATTATAAAATATTATGAAAAAAATTATTTAAAAATATCATTATATAATTTTAATGTTATATTATATGAAAAGATTGGTACTAATGGTGGGTAATTCTATAAACAATTTATAAGTATAAAAAACATTCCTTTCGCACTATTTTAAAAATCTAAAAACATTCTTCATTCAGAAAATGATATTATGATTAATTTCAAAAAATATTTAAAAAGGAAAACATGCGTAAAAATTTAATTAATAAATCATTATAATAGTGTTAAAAAATAAATGAAAAAAACTTTTGAAAAAAAGAATATTTAATATCAAAGGGGGTTTAACGAAGAGAGAAATTAAGTTGGTTTTTTATATAGAATTAATTTGGTATCTTTTTTCATAAATAGATGAAAATGATAAGAAAAATTTTATTCCCAAGAAATAACCGAAGTATATGAAAATTAAGTAGTTTCATGAAATATATATAATAATATTTCATCATCATAAACATCATCATGATGAATCTGGATAAACAATGAGATCAAAATATAAAACTTTAAGATATTGGTATCTTTTTTTCTCTCTTTCAATAAAGAGAGGAAAATGACAATAAATAAATGTATTCAACAAAAATAAATTCAGAAGTAAGACTAAGACGAGAAACACTTACCTTGGGTCAGAATTCTTTTGTATGCTCACATATGTCATGTCTAATAAATATAAAATTATTATAAATATATAATTAAACAATAATAAAATATATTATACCATATATGATTTACTTAATTTCTTTTACTATCCATTTATGAAAAATTCTTTGTTAAAATTACGGTTTTGACTCATAATTCATTCATTTTTCATGAATATTTTTGTTTAGTAAGTTCAGCCATTTTAAATTGATTATCATTCCATAACATAAATTAACTTAACCAACATACAAATAGAATATATAATCATTATATTGGTATTTATAGTATTCTATAAAATTTAGATATTGGGAAATGAGTTACACCGTTTATCAAGACAATAGGCCATGTGTACGTATGATTGTTGTTTCAATTTTTCAAAAAAATAAATCCTAAGAAAGGAAAATAATATTTCACCTTTCTAGAACTATTTTTTATAAAATATTTCATTTATATTTATTAAATATATCCTTTATACCATCCATTTCAAAATAAAATTAATTATAAATTTGCATCAATATGTGGAGGTGGTATTCCACACGTACGCATGAGCAATGTTATTACTTTCTTAAATAGGGGAAGCAAATAGTGTATATGTGAAATTATAATACAGAGTAATACTAATATAAAAAATATAATATAATTATTTTAGATACATCATTATATTCATATTTTGTTTTTAATGATGGAAAATGAAAAAATTGGTTCATGAGCTGGTGGTATGTCAAACACATGATCAATGGTTTCATTTCCCATTTGATAAAAGGGGAGATAGATATAGGTTTTTCAATTTATATAACAACATGTATGTATATAGTTGATAATAGAGTTTTTAATTCATCATATTTGTATAATATTTTGTGAATTTATAAGAATAAGTAACACAAAAATGAATATTTAATAACTTTACCTATTCTTTAAAAAATGTCATTAGCTATATAGATAAAACCATCATATATTAGCTTTAACCCTAACTGTATTATTTAATATTTCCTATTTTTACTATTCATTATGAAAAAAATGTATGTTTATCTTATAATATAATATTATTTTTATCATTAAAAATATAGAATATATTTTTTCATATTAAATTTACATAATTGTTTTGTTTTAATTTAATATTAATCTCACATACAAGATCAAAAATCTATTTTTCAAAGAGAATCAACCCATAAGTTTAGAAAGTTTAAATATAAAAATTCAAAATGATTTTTTCCAATGGTAGAAATTGTATTGATTATAATATTATGAAACTAATTTTAATTTTTAAAGCAACCTCAAAAAGATATTTATAATTTAAATTCCTAAAACGAAAACATAATTTTCAATAATAACCATGATATTTATACTATTCCTAAAAAATAAATCATTTCTAAATTATAAAAATATTCACCATAAGATATATTTTTCTTAATTATTTTAAAAATTATTTTAAAATTTTAAAATAAATAATCTAAAAGTTCTAAAAAAATAATTTTATCATATGTGCACAATTCTCAATGAAATCACCCTTCAGAAAAATATTATTTTATAGAAAACGTTTTTTTTTTTCAGTTTGTACTTATTTTATTTATTATCAATAGATATCCATTAAAATTATTTTATAAAACATTAGACCATATAATTTTAATAATATATTTGGTTGTATTCATATAATCTTACATCACTTCTAGGTTGTAATGATATACTATATTGCAATCCATTTAGACTTAATGTTCTATGTGCCACAATAAATCAAAGGGATAAAATTTTAAATAAATATATTCGACAAGTGGTTTAATATAAGTGTTTCATATTTAATATGCTATCACACATTGTAAATACCAAGAAATTCCATGGAAATTTTTTTTCATAATTTTTTTTTAATTTTACAAGTTCGTAGTTTCAGACAGCGCGCAATTCCGAGGACCGAAGAGCCCGGAATGATCTGTCAAAGTTTTGAAAAGCTTTAATTAACACATGTATGTACTTTTCCTGAAAAGGTGGAATAACTCTTAAACTATTACTCGTATAAGAAATATGAGGTCATTGTTGCGTTCAGGATGGCGGGTTTATCCTAGGCGTGACTTAAGATTAGTCTTTGTGGGCCTCCTGTGAGAAAAACCGAAAATGTCATAACCATAAATAAAATAATAATAATGTTATTTTATTTATCAAATTATTATAACTCACAAATGGTAACTCGGATTGAAAATCTGAGACCACTTCTGATCCTCTTAGGGTAGGCTTTCTTTAAGCAGATACTAACATGGGTCGGTGTGGTCCACCAGAGAAAGTTAGTTTTTGGCCGCAAATAAAATAATTAAGTGACAATTATTTTATTTTAAAATTCATAACTTTTAAAAGGTCACTAAGTTTAGAAATATGAGGGAACCTTTCAGTTTTTTGGGGTGTGTTTCACCTAGGCAGAGCCTAACCTCGACCGCAGTAGGACGAGGATGGATGTTATTAATTTTCCAAACTTTTTTTCTGTTATGTTCAGTAAACATACAGGCGACATTTTATATCTTTTGAACCAGTGCTCAGAATTGAAATCGGAGGGCACTGTTAAACTCGCAACGTCGGTAGATTCATAGTGAGACCCTCACCGAAGTTTTGTTTTATCATGAGTATAAGTTAGCTTTTGGGGGTTTTTAATTAAATTGAATAAAGAAAAAGATTTAACTTTATTTTATTTTGGTGGTTGAAACCTCTAAGGGGAGGTTGGAGGTGCGGGCCACCACACCCGAACCTCACTTGGGAGGATGTTATGGTGGTGGGGCCCACCCTCACATAACCTCACTTGTGAGTATTATTAGGTGGGGCCCACCTGACCTCTCTAACTCCCCTTTTACCCCCTTGAACCCCCAATTAAATTTGGTGATACTCTCCACCTTTTTTCCGCATTATTTTTTGAACCTCTACCCTCATTAATTAAGTGGGTTGTCTTCGTTAATTAATCCCAACTTTTTTAATTTTTTTGTATTCAATATGCCGACATTATAATAAGGTATTATATTTTATTATTGGGTGTGGTCATAATCATTTGTGGGGAGAACATTGTGAGAGGAGCTTTGGGAGAATTGAGTGGACTTCATCCTCTCAATGAAGAACGCAAAGAACATCTGTCTCCACCATTGAACGAAGACACAATCTTCTTCCTTCTTCAATCAAGGCAAGGAAAGGGAAGCGATGCCCATGAAGAATGTCGACACCATCCTCGCCTTCTTCTTTCCTGACATCAACGGTACGTCCCCGCCTTTCCCAAACTCCGCCGAGCGAACACTGATTACAAGTTAGGGGTTTGTCTTGATTAAATTAAATCCTAGTTCCTCATTTTTTTATGTGGTTTAATGTTGGCCATTTTTTATCACCAAATGATGAGTGTGTGGGCCGAACAAACACGGCCCGACATCCCTCCGATTGGTTCTTGATTGGTTGATGACGGAGGCGAAGCCAGAAGGTCCTGGTACCGACGCACTGGGCTAGAGAAGAACCACGGCCAGGAGGGTCGTGGTGGAAGAAAGAGGCACGGCGTCGTCACACTGCACTGTGCCGGAGATGCGGAACCTTGGCGGGGAGGGCTGCGGTGGATGGAGAAGTGTGGCGCCAGTGCGCCATGTGGTGGACCTGAAGGCCGCAGCAAAGTCGGGCTACGACGGTGGTGGCACGGTGCTGTCACGTAGCAGAGAGGGTGGGAGTACTGCATCGCCATCGCGCCGCGGTGGCGGCTAGCTGGGCTAACCATGGTGGAGCCAGACGGGCGGGACCATCCGGGTCCCAGGGCTCCTGAACCGGAGCTATGCACCAGTTCTGTTCGATGAACCTAGAGGGCCACAGCACCCCCTCCCTCGCATGGCCGGTTGGGCCGTCATGGGCCGAGCCGCCTCTATCGTGCCGCCCTTAGGCTAGGCCGACATGGGCTAGGCCGCCATGGCTGGGCCGCCTCGATTAGGTCGCCCTCAGGCCAGGCCACCCATCGAGCTTGGTGGTCTCTTCGGGCCAAGCCATCTCCTCAGCTCGGGACACTTCCTCTAAGCGGGTCAGACCCACGGTCCGGGTCATACCCCGGTTCAGACCGGGTTGGGATGGGTCAGTCTGACTGGGTCGGACCAGTCCCGGACCCACTATGTCCGTTTGCACATGTTAGACTGCATCTAGGGCTACGGTTGTCCGATTGACATACCTCCTACGATGATGGAATTCTTGGAGCGAGACAATACTTTTTCCATAGTCTGTTTGAGGTTTGGATGTGGTTGGGGTACGGTCGGGTTTGTGTTAGCCTAAAAACCAACCGGGCCTCTAGAACAGAAATGCTAATAACTCTGAGACCGGATGTTTGATTGACGCGTCGTCTATCACGTTGGGTTCCTTATGATGAGACGGAACTACAGGATACATAAACTCAAAAATTTGTGATAGATGATTTATCAACACATGGCTCGAGGATGAGACCATCCTGGAATCGTTCGCACTGTGTGTAGGAATCCTAGGGCTGGCTGCGATGATATTGTACTGGAATCCTCCGTGGGTTTGAAAACGATGACTATTGTACTAGAACCATCTGTGGGTTCGAAAATGATGACTGATGTACTAGAATCCTCCGTGGTTTCGATAGTGATGACTACTGTATCGGGATCCTCTGTGGGTCTTATAGTTCTGACTTCTGTTCTTGGATCCTGTGTGGGTCCAATAGAAAAGCTAGTCATGTATCCTATGTAGGTCTGACAGCTTAGATGGTCCTGTATGCTATGTGTGTCTGACTGCTTAGATGAATCATAGGTTTTCTTATATCCTGTGTGGGTCTGACAGCTTAGTTGGTCATGTATCCAGTGTGGGTCTGATAGGCCAGATGAATCAGAGCTGGTCTTGTATCCTGTGTGGGTCCGACAGCTTAGCTGGTCCTGTATCTTGTTCAGGTCTGATAGCTTAAATGAATTGGTGACTACATATGATCATATCTATCTCTATACTAAATATGTATACCTGTGTGAGCTGAGTCATGTCTTTAAACCATTTTCATCATGGTGATGGACTTTTCTTCCTTTATGGACTGGGTTGTGCTTGAGTTCGAGAGTTGGAGTCGGACTGTGATTGGTAACATAGGTATATGTTTGGGCATATACCTAATTAAGGTCAGTTGATACTTCATGATTGTATCTTTCTTTTTGGTTTATCCTTGTTGGATATTGTGATACCATGATGGTCTCGGGGTCCCTACTGTGTATCGTTATACTCACTCCTACACATCCTATGCCCACACCTCATTATGTTCGTTACAAACGGCGTGCATCATTGATCGAGGTAGAGAGTTTTAGAACTGGACAGTACCCAGAGGTGAAAAACATGGAAAGACGTACACGGAGCGGATAGACGAACTTGGGGTGCTGAGGAGGCCATCTGTACCCACCCTTCAGGTGGGAATCCCAGAGGATGACTCAGTAGTTTCTGTTTTACTTTACTGTAGTTGAACTAGCATTTCAGTTGTATTGTACTTTACTTTTGGGCTTGTACTTCCGGCCCATTTAATTTCATCACCCTCTTTTGTTTACAGTTTTTACATAGTGTTTTAATTTCAGTTGTGTACTCTATTGTTTTTGTTTACTGTTATAAAGGCATTGCCTTCCCAGTTTAGGGATTTACGCCTTTGGTGCTAGTCGCCAGCCCCTAGCATATAGAAGGCGGGCTAGGGGTAGTCACGATACAGGCCCCGGGGGGCGGGTCGTGACACACATAATATTATTCTTTTATAATTTGGGGTGTTACATTAGGGTTTACACTGAGTAGATTATTTAATCTAAGACTAAATCTTATCCTCGGGAATCACTTGTAGTACCAAAAAAATAATTTGGGATTATTATTCTACATATTATTGTAATTAATCATTTCCATTTGTATCAACCTGTAACAACCCAAGATTTTGTGATATATATATTTTTTGAATTAATTTACAAAATTATATTTTTTATTTCATGTGATAATGGATAGAGTTATATATATATATATATATATATATATATATATATTTGTGTGTGTGTGTGTCTGTATTAAAACACTATGTCAAAAATTCATTTCACCTGAAACATTCACCCGGTATATGTTACATGCATCCCATACACGGTGTATGTTGCATGCAACACCTACTCTGCATACGTTATAGACAAAACTGATGTTTCTAAGAAACATCATTTTACAATTATAATTATTTAAATGAGATAATTATAAATAATATACTAAACATAGTAATATTAATTCTAATAACTAATTTTCAACTAATTTTTATGTTTTTTATATAAATAAAATATACTGACAATGAAAGATATGATTTTTTATAATGTCCATTTATGATTAAAAATATTGTTTTCTCAAATGAACTACTTTTAATAATAAAATTAATTTTATATAGTTTTATAAATTTAATTTGATAAAATAAACCACATTTTGGAATTTATAATGTCGAAATCAACATAGAGTTAATTTTGGGTATTTTTTGGAGAAACATCATTTTTTGATGAATAGTAAAAAATACTGCTTTTAAGTTTAAACTTCCATTTCGTTTATATAGTTATTAATGTTAAATTATATTTTAAATTTGTTTTAAGGTTACATTAGATAAATAATATATATATTAATACAATTTTGGCCATTATAAACAATTTCACTTGGAAATTGATTATAAGACTCAATCACCTTTTGAACTTTGTTCTACTTTAAAGACGTAATTTTGTCCCATCTACAAAATTAGCATTAATCATATAATTTATACTTCTTTGAATTGAATTTCAAAAATCCATCATAATCCATTTTAATATGTATAATATTTTGATTTTAAATATATTATTTTTATTTTTGAACAAAATGATTAGTAAATGTGATTAAAATTAATCACAACGATTAAAGTAAAATTAAGATTAAATAGGGACTAATCCTTAATCTTAGGGGCCCAAATGACCTATAAACTTGTCCAAAACCAATTTTATGACCATTATTCTTCCATAAACCTTCCAATATTTATTTATGTTTGTTTTTATGTCTTTAATTATGTAATAACATGTGTACACGTATCATGTTTTCAAAAATTCCAAGTAAATACTTCTCAGTCCCAAAAAAGGCCACCAACTCTCCCACTTACTTATATAAGCCTTCCCTCTAATATAATATAATCCAAGGAATCCTTTTGTCACAAACCAAAAGTATTTAACCGATTAAGATGAAACTTATTCCCTCAGGCCCTTTCTATTATGTTCATTCGCCACCCTTATTACATTATATATTCCATGATTTTATAAAACAATATTATAATAAATATACTATGATATTTTTATGCTAATTTCTAAACCTAACATTACACACACCTATATCTAATGGATAATGAACATAATCTTTCTGTGTACGGTGTACTACGGACTCACTAAACGTTGATTGTTCAATTTTTATTAATGCCTCTCATGGTTGAAATTATTATGGAAACTCTATTTATATATATATAATATTTATTATTTAATTATTATTATATATTCCTTTTACAGAACATATATTTTTTACTTTACATTTTTTCTTAGTACAATAATTTCATTTGAGGAAGTACAGACTACCTCCCCTTCAAAGTGATGTGATTCGTTCAAACCCTACATTGAATGTATTAAGGATGTATTAAGTGATTATATATGATATATATGATATAATAAATCTACTTTAATAATTATATATATAAATATTTTTATTTTACTTCCCTTCTCTTAACATGACAACTAAATTATAATATTTTTCATGCATACATATGATCTACCATTTCCCAGAATAGTGAATTCCTTTTCATACATATATATTAAATAGATTAAAATAATACACATATTCTGAATATAAATTAAATTTATTTCATTTATTAAATTCCTAAATTATTATATAAGTATAAGTTCCAACAGAATAAAAAACTAAGACACGTACGAAAAATAAAGCGAATATTACCTGATGTGAAACTTTAACATAATATGGTTAACAAGTGGTTAATATATAGACGTAATAAAAATGCATAAGTTTTTATATATAATAAAATTTCCCAGTAAAAGATGTATAATACATTAATATTTATTATACTGGGGGTTTGGATGAGTACGACGAGAGTCAAGACTTATGGTAATGGATTATATCATACATTTTATTTGCGTGAGATACTTTCTATGTTTGCAACTCTTTCCTTTTGTGTAGTGTATGTGCTGCCCATGATTATATTATAAGTATCATATAGTTAAATTTATGGGTATTCGTATATCCATTTTCTGACAATTATTTCTTGGGGTTTTGGTTTCAAAATCTACCAAATCGAAAATATAGTTATGTCTCAATAATCTATCTTTGAGACTGGCATATTGTTATGCACCTAAACTATAATTTGATGTGTGTGTAATTACATTTTACATTTTATATAATTAAATTACTTATTTCATGATATTTTATGGTTAACTTAATTTAATTTTTTGCATGTAGATTATGACCCGAAGTATCCAAGTTAAAACATTTTATTGAGAAAATATCATCGCTCTTCGATATTGTTTATATTGGTGATTCAATTGATGAAATATTATGATTCATCTCTCTATAAAATTCATGAAATTTATTATCCTCTATTTATTTAATACATATTGATGTATTGGTAACATCTTTATACTCTTAGTAACATAAGATGGTAAATAAAGTATTTTTATGAAAGCATGACTTGACCCACTCTTGGGTCGTAAATCCATGTTTTCTAAAAAGGCTTCCATGAATATTCAACTATTCTTCTAGATATTTAAAAGAGATTTTTACCTATTTTTTATTTTAGAATAGTTTTCAAGGTAATATTCTTTTTTAATTCAAACTGAAGAATTTTTTTTGTAAAATTTGTTGCATGAAAAATGAATGTTCTTTTTACCTTCTACGATATGTATGGATATACACACCATAAATTATTTTAATATTTATTTTTCATTTTTAAAATGATTATTTTTACGAAAATGTTTTTAAAATATATTTTCAAGGAAACGACATTTAAACATTTTTCAATATTCTTTTATATGTTTTTGAGGAAAATGTTTTTCAAAGGGAATTCTGTTTAAAATTAATTTTTTCAAAGAAGAAAGGATATTTTTCTCAAGAAATATCTTAAAAACTTCCTTCCAAATTAATTTATATATATGATAACATCCATTTATGTTACACATTCACTTATAAAAAATAATACATATGTTCTATTCATACTCATTTTTATGTGGTTTATGTTTTTATGATATTATGTTTAAGACACCTGTTTCACTTCTACGATTTTTAGGCTATTGAAAACCTCTTCTTTTCAGGGGTTGTGATTTCATGAAGTAATTATGAAACAAATATATTATCACAGGTTATGATGTTTTTAAACGTAAATTATACCTATTTCATTTCATGGGTATGATTTTATGTTTATAAATCCTATTTATTTTTATGGTTCATGATATGATAAAGGTTTTATAAACTTCTAGCACATGTATGAATGATTTTATTGTGATATGGGCAGGACCAAAATCACTCTATAATGAATTGGTTAATGATGTGTTTTATATGATAGAAAATTGTAAATAGGTTTTATCCCAAGTCCAAAAACCAGAAGGTATATGGGTTGGAGCCTAAGCCTAAAAGAATTTGTGAACATGGGTTGTAGACCATGTCCAAAAATAAGAAAGCAGAGGGGTTGTATCCAATGCTGAAATGAAAGAGGGTACCCAAGTTGTATTCTAATCTAAAATAAAAGAACGTTCATGGGTTTTATCCCAATACTAAATTAAATAGGATACATGGGTTTCTAGCTTAATGACAAAGGTGGTACAAGGGTTATAGCCCAATCATAACCCATTTTAAAGGTCTTGGTAGGTATCCTTATCATAAAATTTTATATTAATATATGTATACCACTAATCCTATGCCTTATTCCCTAGTTACAATTTCATTGATCATGACACTAATTTCCTTGTGATACATGTCTTTTGAACTGCCACACTTTATCCCACAACATATGTTTAAGATTTTTGATATGCATGTTGTGATATCCTAATGTTACGATCACATTCTTATATTCATGTGTTCATGTTTATTCATATAATTCCCCCTTCTTTACACTTACTGAGAGTTTGAGATCACCCCTTTTTATGTTTCCTTTATCCAGGTTATGAAGAAACGTTTTATCTAGACACCCTAAATGTGGATATCATTATAGAAGATGCTAAAGATCTTTCTCCCAAATAAAATATTTTGTTTTCATGTTTGCAAAGACACTAAACTATTATAGTCCTCCTGCATGTATTTTTGTAATGTAATGAATATTCATCTAAAATGATGTAATATCAATGTATGCTAAATCCAGGACGCTATTAAAATTCACCTATATACCTGAATCATGATACTCATTCAGTAATTACTATATATCCTCAAGTGTTTTACCTAATATCCAAAGGAAATAAACAAGTTTTAAAGGATAACTTAAAAAAATCAGGGAAGAATTTTACTTCTATTAAATAGATTTAACACAATCTATGAGATTTTATATTTTACTAAAACCCCTACTAATATTTTAATAAACATTATAGAGTGATAATATAAAATATTAATAGATCAAAGCCTATACCCGAACATAATAAAATAAAATACAATGTAATAATCATTATCCTCCATGTATAACCTAATTGATCCATCCAATATGTGTAAAATAATTTGTTTAATCCTTCTACAACAATATCATGTTTGGCCCAAAGATTCCAAACCATTCTAAGGTAGTTGGATCCATTTTTATGAGTCCAAAAAAAACATTTTCTATCTTCCAAAAAATCATTCTCCCATTAGAAGTTGTTGTAAATAGAGGGACAATGATCATTGGAATCTAAGAATTATCTACTAAATATTAAGAGTGTTTGAAACATATAATATCTTCTATAATATAATCACATTACCTACTTGTGAAAGGATCATAGGTTGATCAACATGATTATTATGTAAAAGCTGAGAGATATCAATTATCATGAAACTATTGAACAAGACACACGAGATTTCATGTTTCTAAATATTTTTATTAATTGGTAAGTAAATGGTGTTTTATAGATATTATATTGGTATATGTGTTAATAAATTATTATAAAAGATTACTAAATTAGTGGATAGAGTATGATTATATCTTCACACACCTAATGTTTCAGAAAGGAAACATAAAGGAAACTGATCACCAAAGAAATACCATTATAGACTGTAACCTTCTTTCACCTTCTATATGTGAATTCCTGTTAATAGATGTTGTCTACACTATTCTTTTCTTAATCATAACCAATATGGGTGACCTTCTCTCCCTTTCACCTAATTGACTACATCATCATTTTCTCACCTAAAATCCCAAAAAAGGATTATTATTTTTATAATATCATAAGTAGCGTATATATATTATTTCTCTCAAATAATTATTTCTATATCAATGTTTTTATCAAATCAATGGTGTTCTATGGTATTTAATTGATCAAGGTGGAAATTACATGGAATTTTCATTCAAATTCATCAATATTACTAATTAGATATCTCATTTAATTTACTCAATATATACATAAAATTTTGGATATTCAAAATATAGATATTTTGGAGTTAATAAAACATGTCATAATTGAAGATTTTCAAGGTGTGTTAAGTTTAGACAAATCAAGATCCAAAATTAATGATTATATCTAAATCCTCAACAAATTATTTAGTCATTTTATAACCTATTTTCCAATTATTGATCGAAACTATGATATTTTAGCAGCTTTCAATGTAATGGGTTGTGAATGAGCTCCTCTAAAAAAATTTCAAAATCAAGATCACATAATCCCTAACTAATTCTTCATTAGACCACATGATATTTAATAAATTGTTGATTTTTTTACAATTAATGGGTAGTGAGTGATTCTGCATGATTTTTAATGATTTCTCCTTACTCTACATGGTAGAACACAGTTTTAAATTTAGGTAATAATGATTAATGGATTCTTGGATTTTGTCCAAGGAAGTTTGTAATTTCTAGTGTCAAAGTGTTATTTATTAGTATGGGTATTTTGTATAAGATTTTTCTATGAGTGACATGGTTAAAAAATATTATAGATCATGTCATGAGAATGTATCATTGGTAAATAATAGACTTTTTTATCTTATGTATTTCTACCATAGTCTCTAAATTGATGAATATCTTTCCTATGGTTAACCAATATGTTATTGAAAATCTTACATACCTTAACCTATATTATTGGTGTTTTATATTAATCTTTTGGATCATCATTATAGCTTGAACCACAATGATTTTTTTAAGGAATGGAAATTATAAATCACAGAAACCATATATAGTAGACTAAACCTAAACTATTTAGGAACCTCCCAATTAGAAAATATAGATCTAATCAACTGATAATGTTATGCTATAATCCACACCAACATCAATGATCATAAATAAATTACACACTCAATAAATCATGTTCTATAATATATATTGGTGATTAAGTGGAGTTATAGTATAAAAACTACTTCAATGGAAATAAATAATGATATATAGAAATAATATTGTGATGTAATTTTCTATGAAAAAATTTAAAATTTTATGAATGGTATTGAATTTTAAATTCAAAAAGGGCCTGGTATTTTATTTGGGGTTAGAGGGGATTTTAAAGAAAATTTGAATATGAATGATGGGTTTTTTTACTTGTCATAAAACTCATAGGGTGGTTACAGGAGTCATAGGAATGGACTAGGGGTTCGGGACATGGATTTCGGGATGAAACATAATGCTACAACACCACCGACTAGCTGATATATGTCCACTATCTAGAAAGTGCATATCCATTGGATATCTAGTACTAATCCACTGGTTATATAATGTAATACGATAAAAGCCCAAGTTCTACCTAGATCCACGTATAACTGAATGTCCCATGACCAACTCGCTAGTGGATCACTGGCAAGCCAATAGCCTCTTAGGAACTTTTTATGGGGGAAAACCTTGTAATTTTACCCAAGACACCACCACTTCATTTTATTTTGGGTATTATACACTTGGTGTTATAGGACCACCTCCGTACATGCCTCCTCACTCTCTAATTATCTGAGGTGGGTCTCCCAGGGTTCCTGGTTGTCTGGAGCACCTTTTCTTCCAATTTGGATATTGAGGTATTTATACAACGCCTCTTGATCCTAATATTAGTCCATCCTATTATCAATTATTTTCTCATTAGTTTTATATTAAATATCCTATTTCAATTTTTTTATCTTATTTCTTATTCTTTACTCTTTCAGGTTGAACTGATGGTTGATACTTGAAATGTGGACTTATTTAAGGCCACGATAAGTGATCCCTATACGTATAGAATATTCTTGTTTTGTTTTAAATTTGGTTCATTTGGTTATTCAAAATTCCCTATGTGTTGATCTATTTCTAATCGTAGTTTTTAATAATGAATTTTAATAATAAAACACCCTAGTAAAAAATCATTAGGCCCAAGACAATGGAGGTTTGAGTGGAATGAAATGGGTTTGAGTATGACCAAAACATCAACATAAAAATTGATATTAGAACAACACCTATATTTTATTCATATTAAAACATGAATTATTACATAAAATTTCACTTAATATAACTCAGAAGATCGAAAGGTCTAATGTATTTGGAAAATTTGGTACAATACATAACAAATGAAAGCCTGAAAAAAATACGTCACTGAAAATTTCATTTTCTAGACCAAAACATTTCATCGTATGTTACACTTCATGGGATAACCTAATGAAATACATAAGAAAAGGGTGAGATATATAACTTATTAAGGGAATAATCATGTCATAATAGAAGGAAGACAATTCTTGTTAAAAAAATACATGTCAATGGATCATAAAAGGAACTTGAATATAAATTAATGATTTATCATGATAATCATAACATGGGAAATGTGGAAATAAAATAAAATAAGATATTAGAATGAGTAATTGAACATTTCAAATGGAGGAGTATGAGTTAAATCTCAGGGAACATGGAGGATCATGAGTCAAAGCTTATAACACATGGAGGGGCATAAGTCAAAGCTCATTGCATATAGAGAATCATAATTCAAAAATCATTTTATAAGGAGTATCATGAGTCAATTCACATTTCACATAATGAATCATGTTACTGTACATTAACCATTGCATTGGAGCACTGTATGGGTGGACCCTACATAAATATTTTATTCCCATGCTTAAGAGTTCCACATCGATCATACAAAATTGATTCATTAATCATCATGGTTTATTCCTTGATAAATGAAATTTTTAATACATACATATAAATCCAAAATATATAATTATATTTTTATAACTTTAAATACCCTTCATAGTGAAATAGATATGGTATTCACCACACAATGATTTTTGTAAGGAAAATCACGGTGTAATTTCGGCAGTATAATGACGTCACATAGAAATTCATAAAATGGTATGATTGGAGAGAGAGGGAATATAATCCTTTAGAAAATATATGGATAGTAATAGGTATATTTAAGTACATTTATCACATAAGTAATTGGAAATAGATGTAATAACATAACAAATAATCATGATGTTAGAGGAGAAAGAAAAAGAGCCCTTATGAAATTTTGGCATGGTGACAGGTGTACATAAAGATTCATAGCGGGTTAAGAAGAGATAAAGTAAGATATACTCATTTTTACATGAAATTGGAAGTAATTTAATCTAGTAAGATCATATCCAAACTTATTAAAATGGAATTTAAGAAGTATAATATAAAATAAGTGACTAAATGGAAATGAGAAGAGCGAAATCCCTTACAGAATTTTGGCATAGTAACGACATTCGTATTGGAAAAAATGAGGGGGGATAAATAATCCCGCATAAATTAATGTCCATTTTATAGAAAGTTAATTATTAAAAATTTATGTAAATATAATCAGTTGAAATTAAAAGGAATAATCACAATGAAGGTGCCTAAATCCAAAGGGGAGGAGATAAATCCCTTACATGCAAGTGTTCTTCCAAAGGATTATGAGGTGCTTCTTGGGAGATTTTGGGTGACTTGGTAGGAATATAGGGAGTAGTGATCATAGGTTTGGTGAGCATTAAGGAGTTTTAGTGAAAATAATTTCGAGTGTTGGTTTTTTTATATAAAAAAGTTGGATGATTAATTTTTTATTATGGTTTTGGACACTACATGATAAAATATCAAAAACCACAAACCATCACATAGATATTGAACATGGTTTTGGGAAAACAGGAGTGGAATAAATTATTTTTTATGTCAATGGGGTGAAGATAATAGAATATTTCATTTTCTTATGTGGAGGTGAGTCTCACTTTCAATGAAATTATTTTTAAAATAATAACTTATATTATATGTCTTAGAGGATTCATAATGGATTTAAAAAATAAATAAAATAAATTTAATATCTAATTATTTTAAATATATAAAATATATTTTGACTAATATACTTTTCATTACCTTTATTTAAACATTTTCGGGGCGTCATGTTGTTATTAAACACAATGTATATTTATACGGTATTTAATTTTTACCCAAAAATTCGACTATCTCCAAAAATTCTAAAAGATTCATCATATGATAATATCATAATCTTGATTCCAAAAAAATATTCATTTTATCAAAATAATTTTCCTAATATGTAAATTTTCACTTTAAAAAAATTGATATTTTTTAAAAATTGATAGGTTATGAAAATAACAGTTTTCCATAATAAAAATTACATCAAACATCATAAAAATTTTATAATAATTTTTTTAAAATTTAATTATAATATCGATATTCTATTAAAATATTACTTATTTAAACAAATGGTTTTTTCATCAAAAAAATTCCTAATTGAATTTAAATATTAACACAAAATATTATTTGTTCTTTAAATATCATTTACAAAGTAACTATAATATTAACGAAGTACATTCAATATTCTATTAAAAATAATTTTAATATTCATATTGTTAAGGTATTGATAAATATCCATTTTAAAAACATAATAATCCTTAGAGTAAGGTGCATTATGGTTGGTTTTTTATGGGGCTACTCAGTGAACATGATTTGGGTTGTGATATTGATGAGATTAAATTTCTCTAATAAATGGTTTCACTCATGTTTAAGATATTGCAACATTGCTTGGGATTGGTCTATAGAAAATCGAAAAAAAATTATATCCCTTTTATTATCTGATAAATGCGCTTTATAGGGTACAATCCTACTAGATAATTCTATTAATTCCATTATCTATGTCAAAATTATTTTTTAAGCCCTATATTTAAACTAGTCATGTGATCACTATACAACGACTATGTTACGAATGGTAATAATACTTAACAGTGATTTAAATCCAATTGTATATGATAAAAAATGATGTGCATGTGTTTTCTATGTCCATAAGGCATTTAATTAAATTAAAATAAATGTAATTTGATTCATAAATGTTTTATTGGTTACAACCTTCTCCCCTTAAGAAATTTCTCCTTAGAAATTTATTTTCCCCACACAAAAATAGATGAGGGTAACTCTACTTCATTATCTCCCATGGTTCAAATGTTTCATCTTCAAACATGTGGCTTCTCCACAACACCTTGATGAGGGTCATTATATTATTTCATATATTTTATTCTTTAAGATCTATGATCTTTTCCGGTTTATCCTCATATGAGAGATCATTATCTAATGGTACCACCTATGAATTAAGAACATGTGATGGGTCTAGGATGTCATCATTATAGGGGATACATGTAATACATCATGTACTTGAGATAGGTTCAGTGGGAGTGATAGTGAATAGTCCACTCCTCTAAAGAGATCGGTGATCTCAAAAGGAATGATGTACCTTGGACTAAGCTTTCACTTCTTCTAAAATCTCATCACTCTATTCAGTGGAGATATTCAAAAAAATACATTGTCTCTAACATTAAACTCTAGTTCATATTGATGATTTTCATCATATCCCTTTTATGAACTCTGGGTAGCTTTGATGTGTTGTTGTATGGTCTTAATCTTCTCTACCATTTTGGTGAATATTTCCAAACATAGAGGTTTTTTTCCAACATCATCCCAAAATACTAGTGTTCTTCTCCTATTCCCATAAAAGTCTTCATTAGGGGTCATTTGGTTGATCGAATGGAAACTATTTTTGTGATTGTACTCCACCAAAGGAATATGTTGATCACATCCAACATTTATGTTCATAAAGAAAGATCTCAATAAGTCCTTATGTGTTTATATAATCTACACAAAATTGCTCATTAGTTTGAGGGTGATAATATGTACATAAATTCAATTATGTGATAAGGGAATAAAAAAGACTTTTATAAATCTTATAGGTGAATCTTGGATCATGATCAGACACAATTGATAGTGGTAGTTCATGCATCATTTCCACCTCTCCAATATATATTTTTTCTAGTTGATCCACTGAGAAATACTCTCAAATCAGAATGAAGTGTGGGGTCATTGTATGGTGATCCACAACAACCTAGAGAGCATTGTTTCACTTGGATGTCTTTGAATGTCTGGTGATGATTTCATTGGCGATGTTTTCCCATTTACATACATTTATGGGTAATGGTTGCATCGTCCCCTTAGACTTATGCCTTTCGTCTTTCAGTTTATAACATGGTAGGAACATTGATTTATATTTTTTGATCTTCTTATTCATGTAATATAACCAATAATGATATTAGATATCTTAGTATATCATTGTGTTTCCTAGGTTAATGGATAAAGTCAAATTACATGAATCATCCAAAATATCCTTCTATAGCTCAAGATTTTAAAGAACAAAATGTCTTGACCCAAATCTAATAATTTGTACTATATCAACATTTAACATTGAGGATTTCACTTTTTCAATAGTTTAACTTTATTTTTAGTAACCAAATCACCTTTTGGATTTTCCTTTAACATTTCTAAAAGAGATGGTTGGGCAATTGTTTGTAAAAGGATTGATGATGTTACTTTTTTTATAATTTCCATGCTTTTCTTATTCAATTCTATGAAGATAAGATCCTTATTGACTCTAAACAATGATAGAATTTATGGGTCATTTATACTTATTTCATCCAATTCCATGTTCATATTTCCAGTATGGTTTTGTTTTGAGTGGCCTTAATCCTTTTGAAGCTCTATCTATCTTCATTTTCGCATATTCAGCTCTTTCTGAGTGAATATTTATTTGATACTTTTGTGATTATTATATACTTTAAAGTTCCCCCAAATAGATAATACCTCAATATTTTTAATGTAAATATCACACCTTCTAACTCCAGATCATATGTGGGGTAGTTTTTGTTGTGAATTTTCAACTACCATGAGGTGTATCCTATGACTGTTTTTGAATCAATACACATCCCAATCCCATCTTTGATGTATTGCGGGATTCAAGAAACATTCCCCACATTTGGGTAGTGTGAGGACAAGGGATGTGAAAAACCTCCTTTTTAACTCCATGAATATTTCTTCACACTCATCATTCAAAGAAACATATACTCCCTTAAGAGTTAGCTTTGAAAGATGTTTTTATAATCATGAGAATTTTCCTAGAAATTAGTGATAATATCCCGCTAACCAAAGGAAGCTATGGATATTTTTCATAGATATTGGACTCAACCATCCCTAAATTGATTTTTTCTTGTAAGGATCAATAGATATCACATTTCTTCTAAGGCTTTTTCCTAAGAATGAGGCGTCATTCAACCACAACTCACACTTTCTATAATTTGCATAAATATTCCCCTTTCGTATGGTCTTAAGCATTGTGATTATATGGTCTTCATGATCCTCCTCAATTTTAGAGTATATTATATTATCACCTATAAATACAACCACAAATATGTTGAGGTAATATATAAAGACTCTTTTCATCGTTTCCTTGAATATTTATGGAGCATTACTGAGTCTGAATGGAATCATGATGAACTCATAATGCCTATACCATGTATTAATAGTAGTCCGGGGGATATCCACCTTCTTCACCCTTACATTGTAATATCCTGACCGCACATCCACCAGGGAGAAGTATTTTTTTCCATGTACCGAATCAAACAAGTCATCAATTTGTGGGAATGGATACATATTATTTATCGTGATTTTGTTAATCTCTTGATAATTAATGCAAAGGTGCGTTGACCCGACCTTCTTCATGACGAAGAGGAAATTTCACTACATGGTGAATCCCTTGGGCATATAAACACTTTATCCATATTCTCTTATAGTTGTTTCTTTACCTCCTCAAATTCTATAATATTCATTCTATATATAGTCATTGATATTAGCAATGCACCAAGTATATGTTCTATTAAATATTAAACAACTCATCTATGATGAGGACCAATAAATTACTTGGGAAACACATTTTTAACACCCCAATGATTTGAAAATAATTATTGAATTCAAGAAACACCGAGTCACAAAAAAAAATATAACCAAGTTGTGAAACCCAAAATTTCCACTACTATGTTTTGAATTTTTTAAAATGGTCATCTAAGGTTATGATGAGTATGACATTTAGAGTCTGATAGAACCAACATGATTTTTGGTGAATAGTAATATACCCTTTTAAATAGTAATATTAATATTAATATTCCCTTAATTAATAGTAAATAATATAATTATTTTATTTTCAAAAGGTTACAAGATAATGGAATCATGATTCATTTTTCAATGTGATATAAAACGAATAATAGTTCCAAAATTGTTATTATTCGAATAAATTATGATTTAATTAAAAATTATATTAATAATATATAGAAATTTATTTGAAAAAATTGGAGTTTATTTTTTAATTATACATGTCAAATTATTGTTAGGTTAAATATTTGGTATTTTTCTAAAATACTTGAATTTTTTGTGAATGATGAAAAATGGTGAAATACTGTATATAACAATTATCAGTTAAATACACTATTTTTGAAATGACGAGTAATGTATGGACACTTGGTTTGAACTCACATAAACATATTACTATTAGGGGTAACATGAAACAACACAATTGGTTGTATTAATGTTAATAAAAACATTGTGATTAAAATATTCAAAATTTACTCCTCCCCTCCACTATAAAACTCCTTCATCACTCCCACTACTCGTAACTCCTCTAAGCCTTGAATCTCCACAATTATCTACCCAAATATCCTTCTAGAGGATCTACTTGAATCCTAGAAGATCTTTATATTGCAAGAATAAAAAAACCCTTCCCTTAAATAGATTCTCAAGGAGGTGGATTCATGAGGTAAATTCACATTTTATTTCTTTCAATTTCATTTCGAGTTCTTATTCTGTTATTATCTTCTCCTAACCTCCTATGTCTAAATGACCATTAAAACGCCATTATAATCTATTTAATGTACTTATATAATGTAAATTGTAAACCATCATCAATACTCTTACTCTCTATCTCTCTCTCGTTTATTTTATAAACAAAATCATCATCCGTGAGGTTTCAATTTACAACCTTCGTGGATGAAGAAGTTTCATTTTTCAATTTCTCCTTCATTAAATGTCATGAAACCATTTTTATGGTTGAACCAGAATATAATTTATGTATTATAACCTATCTAATATTGAGTAACCTGTATGTGAACATAGTATTAGATCATATGACCAAACTAGTTTTTAATAATCAAAATACCGCTTAAATAATCTAAGTGATTGTTATTAATATTTCATCAAATGATTCATACTCATGTCATATAAAAAATGATAGAAATGAACATTAAAACTTCTATATTCTCATAAATTATATATAATTTTATATTTGTAGATTTACATCTATTATTCATGAACTCTATTTAATAAAAATAAGTGAACTAATTATGAAAATCAAGGAGATGGACACTCTGGAATGGCATAATTCAATCTTATAACTAATCAATAAAGACATAATGAAATTAATTAAATTATTATAAACAATGTAAATGTATTTTTTTTCTTATTTAGGTTATTAATTAGTCTAATTTCATATTCCATGTCCTTAAGTTCAAGAGGGAAACACATTCGGACATAAGGTTAGAGTATTCGACCCTAAACTTCATTTTTATCTGGGTTAATTTAATTGTTTAATTAACTAATTTAAATTATTGTGTATTATTATTTACTCCTCATAAATTATTTATGTTTGTTTTATATATTTTCACCAACCTAAAACCTTTTTTATTTTATGGATAGTTAGATCGTATAAAAGGAACGTTCAAATTGTTTCCGAAATACAAGCTCGATTCAAGGGAAATTCTTAAGTTCTAACATATTTTAGAGGGTATATAATTATATATTTGTGAAAAATATTATCTTTATAAAATAACTAATTTAATTTTGAAAAATATTATCTTACTTCTCTTCTGGTTTTAAACAAATATGTTTCCAAAAGAACTATTCTTTTTAAGTAGAAGAGTATTTATATCAAAAATTACTCGAATATTTTATAAGAGTATCCTCATCTATTTCAACACTATTTTTCATTATTATGTATTTTTTGGATGAATGTTTCATGGTATCATATACCATATTTAATTTAATGGTTTATGATTTTTTTCTGTTAAAGTGTTATCATAAAACCATTCACTAATTTACCCAAAATTGTTAGTGTTTATGCTTAATATTTGGTGAATGTTATTTACATTTCATAAAATAGTTTCAATTTGAATGTGTTGGTTGTTTACATTTATCCCCATTCATATGAGGAATTCATTGGAAAAATTAAGAGTCTTGTGGGACCCTATATATCCCCTTGATGCATTGTTTGGTAACATGATACAAACAATAGATTTTGAATAAGGCCTTCAAAAAATGAATATTTAGGGTCTTGGAATAAGGCCATGACAATATGGTTATGATGACCCGTATTATGAATTCCATCGTTATGAAAATAGTATTTGTGATTCATGTGGTTATTTTACTAGTATAACACACATGATTATGATTTCTTATGGCATTATTTACTCATCTCATATTCTTTCCAGAATGTTATCAAGATTATTATTATTAAAAGAAATGTGTTTTCAGATCTTCACCATGCATAATGTTTATGTTATCTTCCACTATATTGCTTACTATTACTGAGCATTTGAGGTCACCCCTTTCTTATGTTTCATTTTCTCGGTACATAAAGAATTTTATTAGGAATGAAATGAAAAATGACCTAAGTGTTATTGATTTGGTCAAAGAAATTTATATGTTGTTTTTTGTTTCAAGTTGTAATGTTGAACATATGTAGCTATCATATTTACAATTCTACTAAACTACTCAGTCTTCTTGAATTCATATTCCTTGATTATATGATAATGTAATTAACTAAGGAACCACCTTTGGGAAACTGGGGTTGGGTCCATAAATTTTGTATCAGAGGGTGTTTAGTAGGGAACATCGAATCTAGATTTAGAAAATGTAGATTAGGGGACAATTCCCTAAGATATTATTGTGGATAAGCATACAAGTTTATCCTGGTATTTTAGTTAAGAATTTATTATGATGATATTTATAGAAAAAAATAGCTTTTTTGGATACTACAAGTGTACATGGCTCTGGAATAGATGTACCAAAGAGTGAACACTATTATAAGGAGTTTGCAGCTTGACTTAAGGTATCCTGGTACATGAAAAAGTTCCTTGCAGTGCACCTTGATTGACACTCCGAGGGAATATGGTTTAGAGAATTCACATTTTCATTACAAGCTATTATGAAGGATTTGAATGTAATTTTTTCCTCAAATAATCAATGTTTTGAATTAAAAGATTACCTAAGTATAGAATTTCAATTTATTATAACTATTTTTCTATCTTGAGAATATACATTATGATTCATATACTAATCTATTGAATTCCATTATTGAAAAATGGCAGCTAGTGAAGGAATGGGAAATGCATGAATTTGCATGCCCCATGTAGGTATTTCCCACCAATGCAAGATAATGATGTTGTATTTGGTGCTGTGATTGGTGTTGAGAATCTTATAACTATATTGGGATAGCTGAAACCGATTATGAATAATAACCTTACCTGTGAAGAGCAACCTGATCCAACACGTAGAGGAGCTATGTTAGATCACTTTATGTCACAACATCCTCCATCATTCAATTGGACTATAAAAATATTTGTAGCTGAGTTATGGATATGTTCCCTGGATAATATATTTCTTGCTTTGGGTTGCAATGAAAGAGATAAGGATTTCATGTTAGTGTATCATTTATCAGGATATGTGGATTAGTGGGGGTCATTAATTTGAGAAAAATGAGGGAGAAGAGATATAATAAATGGAATAGAGGGACTTTAAGGAAATATTACTAGATAAATACATTCCTCAGGAATAGCGAGACGATATGGAAAGACAATTCTTGAATTTGAGTAATAAGGAAGATGAAAATATTTCTAAGTATGAAGCTGACATTACAAGGTTGTCAAGGCATGTTGGAGACTACATACAAAATTCAAGGAGACAAATTGATCGATTCTTCGATGGTTTAAAACCATTATTCTAAAGGGAACTAGTCTCCCAATGTTTCTCATCATATAGAGATATATTCTAAAGTGCTATCAAGACAGAGAAAGAATTTCCTATGTATTTATGACATTTAGGGAATGAATGAGACGAAGAGGGAAGATAAAAACTCTAGAAAAGTAAATATGGAAATGGTGAAGAAGGGAAGAGTTAACCTTCCATCCTTTAGTATTAGTGGGAAGAAACACCCAGGAACTTTCTTGATGGGATTGGGAGTCTATGACCAGTGTGTATAAAAAGGCCACCTATCTCAGGATTTTAAGGGGAAGAAAGAAGCTAGAAATGTTCAATGCTACAATTTTAGGGAGATGAGACATTATGCACATGCATTTCTTAAGCTTCAAAGAAATGTTCCCCAAAGAAGACCATGGGAGAATGGATAAGATTATGTGGTCACAATTGTGGAGGATTAAATTCCTAAAAAAGAAGTGGTAGGTACTTTAATTATTTCATCAAACAGATTTAATGCTCTATATAATTCTAGATCATCACATTCTTTCATATCTTCCCTATTTTCTAAGGAAAAATATATTTCCAATTTGATTTAATAAGGGAGTTATTAGTCCAAACATTTAAGGGAAGTATCATGAAAAAAAGTTGTGTTAAACCATCCTCATTATGGCATATAAATGTGATTTATTTGCTAATTGTATTGTCATTCATGTGATTTACTATGATATAATCCTCAGTATGGATTGGATTTCAAACCATGATGTGAAAAGTTTATTGCAAGAAAAAGGTGGTTACTATTATTTAGGACGATTTATAATCCCTTAGTATTAGGGAAAAAACATCACCATTTGATTCTCATCTAGATCCACCCCCAGTAAATCTACTAAATTCAATATTTTGTGAGCAATGAAATTCAATGAGAATGAGTAAGGAAAAGAATGATCAAATATAGGATGTACCTAATATATAAGAATAATTCGATGTATTTCTAGTGGATTTACGCAAACTTCCAATAGAGAGGGAAATTGAGTTTTCCATTGACTTAATTCTAGGTTCAATTCCCATATCATAGACCCCTAATAGAATGGCCACTATGGAATTAGTGGAAATGAAGAAATAAACAACTAGAGGAATTGAGTGATAAAAGATTTATTTTCCCTAATGTATTTTTTAAGGGATACCATGTTCTTTTCATTAAGAATAATGATGGATTTATGTGGTTGGGCAGTGACTATAGTGGGATCAATTCAATAATAATAAAGAACAAGTGTCCTCTACCTCACATCGATGGTTTAATTGAACAAATACATGTATCTCAAATTTTTTTGAAGATCGACCTTTGATATGGATATCATAGGTTTCTTGTGAGAAAGGAAGACATTCAAAAAATAGTACTTCAAACTAGGTTTGGGCATTACAAGTTTACAATAATACATTTTGGACTGGCTAATGCACCCTCTGTTTTAATGGATCTTAGAAATAGAGTTTTCAAGGAATATCTGGATAACATTGTGGAGGTATTTATAGATGATATCTCAGTATACTTAAAAATCTATGAAGATCATTAAAATTACTTGTGCACTATTCTAAAAAATCTTAGAAGAAATTAATTATATGGGATGTTTATAAATTTTGAATTTTGGATTCAATCAGTTTTCATTCTTTTACACACTATCTCTAAAGATGGAATATCTTTATATCCAGTGAAGGCAAAGGCTTTACAAGAATGGCCTACTCAAATGAAAATAACTAAGGTATGTAGTTTTATTGATTTTCAGGTTATTATTGGTGTTTCATTTAGAACATTTTCCATTTATCCAACCCAATGACCAAGAATACACATAAAGGGGTTTAGTTCGTATGGACAGAATAATTTGAGGACTATTTTGAAGATTTTAAGAGGTTATTAGTGTATGCTCTGATCCTAACCATACCCTTGAGGAATGATGGGTTTATGAACTATTGTGATGCATCAAATAAAGGACTTGGTTGTGTCCTTATACAGAATAAAATAGTTATTTATTATGAATAAAGTATGTTAACAATTCATGAATAAAATTATCTCACTCATGATCTTGAGTTAACAATGCTAATCTTTTCTCTTGAGATATGGAGACATTATCTCTACGGTGAAAAATGTGATATATATATATATATATGGATCACAATATCATGAAATATATCTTCTCACATGAATGAACTCCACATGAGGAAAAGATGATGTATTCATCCAATCCAGGATTATGATTGTACTATTCACTACCACCCCAGAAATGGAAACAAGGTAGATAATGCATTGAGTGGGAATGATCATGTAGTTCTCAACAACATGAGGATTGATGAGGATCCTTTGTACATGGATCTAGTGAGGATAGATATGGGAATTATTGATGTAGGTGAAACATCACTACTTTTTCATTTTTTTACCAACCACATTTATAGGAAAGTATTAAAAGTTATTATCATAATGATGAAAACATGCAAAAGAAAATTACTTCTGTGAATGAGGGGATGTTGGATGACTTCATATGTGAAGATGAAAGTCTTATATTTGATAAGAAGCATTTTTTTTAGCAATACCCGAGTAAAAAAGGGATTTATTTGATTATTACCCTAGTTCAAATATATCGTTACATTTGGGTGTCACTAAGATATATAGAGATTTGGTGTAATATTTCTTCTTTGACAACATAAAGAGGGAAATTGTGAATTATGTATCAGGATGTTTAGTCTTTCAAAAATTGAAGGCGGAATGGACAAATCCAAAATGGGTCACACAAACTATACCTATTCCTACATGGAAATGAGATGACATAACCATGGATTTTATCAATGTATTACCACAAACTCCATGGAAGAATGATTCAATGTGGGTAATTGTAGATAGACTTACCAAATATGCACATTTCCTCAATATAAGAGAGGATATTCCACTGTAGCACCTAACAAGATTCTATATCAATGATGTTGTGAGACTTCATGGAGAACCTCTGTCAATTATGTTTGATCATGACCCATAATTTATGTCAAAATTTTGGAAATGACTTGAGAATGATTTGGATACTGATCCTCAATTGGGTACATCTTACAACCCACAAACTAGCGGGTAATCAGAGGGGACGATCCAAACCTTATAGGAAATGTTGAGATCATGTTCACTTGAATTTCAAGGTGTGTGGGATCATTATTTTCCTTTAGTGGAGTTTTACTACAATTATACCATCCATTAATGTATTCAAATGGGACTATATGATGCATTGTATGGGAAGATTTGTCGTACACCAACATGTTGGGATGTAGTTAGAGAGAGAAAGTTTGTGGGCCCAGAGGTTGTAGAGGAAACAATAGAAATGGTAAAGACTATTCACAGTCATAAAAATGTATCTCAAAGTAGAAAAATAGATATGTTAATAATCGAAGGAATGATCTGGAATTTCAAGTGGGAGATCATATTTTCATGAAAGTATCTCTACTGAAGGGTGTTATAAGATTTTGAATGAAAAGGAAACTGGTGCCTAAGTACATTGGGAATTCTGAAATTACTATGTGAATTGGAGATATTTCATATTATTTGGCTATGATTACAAGCCTATCCAAAGTACACAATGTTTTCTATGTCTCATTATTGAGAATATACATGCCATACGTAATGCTTGTCCTCAAATCTAAAGGAATATAGTTTGAACCTGACCTATCTTTCTGTGAAGAACCTATCTAGTTTCAGAATAATAAAGAATAGGTTTTTTGGAATCGGATGACTTGTCTTAAATAGATAATTTGGAGAAATCATACAAAAGAAGGCATGCAGGCCATTCAGGTAAGAGGTATCTTGGGAGCCTGAGGAGCTTATGAGGAAGACCTACACAAATCTTTTTGTGAGGTTACATTTTGTGAATTTTGAGGAAGAAATTTTTCTAATGATGGAGAATGTAAGACCCCATGGTTTTAAAAAAAATATTCAATACATGAATCATTGAGTACCTACAAAAAACACATTTTATAATCTATTTGTTAAGCACAACATTGCCTCTACAATCATTTGAATTTTTAAAATCGGTCGTCTAGAGTTGTGATCATAAAGTTATTTGGAGTCTGATAGAACAAACATGATTTTTGGGAATAGTAACACACCCTTATGAATTGTAAAATGAATAGTAATATAACCCTTATGAATAGTATATAGTAATATTATTTTATTTTCTTAAGGATACAAGATACATAGTTATTGATTAATTTTTCAATGTGATACAAACCGAATGATAGTTTTAAAATTATTAATTTTTGAATAAACTATGAGTTTATTTCAAAATTAAGTAAATAATATTTAGAAAATAATTTTAACACAATGGAGTTCATTTTTTAATTCTACATGTCAAATAATGGTTAGGGTTAACTTTTGGTACTTTTCTGAAATACATGAATTTTTTAAGAATAGTGAAATACGGCAAAATACCATATATACAAATTATTAGTTAAATACAATATTTATGATGTCATGATTGATGTGAGGCCACATAGTTTGAGCATAAATGCAATTATTTCTCTTTCTGGTCACATGAAACAAAAGTATTGGTTTTCTTGAGGGAAATAATAAAATAATGAGTAAAATATTAAAAATTCACTCCTCTCCCCCATTATAAAAACCCACCATAACTCCTTGTTCTCTTCAATCCTCTATGCCTTTAAGATCCTAAATGTTATTACCAAATAACATTCCCTAGTCACTCCCCACTTCCCATAATCTCTTGGTTTTTCCAAAAAACCAAAACCCTTTCCCTTAAAGAGATTCTCAGGGAGGTTTATTCCAGAGGTACATTCACATTTTATTTCTTTTATTTTCATTTAGAGTTCATTTTCAATTTTTATCTTCTACACACCTCCTATGTAAAAATTACCATGATAAATCTAGTATCATCTATATTCTATAATTATATCATTTTAAGGGAAGAATCATTATCAACACTCTTACTCTATTTCTTTTATTTTAAAAATGAAATCATCATCCGTGTGGTTCCAATTTACAACCTTCGTGTTGGATGAAGTTTCTTTCTTTAATTTATCTTCCATTACTAGTCATAAAACCATTTGGATTGTTTAACCAGACTATAATATATGTATCATAACCTATTTTATATTAAGAAACCATTATATGTACAAAATATTAAATCATATGACAAAATTAGTTCCTAATAGTTAAAATACAGCTTAAATAATCTAAGTGATTGTCATTAATATTTCCTCTAATGATTCATCCTCATTCCATTTAAATAAATGATATAAATGACCATTAAAACGTATGGATTTTCATAAATTATATTTAATTTAAATTAAGGATATTTATATCCATTCCTAATGAACTTTATTACAGAAAAACAAGTGAATTGATTATGAAAATCCAGGAAAGTACACTCCAGAACGACGTAATTCAATTTTATAACTAATCAATAATGAAATAATAAACTTAATAAAATTAATATAAACTAAAGACATATGTAATAGGTTATTAATTAAGTTATTTATATGTCTAAATTCAAATTACATGGCCTTATGTTCAAGAGGGGAAAACATTCAAACTTAAGGTATGGGTATTCCACCCGAATAGGCCCCAAAAGAGGATCAGAGAAACATGAGTAGCATCCACCAAATGTTGAGCTAAATGGATTGGAAGAATGAGAGGGGAAATTCAAGTGGGATGGGCCTACGGGTCATGTATTGTGCATGGTATGCCTCTAGGCCTTCAGGTCATGTATTACTGGCTTGTCGGGCCATGTGCCTTGGACCTACAGATCATGTACGGTTTCCCCATCAAACCTTAAAAGGGTGATTATCCATAATAAAAATAAAAAAGAAGGCCTTCGGGCCATTCGGGGTATTCCACCCGAACCTTCATTTTCATTCAGGTTACCTTCATTGACTAATTACCTCATTAAAATTATTATGAATTATTTTGAACTCCCCATAAATTCTGTTTGTGTGTTCTATATATGTTCACCAACCAAAATCCTTCCTTTATTATTGATAGATTCATGGTTTAAAATAGAATTTTAAAATAGTTTTCGAAATAAAAGTATAATTCAATGGAATTTCTCAAATTTATACTATTTTAGAGGGAAAATTATAATTTGTTTTTTGAAACAACTATCTTTATAAAATCACTAATATTATCAGAAAAATACTACCCTACATCAGTTTGGGTTTTATACAATGATTTTTCCAAAAGTACGCTTCTTCCCATGTAGAAGAGTATTTATCTCAAGAATTACTTAAAGATTTTATTAAAGTATCTTTATATATTTCAAAATTATTTTAAATTGTTTTGTATTATTGGGATGAATATTTTTTTTACATCTACCAGATTTAATTTATTGGTTTTTGATTATTTTTTCTGGGGATGTGCAATCTTAAAACCATTCCCCAATTTTCACCGAATGGTTAGTGTTTATGCTTAATGTCCGGGGAAAATTATTTACATTTCGTATATTAGTTTAAATATGAATCTTTATGTTGTTTATGCTTATCTCCATTCATATGAGGAATGAATAGGACATAGTAACTTTTTGGTGGGGCCTGCTATAGCCCCTTAGTGCATCGGTAGGTCTCATGAGGAAAACTATGGCCTTGGCACAAGGCCTTGACCAAATTATTATTTATGGACTTAACCAGAGGGCTCGATGGTATGGTTATTATGACCCATATTATAAATTCTCTCTTTCATAAAATAGTATTGATGGTTTATGTGATTATTCGACTTGTAGAATACCCATGATTATGTTTTATTGTGGAATTTTTTACTCACCTCATATTCCCTCCCTAATGTGTCCATGTTTATTATTTGAAAAGGCATGTTTTTTTCAATTATTCATCATGACTAATGTTTATATAATGTTAAACTAAATTTCTTACTCTTACTGAGCATTTGAGCTCACCCATTTCTTATGTTTCATTTTCTCAGGACATGAATAATTTCATTATGAATGACGCGGTGAAAAAACTTAGGAGTTATGGATGTGGTCGAAGAAATTTATATGTTTTTTTTTTCATTTCAAGTTGTAGTGTTGAACATATGTATGTATCTTGTTTCCAATGCTACTAAACTAATCGGTATTTTGGGTTGCATATTCCTTGTGTATATTCCAATGTAATTAAATAAGGAACCAGCTTTCAGGCAACTGGGGTCGATTCCTTACAAAATTAGTGTATTCCGTCAAAATATGCATGTCCTCAGGGATAATAATTTCATTAGAATAAATCATTTTACCTAGATATGATTTTTCATAGGGCTATAACATCTATGCTTTAGGTGATGGTTCTAAAGAAGATTCATCCTCATCCTTGAACCTGTATAAGAGGGAGTGTCGATTCCCCATATGGAGAGTGATTTCCATCTCGCATAAATTTATATTGGCTCTATATAGGAAAATACAATCCATACGAAAGATTTCAGAATATTCTACAACAAGAAGTATGATAAGGTTCCCTGGTTTGTTCAATAAAAAAATTATAACCTAAGAGATGTTATATAAATGGGATACAATAATTTCCCAAATATCCATTTTTACGGTCATCTCTAATCCCTTGCATTCAGGTGGTGTTTGAATAGTTATATTAAACATTCATGATATAAAGGAATATGTTGAACATGAATTAAAAAGTATAATCACTATTATTTAATTAATAATTGGCATACCTATCACCCCTTTATTGTTGGGATTCACTTCGGTGGTAAATATGGAAAAATCTCACCCTTGCTTCCTTGGAGGCTGTTGGTTGCCTCCGAAAACCCTTGGCTTAGTTCACTGATTTGGAAAGTTCACTGGTTCATTGCAGTTGTAGTAATAAAAAATCCATTGAGGGTCTACTAGAGAATTCCTTCCCTCTATCACATTGGTGGGTTTTTTCTATCAGAAATTATTATATATGTTCCCTTTCATTCCCCACCAATACCATTTCCTTGATCTCCTTAGGAAATCTTCAAGGTGCTTCTTTCTACACCATTGATAAGAGGGATGATGGAATTTGTAAGCACTGTTGGATTTATCTATTAGACCACTAAAATTAAAGGCCAATTTATTCTTCTTATCCATATGATACCCCTAATATTTACTGATCTCCATGTCAAATATGAATTCACATTAGCCAAAATACTCATATATATCCAATCCATTGAATTATAAGGCATTTCATAATCTAGTTTTTGTCCCAACAAAAAAATGGTTAGCCTTATATTAGGGGGAAACAACAAAACTAGAGTCGTATCATGAAATGTTGTGAAGTTTACCTTGTACTCCCCAATAGATTCTTCATCCATTTTTCTTGAGTGGATGGTAATATCATTCCATTTTAATATGGTGGTAATATAGAAAATATTTATCGAAATACTTTTTCCATAATTCCTTCTACTCCATTACATTGATCTCTTCTAAATGATTAATATTCATGATCAATTTCCACCATAGATGAGCTTCACCCTCTATATGATAAACCGCCCAAAGAACCTTCTCTTTTTGTAGAATATTAAGGGATAATGAATATTGATTCATTGTAATTAATCAATTTATATGGGATTAAGGGATTATATGATCCACTAAAAGTAGGAGGCCTTTTCGCATGAAGATCTTAACTGTAGGATGCTCTATCTTTGGTAGGGTGGGTGCTCTCCTAATCCAGGGTTCTATTTAGAACATGAGTTAACTAGTAGAGTGTCATGAATATGTTTGTGATTGACACCCCCATCGGGTCTGGTGTCTTATTGGGGAAATCAACACACTGGCCTCCGCATTGGTTGTTAGCATAATTCCTCTTATTTCTGGCTATTGGATAGAATAAAAGGGAAATTAGGGATGGGTATCTTAAAAAATTAGACTTACAAAGGGGAATCCAAAGACATTAAAGTGATAAAAAATAAATTAAAATTATCTCATTAACATAAGAGTCTCTAAGATTTAGTCTTTGTTATCCATGATATACTTTGTAACATATATTCTTATTGGATTTTTTTCCATTAATAATGGTTTTTAATGAGATTGGGAATTTAACAAAATATTTCCCTCAAGAGTGACTAACCAAGTGACTATTAAGGCCCTTTTCTATAACAACCCGACACGTTATTTCATATTTAAACTTAATTTATTACTTAAAATTTTACTCAATGCCACATAGAAGATCGAGTGGTCTAGTGTATTAGTAAAATTGGGTACATTACATAACAACTAAAAACATAAAAAGAAACATATTTATTGAAAACTTAATTTTCATGACCACAACATTCCATGGTACATAACACTGTATGGGATTACCTAAGCACATACATAAGAAAGGGGTGAGCTATAAATCCCAGTAAAGTAATAAGCATGGAATAACCTGAGGAGGAAAAAAATGTTAGAAAATTTACATAAAAATGAGTATAAAAAAAACCTAAATATGAAGGAATGACTTATCACGATAATCATAAAATGGGAAATGTGGAAATAACATACTTCATGATATTATCATGAGTCTAGGATCATTTCACGTGGAGGACCAAGAGTCAAAAATCGTTGCACAAGGAGGGGTATGAGTTGAAGCTCATTTGATATAAATTAGGGTGAGTCAATGATCATTATACATGGAGTATAATTAGTCAATTTTCATTGCACATGATGTATCATGATACAATACATTACCTATGAATTGGAGCACTATTAGTGTTCACACATTATAAACATTTTATTCTCATGCTTAAATGTTCCACATAGATTATACAACATTGATTAATTAATCATAATAGTTTCTTCCAAGAACATGGAAATGTTCAATAAATGGATATATATCCCCAATAAATAATTATATGTGCATAAAGGTTAATACCCTTGATAGAGAAATGGTTATAGTATTCACTACACAATTATTTTGGTAAGTAAAGTCATTGTGCACTATCGACGGCATAATAGCTTCATATGGAAATTCAGAAAATGGTTTTAGGAGAGTGAAAGTGGTATCAAATTAATTAGAACTAAAATGGATATTAATATGCAAATTTAATGATATTATCAAAAATAATTTATTGGAAATATACGGTGTAACATAATAATGATCCTTGAAGTAAGTGGAGAAAAAAATAACCCTTATGAAACTTTTTGCCTGATAATAGGTGTACATAAGGGATCATGGAGGGGCTTAATGATAGTGAAAGGAAGATATCAAAAATTACCCATCAAATAGAATGTAATGGAATCTTATAAAATCATATACCAATATAAGAAAATGGAGTTTAAGAAGCATAATATCAATGTAGCGGTTGAATGGACAAGAGAAAAGAGAAATCCCTTATAGAATTTCTGCATAGTAACATCTTAAGTTAGAGTCCAAATGATGGGGATAGATGATCCATCATACAAATAACATCCATTTATAGTATTTTAATTATTAAAAATGAATTTAAATACATGAAATTGAAATTAAAAGGACTAATATCTTAGAAGGTTCATGAATTCAAAGATGACTAGAGATATCCTTTACTTGAATGTGTAACTCCAAAGGCTTAGTAGAGGCTTAATGGGTTCCTGGGGGATCCTTGGGAGGAATCTAGGGAGTAGTGGAAAGTGGTTTATGAGTGTAAATGAGTTTGAGATATGAAAAATGGTATCTTGGGTGGGTTTTTTTTGGAACGGTTGGTGATTTCATTATTGTTCTGGTTTTGGAAAATACAGAATAAAATATTCCAAACCACAAAACATCCCAATAATTTTTTCCATGGTTTTTGTAAAAGGGTATTGTTATTAATTAAATTATATATCCAATGGTAGGAGATAATAAAATGGTTCCTTTTCTTATGTAGAGGTGAGTAATAGTTTCATGGAAATTAATTTAAAATCATAAAATATATTATATGTCTTGGAGGATTCATGAGGAATTTAAAAAAATTAAATTAAATTAAATCCAAATTATTTTAAAGATAATATTTATTTTCATATGAATATATCTGTAATTTTATTTATTACAACATTATTGGGAAATTATTATGTCATAAAACAAACTGTATATTTATATGATATTTAATTTTTTCCCTAAAATTCAACTTTATTAGTAAATTATTATAAAGTTAACCATTGGATAATTTTTACATCTGGATTCCAAAAATTATATTAATTTTTTATAAAAAAATTTCTAAATATGAAACTTTCCATTTTTAAAATAAATAAAATATTTAGTGGAAATTGATGGGTTTTTGAAAATAATAGTTTTCGAGCCATAGTAAAAATGCATATGTCTTCATAAAAATTAAATGATGATTTATATTTAGAAAATGTAATTAAATAATAATATTTTATTAAAACATTATTTATTTAAACAATCCATTAATTCATCAAAATATATTTCTTAATTGAGTTCTAATATTAACCAAAAACATTATTTTTGATATAAAAATCATTTTGGATGTAACAATAATAGGAATAAAATTCATTCAATATTCCATAATATAACAACGTACATATTCTTATTTCAAGGATCATGATAAATATACCTTTATTTAAATATAATAGTCATTATGAGTAAGGTGCATGATTGTGGTGCTTTTATGGGGTCGTTCATTAAAGATGGTATGGGTCATCATCTCAATGAGATTGAACATCTCTCGTAAATGGTTTTTCTCATGATTATGTTGTGGGATCTCAACAATGGACTGGTCTAGGGAAAATCCCAGAAATTTTATCTCTTTTTTATGCTTTTATAAATGGGATTCATAGGGTACAATCCTACTAGATGAAGCCTTCACTTCCTTTTTCTATTTCAAAAATATTTATTAAAACCCAATATTTATACTAGGAAAGTGATCACTGTTAGATGCCTATATTAACAATGGTAATGATACCTAATGGTTTTTTAAATAAAATTGTATATAATAAAAATGATCATGTGTTTTCTATATCCATAAGACATTTAATTAAATCAAATAAATGGGGATTTTATTCATAAATGTTTTTGTCTTTACATATATGGATTTTTAAGAGTGAAATAAAACTGGGTTAGTGGATTTTCAATGTTATAGAACCTCAATTGATTAACCACATTCTAAATAAATTATTTTGAAATGGAGTCTCACAATAAATGATTATCTTATAATGTAACTTCTAAGCGTGATAGAATTTACTATGAAAAAATAGACTTATTTTTCAGTATTGGATAAATTAATTGGTAAATTTAATTTAATAATTATGGTTCCAAAAGTGAAGTTTTTAAATCACTCAACTGATAAGAGTTTGTTCCTCCTATCATATAGAGCCTATGGAATTAATAATGGGGTCTATGATTTAAAAAATAACTAGTTTTTTCCAAACATTAAATTATATATTGAATTTGATATGGGATTTAAAATTGGATATAATGATTATATATAATTATAGAACGGGTAAATATGAACTAATGAAATGTGACATGAAATTTAACTGGATTACATAAGAAGTTATATAATTATTAAACCTATATATGGATAATTCCACTTTATTTCCATTATGTGTGATGACTGAAAAAGTCGAGATGAGTTCCTTGAATTCCATAAGATATATTCTACTTAGGGATTCTAGGAAGAGAATAAGGATTCCATATCATTCATTATTACTAAGGATATATTGATGATCACTGAAATTCCATGGTAATAGTAGGATGAGCATTTATATTCTATGTTATGTTTAAATATTGGGGAACGATGGGATCAAAAGTCAAATTCCATGGGAATGATTGGTTGAACAGTCGTATTTTTATTTGATACATAATGATACTGAGAATATCAAGATGACCCTCTGATTCTATGTCATTCCCAGAAGAGGTTTGTTCGATGTCACATTCTCAAAGACAAACACTAATTTTAATGTGATGGAATGGTTGATCAGGGTTACCATCCTAAGGATCTATATTATAGATACTGAAATCTGGTGTTTTTGAAAATCCCAATCATAAAATGATATTTAATATTTTTATTTAACTATCTTAATTTTTTAAACTATATATCTAGAGAGTCTATAAACACTTTTATCACAGAAAACATTTATAGGGTTTCTTTTCATGTGGGCACACTAAGTTTTATTCACACCATTATTAGGCCACCATGGAATTTGAATAACCCATCATAAATTTTGTTAATATTATGTTCAAGTGTGGGAAATATCTTCTCATTATTTATTTCATTGGTTGGATTTGATTGGGTGGTGTATTGATGACTAGACCAAGTCTTGGTCTGGACCAGTTTGGTTGATGATTTTTTGTTTTATTTTTATTTTTTGTTACATCTATATATATGATCCTCCATGTAAAATATATTATAGATTGTGTGGAATTATTCATTATTTACCCTTTTGGATATGATAGTTACTTTTGTAACATTCAATACATATTTTGAAATGGTTTAATGGATTGGTTAATATGTTCTTAATCACTTATTCTTATATAATATCTTTTACATGAGGTTATAGTATACCCACAATATCCTCACGGACCCTCACAGATAGTTCATAGACTCTAGTGTATGGATAGAATGCCTAAGGCCATGAGTAATAATCTTTTGGGTACCAGTTCAGTGGAATTGTTGTCGAGGAATTATAAAATGGGGTCAACTCATGTTTTCTTTTTTTTTACAATTTGTGAGTGGTATATAAGAGAATATGATGTTTCAATGATTGGTAATGTGCTCATATATATGATTTTTTAACCAAAACATAGGGGAATACCCAAGTTTTTAGGCATAGGACTTGATCACATATGGAATATATTATAATATTTAGATTTTATTTTTAACCATGAGTGAGACACATGGGTTGTGATGTAACAAGTTGGTTGAATTTTTTTTCGTATCTTGGTATGGAATGTTGGTGTGGTCATATTAATTCTTACATTATATTCCATAGGGATTAAAATAACATTGATCATGATAGAGATATAGGATTTAGTTGTTGATTTTATATTTCATATGATTTATTTCATCTTGAGGTCGTATAAATATAATTTAAACCATATTTTGATTAACAATTCTTATTGATAAAAGGGGGTTGGTCATTTCATGTGTAAGAAACTTCATATATGTTGTGTTCCAAAAAAACGCAATGGTGGAATGTCAATTTTCTAATTGCCTAATAGATATCTCAATTAAAAAGATTATATCAATTAATTGTTAAATATTGATATTAATTATATAGGGTCCCAATAAATAACCTATATGGTGTTTTCCCTAATTAAATTTGAATAAAACCCTTGATAATCAAGCATTCAGAACATGGAAATATTGATAAGTACAATAAATATTAAATCTAAAAATTCGAATTAAATTAAATATAAATTCTTAAAAGGAATTGGAAATGTGAATTTGGAAATAAAATGAATTATAAGCCAATTATAGTTTGATTCCTATATCATAAATGATAAATAAAAACCCTTCAGAAAAAATAATGGAAGTATTAGTTGACTATGAAACATTGAGCAACTATCTGATTATATGGATTAACCCTATAAATGAAGTTTTTTTCGTCTATTACGGTATCTCGAGTTATGATAGCTATTTTGGGGCCAACCCTATGAGGTTTGTGTGGATATAAGGTGTTGACACTGATAAGGGAAGATCAAGATAGATAGAGAGTTCAATTTTTGAAAACCCCTTCATTATAAAGTGTGTTAGATGACAAAGTGTTTTGTATCATAAGATTGTTCATTTAATTATATCCTTAAGATTTGTGTTCTATTATGATTTCCAATTCACATGTGGGAGGATGTTATGGAAGGTGATGTCGTTGTAAATCTCATAGGCCTACATTGGATGTTTTGACTTTCCATATGTGTTGTGGACATATTATGAGGTTAAGTATTAACTCATAAAAAGTTTTCATTGTGATTTTATGTTTACGGGCTAGGTTTTTGGAGCTCTTGCACCTCGAGAGTGACTCGGGTATAGTGATTTGGTGCCTTGTGGCCTTCAACGATACCCTTTAGATGGGATAATCTATCTTTATAGGTGTATTTAAAAGTGAGATGCATTGGTAAATACCTTATTTTATGAGGTTAGTTTATGTTTTTATTTATTCTTAGGGGTTTTTGTTCTATTTTATAACCTTTACTTATTGGAAGTTGGGTCTATACCAATGATAAAGTGCCTGATCATTCAAATTCCATACCCTTTCATGTGGATTCACTTTTTGAATGTGGCGATAGAAAATGTAAATGATTGGGTTCTTGTAATTCCACTCACTGTGAATGTGGTAATATGTCTATCATGTATACATGTAATTTTTTAGGATTATTTGAAGAGGGAAATAATAATAACTCTAATCACTCAAGAAAGAAATCCATGATCATTTTTTGTAATCATATTGGGTGAATGAGTCATGTATTAGTGATGTGTGGATCACAGAAATATGATTCATGTTCCATGAACTTGTTTTAGTAGAGGAGGGACTTATTGGTATCAGTGAGATTAAACATTTTGGAAGTAAAAAACACTTTTTTTATTGGAATGATGCTAATAATGGAATTACGATTAGGGAACAAGAGATGTGAATGGGGGGATAGAGTCTGTGAAGATATGCCTTTAATGGTTAAATTTTAAAGCACATGGGGTGGAAATGCACAATTTTAAAAATTATTTTTTATGGTATTCTTGATTGGGTGAAGATTACCCATGTGCAGGCATGTATAGTACATAAGGTGTGTGAGCATTTTTTTTGTGAAACAACTAATGGGGTATGATTCGGGTTGGATGATTAGGTAGAGAATGAGTGTGTAAAAATGTTTTGGATTGATTGATCAAGGATGTATATACTATAAAGTGTGGTTCCTACTATGATTGCAGTTGTGGAGAGACCATGTGTGATCATTGGGATGATGACCTTAATGAGTTGTTTCCAACATTGATTTACGCTATTTTTTAGAAAAAAGAATAAGACCCTCAATTTATAGGGGAAATAGTTGTTTGGATTTATGTGTTGTGACCTGGTTGGTAAGATGGATCCAACCTTTTAAATATTTTTTATAATGGTGTGTATTGATAGGGAGGAGAAACACATGTGTGTAATGGAAGGACCAATTTTTTTTAGTTCTTGGAGAGTAGTGTATGGTGTCACATCCTAGCCATGTTCACTCCATAAATTCAAATAAGATAAGTTAGAGACAGGCCCTCAAGTGAACCTCTTCATATTCCATAGGCTTCAAACTAGAAACGTGGTCCTAGGTTGTGTTTCTAGGGAGACTATTCCCTCATATAAGAGTAAGAAACATGTTTAACTAAAAAATTATATTTAATAATAAATAAATATATTGCTAAAGGTAAATATTTAATCAGGGTTGTAGTAAAATGGAATTCAGTGAATGCCTAAATGTAAATGAAATTCACACCACACCAATCTCCCATTATACTAATCACATATATAAGAGTGAGTAAAAGTGTTGGGAAAATCCCTCAAGGTATCATTGAATTATTTTTGTGGTGATTGTGTTTGTTGACCAAGTGAAAATCTGTGTGGTGATTGTTGACAAAGAAAAAAAATGACATACAAATTTGGTGACAAAGGAGATTTCATAGTGGAATGTCGAGTTCAAGCGATGTGTTCAACGATCCATGTTTGATTCAAGAACGTCAACAAAGGAATTGATGATCTAGAGGCTGTAAAAAAAGAGCAGATACAAGGTGGCACCATTTTCCAGTGTTTTGCAAATTTCTGGGCCTGAAAATTGTCAAAAGGAGAAAAGTGGTTTTGGAAAAGAGACATGCACGCAGTGTACTTGAAGGAAAGCGAGCTTGCATGCCTAGTGTTTTTCAAGATCAGAACATGGAAATGTGGCAAAGGAAAGAGGTCGTGTAGGTATTGGTGTGGTCGCGTAGGTGACTTGCATGTCGTGAAAGGTCATGTGCGCTGGTGCCTAGGAGGGTTCGAAAGTTGTGCTCCATATGTTTTTCAAGATCAAATCTCCAAAATATAGAAAAAGAAATAGGGTTGTGTAGGTGTCTTATAGGGGAAGAAACCTGCGTGCTGGGACTTGAGCACCGAGGGGAGACTTGCACGCCATTGCACAGGATGCCAAAATGCCTATAAATACAGGTCGAACCCTCCTCATTCTTAACAGAGTTCAACACATTGAAAAATAAGAGCTCCCGTTGTGCTGGAGTAGTGGTCGCGCAAGTGGTGTGTGGTCGCGCAGGTGGACCTGCACGCCAGTGTTTGAAGTTGTGTTCCAATTGGTTGTTGTATTCCAATGTTGGTTTGTGCGTAAAAGGGGTTGATTTGCACAGGTTTGGAGTTGCAGAAGATTGTGCCGCATAGGTGTTTGAAGTGACTTGCGCACCCATTGTGACCTTCGTGCCGATATTTTCATGCTAGTTTTGACATGTGTGCCAAGTAAGGTTGATTCATGGCGATTATTCAGGGCTGCATGAAAGCTGGACGATTTCCCTATACCTTCGCTGCAAAGAGAAATTCATCCATGGGTGAAAGTTTGACTTCAATAGTGCATCTACATAAAACAGAGGATGCATTCATTAGAGATAATGAAGAGACATGCAAGTCTATAAAATGTGAGTGGATCCTTTTCGGAGTAGTGAGAAAAGGAAGAGGAAGAAGTTGATCCTCTCCACCAGTAGTGAGCCAGAGAGAGAGAAAAAGGGAGTGACCCTTGGGAAAGTAGTGAGATAACCCTAAACCTTTTAAAGGCAGTGATCTTGGGACAGAGTGACTGTCCCTGAACCTCTGAATCCACATCTAGTGAAGAATAGTGGAATTTGGTATGACTGTCAACTTGTCGGCGTATGCTCCTTGGATGTAGCCTAGTGAGGGAGAACTAAGTAAAAATCTTTTTGTCTACCTGCTTACTTCCCTACATTGAATTGAAATCATCATCATCAGATATAGAAGAAAATAAGTGATCATAAAACACACAAGTGGAAAAAAAGTGACCCTTGTAATAAAGAGGTCATGATCCCGTGGGGCACAAAGAACTTTGAAAAAGAATATCCATACCCTGATTCACCCCCCCTCTTAGGGTATATTGGCCCCTATTGGTCCTAATAAAAGAAATGGAAATAAAATTTCACAACTCTACTTCTAACTCCACGATGAGCCTCTTTCCAATTCTCCAAGACATCATTAAGTTGCTCCAACTTGATCCTAAGAATCTGCAAGATTATATCCACTCAATAATGTAACCAATGGCCTAATCTCTATCCATTGTTCATATGTAATCAGACAAAAATAATTTATAGGGAATATAGGTACACTAAGGTGAATTCATAGGGGGTGAGAAATAAATCTTAGTAGGCCACCCCCGACATTGAATCTATAAATTTCTACAATAAGTATATGCTTTTGAAACATGATCATCTAATACAAGAAACAACTATAATAAAATGAATAAATTAAATACATAGTAAATCCTTTTTTCCATCGCCCTAATCAATGATATCTTGTTCAGATAGTTCCAAAATTATCTTCATTAACTTTAATTATATTGAATAAAACAATGACCTGAGGTATGCATCTAATGTGTCAATGTATAATGATAGTAAATCATGTTATATTAATGATCATGTTATGAGAAATTAATTAAATTAATAGATTTAAATCCTCATTTAAGTATAGAAAATACAATATGGCGCATTCGCCCCATCCCTGAGGAGTAACTTAGTCATCACTCAATGAGGGAATCATCAATCCCTAAGAACAACACAATAACTAATCTCGAGGGAATTGCTCCCCCTAGTGATATCATTTGTATAATTCCATGTGAACCCATCTCAAACACATCCATGTAATACCATATCTAATGTGTAATTCTATATCCAATTTGGAACACTATGTATTCTAATAAAATTCATAATAATGGATTGAAATGTATATTAGTTTCCATCATAATTGGGGAATATAATTTCAATTAATTTTAAAAAAACTATGAGGTACACTATATACATAGTCCAAAAAAACAATTATCACAATCCAAATGACAATAAGTACATATGAGAATCTAAATAAATTATATATGGTAAAAAGGGATCAATAGCTATATCTTATGATGTATTTTTGAGAATTAGATCACATATTGCATCTGATCAATCTGAATTTCCTATTACTAAGTATCTCCATTAGAAATATTATATGCATCATGAGTAACCATATCAACAAATATGTAATGGGTGAGGGTGGATAAATGAATAAACACTTCACTACATCGATGGGATGTGGCATTCATGTGTGGTATTGGTTTTTAGGTGAAATCTTTTACCATCTATTCTCAAACACATAATGCACTTCCTTTGGGTGGGTCAATTATCTGTGCACCCACTAGGACACTCAGGTCAAAACACTATAGAGGCATCCTACGAAGGATCCTCAAGGATTATAATTAGTAGAATGAATCCCCATTGGGATCCATAATGATGTAATTTACGAAAGTAAATACATCGTGAGATTCTTGTAAATAGTAAGAAATAAGATGATTCTTATATCAGATACTCAAAAAGAGTAATAAAGAAGATAAATCCTACATGGGATCCTCTGAAGTACTAAGTAAGAAGAGGAAACCATCATGGGATCCAAAAAGATAAATATAAGTGGAGTCAACCTATACAAGATCCTAATTCATGCATTGGTTTCTAATAACCCATGGTCTCATATGACTACCGAGGAAAACCTCCAATTGGGGTTATCATTAAGGGAAAATATACAAATCATCAATCTATAGAGATGTATCATAGCCCATCTTAGATTAACGTCTCACTCTTCAACGATAAATGAAACTGTTTATGGGATAAATAACCTCTTGAATGGGTTAATATCACCAAAACAATTTCTTAGGAGTCCTCAAATAACCCAAGGATTCAACAAACATTGTCTAGGTAGTGAACACTCAATATGGGGTACTCATAAATCTAATTTTTACACCGTGAGGAAAAACATAAAAATCCATCAAAATGGAAACATAGGGTAAGTACAAAGTGTGTATATCCTAGTACATGACATGTAATATTAATGCTACCCATGGGTGTGTATTTAAATCATATTGGGCATGTAAAAGCCAAGTAAATTGAACATAAATCATGTACATGTCATGTTCTCTACATGGGGCACCTACCCATTCACCTCACATGGAATGGTCGTGTTTTTCTTTCATGTTATTTACATATACATTGTATAAATAAAATAGCTTATGTCCATCTAATCTATATATATAAGTTGTAATACATAGTCTATCAGGAATTTCACATGACTAAACAACTTAGTATGACTACGGGGTGTGTACCCTAATTACACAGCAAGTAGTCCAACAAATTTCATCAACCCATTTACTGGGCTATGTGGCCATGTACCATAACATGGTGTACAATACATGTACAAAGCGTTTACTTCTAAAATTTCATATTCTAAAAACAAGAAGAACACATGATTTTTGTTCCTAAACTATATTAAGTGGGATTAAGATTTATAAATACGAAGACCTAGTGAACAACAAAAAATTCATTTTTTCTCTCAGATAAGCATTGATCAAACCCATGTGGGTAATTTAGAGTCATTATAGATATTTAAATCAATAAAGTATTAAATATACAATTTCTAATGAAAAATATTAAAATGGAAGACCTTTGGGTGGAATGTATAAGATCATTACATGTATCTATGTTCTATAACTAATTCATGATGATATCACTCCTCCTAAACTCTACGGAGACACCACTATTATTCTATCTCTCTCTCTATCTATCTCCTTTATCATTATTTCACGATAATGGAGAGCTTAAAATGGGCATACACAAGAACATAGGGGTAGGAGAAGAAATAAAAGATGAAAAAGAAAGATAAGAAAATTAAAAGAAAAAAGAAAAACAACCTTAGGCCCACCCCTGATGCTTGGCTTAATGTTTGGATTCACCTTAGAAAAACCACCAATTTTTGGACACAATAGTGAATGAGAAATATCAATCCAATGATCTAATGAAAATATATCACTAAAAAAATAATTTGAAAAAAATAATATTTAACTAATTAAATATAATAATTATTTATTCCATGAAAACTCAAATTTGTTTGTATTTCCCCCAAAATCCAATCTAATGGTAGAAACCATATTTTGTTACCAAAATAGTGGTTAAAAATTATCCATGTTTAGATTATATGGTATAATACCATATCAATATTCAAAATTATCTGATGAAATAAATTCAAATTCCTGGTCGAATTATTTTTTTTAAATGCGGGTGTTTACAACCTCCCCACCATGAACCTTCTTATCATTGAGAAGATTTTGGGGTCAATAGTAGCCATGCTCTCATCCTATGTATCGATATAGCTATATTTCATTGATTTTTCAATGATCGGTCAATAACTCGCAGAATTTTCCCAACATGGGGTGGTTTTCAAAAATGGGTGATCTAGAACTCTCCATAATAAGAGTATATGTATCCCCACGTTGCAAATGATATCAAAGTTTAAAGCTCAAAACATTTTCCATCACTGAAATAAATTAATGGAATTTCCAAAACTTCCCATCTCGATCATTAACTAGTAACATCAAAATATCACCCATTCCCTCTTAGAGAGAGTGTTTCACATGGAAAAATCAAATTTTAAACTCATAATGAGTGTTTCCAATATAAAATAGACTATGATGCATTCCCAACTATTTGACATAAGTTATACCTCTATTCAAGCACAACCCCCATGTAATTCATTCGTAAAATGAGAAAATATATTTAAATATTACAGAAAATATATGATTCTCTAACATCATACATAGAATGATGTCATTATATTAGGAAGGATCATATCTAGGATATAAGTGTACTAATATTCTATAGATAGGTGTTTATAAATCTCCATGAACCATAAACATATAATAAATGGATATACATGACTTTAACTAACACATGCTATCACATCTCCTAAAAATTTGTGTCTTTGTAAAACTATGGGTCATCCACCTCATGTAACCTGATTTTTTCCTATGCTTCTTATACTATGGAGTGACATTTCCCATTACACTACAACTTCCATGAAACTATGACAAAAAAATTCCATGAATTTTCAATCCTTATCTTTCACTTAATCACTCCTCGAATAATGATTTAAACTATACCACACACAATAGATGTGTATCTTTATCCCCTTACTCACTCTCCCACATGTCATTCATCAACAAGGCCAATATAAATGTGATACATGGAACGTCAGTCTCACTAAACCATAATATCCTTATAAACTCTTCTTCAAAATCAGTAATGCCACAAATATAATGTTTTATTCCAAGATGACCCAACACAAGACGTCATTTTGGAAAAATAAAGTTTCAGTCTCACAACCACAAGTCAATAAGATCATGCACCAAAACATTCCTACCCATATAAATCCATATTGATTCACAATCACCCTAGGTGATTCCTCAGAAACCAACAACATAATACTGAAAATATCAAAAACCCATTCACCTACCCTAAATCAGTCTCAAATGATCATACATCTAAGCTGAGTACCTCAAAGGCATCCATAGGAAACCTAACAACACCCATCATAGGTTTTCCTCCACTAAAATAACTACTGAATCGCTAAGGCCCATGCCCAATCCAAGGAACTCTAGGTATCCTTCCAGGACCTACCGATCATGTCTCAATATTAGGATACTAAATTTTGTCCACCTTGACCAAATTTCTCCCACATAATAACCATTTCTCACTAAAGGGCCTCTATTACACAGAACCCAACACATCTAATAACTCTTTATAGTGATATAAAACAAAAGGTACCTTAAGTATCATCAACATATATGGTTCAAAAAATATTAACGTAAGAAAAACAAAATAACCTACCAAGAATAGGTCTATGGATACATGGCTCTCTTTCTGCATCCCCATAAGGAATACTCCATGAGGGGTTTCTATATGAAAGTAATAAAGATATGGAATTTCCATCCATAGGAATCAGTATATTGTAACACCCCATGGAGGTTCTAATTTACAAAAAACATTTAGGTTTCTATCAAATTTTCACTTGAAGATCCGACTAGGTAACCATAATGAAAGGATATTTAAAAAATATCATAGAAAGATTGATGAAAAATTCTAAGTAGGTTGTTAGGATTTATTAGTTAGTGGTACCAGAAAAGGATACTCCTACAAATCATCTACAATAATTTTATCAACTTCCAATTTCAACCGAATAGGTTCAATGGTACATGACATATGTTAATCCCTTTACTGATGATTTTAATGGTCGGGACTAGATAAATCACATCATGGACAAAAAATTGGGTTCTCCTTTGTAGAGATCACCAGAACATGAGTCTCTTACACAACATAGACTTCATATCATTGATGAATGATAGATATAAACTCTAAATGCTTCTTAACATTAACATTCCTTCTATGTTATGAATTTCTATTGAAAATTATAATTTTATTCTCATATGTATTTTATTTAATTACATGAAAGACTAATTTCAATGAAATTCCATGTTATCATAGAACAAATGAATAACCAATTATAGATAAAACTTTATCTTAAATTCAAGGGAACAAATTCACAGTGTAAACCATTCCCTATGAAAAAACCTCAATAATATCATAATATGATATACATTTCATCCAATGTGACATTAATCATTGTAGTGTGACATTATATTAGATATTCTTTTATATTTTTTAGTTAGCCCTATTTATAATCATCCACCCCTATTTAGCTTCTAAATTAACCATCCATAGGCCCTTTATGGATATTCTATAGAATTAATAGGGAAATAACCCATCCAAAGATATTATTATAGTCATACATGAGATAATTTGTGGAATGATCATTGTGGTTGTGTGACTTCTACCCTAGAAACTTAAATACTACAATTTTCTCATGTGTCTACCAAAACTTCTAAAATATCCATTTTAATACTTTTAAATAATATTTAGAACTTTTCTTAATCATTTTTTTCAACAAATATTTTACAAAAAATGCACTAGATATATTTTTTTATAATAATAGTCACAATCCAAACCATTAATCCATGAATATTATTTTATACTATGGCATCACACCTCAATTTTTTTGTTTCCCTTAATCCTAGAAACCAATCACTAAAAAGTTCCTTTCACATGGGGGATAATGTATATTTAATATTAACACTACATGAGAAATATTTTATAACCCCATGTAAGACTCATGACTCAAAGATAATGGAGAGAATTACTATAGTCATGACACACCCCCTTAGATAACCAGTATAGGGTGGTTAATCCCATGTATAAACCTCAAGGGATGCTGGACTTCCAGACCTAGTACTATATCCCTCAATATTACACATGTGGTTTAAACTTGTTTCATTAGCTATAATACATATTTCATGTATGACATTTACTCCATGTATGACAAATTTAATTGTTTTTTTAATCATTATGGTTTTATTTGGCCTATGATTTACTACCTATCATTGGAAATGGTCTTTTGGGAGGGATTTAATATTGATATTACTATACATTAAATCCCCTCACTCCATACAGGACACCTAACATAAGGATCATGGTGAGTTTTGATAGGTCCATTGTTCAACCCCCTAGCTAACCCTGGGATGGGTAGATATAGAATAGTAGAATTAAATTCCAAATAATCTATAAATTTAATATCCCATTATTTTACACTTCTCATCTAATACTCATTTATATTATTCCTTTATAAAACCTATTTGGAATTCTTATACATAATATACACCTTTATTATTTAATTGAATAATTCTAACAATATGTCCCACCCTTTTTTTAATATGGTAGTTATTTGATTTTCCTTAATCCATGCCTATGTAATTCACTATTTTAATATTATTATTTAACCCAAAACTAAACCATGCCAGATAGAACCCCCCCCCCCAACAATTTTTTTTGATAATTGAGGAATATAATTTATGGTTAGGATGTTGTCTCTTAGATAACTCTAACTCTTATTGGGGGTGCAAAATCACCCAAACATTATGCCATGTTATCTCATGAATATTTATTGATCAATTACAATCAGATAATTTAACTCTATTATAAATAATTAATAAGATTTTATTTTAGGGAGGTTCATTGATGTGTTAAAATTTATAATACAACATTTTTCAATATTTTAGTTAACATTTTATATTTGTTTATCATGATGTTTTTATACACTATAAGAATTAGTAATTAAAATAATTTCACTATATTTTAAACATCCATTTAACTAAGTGTGCAATAGTTTTTAATCTGTATAATGTTTCTCATTTTTTTAAACATTCAATATATAAAAAATAATACCTGAAAATGGTTAAAAACCACTAAAAATTAAAAGGGCATAAAACCCTAATATAGTATGAATTTTTTGTCCCCAAACTTGTTTTGAAAAATTTCCTCCGAGTATTCTATTAGATGTGATCATTAAAATTGTATTATGATGTGGTAAAATTTTAACAAATTAAAGGAAATGCTTTGTCTGTTTATATAATTTATAGAGGCTTTAAATGTCCCCAAGGCCTCATCTGGACAACTTTGATAGTATCTCCTGAACCCTACCCATTACATACTGAAATGATTCTTTTCTCATCCTCTTTTCAGTCCAAAAAACCAAATTTTGGTACATTTGTTACAAAAAATGTTCATTCTCATCTAAAAAAAATCCTCTATGGAATCAATTTTACACTACATTTTTAAAGTGGAACTTTATCATTAGGATATAATGTGATATTTTTTATCATCTTTCCATGTCTCGAGTATTCTTTCTCATTGAGAATTATATAATTTTCAAAGTATTATATTTTCATTTATTTTAACTTGTGTGACTATATAATCCATTGATATTGTGATTTTTTCAAGTACAAGATCATATTATTCACTACCCAATTGAAATTATATTCCACTTCTAATATGATGTGATAGATTTTATTATAAACTTGCTTTTATTAACTAATTACTATATGAGTTTTATATGTTATTATGTAATACCTTATTTTATCATCATGTATTTAGATCTCAAAGGTTCTATTTAGGTTGAATTTCATCTCAAGAATCCTATTAGATTCATTTTCAGTTACCTATGTACGCTCAATATTTGATGGGTGATATGGTGTTGATTTTATGTTAATCACTCCATATCTTCAAATGATTTAATTTATTCTTTTATTATATAATTTTATTCCTTGGAAACATATTAATGATTTGGGTATCCCAAATGTATAAAATATATAAGATCTTATAAAATCGGAAACAATAGATGAATCACCTATCATTGAGACCATGGACTCCTCCTACTTATAAATATAACCAATATGTATTAATGTATAAGAATATAATAAATACATGGGATAGCATCCCATATAGTTAATTCCCAATACATCAAATATTTTTATTACAATATTGGGTCTTGGAGAAATTTCTTTTTTAAAATAAAATTAAAATAAATTGGCAATATTGAAACCTTTTATCAAATTCATGGGTATCATTTAAAATATTTGTATTGTAAATTTTATATTTTAATAAATTCATTGTGGTTCTATAGGATGAAAGGTGGAATGTCAAAGATAGGTTATAGTAAATTTTTGTTAAAAATGTTACATAACACTTAGGACAACAACTTATATTTTCCTATAGATTACACATTCTCTAAACATTTGGATTATCCCATACAAAAAAATGATGATTTCTCTTTATTTCTTCCACTTTTTTGTGTATCAATATGTGAAGGGATTCGAGAAGTAATATGAATGTTTACCTTTTAAATTTACTATGTAATGTCATATTTAATTAAATAGAATTTATAACCTATAATTTGGCCATATATATATTCAATGTTTGAGGTTCCTACCTCAGCAGCGAGTAGTAGTATAGTATAGTGATCTTAAACATAGTTCCTAACTTCCATATTTATCATTGATTTTTAAATTATATTTAATAAGTAACAACACCCATATAATTGGACTTTGTTTTTTATACATTATTCAATAAGTATCTAAGAGTTTCATGGTTGAATATTATAGTCACTTTAGTTCATATAAAATATAATATTGAATCCTTTTAAAAAAATTAAACAAACTCATTATAAATGGTTGTGTAGTTTATATGGGTATATTCTAATGTCTTGGAAGATTAATATATGACCTAAATTTTTTCCTTCGTTCTTGCGTATTAAGACTAATCCAAAAGAAAAATTTAAAAAAGAAAAAAACAGACTAAAATGCTTTCCCCAATTTTGTGTTTTTATCACTAATAGTAATGTAAATATTATCTTCAACAGATCAAAATATACTCTGAATTAATCACCAAAAAATGAACTAAGTATTATTATTTATCATATTTTTCCACGAAAAAACTATCTTACAAATATAATTTATGAACATCTAGTAAAAACATACATGTCATAGAAATGATATAACATGTTTCACACATGTAGAGTAAGAAAACAAGGGGATGATTTCAATCATTTCTTTACCAACTTTAATTCCATTATTTGAAATCACCTGTCTTCAAAAAATTCATTTTTCCACCATGAAGTACAATTTTATTAATTTGAGCATAATATCCTTATAAGATTATTCTTTATTGAATTTTAAAAAATTGAAAATAAATGATAAAATTAATTTCTAAATCATATAAATTTATTCTAAGAGTACTTCAAGAAATTCTTCTCTCATGTCAGAGAAAAGTCTTACCATATATATTTGAAATGTACCTGGGGAATTACTCAATCTAAATGATATTCTATTATATAAAAAGGGGTCTTATGTGTATGTTAAATTGGTTTTCTATTGGTCCTCCAGAATAATTGTCACATAGAAATAAGTTGAAATTCAATCAATGATGCGATAATTTTTGTTTCCTAAAAGAATTTATTACATCTAGTCTTTTAAGGGTGTCAAGAAAATAGTCTTTACAATTCTCTTGATTTAATTTACTAATGTATTTGAACAAAATAAAACTATTATATACTATCACATGGAAGAGTTCATTATTTTCATTCCCAATATTCTGGAGTCCTACCTTCTAGGCATCAATATCGATAGAGTATACCAACTATGAGTCAGAAATGGGATAAATTATGATTAGTTCTAATATAATATCCCTCCCATTAAAAATAAATCCATATTGGTTGGGTTTAATATTTACTAAGGTATTTAGTATGATTAATAATCATTATTATGGAATATTATATACAATAAAATCCTTAGTCTAGGATATATTATACATCCTAAACTCCATCCTATATACATCATAATTTATATTAAAACTTTAAGGAGCTGAATCTCATAGTTGTTTAATAAGTTTCTAGTATTTATTGTTAGGAACTTATATTAACCTATTAAATTTATATAGTTGAGGTTGGGTTGTAGAGTTTTTAATTCTAGATTATGTGGCCAAATAATAGATAGATAATTTTTTGTTCACTTACCTCATCCATTTTGAGATTCTATAAAATAGGAAAAGTTTTGTATTAATATATTTAAAATAAAAAAAAAAGTCTATCCAAGAAATCAGGGGGTTCCACATCCTCTTGTTACTCTCTATTGAGAAAAAGTTTCTCATTGACATTTTTCACATGTGTTTTGAATATAATTAACTAACAATAATTATAATTTATTTACATATATCATATTACTCTTAAGTATATGTATCCTAAGAATGTGTGAGTGTGATAAGTGACTTTTCCTCCTGATTAAATTTCATAGAATAAAAAAATTTAAAATTAACTATATTTTTTACAAACTCTATAGAGAGAGTTCCTTCATGAACATTTATTAGAGTTCAGAAAATCATCAAAAGTGTCCTTCCTATGATGATGGGAGATTGATCATGTGAACGCTTTTCCACAATGCTAAGGAAATAAATGTTACTCATGAATATTTGGTTATAAAATCATAAAATTAAATATTTCTGGATTCTAATTGAGAATCCATTAGAATAGTTGGAAAATTGAATTGCTACTGTAATTGTATTGAACTCTTGAACATATAAATATGTAAATATAGAATTAGGTATGAAATTAAATGAAGAATAAAGATCATATAAATAATATAGTAATGAAAAGTATTAAATGGTACTATATGTAAATAAAATCCAAGTATCTTGAAATTTTTTGAGTTGTTGTAGGGTCATTATGATTAAAAATTCCTTCTTAAGATAACCCCTCACTCTCTTATATGATTATTTTCTTGTTCCATTTTTCCTAAATGATCTAGTAATACATAGGATTTTTTTAATCTATTTAGAAACTATCATATTGATTTCATCCATTTAATATTTTTACCAAATATCTTTCGTATTTATTCATTATATATTTTTTATTACATGGTCATCCATGATTGAATATGAAATCTAATGTTCAGATTTTTTTTGATATATTTCTAGAAGAGTACATGGTTCCTTCAATTACATTTCATAATTTGCATCCACTTTCTAATTGTATTCCTTTTACTATATAATTTTTTTAGTTCTAGATAGGTCTTAAACACTCCCATTTTCATTTATATTGTGAATTGGTTCATCTAATAGTATTTTTTGGTTATGAGTAACCATTTCTTAAAAAATCCAATAATAATAATTTTTCATTCCATTATTTCATGATTAATTCCCCTAAAAAATTCTATTTAACCATAGTCTTAAGAGTGAGTTGTAGAAAGCATACCCATGACAACCTGAATCATTAATCAATTAGTCTTTTTATAAGGTCTCACATGTGTCTCCCCTTATGAAAAAGTCTTCCAACTATCATTGAGGGTCAATAGAGGTATTTTTTGGAGACTATAACCTCATATCAGAGTGTACATAATAGATAAAAAAATAATAGAAAATTAAAAAAAAAGATAAATTATAGAATACAAATACACATTTATATTATAATAGGATATTAGAAATGATCTTCCACTAGGCCAATCAAATATATAAAATAAAAATAACACATAAGGATATAATGTTATCCAGATCTGTACCTCAAACTTGGTCTCTAATAACTACCATGTTGATACATCCTAATCCTCAGCCACTTCATGAGAAGTATCACTTGATCGTGAATCAATGGGTCATAACTCCATAAATTATGAGTTCTATTCCCAAAATGAATGTTTACAAATGGTTATAAACACACAACAATGTACATGTATAGGGAGTGAGAAATAAATATCAATAAGTTATCCCTAATAGTGGTTCCTAAAATATGATGTGGTAAACAAGTTTATGTACATGTGATATACCAAACATTGTTGAATCAGGTAAACTAGCATATTAATGTAAATAAAGTATACATATTACATACCATCAACCCACATGATCTGACAAAGCACCTGAGGTCAACCAAACCTACTTTATATAGTGTAAGTATAATCAAATCATGTGCCCCACCATGTAATGACCCAAGAAATCTAGTGTGCATGTCTTTTGGATCTTAATGGAGCTTAGTGATTTCGAACAGAAATAAGAACCAAGGTCAAACCCTATGATCACACCCTAGGTGTCTAAGGCAACAACACACCATTATTCATCTACTTGACTCAAATATCATGATTTGAACTTATTAACTCATATCCTATTACATAGAGTTAACCTACCCTATGTCCTGGTAGTCCTACAAAACTAACTAGTGTATATTATGATATAGGGGCTGAACAGATACCCGTGGACCTTTCCAAAACTGTCAGTAATTCTCTAACAAATCCTTGGTTAGAGTTAATTGGTTAATAATGGGTTTTATTCATGTAGATCATCCACTAGATCTGTATGCACAACTACCAAATGATAACAAATTAAATGATTTTATAAATCTTAGGGACAATTCATTATCCTATAAAATAACATATCTCTCCTATCATATAAAATCCTTGAGAAAGAACGGACACATGAATCCATAGTGGAATCCATAAAACGTGATTCAATTAAAAATTCAGAACTCATTAATTAAAACACCTCCAAAATAATCTCACACCACTGATCTTTAGGTTTAATGTTTCACCAAATGTGTCAAACATGGAAACTATCACTGACGCACTTCTGGTCAATTAATCATGGGGTGCTTGTAGTCCCATAGATAATGTCCATCTCAAATCATGATTGAAACCACACATAATAAACCTCATCTATAAAATTTTTCACCTAACGTAACCATAACAATCACCTAGACCGTATAAGAATCCTCATGAACAACCATACCTATAAGGGAATCCTCAATCGACCTTTGGACCTCATCAGAAATAAGAATCCGTAAGGGGTCTGATAGAAAAAGTAAAACCTTAGGCCTATCCCATCATAAGAAACCTCCCTATGCATCTCTAACAAATATCCCAACCTCATGGATAACCTCACCTACAAGGCTATCCTTATATGTCTCCATACACACAAGAACATATTCAAGGGTGCCCCATACCAATTTAAACCTCTTCCCTACTACAATTGGTCATACCCTTTATCTTGCAACATCAACAGAGACTAAAGGTTATAACCAATGTAATCCTCGTGATAGAGGTCAGAAAACTCAGATTCTCAAACCCTGATCAACTGGAAAAAATATTCTGACATGAAATGTTAAGAATATAATTCTCTTTTTTATTTAATTGAATGTCTTATATAATAAACATTCTATTATTTTGTTTTATTATGTACAATTGATTTTAAATGACTATTATATTTCATTATCATTGATAATATAGCAATTGAACAGTGATCACATACTTGGTTTAAATATAGGTTTTTTAACAAATCCATTTGATATAGAAAAATGAATTGATATCCTCAACCATTAGGTTCATACCCTATGAAGACCATTAATTAGATATTACAAGGGAGATAGAATGTCAGGGATTTTCCCTAGACCAAGATAATTTCTAGATCCAATAACATAATAATGATATAAACCCTTTATGGGAGAAGTTCAAACAAATCGAGATCACGGCCCAAACCATGTTCTATGAATGGCCCCAAGAAAGCCCCTCCATCGCCTATCTTACTCTTAAGGAATATACTAATCTATTAAATGGATATGTGTCAATAACCTATGAATATGAGTATGTAGAATATTTTTTTATAGAATAATGAATATGTTTTCATCATATTGTTGTTAACTTGTAAATAATTTTCATACAGTAAAGCACAAATAATATTTTTGGTTAATATTTAACTATAATTAATGAATTTATGAATTTATTGATTTTGGAAATAAATAATATTCTAAAATATATATTAATTATATCATTTTTATTAAATATAAATTATTATATATTTTTTTGAAGTCAAATTAAATTTTAATATGTGTTCCAAAAAAATTGTTGTCAAAAAACCTGTCATTTTTAATAAATATAGGATTTTATTTTATAAAATAAAATTCAAATATTTAGAAAACTAATTATATAAAATGAATATTATATTTTTAATTAGGTCTTCCAAATTACTCAATGGTTAATTTTTCCTAATTTTAGAGATGGTTGATTTTTGAGTGAAAATTAAATATATTATAAATATACAATGTGTTTTATGACATCATAATGGCCCAATAGTGATTTAATTAATACAATAAAATTTATCCTTATAGAATATGTGTTTCCATTTAAAATAATTTAAAATTATGTATATTTTGTTTATTTTCCAATTTCTAAATGAATCCTCCAAGACTTATAGTATATTTTACTATTTTAAAATCATTTATTTAAGTGTGTGACTCACCTCCACATAAGTAAGGAAATTATTTTATTATATCCATTACATGGACTTATAAAATAATGTATAGTAATCACATTTTTCAGAAACCATGGTAAAACACCATTGTTGGTTTTTTTGGTTTTTTATATTTTATTATGAAGAGTCCAAAACCTTAAAAATGATGAAATCTCCCTCCATTCCTATATGAACTCACCAAATACCCCATTTATCATCCATAAATATCTTTGGTTCAAATACATACTCTTCAATATACTCCCTATAGTCTTACCAAGGTTCCACAATCTCTTAATAATCCCCTCACAAGCCTTTGGAGTCAAACATTCATGTAAGAGAACATTATCTTCTACTCTCCAATTTTAACCAGAACTCCTTTTAATGATATGTATTTTAATTTCCATGTGATCATGAGAGTATATTTTATTCAATATCTCCCTTATATAACATTTTTTTATAAATGATTATATCACCTTTCACTCTCATTTGTCTCCCCTATGGACCATTATTCACACCTCATATCATGCCAATGTTTTGTAAGGGTTATTTCCTTTCTCTTTTTCTTATTCCTTATTTATAATGTTATACCTTTTTCCAAAATTACATGTGTTGGGACATATATTTACATGTCTATATTAATATCCATTCCATATCAAAATTATGAGATACTCCATTTCTCTCACATCAACCCATTCTATGAATTTTTATGTGATGTTGTTATGCTGTGGAAATTGCCTTGCGATCTTCCATCAAAAAAAGTTGTCTACTGAATACAATATCCATTTTCTGTAATTGGTATTCTCTTTAAAGAACATGTAATTATTTAATTGGGTAATTACATGTATGTATTCCACACTCCTTGATCATGTAATAGATAATGATGATTATTGAATCCGTGTTGATTGATCTATGTGGCACACTTAAGAAAGAGAATGAAATGAATGTGATGGGTGTGCCAAAATTTATATTTCCCTCTAATACATTGGGTAATGGTTATTATCATGATATATCATGTTGGTATAGGGGGTTTACCTTATTCCTTTATGGAACTTTTATAGTGACTGAAGCCTTTTTCACATAACATTACATGATTTTTGGCATAATAAAACATCAAATTACAAGCCAAAAATTGTGAAGTCTAGTGTCTTGGAAGACTTGGTACATAAAACTAAAAACATTGGAATATATAATAAATTTCAGTATTTAATTATCATAAATATATCCTAAATTATATTTTTCTCATAAATATTCATAGCTTATCCTAGGGATAACATTAATAAAGGGCTGCGCTAAAAGTCCAATAAGGGAAAAAGCATAGTAATAAAGCTTTCGCACATGGGTTAGAAGGCATGTCATAATGATATAAAAAGGAATGGAACATGTGAAATCACAACATATAAAAATGTCATCATATAAACATGGAATCATAATAATTTAGATGAATAATAAAATAGTACTTTATCATGATTCAATACTTGTTGTACATAGAGGAGCACAAGCCAAGGTCAACCACCAAGACAGTTGCACATGGTAGCACGACTCAAGGCTAACCGCCAAGACCGTTGCACATAATGCCTCGTGATACTCAGCACTAACCAATTCATTGAATTTATATCTTATCATACCCATATTAACTTTTTCATGAATATTATTTCCATATAAATAATCTTACTCAATCAATCATACATAAACTTATGGGTATACATGGAAAGAAATGGGTATTATAATGAAGCTATAAGGAATAATTTAATGGTCGTATCATACAAGTGTCAATGAAAAGAAAATTAGATCAATAATATACATTCATAAGGTATAATAAGAAAATATCATATTAAGTGATTCCAAATTTGTGTGATAACATGTGAAATAGTTTTTAAGAAACATTAAAATTTTAAAATAAAAGTGTGGTTTAATGAAAATATCAAAGATCACTTAAAACAAAAAATAGAATAATATATTATATAAAACATCAATTTAACCAAGAATGTTTTGAGGATAAAATTTTTTGTTTTATAAATATAATGGTTTCTTAAAAATAGATTGTATAGTGTACTTTCATTTGGGATATATTTCAAGTATTTCCCTTAAAACATGTTTTCTTATCGTAAAGTATTGAAGAGGGAATCAATTAAAAACATGTATATCCCTGAATATTTATGAGTTATGGATCTTTAAAAAAAATTGGATCATATAAACATTATTTACATGATTTACATAAAAATAAAGGATAAAATAATTGGGATAAAAAGAAGGATATTGAAACCTGAAGGAATATATGACATTCCGGTAGAATACCTTACGGAATATCGAAATGGTACCAGGTGTACATAAGAGGAATTAATAACAGAAAAATTGGTTTATCGTCTTTTAAAAATAATGAGGTAGATATTTGGGAGGTGATAAATCATTCCCCATCATTATGAACTATATATAATAGGACATAACATAGAGGATATTCTTGAATAAATTTGAGATAGAGGGGATCCCTTACCATAAGTCTGATGGTGTTCTTAGATTGATCTTAATGGCTGGATTATCAAATTATGTTCATTAATTAATTATGTTGGAAAATATTTTACATTTTATTGGGTTATAATAACTATTTTATGTTAATTCAAGGCCTTTTATGGGGTAAGAGGTTTAATTTCATTGTTTGGGAGCGTTTTCTTCCTTAGTTTCAATGATCTGTTCATTTATTTTCATGTTAAAATAAATGTGTATGATGAGAATGGATGCCCAGAATTTAATTTATTTAAAATTAGTGAAAATAAATAAGATTACATGTTTATAAATTTCAATTGGATGTATTTAGTGAAGTGAAAACTCTATATACAACATTAATGATAAACGCTTGGATTAGTTTGGTGATTTTTCTCATAATTAAGTTGTTTTGATTTACTACATTACATCATCTGTGAAAACGGATTCTAGAATATCACCTAAGATAAAATACATATTTCATATTTTTTGTTAACCCTAAAATGGTTTCATGACCATAATTGAAGATTTTAACATAAATTGATAACTCACCATTATTGAATGAGATAAATTAAAACATCTTCGAAGGACTTTTCGTTTATTTCGTATAAAAGAAGTGGAAAGGAGAGATGATAATGAATTTTCCAATAATAATAAAAACAATGATGGTCATTTATGGTACTATATGTTTCATACAATTTGGATAAAGAGATTTTGGAAAGAAAATAGAACAAATGAAAAGAAAATGAAATAAAAGAAAAGAAGAATTTACCTCTTGATTTAATCTTCTAATAGAGCCTCTTATGGGTAGAGGATTTGGAATGTTGATGATAAAAGGGATGATGTACATAGTAAAGTGAAATATAAATAATGTTTTTTAGAATTTAAGCAAGAAACAAGGCTTCATATGAGTTAAGAGAATAGGTTAGTGTGGTCAGTTTTTGTAGTGGAGGGGAGGAGGGTTTTCTTAATATTTTAATCATTACTTTATTATTTTTACATAAGCAATGAAATAGTGATGATTCCATGAACAAAAAACAAAATATGTTCATTTAAGTTATAACCCATGGTGATTACATCATCCATGACTCAATAAATAGTGTATTTAACAAATAATGTATATTTATGGTAAATTACTATATTTTATGATTCATAAAAAAATCAAGTATTTTAGAAAAATACCAAAAAATAACCCTAATTTTTTTGACTTTTAGAATCCAAAAATGTAATCAATTGTTAAAAAAAATAATTTTAATAATATGATAAATTTTATTTTTAATTAAATTCAAAATTAACTTGGAATATATATGTTTTAAAACAATAAATGTTTTTATAATGCTGTCAAAAATTACATAAGATCTTATAAAACTATCATAAAAATTGAAGACATAAAATTTTTAATTTATTAGCACCTTTTATGGAAATATATTTTCCTTTTAAATTAATTAATTAATTATAATTAACTACTTAGGACTTTCAAAAATTAAAATACTTTTACTATGGTCATGTTATCACTTATAAGATGCCTAAATTTTAGTAATACATTCATTTGTGAGGTTAATATTCTTTTGGATGACTTACTCTTCATAAGATTAAGATTACAATTCATAAGGGTATATAAATATTCAAAAGTTTCGTTACTATTCATAAAAAAATATGTTTACCTTATAGGACTCCAAACATCTTACTGATCACAATCGTGTATGTTAGTTTTTATAAATTAAAATAATAAAAAAGACAATATTAGGTTTATTGGTCACATATTATCTCATAGTTCACTGTATTTTGACATCATGTGATTATATGAGATGATTATAAAAATGGAATTTTAATTGATAAAACATTAGGTTGTTACATTACTCCCCCTTTCTTAAATTTCTCATTCAAAATTTTGTTTTACATTCATAACCATAAATATTTGAGGGTACTTTTCTTTCATTTCCACCTCTAGTTCCCATGCTTCCTCTTAATACTTATGGCTCTGCCACATTACATTGACCAGGTGAGTAGTCTTATTACATAGAACTTAATCTCTACAATCTATGATCTTCACTTGGTTCTCCTTGTAAGAAATATCATTCTCCAATTGTACCACCTCTAAAGAGAGTACATGTGAAGGATCTAGTATGTTTTTTATTATGAGTGATACATGGAATACATCGTGTACTTTAGACATGGTAGGTGGATGTGCCAGTTGATATGCCAAAACCCTGACATGATCAAGAATTTTGAATGGGCTGGTGTACCTGGGACTTATCTTTCCATTTTTACCAAATCTCATGACCTTCTTCCATGGATATTTTCATATAAATATCATGTCTCTAACAATAAACATATGTTCTTTTCGATTATTTTATTCACAAATATTTTTACTACATTGGGATTTGTTGATGTGTTACTGAACAGTTTTCTCCTTCTCCACCATTTCTTCAACTATTTCAGGTCTTAATAGTTTACTCTCACTGATGTCATTCCAAGACACCGATGTTCATCACATTTCCCCATAAAGGGCTTCATATGGTGACATTTAGATGCTCGAGTGGTAACTATTGAAATATGAGAATTCAACCAGTGGAAGATGTTGGTCTCGTACTCACTTGAAGTCCATATAACATGTTCTCAACATATCTCTTAGTGTATGAAGAGTTTGGGTACCATCAATTTGAGTAATATAGGTCTTACAAAAGTTTAGTTCTGTTCTTAGAGCATGTTGGAGACTTTTTTAATACATCATGGTGAAACTCAGATCTCAATTGGATATAATAGACAATGTTATTTAAATTTGATTTACTAGTTCAATGATATATATCTGTGATAGTTGATCCAATGAGAAGTCCTCCAAAATCATGATAAAGTGAGATGTCTTTGTAAAATTATCCACAATGTCCCATATATAATCTCTTTATTTGGATGTCCTTGGAAGTCCGGTGACAATATCCAGGGTAATGTTCTCCCACATCCATGTTTTTATGGGTAGTGATTTCATCATCCCCTTGTAATTATATCTTTTGGCCTTCACTTGTTGACATACCAAACACATTAATGTATACTCAGAAAGCTCTTTCTTCATATGGTCCCACAAAATTTTCTCTCATAGATCTTGATACATTTTTGTGCTCCATGGGTGAATAAATAAGGTTTATCTAGAAGAATCATTCATAATCTCATTCATTGTATATAGATCATATGGTACAGATAATCATGACCAAAATCTTACAACTCCTTTCTCATCAATCTTGAACTCAACGGATTTACCATTTCGAATATCTTCCACTATTTTCTAAATTTCTATATATTTTCTTTGAGAATTCATTATTTCCTCCTTGAGGTATGGTTGAAAATCATTTGATAAAGGATGGATGACATTTCTAACCTTATGATTAACATATTAATCCTCTAAAAATCCTATAATATTTGATCCTTTTCAATTCTCATCATTGATTCAGATCCAAGATCCATTCTAGATAGATCATATTCCACCTTTTTTTCCTTACTAAGATGGTAGTGTATTGAGCTATTATATTCCCTAATGAGTACTAACCATATTCACTGGCGTATATTAAGATATTTTTGTGTGACTATATATTTGACTCCTGTGATTATTATATATCTCACACTTCCCCCCTTAGAGATAATTTTGCCAGATTTTCAATGTGAAGATCACATCTGCCAACTCCTGATCATGTGTCTGATAGTTTTTCTCATGAATTTTCAACTTCTTTGAGGCATAGGAAACCAATTTATCATTTTTCATGAACAAAAAGCCTATACCATTCATTGGAGAATACCTACACACCAAAAATATTTCTCCACTTGTTGGGATTTTTAGTTTTCACGTTTTGAGAAGCCTCTTTTTAAACTCCATAATGCAGTCTTCACATTCTGGATACAAGTCAAACATTAATCCCTACTATGTCATCATGGTCATTGTGTTTAAAAATTGTGATATATTCTTCAAAAATCATAAATAATAACTAAATAGACCCATAAATCTGTGGATCTCTATTACAGATATATGCATGGGACACTCTTTAATTGCCTTTGTCTTGAAAGGGTCTACAGATATCCCTTTTCTTGTGATAACATTCCCCAAGAATGATAATTCCTCCATATAGAACTCACATTTCTTATAATTTTCAAACAACATCTCCCTTCGCAATGTCTTTATCATAGTATTCAAATTCTCTTCCCATTCCTCCATTCCCTAATATTATATCAAAATATCATCAATAAAGGCTACGACATTGTTTTTTTGTCATCTCTAAATACTCTATTCATTAAACAAATGAAAATTTTTGTAGGATTAGTGATTCTAAATGGAATCACTATGAACTCATAGTGTCCATACCATGTTCAAAAGGAAGTCTTGGAAATTTCTTTCTTCTGTTCCATTAATTGGTGATACCCAGACCGAAGGACCACCTTAGATAAATAACTGGTCGTACTAAGATGATCGAACAATTCATTCATCCATGGAAGGGGATACTTTTTCTTTATCATGGTTGTATTGATATCACGATAATAAATGTATAGGCACATTGATCCATCCTTCTTCTTGATAAAGAGGACCGGATCACCCCATAGTGAAGCACTCGGGTATATAAAACCCTTCTCTAGATTCTTCTGTAACCGCTTCTTTTCTCTTCCATATCTACAATTGCAATCAATATGGTTTCTTTGATATAGGTAGGGATTCAAGAATATGCTCTTTTGTGAACTCAACCTCTTGATCAGTAAGAATAATATGCAACTCTTCAGGGATTAAATTAGTGCAATCCCTCATTGTGGTAATGTCTTCAAGCATGATTCCATCCATTGTATAAGTCATTGGAACTAGACATTCTTTCTCATACAGAATTAGTAAGAACACTTGAGACAATGATTTCGATAGAGATTCATCATCCTCTTTACACTTGTAATGAATTTGGGGATTCTTCTAGATTTGAAGAGTGATATACCTTTCTTAGCAGTTAATGTTGGTTTTGAATAAAGATACCCAATCCATGCCTAATATAACATCCAAATCCACTAAAGGAAGTTTGACAAGAGTTTTTTGGTAGGTTCATCCCACAAAAATTTACCAGGGATGAGTTATAAAATATTAATGAAATAATATCCTAATTCATTATTTTCAAAGATACCTTATCCTTCCAATTATGAGGTGGTGTTTGAATAGTTATACTAAACATGAACAATATCATGAATTTGTAGAACCAAAATCAAATAGAACATTTTCTATTCTTGAATGAATAACTTGTGTCCCTTTCACCACATCATTCTCTTGATCCACCTTAGTAGTAGTGTTAGAATAAGCACATCCTTATTTCTTTAGAGGTTGTTTTTTATCTCCTCGAACAACCCATAACTTATGGTAATTGATCCAAGAATTCCCATGACCCTTGAAATTATTACACTACACCACTGTCTAAGAGATTATTTGAACCCTCATTTATTCATCTACATTAGTGGGATTATTCATATCTTGTTGGTAGTTTCCAGTCGAATGTCACATCATTCCCCATTTGAAGAAATTTTGGGTTCCATTAAGACAGTTCCCAATATTATTCTTCTCACATTTATTACAAGAGGTATGGTCCGGCTTCTTTCCATCATGGAATTTATTTACAAAACCACCCAAATTAGATTCCCTTTTCCTAATTTTTTCATTGGTCTCATGATATCACAAAGAGTTTTCGATATCCAATTCAACATTAAGGGCACTATGAACAATCTTCTCGTAGTTGTCGAAGTTTCTAATCACCAATGCATTCCATATAATTGGATTTATTTCACTAAATAACCAATCAACCGTACATTTTATGTTCATGGAAAAGACAAAGTTATACCTTGCTAGCCTTTTGAAGTATTCTTTATATGCCCTGCTAAACTCATCTTTCTTTTTCTTGAGTTTGAAGACATCCATTTCCTTCTTGAGATAGAGGGTTTGAGGAAAATATTTATAGAAAAATATTCTCTTTATTTCCTCCTAATTCATAGAATAAATTTACTCCATGGGCTTCATATTATTCATCAGTTCCCACCACTAATCAGATTCCCCATCAAAATGATAGACCGCCAACACAACATTCTCCTCTTCAAAGCACTGGTGGATAGATATTATCTTTTCCATGGGGTTAATTCACAATTATATAAAGAGAGGATAAAAAGATCCACTAAATTTGGGAGGCCTTTGTCTCATGAAGGATACAATGGAAACTTTCTCTTTCCTTTGGGAAGGATGTAGTTCCATGTGATTTAATTTTATTATTCATAACTTGAGCCACCTAAGGAAGTACTCCCATGATGTTTTATGAAACCGCTCCCATTTTAGTTGGAATATACTTTGGGAAATATTCTCATTACCTATCACATTGATTTTGGTCACATGTTCTTCTATCTACCTACATTAAATAAGAAAAATAACATAAAATTAGAGGGCTTAAATACTTAGTTATTTAGAATAAAAATTAAAATTGATCATAAAATGATTATGATTTAAAGGGTAGTATATCCTATCTTTTGATTGTCTATGTTTAAATATAATTTATCCTTGATATATTTATTATCTTATATTCATAAGGGATTTTTTGAATTCCCTTAATAATGGTTTTTACTATACTCTTCAATTTACCAAAACATATCCCCCGTGATTGTAAAACAAATAGTTCCTCAAGACCCATTGTCATGCACTAATTACCATTTGAGTCTAGCACAAAGCAGTGTTTTGGGTTTTACCCCTAGATACATCTATCCCAAATAAATCTCTACCTTTTTGTATCTATACAAGGATTTAATTTCTTGATAAACCACTTACTGTATACTTACCAAAATTTAGGGGTGTTTTCTTATACTTGGTCTCATCCATAAGGTTATTAATAATGTTCTCTATTTGTAATATCCAAAAATAACTATACCATAATATGTTACTAGAAATAGTGACCCTAGCCTTCTTCACATACCATTATATGATTTTAAGAATAATAAAACATCGTATTACAAGCCAAGGATCGTAAGGTCTAGTGTCTTGGAAGACTAGGTAAATAAAATTGAAACCATGGGACTAGGTAAAACATTTCATTATTTAATCTTTATAAAATATTTCCTAACATAAATAATTCTCATACATCTTCATAGGGTACCCTAGGGGTAATGTGAACAAAGATATTAGCTAAAATCATGGTAAGGGAAAAATTATAGTTATAAAGCATTAGCATAAGGGTTATAAGGTCTGGAATAATGATATTAAAGGGAATTGAAAATGGGTAATAATAAAATATAAACATGGGATCATATAAAAATAGAATCATAATAACATGGAAGTAAAAAAAAATGAATTTAGCATGATTCAAGACACTTTTCTCATAGAGGATCACAAATGAATTTTAACCACTAGGACTGTTGAACATGATAACACGAGTCAAGGATAACTGCCAAGACCGTTTCACATAACACCTAATGAGACTCAACATCACCCAGTACATTGGAGTAATATCTTGGTGTACCCATCTATACCTATTCAGAAATATTCTACATTGTAAATAGTCATACAAAATCAATCATACATAAATATAAAGGTACCCATGGAAAGAAATGGGTATCGTAATGAATCCATAAAGCATTGTCAAATGAAAGTATTATAAAATTTTCCATGAAAAAAAAGAAATTTCATCAATCAAGAAATTAATAAGGTATAATAGGAATATATCCTAATAATTGATTCCAAATTACAGTGATAACATGTCAAAGAGTTTTTAAGATATGTTAAAATTATAACATTTTAGTGTGGTCGAATAAAATTATCAAATATCATTTAAAACAAAAAAGGGAATAATATATTATATAAAACCAGAAGTGAAACAAGAATGTTTTCATGATAAAAAATATTAGTTTTATAAATATAATTTTTTTTAAAAAAAATATTGTTATTTTACTTGAAATTGGGTAAGAATTCGATAATTTCCCTTAAAACTGATTTTATTATCGAGAAGTATTGAGGTGGGAATAACTTAAAAACATGTATACACCTAAAAGAGAAAGAGGGATTGATAATGAAACATTTTTTAGTATCATATAAATATTATGTATATTTTTTACATAAGAATAAAATATATCTTAATTTGGTAAAAAATAAAGATAGGGAAACCCAAACAAATATAGAAGGTGTGAGTAGAATCCCTTACGAGATATCATCATGGTACTACGTGTACTTAAGAGGTCTTAATGAGATAGAAAGGGGTTTATATTATTTTATACATCATTACAGACTTATTTGGGATTAGAAAAATCATACCCCCTCATAAAAAACTACACATAAAAGTACATAACATAAGGGAGAATCTTGAATAAATGTGTGAAGAAGAGCGTCCCGTAAATTAAGTCTAATGGTGTTCTTTTCTTAATCATAATTACCTAAATAATAAAAATTGGGTTCATTTATTAATAATTATAGAACCTATTTTACTTGTAATTTATTTACCATATTCTTTTTAAGTTCATTCACAGCCTTTTGATGGTTTAATAAGTTCAATTTTATTATTTGGGTGTGTTTTCTTCCTTAGTATTAATGATCAGTTCACTTATATTCATGTTTGGATAAACATGTATGATGAGAATGGTTATCCCGAATTTATGTTATATGAAATTAATGATTATCCAGAAGATTACATGGTTATCAAACTCATTTGGATATCTGGAGTGAAGGTGAATCATTATATAAAACATTAATTATAAACGCATGGTTAATTTTTCTATTTTTCTCATAATTATCTTGGTTTCTATTATTATTTCACATCATGTCTAAAAAGGATTATATAAAATAACTTATGATAAAATAAATATTTAATATTATAGTTAAACCATTCTAATGGTTTCATGACTATAATTAAATATTGTAAAAGAAATTGATATCTCGTTGTCCATAAATGTGATAAATTAACACATCTCAAACAGTGTTTTTATTTCATTCTATATAAAATAAGGGGAAAGGAGAGTTTATAATTAATTATCCCATTATAATAAAAACATTATAGTAAATCCTTGTCATTGTATATTTCATAACACTTGGATGGGTAGTTGTTAGTAATGAAAAGAGAACAATGGAACATGAAAAGAAAATGAAAGTAAAGAAAAGAGGAATTCACCTCTAGATTTAATCCTCATAGAGAGCCACTTAAGTGGTGATAATTTGGTCTTTTTATCATACAAAGGGATGATAGATATGGGAGAGGTAATTTGAGAGTTATTTGGGTAGAATTTAAGAAATTAACAATGCATGAGAGGATTGAGGATAAGAGTGGTGTTGGTCGTTTTTATAGTGGAGGGGAGGAGGGTTTTTTTAACATTTTAATCATTAGTTTATTAAGTTTCCATAAGACAATAAGTAGTGATTATTCCATGAAAAAATAGTAATATGTGAATTTTAGTTCTAAAACAATGTTCTTACAACATCCATGACTCAATAAAAACTTTATTTATCATATAATGTATATATAGTAAATTACTGTATTTTACTATTCATAAAGAATACATGTATTTTAAAAAAATCATGAAAATTCACCCATACAATTTTTTGACTTGTTGAATTGAAAACATAAATAAATTTTTCAAAAATAATTTTCTTCTTGTGATAAATTAAATTTTAAATGAAAATCATAATTTACATGAAAAATATAGCTTTCAAAACTAAAATTGATTTTATAATGATTTTAAAAAATACATAAGGTCCTATAAAATTATCTTAAAACTAGAAGACATAAATTTTTTAATTTATGAACACCTTTTAGGGAAATACATTTTTTAATATTAATTAATTAATTTTAATTTTTTATTTATGAATTAAAAAAATAAAAATACTATTAATATGGTCATACTATCACCTATAAGATGCCTAAAATTTAATTATACATTCATGGGTGAGGTTAAAAATATTTTTATTTAGTTAATTCTAATAATTGTTATATTACTATTCATAATTGTATGCTATTATTCAAAAGTGTAGATTACTATTCAAAAAAAATTTTGTTTGTCTTATCAAACAACAAAAATCTTAGTAATCGCAATCTTTTGTGTCAATTTTTTTAAATTCAAATCACATAAGTGACAATATAATGTATAAAGACCACATAGTACATAGTGCTTCATTATGTTATGATTTCATGTGGTAATATGAAATAATTATAAGAAGGTTATTTCTATTGATAAAACATTGGGTCGTTAAAACTTTGTCCACAATAATAACATGGTGGGTTTATCATAAACCTATGTTTGTGATGAATTTTTTTAAGTTTTTTCCAAATTTATTATGTTATGATTATCAAGTTATAACATTCCTTATTATTCTTGTTAAATTTATAATCCATTGATATTTCTATTATCTAACTTGTATTTATTATTCATGTTATCCTTTATTTATTCCCTTAATGGGATTTGTATCTCACTTTTCTTATGTTTTTCCTTATGTTATCATATACGGTGTTAAGTAAAAAAGAACATTTTGGTCATGTTAATGATATTTCCAATAAATATGTTGCTTTTAATTTTTTAAGTTGTTATAAAATCTACATAATTTCCCAAATACACTAGACCTATTAATATTATGATTTTTATGAAGTGTAATTTCTTGTAATAAATCATGTTTAAATTTGAAATAAATGGCTGGATTTTATAATTTGTATCAAAGGATAGGTTTAGTCATTTTGGGGTTGTGATTAAAAAACTCTTCATAAAGCCTTAGGATTTGAGGACTCTAGAGAATGTTGTAGGGATATGATTAATTCTAATAAAAATTATCTAAATTCTGGTAGTTAGATAGTAAGTGTTTTATACAAAAAAATGAATCCATGTCTGGATACTACTTGTGGATGTGGATCTGGCATAGATTTACCTAGATAAACAACTCCAAAAATATGTTCTAGGTCTGACTGAGGGTAATCTGGAAAAAAAATGGGCCTTACCATGCACATATTTTGATACTCATGGGAGATATGATTTTCTAAATTCACAATATGATTAAAAACAATTATTAAGGTAAAAAATCACATAAGAAAATATGTTAAGAAATAGATAATGGAAAACATTTATTCAAGACTATAAACTCACAATGTATGAAAGAAATGTAATTTATATGTTACCCATTTATTTTCATTGGATTCGCCTTTATGTGCTTAATTTTTTGAATTATAATCCTTAATTTTTCAATTATTTTAGATAATTGCTGATAATAAGAGGAATAATTTTAAAAACCTATGTGAAGGAAAGTGTGAAGATTTCCCCCAATGAGAGGCACAACTTGATTGGAGCAGGAATAAAAAACATTATGATGATACTCTCTCAGATAACTCATGTTCTGAATTGAAACATCAATCATTAGGATTTCCCAAACCTCCTAAGAGAGATAACCCCACAATTGAGAGCTTCCTATGATAAAGGCTTCATACTTTCAAAGGATCATCTAATATCTTAATCAAGGAATAATAGCTCAAATCCATTGAGAATATATTATCCATATTTCAATGTTCTAACCAAGTGATGGTTCTTTGGCTATTTATCATATGGAAGGAGAAGACTACCAGTGGTGGAAATTGATCAAGAATACAAATCATAAAGAAGCGATTATAGCAATGGAGTTAAAGGATTTCAAGAATATGTTTTTTATAAATATTTTCCTCACACTATTCATGTAGAAATAAAAATGGTTTTCCTTTCCATAAATTAAAATTTGATGAATCTATTAAGAAATATGTGTCAAAATTCAGAATACTTTCATGATAAACCATTAGTGTTTTTGTTACCCACAAATGAAAGGTTTAACTATTATTTTGTGGGTTAAACACTATTCAATGAAAAAAATGGTTATCTATGACTTTGATAGCTATAAGGAAATTGTCTGATATTCCCTCAAAGTTTAAATAGAGATCAGATAATCCCAATAGAATTATTAGGATATGAAGTGGAAAGTTGTGTTTAATTCTGGATGTCCTATGGATAAATATAATCATTCAAATAAATTTTAACATACTACTTATAGAAGGTGTAGAAAGAAGCACACTGGAAATTCCCTAAGGGGGACAAGAAAATGATTTAGGTGCAGAAGAGAAGGGAACCATGCCAATTATTGTTGATATGAGAATCCCAACAATGTAAAAGAGTATAGGAATACTCCATTAATCCCTTAAAGTGTTTTTTAGTACATAACCTTCATGGAATCAGGGAACCTTATGGGCCAGTGCACTAAACCATTGATTTTTGGATTAAACCCACAACCTCTAAGAAAGAAATAGTTATCATTTTACAAAAGTATTACTAAAGTGAATTCAGATGAATATGTGGTGATAGGTATGCTAGTTATTCATTCAAGAATAGTAAAAAATATCTTTTATTCTAGTTATACTCATTCCTTCATATCATAAATGATTAGTAAAACTCTCCATACAAAATCACAAATTATGAATGAAAAGAATTTCTTGAAAATGAAAAATGGGGAAATTATTTAATCACATGTATGTAACTCCTCCCCATTAGATTTTTTTCATTGAACATACCATCGATCCTTTTAATACTTGATTTGGTTTAATTTGATGCAATACTGGGAATGGAATTTTGTTCCCAATATAGATCAAAAATGATTTTCTATGGGAGTGAAACCACTCCATGTATGGTGAATCAACCCCAAATTTTGTACAAGTGAAAGATTGGGGATGAATCTTCATTAGCACTATCTTCTAAAGAATGGATATTATTTCCCTAATATTATGTTTATCCAGCTAAAATGATTGATTCTAATGAAAGGAAAATCCATGAATATGTTATATCTATGTGGGAATATGTTGATGTATTTCCTAAGAAACTTCATGGTCTTCCTCCTAGACGTCAGGTCTAATTTTCAATAAAACCTATACCTGGGTTTTTACCAATATCTAGGAATCCATATTGAATGGATGTTGTTGAACATAAGTAACTAAAGAAATAACTATAGGAGAATCTGGATAAAGGATTCCTATGCCCAAGTACTTCACCATGTGATGGACTAAATCTCTTCATCATGAAGAAGGATGGTTCAATGCGCCTTTGCATTGATTATGATAAGATCAACAAGATCGTGATAAATAATAATTATCCATTTCCATGGATTGATAACTTATTTTATCAAATATGTTGTGCACAATAATTATCTGAGGTGGATCTGGGGTTGGGATATTAACAATTTCAGGTGAAGAAGGATGACATCTCCAAAACTTCTTTTTATAGGAGTTACGATAACTATTAGTTCATAGTGATTCCATTCAGACTCACTAATGCTCCAGCAATAATTATGTACATGATGGATTTAGTCATTATATATTATCCTGAAATAAATTTGGTGTTCCATATAGCTAATATTATAATATATTTGAAAACCAAGGAGGTCCAGGAGAAGCATCTATGCACTGTTCTAAAACCTTTTAAATGTGAATCTCTATGGAATGTATGGAAACTGTGAGTTTTGGTTATGAAAAGTCGCGTTCCTGGGAACTATTGTAACAAGGAATAGTATATATATGGATCCATTAAATAGAAATGTAATTAATCAACATATGAGGCCAATATCTATGATATATATTCATATATTACTTGTATTAACTGGATAGTATAACTGCTTTTCGATAAATTTATCATTATTGACAAACCCCCGTCCCAAGATAACTTGAAAGGGATATAATTTTCTTACAATGATGAATGTGAATAATGTTTTATGGAGTTTGAAATGAGTCTTACAACTTCCCTTTTTCCCACACTACCCACAAGTGGGGAACATTTCAATATTTTCAATGATGCTTCAGATAAGGGATTGGGTTATGTGTTGATGAAAAATTAAAAATTCATAGCATTTGACTCAAGTTAGGTGAAAATTCATGAGAAAAAATTTCCAATGCATAATCTAGAGTTGGGGTTGGTGGTATTCTCTTTGATAATATGGGAAAATTTTAACATTGGGGAGAAGTTTGAAATTTATACGGATCATAAATGTTTTAAATATATTTTCACAAAAAATGGTTGAATATGCCCCAATAAAGATGGTTAGACCACATAAAGGATTATGAATTCTTAATCCACTACCATAATAGGAAATTGAATAATGTCATAAATTCTCTTTATAAAATGTATCTAGAAAATATATCATCAATGATAATTGATAGGGATCTGATATTCTAATGTTTGAAGAGGATAGACATTTGAATCATAAAGAATGGAACACCATCAATCCTTTCACAAATGACTTATCAACCATGTCTTCTTGAATGGTTAAAGGTTTCTCAAAAAGATTTTGTGGGAATCCATAAGAAAGTGAAATCTATAAGAAAATATAAATCCTCAGATTTCAATTTTAATTAATAATGAATTGTGAGATTTGGGTGAAGATTATATATTTCATCTGATCCTATCTCAAACAAGGAAATACTGAGTGATTCACATAGTTCAAATTTATCCATTCATCCAGAAGATAGAAATATGTATTGAGATATCCAAGAGAACTAATGGTGGGATAACATGAAGAAGAAGATCACTGATTATACGTCAAAGTTTTTGGTATGTTAGCATGTGAAGGTCGAAATGTAAAAGAATAAGAGATGATGTTACCATTTCCCAAACCAACATGGAAATGGGAAAACATCACCATAGAATTTTTCAGTAAAATCTTAAATAAATGGATGGATAAAATGTTATTTGGTCTATTATGAATCATCTTACAGATATTTCTAACCAAATTTCGATTCAAGATGATTTCACACTAGATCCAGTGGTACAGATATACATTATAGAGAAGGTGAGGATGTATGGAGTACCACTATCTATAATGTCTGATCGAGATCTAGGATCTGCCTATATATTTTTGAAAATTAGCCATAATGCTCTAAACATTATGTTGTACTTCATTTTGGCTTATCAAACTGAAACTAATTTCTAAACTGAGTGGGAAAACTAAACACTTGAGGACATGTTGAGATAATTCTCCATTTACTTCAAAGGAGGATAGGACTAATATCTTCCTCTGTTCAAGTTCTCTTACAAAATTAGTTCCAATTATATCATCCAAATGGATCCTTATGAATCCCTTTATGGGAATAGGTGAATAACACCAACATGCTAGGATGATGTAGGGGAATGAAGACTTTTATTTCATGAAATGGTTGAAAAAATGGTCTAGAGGGTTAAGAACATTCAGTAGCACATCAAAGCTGGCCAGAGTCAATAAAAGAGTTATTCTGACAATCATCGAGGTGACCAAGAGTTTAATGGTATAGACATTGTATTCCACCACATATTCTTATGGAAGTGAGTAATGGGATTCAAAAAGAAGGGAAATATTATTCAAATGTACAATAGCCCTATTGAGATCCTCAGTCACATTGGAGAAGTGACCTATCAACTACCACTCCTACCAAACCTATCTCAAATATATGATGTATTCCATGTATCCGTCATATGAAATTCCATACTAGACCCATCTCATTTACTTAGTCTAGAGGTGGTTCCATTAGAGAATTACCCTTCTTATGAGGAGTAGCTGGTGAAGATCACAGATCGTAGAGAAAAGGTCATGTGAAATAAGAGTAATGTCCCTATTCAATGTGATATGGGGAAACAAAAAATTAAAAGAATCAAAATGGGAATGAGAGGAAGTGATTAAGTAGATATACACTCATATGTTTTGGTGTTGGAAAAGGAAATTTCTAAGACAAATTTCTAAAGGGGTGATGATTGTGACGACCAGAACTGTTATGAATAAAATTAACTGTTTTATGTAATGGAATATATTATGGAAAAACCATGTACTTATTTTATTTTGATTATATCCCATTGGATTTAAATGACTAATATTTATCATTTCCATTGATAATATATCGATTGAATAATTCTCACACGACTAGTACAAATATAGGGTTTTAAAAAATCCATTTGATATAGAAAATGAAGTTATATAGGAAAAATGTATGCTTATACCCTATGAAGCCCATTTATTAGAGATTCCAAGTGATATAGAAAAAATTGGACTTTTCATAGACTATTTCTAAGACATGATCCCAAAGCATAAGCTTGAGAAAAACCATTTATGGGAGAAGTTCAAGATCATCAGGATCATGACCCAAACCATGTTTGTTGAACGTTATCATGAAAGATCCAACATCACGAACCTTACTCATTGGGTTTTTTCTGCTGTATTAAATGGATATGAATCCAGAACCTAGAAATATTATTATGTACTCTATATTTATATGTAATAGTAAATATATTTTCATTCTATTAATGTTACATTATAAAAATATTGACAAAAAGAACAAATTATATATTTGGTTAATAATAAAATATAATTAATGAATTTATGAATTAATTGATTTTTTAAATAAATAACATTTTAATAAGATATTATTTTAATGTAATTTTTATCATATATAAATGATCGTATAATTTTTATGAAGTCGAATGTAAATTTTAGAAGGGTTCAAAAACATGTTATTGTAAAAAAAATTGTCATTTTAAATATATGTTTAATTTTATTTTAAATGTGAAAATTAAAATATTTAGAATTTTTTTAGATAAAATGGATATTATTATTTTAATCAGGACATTGAAATTATCCAATAGTGATTTTTTCATATTGTTCTAAGATAGTTTAATTTTCATGTAAAAATTAAATACTGTATAAATATATATTGTATTTTATTACATCATAATAGAGAAATATTGATGTAATATATATTATAAAAGTTATAATCAGAAAAATATATGTTTTAACATTAAAATAATGTAATTTATGTTTATTTATTAAAATTAATAAAGCCATAATGGATCCTCCAGGCCTTATAATATATTAAGATTTTAAAATAATTACATTGAGATTCTTACTCAACTCCACATAATAAATGGAATTATTTTATTACCTTATGACCTTGTGCATTTTAATTATTATATAATTCCCCTATTTGGGTAAAAATAATTTTCCAAAACCCAAATATGGTTTTGGATTTTGGATATTTCATTATTTTGAGTCTGAACCCTAAATTTTAATGAAATCCCCCTCATTCCTTATACAAACCCAACCAAAATCCCATTTATCCTCACTCAAAATCCATTGAGAATGTCCATAATCTTCCCTAAACTCCACAGAGTCCATAAAATGTGCCACAAGCTCTCAAGAAGCCCCACCCATGCCTTGGGATTCACACTTTCAAGTAAGGGAACTGATAGAGCACTGTCGTGGGCGCCCTCAAATGATTAGTATGATTTTGGGGTACTTAGGTGCAGCAGAGTGGCTGACCAAGGTCGTCTCTCAAAGGAGGAATTGAATTAAAAGAATTTTTAGAGGTATTATAGAAGTAAAATAAAAGAGAATAAAAACACTACTTGAAAGGATGTGGGTGTTTGTTTATAGTTTATGAATCTAGAAGAAGTTTGCTGGAAGAAGATTGTATTTTTTTGTTTTTTTTTTGTTTTGAAATGAAGTTTGATTAAAATGACACAACAAAAAGATGTTTGTTTAGACAATATTTAAAAGACGTAATCGATCTAACTCTAACTCTTCAATAATTTATTAATCATTATCATTTAAATTAATATTCACTTAATTATGATCCCTTAATTTGTTAAATCCCGAACCCTACGAGAATTAACTTTACCACGAAGATTGAAGTGAATTTTAACCTTAGGCTAACTTCGGAACATGCAATCGCAACACCCTGCTTTGATTGATGTTCTAAAATTAGCTTATGGTCAGTGGTAAATTAAGGCACATAACCACTCTGGAAATGAGGATTAATTGAGTTTAGGGATTATATTTGAACTCTACAAATTGATCCCATGTGGTTTTGAATTACCGGTTAAGGTTGCGCTCTCACAGTTCACACAATTCTCGACCTCGCGTGTTTTGTGTTAACTATTCAATTGCTTTCTTAGTTTCATTTAAATTAAAAACTCAATTAATAGATCATAATATGTGAATTATAGTATCTCATTGATTCAAAATAAATGAATGAAGAAGGATAGAGGTCGATCGATTACTAAAAAGAACTACTCTTCCATGGGTGGTGTAGTCATCGTGGAGACGTTTTTCATAAGCAACGGATTGAAAGGGTAGAACCCAATCTTGTCTCCACTCTTGATTATAACCCAATTAAGAAGATTAAGATAAGAAGAAGAGGGATGAACACAGAATATTATTTGAAGAAAAATTCAAGAAACAAACATGAAAGAAAAGAAATACAAAGAAGAGGTGAGAGAGGAGAGCCTTTTTGGAAGAGAGGTTTGCACAAAGGCTTACTTCCTCCAAGAGTTGTGAGGGGCTCCCAAGAGACACCCTTTCGGCCACACCTTCACAAACCCTCGACCATCCCTCTCAAAGAGTTAAAACCCCCTTTAAATAGAGTTTGTGAGGGCTAGGGATACATAACTTTTTAAGTGTGAAATGAAAATCTCGGCCAAATATTTTATTCCAAGTTGTACCGCCAATTTGACCTCCAAAACGCGTGAATTGACCGGCCTTCCAGAGTGATGATTTGTGCCATATCCTGTCCCCGAGATGTCCTAAAAATTTGGGCTCAATCCAAGCCCATATGTAGAAGATATGGCCCAAATACAGAACCCATGTCCATTCTGCCGAGTCCATCCTACCATTGGATTAATGGCTCATTTACTCCATCCAATGCACTCTTTAGCTCTAGTGTCCTGAATTAAAGTTGTATAAAATTAAGTTAGTAACACTGTTACAAAATTTAAAATTCAAATAATAAATATAAAAAAAATTATCTTCGAAATACTACAGTGCACTATTGAGGGTAAAACTGGAATTTTCACCAAATTTTCAAATGAATGATCAAATCCCAAATATTTTATAAATAAACATATTTAACACAATTTGAGGAAATTATATCATTTATTATCAATAAAATATTCTATAAAATAGTGTTTTATCAACTCCCCCACACTTACCCTTTTGCACACCTGGGCAAAACCTCATATCAAGTAAACATCAATATCAAATCAAAACCAATTTTAAAACACATATCCTTAAGATCAATCAATTTCACACCAAGAATAAAAAGATATCATGCCTCATAAAAAACCTTATTTCAAGTTCTCCATTTATATCATTCAATATATTTCCACTTTATTTATCCGCCCATGCACAAAACACTTACCTCACTTGAATTTTCTCTCATCACTCAAATATCAAAATTTTTTTTTTTTGCAATGACTTTCTCATCCAAACTCATAAAAGGGTCACCATAGGCTCGATAGATTCCTACATCGCTACCCGATGTGAGTCAAGGACATATGTTTATCATGAGGACTTTTCAGGGTTGTTCTGTGGCTTTCGGTTGGTAGGATTAAGATATGAAAAACTCTGAGGCTGAATGAGGAGGGCTTGACTCTTTTGAAGCAAAATTGCATTAATCTAATTTTCACTTAAATATGGTCTTCTCTTCAATCCCTATAGTATCAATTCAGCTCCATTATCATGAAAAGTCATGAATGTTTTACACCATTCATCATTTCAGCATAAAAAAATGTCAATCTTCTCAAACATGATTTTCTTGAAAGCTCCAGATGGGCACAGCTTTCCACCTCAATTAGAAGCTCCAGAAAAGGCACAGCTTCACTTGTCATGAAAGCTCCAGAAAAGGCACAGCTTTCAATATAATGACTTTCTTTAGCAGTAAACACATCTCTTCAGAATTTAATTTTCCACCCAAAGTATCACAGAATGTGGTGGCAAAACCCAAGACAACTTCCCCCACACTTATGCTCAACTAGATTATGCAATTTCACTTCAATAGTTGGTTGGATAGGGAAAATTGGCTTGTAATGTGGCTTAACCTAACAGGCTGTGCATGGCTTCTAAGGGCTACAAGGATTAAATATTCAAGGTAGGCCATTATAAAAAAAGGATTATTTGAAATAGCGGCTTTAATACCAAACAAATTCCTCAATCATTTAAACATATGTACCTCAAACCCTCATGTTTTGACAGGAATAGATCAAATTCTGGTTAAATCAAGCATGGTTTGGTTCTCTCAGGAAGTGAGGTGAATGTAAAGAATATGAAAATAATGGTTTAGAAGCCTCACAGGAAAGTGATTTCAAATATAAAGACAGTGAGATTGGCATGGGATTCAAAATTCTGCGTACTTTTCATGATATTACTAAATATTTGAACTTGAAACAAAGTCATTTCAGCATTCATTTAAGCTTAGTTTCAAGGGGTAAATTGTTTCACTTATTGATATGGATTTAAAAATGGTGATGAGAATCATTTTAGCTCAAAATGTTTCAAAAAACACAGAAAATTGTAAAATAAACACACAAAATTTGAAAAACACACAATTTTTTTTTGGTTTTTTTTTAAACAGGAAAACAATTGAAATTACTAAACTAAAAGGTTCCCTCTCCCACACTTAAAATATTGCATTGTCCTCAATGTGAACCTATGAGATGATATATGCACATGAAATGAAGAATTTTTAAATAGGACAAATAATATAAAAGTGAAAGGGTTAGGAACAGCCTGATGTGATCAAGTGATGATGGGGTCATGCAGTGTGATAAAATCCACTGCATCAGTAGGATGTCCCTCAATGTATCTCTTCAAACGTTGCCCATTGACTGTAAAGCTCCTTCCAGTGTCCTCTTGTGTGATCTCCAATGCACCATAAGGAAAAACATTAGACACAATATAAGGACCTAACGATCTGGAACGCAACTTACCAGGCATCAACTTCAGTCGTGAACTATAGAGAAGGACTTTCTCTCCAACATGAAACTCCCTTTGTTGGATCATTTTTTCATGAGATTCTTTTGAACTTTCCTTGTAGAGCCTTGAGTTCTCATATGATGATAGTCGAATCTCCTCAAGCTCTTGAATTTGCAAATTCCTTTGAATTCCAACTTGGGCCAAATCCATGTTACATTTCTTTATAGCCCAATATGCCCGATGCTCGACTTCCACGGGGAGATGACACGCTTTCCCAAAAACAATCCGAAATGGGGACATACCAATGGGGGTCTTGAATGCTGTCCTATAATCCCACAATGCATCATCCAAGCGCTTGCTCCAATCCTTCCTATTTGGCTGCACGGTTTTCTCCAAGATTTGTTTCAACTCACGATTTGAAACCTCAGCCTGGCCATTTGTTTGGGGGTGGTATGATGTTGATGTTTTGTGTTTCACCCCATACTTTCGAAGGAGGGAAGAAAAATTCCTATTGCAAAAGTGTGTCCCTTGGTCACTGATGATGGCCTTTGGTACTCCAAACCTGCAAAAAATCTGTGCTTTGACAAAGTCCACAACAACATGAGAATCGTCAGTCCTGGTGGCCTTGGCCTCCACCCATTTACTCACATAATCAACAGCAACCAAAATATACAAAAATCCAAATGAACTAGGAAAAGGACCCATAAAGTCGATGCCCCATACATCAAAAATCTCACAAAATAGTATGGGTCGTTGGGGCATCTCATGTCTCCTAGAAATGTTCCCAGTGTGTTGGAAACTAGAGCATGACTTACAAAACAAATGGGCATCATAGAACAATCTAGGCCAATATAATCCAGAGTCTAAAACCTTCCTAGCTGTCCCGTTGGGGTCCAAAGTGTCCACCACATGCAAGTGTATGACAGAATTGCAAAACAGACTCAAACTCATGATCAGGAATACACCTCCTATTGACTTGGTCACTACACATGCGCAGAGGTAAGGATCATCCCACACATAAAACCTAGACTCACTTTTTAATTTTTGGACTTGATGTTTCTTTAAATTTGCAGGTATTTCAGAAGCAACAAGGTAGTTAACTAAATCAGCATACCAAGGATGCGTACCTGAGATGGTATAGAGATGCTCATCAGGGAAAGTGTCCCGAAGTGGTACCCGATCCAAGGTTTCATCCTCTAGTGTGTGAGTAAGCCTACTCATGTGGTCCGCCACCATGTTTTCTGACCCCTTTTTGTCCTTTATCTCGATGTCAAACTCTTGAAGAAGGAGCATCCAACGGATAAGTCGTGGCTTTGCATCTGGCTTCTTCAGGAGGTGCCTCAAAGATGCATGGTCAGAAAAAACAACTACTTTAGAGCCCAATAAATATGAACGGAATTTATCTAAAGCAAATATGACAGCAAGATACTCCTTTTCCGTGGTTGTGTAGTTTGATTGGGCTGAATCCAGTGTCCTTGATGCATAAGCGATCACATGTGAACGTCCTTCCACCCTCTGAGATAAGACAGCTCCAACCGCGAAGTTGGAGGCGTCACACATAAGCTCAAATGGAAGGTCCCACCATGGGGGCTGTATGATTGGTGGAGTGGTCAGACACTTCTTCATCTCATCAAATGATACCCTACATGAATCATCAAAATTGAAGTCAATATCTTTTTGAAGCAATCGAGATAAGGGTAGAGCGATCTTACTAAAATCTCTGATGAAGCGTCGATAAAATCCAGCATGCCCAAGGAATGATCGAACATCACGCACACATGTAGGATATGGGAGGGATGAAATAATGTCTACCTTAGATTTATCAACTTCAATTCCATGTTGTGAGACTATATGACCTAAGACAATTCCCTTTTCGACCATGAAATGACATTTTTCAAAATTTAAGACCAGATTCTTCTCAATACAACGATGCAACACATCACCCAAACTAGAGAGACATTCATCAAATGAGGACCCATAAACTGTAAAATCATCCATAAATACCTCCATGCAGGTCTCAATGAAATCTGAGAAAATACTCACCATGCATCTCGGGAAGGTACTTGGGGCATTGCAAAGTCCAAATGGCATCCTTCGGTAAGCAAAGGTACCGAATGGGCAGGTGAATGTTGTCTTCTCCTGGTCCTCTGCTACAATGGGAACCTAAAAATAGCCAAAAAATCCATCCAAGAAACAATAGTGTGTCTTACCAGCTAGTCTCTCAAGCATCTGATCAATAAATGGGAGGGGGAAATGGTCCTTGCGAGTGGACTGATTTAGTTTCCTATAATCAATACACACACGCCAACTATTTTTCACCCTCATTGGAACTAACTCATCTTTCTCATTTTTAACAACAGTAACACCACTTTTCTTAGGCACAACCTGAATAGGACTTACCCACTGAGAATATGAAATGGGAAATATTATACCTGCCTCGAGCAATTTCTAAACTTCATTTTTAACAACTTCCAGGAGGGTGGGATTGAGTCTCCTTTGTGGTTGTCTCACAGGTTTAGCCCCATCCTCCAAGAGAATCCTATGCATGCAAATGGAGGGGCTAATACCTGATATGTCAGCCAAGGTCCACCCAATCGCCTTGATGTTCTCCCTCAAAATATTCAAAATCTTTTCTTCATGTTCAAAAGGGAGATTGTTAGCAATGATAACAGGTAATCTCTCACCACTCAACAAGTATGAGTATTTCAGATTTGGTGGCAATGGCTTTAGTTCTAATGAAGGAGGGTGTAGTATGGATGGATACATTGAATGAACTGAAATATGTGCACAAATAGAATCAGTATCAGAATAGACATCATCAAAATCATAGAATAAAGCATCAAATCCATCAGCATACTCAACAGCCATTTCATAATCAGAGTGAACATGATCAAAATTAGAATATGAATCCACATCAAAATCAAATCTTAGAGAGTCTTGTTCATTAGAAATAGGTGTGGAAGTTCTCTTAGACATTAAACCAGAACCAATACTCATAATCTCCCTAAGCATGGGACAATCCAATTCCATGATGTTTTTACTTGGTGGTTCAAAATGGGAGATTACAAAAGCAGAATGGTCCTCTGAGGGGTACTTCATGGAATCCATAACATTAAATATCACAACTTCATCTCCAAACTCCATGGAAAGTGTACCCTCATTGACATTTATGATAGTTTTTGCAGTTTTGAGGAAGGGTCTACCTAAGATAATGGGGGCATGAGAACTTACCTGATCATCCTCCATGTTAAGCACATAGAAGTCTGTTGGAAAGATCATGTCTCTTACCCGAACAAGTACATCCTCAAGAACTCCCACTGGATATGCCGTAGCTCTATTCGCCAATTGCACCACTACTCTTGTTGGCTTCAACTCACCAACCTTCAAGGAAGAGAATACAGAGTGTGGCATCACATTTATGGAAGCTCCTAAATCACAAAGAGCATCAGAGAAGTGAAACTCCCCTATGGTACATGGGATGGTGAATGTCCCGGGATCCTTGCACTTTGTTGGCATTGCTAGAGTTGGTGTAATGAGTGTCGATACATTCCTTCCAAGGTTGATCCTCTCATTCCCCTTGAGCCCTCTTCGATTGGTACAAAGTTCTTTTAAGAATTCCGCATACCTTGGAATTTTCTTAATGGCTTCAAGTAGAGGAATGTTGATCTCCACACGCTTGAATGTGTCCAAAACCTCCTTTTGCATTGCTTCTTCAGCCATCTTCTTGGTTTGAACAACCCTGTTTGGAAAAGGAAGGGGTTTAGGAGGAACATCATCAATCTTTTTCTTACCCTTATCTTTCTCCTTGGATTGCTCATCAGTTGGTATGGAATGCGGCTTCTCTGAAGTTGAGGTGAATCCCGGTGGAATGGTCGGTGCATATGTATCGTTCATTTGCTTCCCACTTCTCAATGTGATGGAACTAACATTCCCCTTTGGATTTGGAGTGGGTTGGGAAGGTAGATTTCCATAATTCTTACTCACAAGTTCATGGAGGGCGGTGGAAATCTGACTCATTTGAGTCTTCAACTCTCTCAGCTCCGAACCTTGACTCTTCAGCTCATTCTGTTGATTAAGAACAATTTGTTTCAAAAGATCATCAGTGTTAGAGTCTACCTTGTGTTGGATATTCCCTTGTTGTTGACTCGTTGATGTTTGAGCTTCGAATCGCCTTTGGGGTTGTTGGAAACCTTGTTGGTAAGGTGGAGGCTGCTGGAAGTTTGGTTGAAAAGGGGGCCTTTGTTGTTGTCCAGAGCCATACCTCATGTCCGCTAGATCTTTCCACCCTTGGTTGTATGTTGGATCAAACTTCTTTTGGGGATATGGTTGTTGTTGCTGCTGCTGAAATGGTCTCCCAGGGAACACTGCTGCACAATCTTCTATTTCTTGGAGTTTTGGGAAACAGTCAGTTGGGTGGCTTGTCTCAGTGCAAATACCACAAGGCCTTGAAGGAGGGGGTAGAGATGTCTTTTGTGCCAATGCAATCTGCCTCACCATAGTTGTCAATTCTTCTAACTTAGTATCAGTCAGATGACTTTCAAGAGAAGAAGGACTTACTTGATGTACTCCTCGAACATGTGGTGTACCTCTATCACCAAATTGTTGGGAGTTTTGTGTCATCTTGTCGATCAACGAACGTGCAGCTACTGGTGTCTTGTCCACCAATGCTCCTCCAGCCGCAGCATCCGCCATGCTTCTCTCCATAGGTGTGAGTCCTTCATAGAAGTATTGGATGAGGAGTTTCTCACTGATTTGGTGATGCGGACAGCTTGCGCACAACTTCTTGAATCTCTCCCAATACTCATACATTGACTCCCCTTGTGCTTGCTTGATCCCCGATATCTCCTTTCGAATGGATATGGTCCTTGATGCTAGAAAAAATCTCTCTAATTGGTTGAAATAATTACTTGCCTCCCCGGCAATGGCGCCAATTTGATAGAGCGTTGTCGTGGGCGCCCTCAAATGATTAGTATGATTTTGGGGTACTTAGGTGCAGCAGAGTGGCTGACCAAGGTCGTCTCTCAAACAAGGAAGTGAATTAAAACAATTTTTAGAGGTATTCTAGAAGTAAAATAAAAGACAATAAAAACACTACTTGAAAGGATGGGGGTGTTTGTTTATAGTTTATGAATCTAGAAGAATTTTGCTGGAAGAAGATTGTATTTTTTTTGTTTTTTTTTGTTTTGAAATGAAGTTTGATTAAAATGACACAACAAAAAGATGTTTTTTTAGACAATATTTAAAAGAAGTAATCGATCTAACTCTACCTCTTCAATAATTTATTAATCATTATCATTTAAATTAATATTCACTTAATTATGATCCCTTAATTTTTTAAATCCCGAACCCTACGAGAATTAACTTTACCACGAAGATTGAAGTGAATTTTAACCTTAGGCTAACTTCGGAACATGCAATCGCAACACCCTGCTTTGATTGATGTTCTAAAATTAGCTTATGTTCAGTGGTAAATTAAGGCACATAACCACTCTGTAAATGAGTATTAATTGAGTTTAGGGATTATATTTGAACTCTACAAATTGATCCCATGTGGTTTTGAATTACCGGTTAAGGTTGCGCTCTCACAGTTCACACAATTCCCGACCTCGCGTGTTTTGTGTTAACTATTCAATTGCTTGCTTAGTTTCATTTAAATTAAAAACTCAATTAATAGATCATAATATTTGAATTACAGTAGCTCATTGATTCAAAATAAATGAATGAAGAAGGATAGAGGTCGATCGATTACTAAAAAGAACTACTCTTCTGTGGGTGGTGTAGTCATCGTGGAGACGTTTTGCATAAGCAACGGATTTAAAGGGTAGAACCCAATCTTTTCTCCACTCTTGATTCCAACCAAATTAAGAAGATTAAGATAAGAAGAATAGGGATGAACACAGAATATTATTTGAAGAAAAATTCAAGAAACAAACATGAAAGAAAAGAAATACAAAGAAGAGGTGAGAGAGGAGAGCCTTTTTGGAAGAGAAGTTTGCACAAAGGCTTACTTCCTCCAAGAGTTTTTAGGGGCTCCCAAGAGACACCCTTTAGTCCACACATTCCCAAAACCTCGACCAGCCCTCTCAAAGAGTTAAAACCCCCTTTAAATAGATTTTGTGAGGGCTAGGGATACATAACTTTTTAAGTGTGAAATGAAAATCTCAGCCAAATATTTTATTCCAAGTTGCACCGCCAATTGGACCTCTAAAACGCGTGAATTTACCGGTCTTCCAGAAGGCTTATTTGTGCCAAATCAAGTCCCCGAGATTTCCTCAAATTCTTGGCTCAATCTAAGCTTGTATGTAGAAGATATGTCCTAAATACAGAACCCATGTCCATTCTGCCGAGTCCAGCCCATCATTGGATTAATGGCTCATTTACTCCATCCAAATGCACTCTTTAGCTCTAGTGTCCTGAATGCAAGTTGTATAAAATGATGTTAGGAACACTGTTAAAAAATTTAAAATTCAAATAATAAATATAAAAATAGTTATCTTCGAAATACTATAGTGCACTATTAAGGGTAAAACTGAAATTTTCACCAAATTTTCAAATGAATGATCAAATCCAAAATATTTTATAAATAAACATATTTAACACAATGTGAGGAAATTATATCATTTATTATCAATAAAATATTCAATAAAATAGTGTTTTATCTGGAACCTTACCTTCTACTCTCCTCTTTTATCTAGAACCGCTTTTAGTGTTACGTCTTTTAATTTCCATTTTATTATGTTGGTATGTGTTATTACATATCACCATTTCTATCAATTTTAAGTATAAATTATTTTAACCCACTTAACACTAATTTAGATATCCTATTAACATTTATAAAAACATATTACCATAACAATGTTTAGTAAGGTTTCTTTCTTTTCCCCTCTATATTCTTGTTTTTATTCTATTATGAATTTTTTTTACAATTCCTTATATTGGATCATGTATTAAAATTTATATATTACTGTATATAAAATATCTATATGAGAGAGACCTCTTTACCTATCATCAACCAATTTTATGAATTTTTATGTGATATCATTATGCTACTGAAATAGCACCTTGATTTTCCATTAAAGAATTATTTTGTACTGAATATCATTCTTGTTTTCTATCATGGGTATTCACCTTCATAAAAATATAATTATTTGATTAGGGAAAGATGTGTATTCCACACTCCTTTAAAATGGAGTAAATTATTATGATGAATGAATCTATATTGATTGATCTATCTGACACACATAATCATGAGAATAAAATGAAAGTGACAGGTGTAACTGGAATTATATTGCACAACAATACATTGGGTAATAGTTATTATCATGATATGTCTTGTTGGGATATATGTTTTACCAAATTCCATTAAGGGATATTGTTCACAATGAATTCTTCGTGTGTTTATCCTTCACCTAGGTTTGTGATGTAGTGTTTTATATTATTCCAACATGTCCTATGTTATGATTATCATTCTATACTGTGTCCTATTATTCATGTTCCATTTATGATCCATTGATATTTCTATTTTATAACATGTATTCTATTCTTTTTTGTATTCCTTGTTTATTCCTTTGTTGGGCTATATATCTCACACTCTTTGCATAGAATTACACTTAAAAAACTCAGTATATCTATTGGTGTAGTTTCATTGAAAATTGGGTACATTATATAATAACTTAAAGTATGAAATGTAACATATTTAATTAAGACTTCTTTAACGTGACCAAAACATTCCTTCGTACTTAACACTTAATGAGTTACCCTATGGAAATATAATGGTGAAATAAAGATCATTTTTTTATATTGAACATCTAATCCCCATCCAAAAAAACTACATAACCCATACATCCAAGAACAATCCATAACAATCTAAACAAAAACATTTTGAATCCGCAAACCATGTCACTACTAAATCACACCTTCTTAGAACCAAATGAATAACCTTAAACAAAAACATTTTCATCACTCTTTCCGATCCAAGCAATAATCTCATGACCATCCCATGGGTCTCAAACCACATCTCTCATTGGAGAACACCTAAACCAAAACCACATGGAAAACACCTCTACAAACCCCGACTGACCCAAACATCCCACCGAGGACATATCAACATAATCTGGACCACACCTTCATGTTATATGTGAAAAAAACAATCATAAAAATAGAACAAGAGTTTTATCCTTTTATTTTACATTTGGTATGTTCATGTACATAACAAGACCATGTTCCTCAATATGGGATGTCCAGCTGAGTTCCCTGTGATGCCCCTAGTTGACCCTACATGGTGTGTTCTGAAAACACATATTGGGTAACCCCCATTATCATAATTTTATTAAAAAAATATATTACATTTGTTTTGTGTCCTCTAAACACCATACGATGTATATATTTTTACAAAAATGAAATAACTTCTGATGTACTCATAACACCAAATACTAACAAAGAAACCACAATAGCGTCTCTCATTTATGTTTCAACAATAGATGTAATACACTAAAAGTAACATGATTAATTATATAGTTATTTACCCATACAACCTTAAATAATGGAATCAACATAACCAAAACTCCTAAGATTCAATCTTATATCCTTTCACTTCATTAACCACACTCCCATCTAGGGCTGGATGAGCTCCCTTGTGAAGATCACATCTTCTTATCCCCTCTGATTTATTATAAATGAATGGAATGGGGGATCCCCCCCCACCACACAAATAAATAGATGAGGAGGATGAAATTAAATATAAAACAAAACAAAACAAAAAAAAGGAAAAATAAATGAGGAGAAAAATATAAGTTCTTCTCAAGTGGCCTGACCTAAGTCTTAAAACCTACAGTATGTTTATACCTCACATAGGTAAAAAACCACATTCTAGATTCATCCACAAATTAAATATTCAATTTGAGAATATTTTCAAAATACATCATTAAATGCACATTTAGAATTAATTAATATTTAATTAATTAAATATTAAATGTTATGCAATACATAAAAATGGCTTGGAATTGCAATAATATCTATCCATAATGTAGAAACCCTTTTTGGGACCAACATAGTGGTCAAAAACATTTACCAAAACATATAATAGTATAAATATAAAAATTCCCTTAAAAATCTAGAAACAAAAAAATAAAATTTCTTTTATTTTCCCCTTATATGGGATGATGTACTCCATCATAATCTCCCCACCATAATGCTTCTTACCCCAAAAAACCTTTAAGTAAAACCATTAATCATGCTCTCACCCCATGAACCAAAACATCTCTAATCCAACTCTGCCTCATATCACAACATATTCATATGATGTTCACTACCAAAACTCAAACATCACCGAACCATTCATTCCAAAACTAAATATTTTGTAATTTCCACAATAATAAAAAAACTATATTGTACCTAAACTTCTATATCTTATTAAAACTCGTGTGTACATCAATCCAATATCATAATAGCCATGCATCTCCTAACATGACTTTCATTACTCTAGAAATGAAAATATTATCCCTATAATAGGATTATACTTTTAATTTCACCATTGTTGAAAAACAACATGCCCCACTACCAATAACTTATTCAATACCTGACATAGTGACTAGTTGTGTCCATACCATTGTAACCAAAGATATGTCCAGAAAATTGTAACCACATGTCATTATCATCTAACCTTGAATGACATCCACCATATTCAAAACTGAACCTATAATTATGATCGCAAACTCCAATGTCCTATGGGGATCTCCTTTCACTAAGTCTACCATTACACCACTCCTCGACCACTGACATCAATAGGTCCACTACAGATACACCACTCAGGATCTCACAGGACCTAAAAAAATCAATGAACCCCAAAATTTTCATTTATAAGAATCCATTAAAAAATTATCTTAACACATAACCAGTTCACCCATTCCCTCAGAGACAAAGGGTTATCCCTGAAAGGCAACACATAGCACCACTTTCCTCCCCATGATAGTGTGAAACTCTTAAAATATACTGTAGGATCTCATGCAACAACTTACCCAAGATCATTCTCATATAATCTGTTCCCCATAGAACCTTGTCAAACACACATACACAATTGAACATGTTACCCTCTAATTTCATTTCAAACAACTCATATCACCCTCGGTGATCCACTCAAAAATGAGGAATCTCACACCCAACTTAATGTTATAAATGAAACCATCTACAAGACTAGTGTCATTTCAAAACCATGAATGCCTAACCCTTCTCCCACCATTCCACAAAATGAAAAATTAGAAGAAAAAAATGGGATTGAAATCATATGAAACCACCCCTCTTATTCCAACCATGAAATCAGGATATCTCCTAACACTTCACCTATAAATCCAAAGGCTAAAACAAACTTAGGTATAAAACTTATTTGGATAAATCCAAACCAAATCGTAACTAAAATTAGATTGAAACAACTCTCAGGAATACTTATCTTTATGGATCAATAAAAATGGATTCTAAATCCCACACCAAACAACTAGTGTCCACATATGTCCTCATTTAACGGACTTCATCACTATCACCAATGATTCCCTAATAATATGATCCTCATTGATTACCATCAGAATAAGAATATCTTTGGTTTAGTTGATTATAATTCCATCAACTGGTTATATAGGATTACAAAATATATATATATATTTATACACACATTAAACAAATGAACCTCCATTTTCTGTGAAATCAGACAGAGACAGTCATATGTCATGTGAATTATATATTCCTAGTATAATGAATTTTCCCCAACCTCATGCCAATAAGAGAAGATCCAAAAATAGATAAAACATAAATCATAATTCCAAATTTATCACATATGTTGAAATCATTCAATTATAAAAATTGAAACCAAGAACCAAAATACAATAACACTGATAATATATATGTTCAAATCAAAAATTTGTTTTCAAAATTGTAGTCCATGGTACATCACAAGATCTAATACATACCTAGTCCACCTATCTAAAAAAACTTGATTTATTAAAACAAGACTCCCTCATATACATTTTTTTATGGAACTATCCCATGTTTACCTATCACAACACAAAATATGGATCACTAAACTCCCCAGGAACACCACCCCATATTCAAGTGAATTATTACTAATAATACTAGTCTAAATATATATATTAGGTATACTATAACAACATATCATAGTCTACATAATAAATTACTACAAACTGATAATATTAAAATAAATTGAATGAGTTATAAAATCTTTACCCAATGCATTGGAGGGAGATATAGGTCCCACCCATCTCATAATGATACCATTCTTATGTGTGCCACAAAATCATAAATCATATATCATTGCATAACCCATGTAATAAAAATGGGAATCTTAAACATCTTGACATCATAAAACAATTCATATAAGATAAAGGAATTAATAAATATAATTCCATCACAACATAATCAAATCAATGTAATAATAGGGATAGAAATAGAACCCTTTATTATCTTAGATGGAAAATAATTTTGATAAAACACTTGAACTCCATTCTTGAGGAAAATATCCTTTCTACTTCAAAAACAATTTTCCTTTCTTAACATGTCATAAAATTTTAAACTAAAAGAAGTTGATTAAAAATAAACTTGAAAACTTGTAAAGGAAGATTCTTGGAAATAATGTTTTAAAACTCCATTCATGCCATATAAGTTAAAAAAACATTCTTCTCGTACTTTTGTCGGAAAAGTCAAAAAGTACCTCGTACGAAGAACAACAAAAGATTCCTTTCATATATTTTAATAAAAACTCACCGAAGGGTAAAATTGGATATTAACTATTGTAGAAGTATATTAATATCACATATTTAGGAAACATGGATTTGGATGATAAAATACACCCCAGTAAATACCAAAGTACAAACAATCTCGGATAAAAATGAGATTGTGATATTTCCCTTACCTTAGGTCCGATATGCTTTTTACGTGTCCGAACCTCCTGTATAATGATTTAAATAATGTTATTGACTTATTCCAGAATCATAATTATTTTTATGATATCATATTTGGTCATTTTTCTAGCTTCTTAGTAGTAATATTTCATTGCTACTTGTTATTTGGGTGTTTATAACTTTTTGTTCTTATGCGTGTTTTGTTGTATAAATTTTTATTCTTCTCTGATAGATATCTCATTTCTAGAATGGTATTAGTGTAATATATATCATATTCAATCATTCAATTCATTTATATAATCATTATTAAATGAAGATCATGTAGAATGAGTCACATCACATCGTGGAGACGGTATTCCGTACGTACGCACAAGTGATGATATCGTTCCTATGATCGTGGAATTGTATTGGAGTGTATGTATACTATTTCAGAATTAGTATCACTTTATAATAGTCATATATAGTCATTATTTACACTATTATACCCATCCAAGTAAGGTGGTGGTGGAAAATAGATTACACCACGGCGTGGAGACGGTATTCCGTACGTACTCACGCGCGGTGATTTCTTTTTCCGTAGGATGGATAGATGGTGAAATAGGGTTGTTTCATACTTATAATAACATATCAGTATATGATTGATACTGATGTTATTACTTTATAATGAAACAACTAAATAAGAAGAAGTGGAAGAGGAAATAAAGATGAAAGAATTGGTAACAGACATTACCTCTTCTTTGAAGTGCTTCTTTGAGACCTTCTTTTAGGGCACTAAAATTGGTCTTTGAAGAAGACCAGGACCTCTAGGATGTCTCTAGGGAAGTGTAGAGGAGAAATTGTCTGGGTTTGGCTGATCTTGAAGGCTCAAAGTTGTGTGAGGAAGAGAGGGAGGAGGTGCCCTTTTATAAGGGAGGAGAGGGGCACCTTTGGAATAACTAAAAATATTATTTTATTATAAAGTCAAGTTTGGTTTTAAATAGCTCCAAATTGATTTATTTATAGGATAAGGTGGGTATGGGTCGAAAGCCTCTCATCCAATAGAATTTAGACAAGTTTAGGTTCCGATTTTAACCTTATCATTTAGATTTAACATTAAGTTAAATAATTTTACTTTTACCATGCCTTCTTGTGTTCTTATACTATAAGGTTAATAAACTTACTATATCAAGCGAAACGAACCCCAAGTTGTTTAATTATAATATATATAACCTTATCTAAGTCATTTGGCCGAACCTTAGATTTTTAGGAATAAAATAACAATTACTAATATAATATTTGTTTTAAAAACTATTTTATGTCAATTTTGACACTATTTAGTAATTAATTTTTGTGAAAATCATAACAGAATGATTAGTTAGAAAAAAGTTAATTAAATAAATACTAACATGTAATATTAATCTATAAAATTAGTGTAATTCATAAAAAGTGTCAAATTACATTTATTTTGGTGTTTATAATATCAATTATGTCAATATTTCATTAATAAGTTAATTACTGCATCATCTTTGTGTCATAAATAAATTAAATTATTTAATGTCTAAAAATGACAAATAAATTAAAATTATGTAGGAAATATTTTTATCTTTCTAATGAATATTTATAATCGAATTTATCTTATGTATAACCCCATATTAAAAATGATTTAGTTATTAAACTTTGATTTTAACTATTTTAACCCTTCTTTAAATAAATTAATAATAAATGTCCTAATCTAATCCAAGTGGGACTAAATGGTCATATTTTATTCCTAAGTTTGTTTTTGGTCGAATTACACTTGTACAATAGAATTAGGACATGTGTTAGGGTAATAATAATATCATTTTTACCCTTAATTACCCTATTTACTTTTAACCGTGGTAAAAAAAAGTAAAAAGTTACTATTCACCAAAAAATTATTTTCATCTCATTGAACCACATTTTACTTACTGACATCAACTGTTTCTCTCGTATTTTTGAAATTCCACTCACAGAAGCGGTAATATTAAGTTTTATGAAAGATTCAGTTTTTTTAACTACCACTTAGTGGTTTCACTATTCATCAAAAATTGAAAGCTTTCAGAAAAATACCAAAATTTCACCCTAGGAAAATTTCGATATTACGAATCCAAAAATGAATTCCATTTTGAAAAATAAAATTTATAAAATTTCAAAAAGTGGTTATTACTATCATAATGGCTAGTTTTAATAATATTTTAATAGTATATCGTTGTTTAGTGAAACTCGGTATTGCGTACGACGCAAGCTATCGAGGAATGTCGTGATTTCGTGTAAAGCAAGCCAAGCAAGTGTTGTGTAGAAAAAGATTCCTTAGATGATTTATATAACATAAAAGTCTCGGGTGTTACATTCTACCCCCCTTAAAATGAATTTTGCCCTCGAAATTCGTCACTTTGTAACAAACAGATGAGGATACCTCTCCCTCATCATATCCTCAAGCTCCCATGTAGCTTCTTCTAATTGGTGGTTCGTAGGAATTTTTCGCTACGATCCAGAATCTCTATCGGTTGTTCTTCATAAGAAAGATCTTGCTCCAGTGGTACAACTTCTGAGATGAGTACATGTGAAGGATCAGGTATGTACTTTCTCAGGAGAGATACATGGAACACATCGTGAACTTGAGAGAGATTTGGTGGAAGTGCCAATCGGTAAGCTACCTTCCCAACATGATCCAGTATTTCGAAAGGACCAATATATCTAGGGATCAACTTCCCCTTCTTTCCAAATCTCATAACCCTCTTCTAGGGAGATATTCGTAAGAACAGTTTATCACCCACTTCAAACTCTAGGTCTTTTCTTCAGTTGTCGGCATAACTTTTCTGTCGACTCTGAGCTGCTCTTATGTGTTGTTGAATAGATCTGACCTTTTCTGCCATTTCGTCAACGAGATCAGGTCCTAATAGCTTTCTTTCCCCAACTTCATCCCAGCAAGTTGGAGTCTTGCATTTCTTTCCATATAGAGCTTCATAAGGAGCCATCTAAATACTGGAGTGAAAGCTATTGTTATAAGAAAATTCCACCAAAGGTAGTTGTTGATCCCAACCACCTTTTAAATCCATAGAGCAAGCTCTCGACATATCTTCTAGAGTTTGAATTGTTCTCTCAGACTGACCGTCATTCTGAGGATGATAAGAAGTGATGAAACTCAACTCTGTATCCAGAGTATGCTGAAGAATTCGCCAGAACTTCGAGGTAAATCTCGGATCCCGATCAGATATAATAGAAAGTGGTACTCCATTCAATCTTACCACTTCCTTTACATATATCCTGGAAAGCTGATCCAGAGAGAAATCCTCTATAATAGCAATGAAGTGTGCAGACTTTGTAAGACGATAAACTATGACCCAGATAGAATTATTGCCTTGAGATGTTTTAGGAAGTCCTGTGACAAAGTCCATAGTGATGTTTTCCCATTTCCATTCGGGTATGGGTAATGGTTGTAACATCCCCTTAGACTTATGTCTCTCAGCTTTAACTTGGTGACAAACCAAGCATCAAGAGACATATTCAGCAACATCTCTTTTCATGCCATCCCACCAGAAGTACCCTTTCAGGTCTCTATACATCTTCGTGCTTCCAAGATGAATAGAGAATGAAGAACTATGAACCTCATCCAGCAGCACCTTCTTTAATTCGGGGATGGGAGGAACACAAACCCGATTCCTGAACTTTATTATCCCATCACAATCAAGGTTGAATTCAAGAACATTTCTCACCTTCTTTTGTAACTCCACATCTTCTTTCTGTGCCTCTTTAATATTCACATGTATAGATGGTTGAACATTCATTTGAGAAAGATACGATTTTTCCCCTTTCATTATAATTCCAAGATTCATCCTTTGTAAAACCATAAATATTGGATCTTTTGTGATCCTCATCATGGATAAAATAGCATGGTCTTGTTGACTTAATGCATCTGCCACCTTGTTTGCTTTCCCAGGGTGGTAATGGATTGAGCAGTCATAATCCTTAATCAGCTCCAACCATCTTCTTTGGCGCATATTCAGCTTCTTTTGTGTGAAAATATACTTTAAACTTTTATGATCAGTATAAATATCACACCTTTCACCATAAAGGTAATGCCTCCAAATCTTTAATGCAAAGATTACCGCAGCTACCTCCAAATCATGAGTTGGGTAATTTTGCTCATGTATTTTCAACTTTTGTGAGGCATAAGCTATCACCATATCATTTTTCATAAGAACACACCCCAATCCCTTCTTGGATGTATCACTGTAGATCACAAACCTTTCTCCACTACAAGGCAGTGTGAGCACAGGTGCACTGGATAACCTTCTTTTCAACTCCTTGAAATTCTCTTCACATTCCTCCGTCCAAACAAACTTAACTCCTTTCTGAGTCAACTTGGTGAGTGGATTAGATAATCGTGAAAAATATTTCACAAAACGTTGATAATATCCAGCCAAACCAAGAAAACTTCAGATCTCAGTTACTGTTGTTGGTATCGACCATCTTTCGATAACCTCTGTTTTTGCTGGATCCACAGATATCCCCTCTTTTGAGATTATGTGACCCAAAAATGAAACTTTTTGAAGCCAAAATTCACACTTGGTAAATTTGGCATAAAGCTTCTCCTTTCTCATGGTCTTCAATATAATTCTCAAGTGATCTTCATGTTTTTCCTTGCTCTTTGAATAGACAAGAATATCATCTATAAAGACTACCACAGATTGATCAAGATAGTCTCTAAAGACTCTATTCATCAGATCCATGAAGATAGCAGGGGCATTAGTAAGACCAAATGGCATCACTATAAATTCATAGTGTCCATACCTTGTACGGAAAGCCGTCTTTGGTATATCCTCCATTTTGACCCTTAATTGATGATACCCTAAACGAAGATCAATCTTATAAAAGTATTGTGCTCCACGTAGTTGGTCAAATAAGTCATCAATGCGTGGGATAGGATATTTGTTCTTGATAGTGATCTTGTTAAGTTCTTGATAATCAATGCAGAGTCTCATTGATCCATCTTTCTTCTTAATAAACAAAACAGGTGCTCCCCAAGGTGACGCACTAGGGCGTATGAACCCCTTATCAAGATTCTCTTGGAGTTGCTTCTTCAATTCCAACAACTCAATTGGGGCCATTCTATAAGGTGTCTTTGAAATAGGAAAAGCACCTGGTACGAGTTCTGTTGAAAACTCAACTTCACGATTCGGTGGAAGACCTGGTAATTCATCTAGAAATACATCATCAAACTCCCGTATAATGGGAATATTCTTAATCGTGAGTTTCTCACTAACCATTTGAGATAAATAACCTTCATTTAGTGGAATCAATACCCATAAAATAGAAGAAATTTCCACTGGAAGTTTATGTTCATCCTTGCATCGATAGACGATCATAGATTGATCTGGAATATAAAATGTGAATTCCCATATTTGGAAATTGATATGAGCTCCAGGTAGAGAAATCCAATCCATGTCAAGAAACACATCAAATTCCACTATAGGAAGGATCACAAGATTTGCAGGAAGCACTTTCCCATAAACTTCGATCGGAGAAGAATTATAAACTTTTGATGCGACTTTTGTGCCATTAGGTGTTTTCACAGCTAACTCAACATCTAATTGTTGAGGTAATACGGTGATACCCTTAGAAAATTCTTCAAAAATAAAGGAGTGGGTGGATCCAGAATCAAATAAAACATTTGCTACTTTAGAGTGGATGGTAAGTGTACCTTTCACCACATCGTTATCGTACTCCACATCAATGATAGAAATTGCATGTGACTTTCCTTTGTCTTTAGCCTTAAGAGTTTGTTGACGTCGACCATCATCATCAAACCTTGGATTAGGGCATTTATTGGCATAATGTCCCATCTCCTTGAACTTGAAACATTGAAGTGTAGTAGGTTCATTCTGTGCATCCCTTCCTTTGTTTGCATCATTAGACATCTTCTTCCCATCATCACGGCATTAAAATGCCCAATGACCTTCTTTTCCACACTTGAAACATTTACTTGTCCCTTTAAGACAACTCCCTCCTTGTTTACTTCCACACTTTGAGCATATGGGAAAGCTCATCTTCTTTTCAGTGTGCTCCTTATATTTTCCTTTGAATTCCATTTTCCTCTTCTTATCAAACCCATATGACTGATGGGTTACTCCAATCTCCATCTCAACTTTGAGATCACATCGAATGATTTCCTCGTAGCTATTGAAGTCCCTTATGGCTAAGGCCCTTCAAAGACTTGGTTTTAAGACACTAAAGAATCGATCGATCTTACTCTCAGGTTGGATAATAATAACAGAATCATACCTTGCAAGTCTTGTAAAATTTGCTTCATAGGTACCAGCAGATTCATCATCCTTTTGCTTCAGTTCAAGAAACTCTTTCTCCATCTTTTTTAGGAGAATACGAGGGAAGTACTTATTGAAAAATAAGTTCTTGAACTCGTCCCATTCCATGGACTCAATTTCATCCATTTGCCTCGTATTCTTAATAATATTCCACCATTGATCAGCATCACCTTCCAACCGATACACTGCTAAGATGACATTATCATGCTCAGAACATTAAAGAACTGAAAATATCTTTTCAGTGGTACTAATCCATTGTTCAGCAACTAATGGATCAGTAGACCCGCTGAATGAAGGTGGACGCTGTCTCATGAAGGATTCAACAGAATGTTGCTCCTTCCTTTTCTCGTTTGGAAGTCCGGCATGATTCATAGCTTGAGAAAGTTGTGTGAGCATGGCTACAATATTTTTCATTCCATCTCCCATAACGTTTGGTTGCTCAGGGGGACAATCATTGCATTGCCCATCGCATTCTTTATTAACACGGTTCCTTCGGGTTCCAGTCATTTACTAAAACCCAGAAGAATAGTGTGAGCAACACTAATTATAATAGTAAAACCACATGATCAAGAATAAAATTTCACACTTAAGGTCTTATCCTAGGTTATTAATGGCCATTTCTAAAACACTAAGATTGTGTTCTATGTTTAGACTTATCCTTAGGGTTCTTACTAAGGCTTTCACATCCTAGTTTCCAAAGGTTGACTATAACTTTCCTCTGATACCAACTATAACGACCTATACTTTACATACATTGTTAATAATTCAAAATTGAAGCATACTTATTAAAACATATAACAAAACCACAAAAGGACCGTATAGGTACAGTGTCTTTAGACACTGGGAAACATAAACAACTGGTTCATAAAACGTCTACACTGTCTCCCATTTATTTCATCATATCTATAGTCCCTTTTGGAATATCTTACTTAATAACCTTATTCCTGACCTGGGGAAAGAAAACATACAAAAGGGTGATCTCAAATGCTCAGTAAGGTTAAACAAAAGAAATATCAATCACATCATATACATAAGCACATAACTATTGGAAATCTTAACCTGCAAAAGAGATCATAATTTCATAACATGGGATAAATCATGGGAGTGAAATGTAATCACAATAATCATAACTTAAAACATGAAACATTGTGGCATACACACATAATCATAGAGAATAATTTCTTATTATTCAAGACTCATTTCCAAGACTATCTTAGTGGACAAAGTCCATTTCTGAACCGAGTCACCCTCATTTCAGTCCTGTTTCACTGAACTGGTATAACCTACCGTTCCAGCCATGTCTATCTCATGAGATATAAAATCTTTACCCAATGAATTGGAGGGAGATATAGGTCCCACCCATCTCATAATGATACCATTGTTATGTGTGCCACAAAATCATAAATCATATATCATTGCATAACCCATGTAATAAAAATGGGAATCTTAAACATCGTGACATCATAAAACAATTCATATAAGATAAAGGAATTCATAAATATAATTCCATCACAACATAATCAAATCAATGTAATAATAGGGATAGAAACAGAACCCTTTATTATCTTAGATGGAAAATAATTTTGATAAAACACTTGAACTCCATTCTTCAGGAAAATATCCTTTCTACTTCAAAAACATTTTTCCTTTATTAACATGTCATAAAATTTTAAACTAAAAGAAGTTGATTAAAAATAAACTTGAAAACTTTTAAAGTAATCTTCTTGGAAATAATGTTTTAAAACTCTATTCATTCCGTATAAGTTAAAAAAACATTCTTCTCGTACTTTTGTCGGAAAAGTCAAAAAGTACCTCGTACGAAAAACAACAAAATATTCCTTTCATATCTTTTACTAAAAACTCACCGAAGGGTAAAATTGGATATTAACTATTGTAGAAGTATATTAATATCACATATTGAGGAAACATGGATTTGGATGATAAAATACACCCCAGTAAATACCAAAGTACAAACAATCTCGGATAAAAATGAGATTGTGATATTTCCCTTACCTTAGGTCCAATATGCTTTGTACGTGTCCGAAACTCCTGTATAATGATGTAAATAATTTTATTGTCTTATTCCAGAATAATAATTATTTTTATGATATCATATTTAGTCATATTCTTAGCTTCTTAGTAGTAATATTTTATTTCTACTTGTTATTCGGGTGTTTATAACTTTTTGTTCTTATGCGTGTTTTGTCAAATAAATTCTTATTCTTCTATTATAGATAACTCATTTCCAGAATGTTACTAGTGTAATATATATCATATTAATTCATTCAATTCATTTATATAATCATTATGAAATGAATATCATGTAGAACGAGTCGCATCACATCGTGGAGACGGTATTACGTACGTACGCACGAGTGATGATATTGTTCCTATGATCGTGGAATTGTATTAGAGTGTATGTATACTATTTAAGAATTAGTATAACTTTATAATAGTCATATATAGTCATTATTTACACCATTATACCCATCCAAGTAAGTTGGTGGTGGAAAATAGATTACACCACAGTGTGGAGACGGTATTCCGTACGTACGCACGTGCGGTGATTTATTTTTCCGTAGGATGGATAGATGGTGAAATAGGGTTGTTTCATACTTATAATAACATATAATTATATGAGTGATACTAAGTTTATTACTTCATAATGAAACAACTAAATAAGAAGAAGTGGAAGAAGAAATAAAGATGAAATAATCGGTAACGGACATTACCTCTTCTTTGAAGTGCTTCTTTGATACCTTCTTTTAGGGCACTATAATTGGTCTTTGAAGAAGACCAGGACCTCTAGGATGTATCTATGGAAGTGTAGAGGAGAAAGTGGCAGGGTTTGGACGAGCTTGAAGGCTCAAAGTGCTGTGAGGAAGAGAGGGAGGAGGTGCCCTTTTATAAGGGAGGAGAGGGGCACCTTTGGAATAACTAAAAATATTATTTTATTATAAAGTAAAGTTCGGTTTTAAATACATCCAAATTGATTTATTTAAAGGCTAATGTGGGTATGGGTATAAATCCTCTGATCCAATAGAATTTAGACAAGTTTAGGTTCCTATTTTAACCTTATCATTTAGATTGAACATTAAGTTAAATAATTTTACTTTTACCGTGTCTTCTTGTGTTCTTATACTATAAGGTTAATAAAATTACTATATCAAGCCAAACGAACCCCAAGTTGTTTAATATTAATATATATAACCTTATATAAGTCATTTGGCCGAGCCTTAAATTTTTAGGAATAAAATAACAATTACTAATATAATATTTGTTTTAAAAACTATTTTATGTCAATTTTGACTCTATTTAGTAATTAATTTTTGTGAAAATCATAACAGAATGATTAGTTCGCATAAAGTTAATTAAATCATTACTAACATGTCATATTAATCTATAAAATTAGTGTAATTCAGAAAAAGTGTCAAATTACATTTATTTTGGTGTTTATAACATCAATTATGTCAATATTTCATTAATAAGTTAATTACTGCATCATCTTTGTGTCATAAATAAATTAAATTATTTAATGTCTAAAAATTACAAATAAAATACCATTATGTAGGAAATATTTTTAGATTTCTAATTAATATTTATAGTCGAATTTATCTTATGTATAACCCCATATTAAAAATGATTTATTTATTAAACTTTGATTTTAACTATTTTAACCCTTCTTTAAATAAATTAATAATAAATGTCCTAATCTAATCCAAGTGGGCCTAAATGGTCATATTTTATTCCTAAGTTTGTTTTTGGTCGAATTAAACTTTTCCAATATAATTAGGACATGTGTTAGGGTAATAATAATATCATTTTTACCCTTAATTACCCTATTTACTTTTAACCGTGGTAAAAAAAGTAAAAAGTTATTATTCACCAAAAAATTATTTTCATCTCATTGAACCACATTTTACTTACTGACATCAACCGTGTCTCTCAGATTTTCGAAATTCCACTCACAGAAGTGGTAAAATTAAGTTTTATGAAAAATTCAGTTTTTTTAACTACCACTTAGTGGTTTCACTATTCATCAAAAATTGAAAGTTTTCAGAAAAATACCAAAATTTCACCCTAGGCTAATTTCGATATTACGAATGAAAAAATGAAGTCCATTTTGAAAAATAAAATTTATAAAATTTCAAAAAGTGGTTATTACTATTCATAATGGCTAGTTTTAATAATATTTTAATAGTATATCATTGTTTAGTGAAACTCGGTATTGCGTACGACGCAAGAAATCGAGGAAGGTCGTGATTTCGTGTAAAGCAAGCCAAGAAAGTGTTGTGTAGAAAAATATTTCTTTGATGATTTATATAACATAAAAGTCTCGGGTGTTACATAAGAGCCTCCATGCCCATATAAACCTCTACTCAATTGAACCTAGTTGTACATAGCATCCCATGGTGTCAACCAAGCCAAAAGTAGCCTTACAAACTAAATATAAAACAATTGGTGTAAATACTCAACTACAAAAACATTTAGAAATAAATCTTGATATCCATGGACCACCCAAAACAAAACTAATACATGAATTATAAGAACCATCCACAACACTAGAAACAAAACCCCATGGCATCCCCAAGACAAGTCACTACCATATCGTACCTTATTGGAACCATCCAAACAACCTTGAACTAAACCCCTTGGCCTGAATCATGAAATTTTATCTAATTAAATCATGACCCTAACTTGGCTCTTAAAAAATTATCTTATAATATAACTGTTAAACAAAATCATTGAGGGAAAACCATCACTAAGGATCAGCTATGTTAAACATATATTCGTTGACTTGTAAACACAACAAGTTACTCACCATTTCATTATACAAGGAAATTAGTCATTACATATTACTCAAAAGTCCAATTCCAACTCCAAGGTGAAAAGATAATAGAAACACAACCATTGGGGCATACATGACATCCAACTCAAGTGCAAAAACTATTCCATAGTTATCCATCCCTAGTCATATACCTTATTCGGACATAGTGTATAGACCCCATATATATATATATATTGTGAACCAACCCTAGGGAATCACCCAAATAGGGATAAAATATTCTTCTTGGGAATATACCCCACACATGGTATGGTTAAAAACTTCAAAAAAACCTCTAGTCATACACTATACTTGGTATAAAGACCCAGGATTATAATACATGGATATTACATCATTTTAGAAGAATATTCAAAAAATTACAAAAATATATGCCTAAGGATTTTCATTGTTATGTTTTTTTAGAAACATGGAACATATTTTTCTTGGTGAAAGATCTTAAATACCCCCTTAAAGATCTTCCCCTTCAATACTCCTACGTAAAACATTCTTCATTACCTGAGGAATGGAATCATAAGAATGGGGTGAGCTTGAGTGCATAGTAATGGTTAATAAAGGAAATACATAATCATAACATGAACATAATAGTAAAATAACATGATCATAACATTTGAATATCACACCATGCATATAATATATCATTATCAATATTCATGGCATAAATATTCAAAGATCATAAGAAATGAATCATAAGATAACCGAGAACAAGAACCATTTGAGAATATATTAGTAATAAGATATATAATTTGTGGAAAACCTAAAAATATAATATCATTCCCTCTATTTCAAGACCCATTTAAAAAAATATATCAGGGAACTTCATGGGTGATACACCTACTAGGCAGGACACACCATAATCCCTAGTCATAGTCCTTTAATTGAAATAATTTGAAAAACCTTTAAAATAAAATGGATTTGAAAACTTATAAAGAAATATTTGAATCATTGCAATACTTTTTTAGAAAACAACCTATTAAAAATATACAAAGGATTGTTTGAAAGTAATTTAAAACACTTTTTAAACAGAAAACATTATTGAAAACATTTTTATTTGAAAACCACATTCAATTCAAAAAAAATAATCTGGAATATTAGGAAACAAATTTCCTAAAAATAACCTTTTATACTTACAATAGAATCTTCAAGTAAATGACGATCAATATGGTGGGAAATTCCATGCATACCGAACATTCTTGTTCAACAAAAAAGTTTTGAAAAGTGCATTGATCTGAAAATAACAAGAATTTAATTTTTAAAATGATTTTTTTAAAAGGAAAAACATGTATAAAAATATAATTTAAAAGTTATAGGATAATTTTAAAACATTTTTGAAGACATTTGTTTGTGAATATAGTTTTAAAAAACACAGATATCCCACAGAAAGAAGAAATAATGCCATATTTTCATGAAAACATATTATTAATTATCATATGTACCATAAAGTAGGAAAATGATAATAATATATGAAAAAATATGGAATATAAATAGGGGAAGAAAATTCATGATTTCTCTTGATATATGTATCATAATATTTCATCAAAGGAAGTATAATCGTAAACAATATAGATAAATGATGAGATTGTTTCAATAAACTCTTACTAATTGATAACATTGAATGATTCTCCCCATGTAATAAAAAATAATTAAATGAATCGTAAAATATCATCAAAAGAAAGTGGTTAATTGTATAACATGTCAACGGAAATTATATACACCTTTTAAATAATATAGGTTCTCAACCAGGCATGTGTCTCGAATAAGGAAAATTGAGACAATATTGCATTAGAGATTTGGTAACATTTGTAACATAAAAAACATGAAATTAATATCATCAAAATTATATTTAAATACACATAAATTTAATTATTAAAATAATATAATAAATCCATGGGATTTAAAAACACCACATATAAAAATAGGTGGAAAACATGGATTGTGTATCATGGAAAATAAAAGTGAGATGATAAAACCCTTACCACTATTCAGGATTCTATTCATAATCATTAGGAACTACTATAAAATAAATATTATATTATAATAAATTTACCAAATAACCATATTATTATGTCTAATACTATATATGATTTAATAATGATTTTACATTACATTTTTACTAACAAAACAATGTTAATTTTTGGGTTTCAAGTAATAATCACTTTATTTTTCTCTAATGTTTTGATTTATAATTCTTCATAATATTAATTAGATCCTAGTTTATTTATTTAAATAATATAGAAATTTTTTTATATATAAAATATATTCATTATATAAAAATTTATAATTATATATAAAATATAAATATAAGAAATGGAACTCACGATACATGGCGATGGTAGGTCATGTGTGCACATTAACATTGTTTTAGTTTTCTTATCGTATTAAAAGAAAGAAAGTATTTGAAATATATTAATATATATCATAATTAAAGTAAAATTATTATTTCATATATATCATATAATTTTAATAATCACATATTTAACACATTCCATGTAGGTTGTGAAAAAACCAAATCACCTTGAAGAGTTGGTAGACTACAATTCCACAAGCAATGTTATCATATTTTCATAATATTGAAAGATTAAATGTACATGTTGGGTAATAATTAAATATAAACAAATAAATAAAAAATATCATAAATATCATATAAAAATATATTTTTCACTATAATTCCCTACTATGAGAATTGGTAATGAAAGAAACAGACAACATCATTTCGTGTGGTAGTAGTTCATTGTACACAAGAATGGTATGTTTGTTACCCCTTAGATGGAGGTTTGTGTATGTTTTGGTAAAAAAAAATAAAAAAATATCATTATATTTAGGATGATTATGTTATTATATAATCATGGAATAAGAATAACTGGGGACAGAGAATGAAAATAAAACAAAGGAGCTTGAGGATGGATGTTGCCTCTTGTTTTGGTTTTCACCAAAGGGATTTCTTGGACTAATTTTTTACAAAATAGACGATTATGCGATGAAGGGAGGGATTGTTTTGTGTATTTTTTCATATATATGGTGATCCAAATGTCATTATATGTTAGAATAAGTGGCAGGGTGAGCTCTTTTTTATAATGGGGGAAGAGTGGATTTCATGTAAATTTTTTAAAAGAGATTTCCACACAAATTTTTCACATGTCATATGGATCCAATAATGGTTAAAATTATATCCATGAGAGGATAGGGTTGAAATATTAATATCCAATTTATTTTAAAAAATATTCTTGGTCAATTTGTGTGAGATGTTTATGGCTTAGTACATTTTTAAGATATTTTTTCTCTTAATAGTTATAATTAATTTTAATCACTTCCACTATGTTTTTTATCAAAAACTAAGTTCAACATATTCAAATTTGAAAAAAATTTATTAATAAAAATATGGATTAAAATTTTCCAGATTCTAATCATAGAAGTTGTAGAAATTATTTTAAAAATAATCACGTAGATACGACAATAGAGTGTGGTTTGAAAGTGAAATGATTCAAAAGATTTGGGATGTTCTAATATCCAATATCAATGTTAAATTGACAAAAATGACCTAAATTTAAATAAATGATGTATAATTTAACTAATTAAACATTAATATTGATTAAAATATAATTTAATGATATAAATAATTGAGACAAAAAATTATTATTGAATTATAATTCAGTGTTTTTCAATATACATAAAAAACATAACTTCTAAGAAAATACCAAAAATTGGAAAAAACTAATCTCTGATATTCCACATAAAAAATTGAAGTTTATATTTCTAAATAAATATGATCAAGGTTTCAAAAATCATATTTAAAATTAGTTATCCATTAAAAGGTAGTAAAATTACCATTTTGAAAAATAAGCCTTTTAATTCAAAAAATTGGATATATTATAGTCTCATATCTCTCAGATATATTGGATGAGTTTAAAGAAATATTTATTAAATTTATATAATATAAATTTTATTGAAAACATTATTCCATATTTTTAAAAAAAATTATTGATATAAAAATGTGTTTCATAATAGAAAAATAGATTTCATATAAAAGTAATTTATTTATTTTCAAATAGTGCTTCATTTACATAAAATAACTGATAACAAAAGGATTAATTTTTTATAAAAAACATTTAATTTCATAATTTAGTTTTTCTTATCACTAACTTCCATTCCAACAGCTCAGTGATAGTTATAATAATATTTTAATAATAATATTAAAGGTATCTTAACGTTTTGTTAAACATGATGTTTGCATGTAAAGAAGGCTATTGAAGTGCCTCAGAATTGTTTGTAATACTAGCCAAATACTTTTGTGTGACTATCATAAGATAGTGTGTCTTTTTTAGTTTAATAAAAAAATTGTGTTATGTCTAATCCAATACACTGCTATTTTTTCATATAAAAAATATATATTTGGTGTTGAAAAATATATAAATGATTAAATTAATTCAAAAAAATCCCATAATCATGGGTGTTACATTCTACTCCACTAAAAATGAATTTCTTTTATTCTAAATTATTTTTATTTATCAAAGGTTTAATACTTCAAACATCATTTCATAGAAACCCACATCGTAAAAATGAATACAAAAACTTCTATTAAAATGGAATTTTGGAAACATGAACATCATGCAAATTAACTCATAATAAGGATTCCCATTGTCATAAAATTGGTGTAAAGTTAAAACATGGAAATGTATGTGGAATAAAATCCTCATATATTGACGGATAGTGTTAGAGAACACATTTAGGAGAAATCTAACAATCACAATGTAATAAATATATGGTGATCTGTAGGGCTACTAGATTTATCTAAAAACAAGGTATTGGGATAACCGTTTATGTTTCAAGATCATTTCCCAAGAGTTGAATAATTTTCATTCGAATATATACATATTTGATTTAGTACAATATCCCCCTTTGTTGTTCCTCAATCAACATCCACTTCATCTCTTGTTCCATGAAATGAAGGTGAGTTTTTCATTCCAACAGAATTAGTAGGTCATAATGTATATAAATAAAATGCTATGTCATTCCATAAATCCTTATGAAAAATGGTTATCCCAATCTATCAAATATTCATACATCCTTAGATGGTGAGATTATACTTTAATATATAAAACCACATCTAAGGTTTTAGATAAACCATTCCATAAATCTAAACCCAAATAACACTTATAAACTATGAAAAATTTGGAAAATTGATAAAGAAGATAACCAAATCAGGTTAACATTGATCACTCCAATATGTCAAGGTATCTCTTTTTTTCATACCAAACATGAAAACACATTCACCATGTATTCTCTTAAAACATTGTAATAACATAATTACAATTAATCCTTATTGAAAACATATAAGTTTAAATATTCCAATGTTTATGAGAAATATTTCCTAAATCCAAAATTTTGTAACCTTCATCCAAAGTAACATAGCGTAGTTTTTAAAGAAATCAATAATCAGTTCCTAGGTAATCAGAATTATCCAGTTTTTATTATCAAATAAATAATATTTTTACCCAAGGTAAACATAATTTTCACAATATAAGTTACACATTAAGGGTTACATTCCCTTAATAAAATTATGACATTTCCATTATATCTATTTTCTAGTTCATTGTGTGTAATCAAAATATTTTTGGAAATAATTAATGGAAAACACATATTTCATGAATCATAGATCATAAATCTATAGTTCTGATACATATATAATTTTATCATAAAACTTTATCTTTTAACTATTACACAGGATTCACCATCATATACCTAAATAATACTTTACTATAATTGGAAATATGATTCATTTATTAAGGTTCCTCATCTACCAAAAAATCATTCTTCTTATGTTTAATGTAAATAATACTAGAAGAACATCTTATACCATTCAAAAGTCATTTGCAGTCTCCTTATCTTGAGTAGTATAACTAATTCTTGTTAGACCATCATTATTCAACTCATGATTTTTCCACTTATGAAATATATTTTAATCATGACCATACATTCAACCACTGAAAATTTCAATGTTAACCTAGTTCCTTCTAGTTTATACTTTTGAATAAAACCAAAAGGCATAGGTTGAGAACCACTTATTAAAGTAGAAAACCAAAATATCACAAAACAATAATAATATGTTGTCAAAATAATGAAACATACTTTATTGATATTTAAAACCATAGGTTTATCCTAGGTTATTTACAATCATATTCTATTTAAATACATTATGATGGTTCATTATGTGTATGTGAATTCTCAAAGAATATCACTCAGGGGCGTTAAACCATGTGTGGAGTAATTCTCATTGTCGGGCACGAGTTCCTGATTATTTCTAACTCAATATAGTGTTTTTGGTTACACCCACATATATACATTTGTGATACTACCACATCAACTATTCATGTCCACAAAATGATATACTTATATGAAACTTATTACTCTATCATATAGGAAAATATCAGGGCATTTTCCTAAAAATTAATTAAATGTTATAAATATCCTTAGAGAAACACTTGACAAATCTATCAATATATACCTCGGGATCTCATAAAAGATTTCTCATCGAAATTTCCAAATTTAAAAAAAACAGTTCCTTTGATACCATCTATAGAGACCGAGGATTAACATACATGGACATTACATCCTTTTAGATGTGTATTCCATACATTTTAAAAATATATTCCTGAGGACCATAATAGTTTCTTGTATTTGAATTTTAGAACAAATTGTTATATTTTGGTGAAAGATCTCCAACATGAAACTGAAAGATTTTTCCCTTTAGTACTCCTACTTGAAACCGTTCTTCGTAACATGTGGAAATGAAAAATAAGAAATGGGTGAGATAAAATTCTTAGTAAGTGTAAATAAATGTAATACATATGTATAACATGGACATATTGGCATGTAAACTTAAAAAAATCATTTTAAGATTATACCATGCATATCAAGGATCATAATAGTGATACATGGAAAAAATATATATGGTTCATAATACATATATCATAACCTAATTTCAAACATGAAACATGTGAGCATATCATAGGAATAGAACATAGAGTTTTTAGAAAACATATAATCTTGTGATATCGTCTAATATATGTCAATGGTCGATGGAAAAAATCTATCAAGGTGCTTTATGGGTATTGCACCTTCTGGGAGGGACACACCACCATTCCATGTTCTAGTCCTTTCCTTATAAGGGATCAAGAATACACATCTTCCCATGGTGGATCAAGATTCCCCTTCTTCCCATAGTAGATAATTTTTCCCCATCATCCCATAGTTTATTGGGATTCCACATCTACCCATAATTTTTTGGGTTTCTCTATCTTCCCATAGTGGACCAGGAGAAACCTATTTCTCACTTTGGATCAAAATGATCCTATTTATTATTTGGGATCAATCGCATTGACTTGTTTCCCATCATTATCTCTTGATATATAAATAATTTCTCATATCATTGGAGATTCATTTATGTCCCATCCATTATAGAATAAAATCATACATATATGTTCCATAATATTGTGAAACATGCATCATATCACGACCCATAAAAATATGGGTTTCATAAATATCATATAATAAATCATGAAATTAAATGGGTATCATAAACATTTCATCGTATCATTACCTATAGAAAATAGATAGGCCTCGTAATCATTTCATCAAGAATAACCCATGAAAATAAGAGGGTTTTAAGGGAATATTACATGTGGAAGGGAAAATAGTATCACGGAAATCATTGCATAAAAAATAAACCATTAAAGAATGAATATTAATGGTATTATGGGATAATATCCCAAATAAATAATAATCTATAACAAATATGTAAACATATATGGAGAATTATTTTTAAATATCACATCAAATATTTTTTATGGATTATATCCTTTTTTGAAAATACTTTTCATAAAACCACTTCAAATTATTTTACTTAAGATGTAATGGTTTAAACTTTTATTTGAAAAATTTCTTGTGGAAAATAACTTTTCTACTAAGAAAAATGCTTTTTAAAACAAAAATAATTTTTAAAACCTTTTTATTTTAATATATATTTTTAAACATATAATGTAATCTTCAAAATAGTTTTAAAACCTTCTACTTTAAAAAAATATTGAAAAGTTATAAATAATACTAGGATAAATTTTTAAAATTTAAAGACCCATAAATTTCTAGGAAAATTTTTTCTTAAATTATTTGAGATTTTACGAGTACGCAGTTTCTGACGGCACCTGATTCTGAGGCCCGGTGTGCCCGGAATCAATTTCCAAAGTTTAGCTCGGGTACGTTCAGTGAACGGATGAGCAGGTTATTCTAACATTTTAACTGGTGCTCAGAATTGAAATCTGAGGGCACTGATGAAACTGCAGTGCCGGTAATTGCTTAAGATGACCTTTCTCGAAGGTGCCTTTTCACAGGAGGAGTTTTTAAAAATTGAGGATTAAATGTGAAGTAAATAAAATTGTGGTACAATTTTATTTTCATTATCTAATGGTTATATCCTACATGGGGTAGTTGGGGTGGGACCCAAAAGTCCCTAACTACCCATGTTATGATGTTTGTGAGGTGGGTCCCACACGAGCCCAACCCCTTCACATTCCTTTAACTCCTCTAAACCCCCCTCTTAAAGTCAGAAACTCCCTATTTAATTTTTGTATCCCTTTAATTAAGTAACTCACCCTCTCTCCCTCTTTATTTCATGCCAACTCACATTAAATTAATTAATTAAACATATTCAATTAATTTAACTAAGAGTTTGAATTTTAAGTTGAATTCATGGCATGTTATAATAAAATAAGATTAGATCTTATTTTATTTGGGGTTGGGATTGTTGTGTTGAGACTTTGGGGAGAAGAGCTCTAACCCTTTGAAGAACTCATCCTCCCACGAAGAACGACACCCTTCGATGAAGAACATCGACACGGTGACCTCAGATTCTTCTTTCTTTTCCTCCTCCACGGCAAGGAAGGAAACAACGACATGGAAATTCTCCAACGACGTCACGCTTTGTTCTCACCGTGATTAAAATAGGAGACGCTGCTTCCTCCTCAGACGCTCTCCATCAACGTCTATGAAACCACACCACGTGATGCCATGAACCACGATTCTGACTTTCGACATCGTTTGATTGAGGTAGGGGTTACCTTGGAATAAGTTTATTTATTGATTTTTCATGGATTAAATTATGACCGCTTGTTATCGTCATAATGGGAGGAGATTGGACCGCACAAACACAGCTGATCCTCCTCCCCTTTTTATTGTTTATCTTTGCGGATGATTTTGGCGAAGGTGGCACGGTACCGTAGCACCGCACGGGATTGAAGAAAACTGCGGCTGAAGCGGTCCGCGGTGGAGGTGCGCAGCGCCGTCGCGTCGCGCCGATGAAGCCGAAGGAACCGCGGTCGGAGCGGGCCGCGGCGGTGGAGTGCAATGTGTAGGACCCCGGGACACCCTGAGAGGGGAGGGGTGAATCAGGGTGGCAACTTTTTCTTCTTTTAGTTGTGGATCTTGTTCCCACGTTGGTAGAAACTACTTAAACCTGTATGATGGATATGATCAGCAATTAAACATTCACATGCAGAGACAGATGACACAGCTATTTTTACTTGGTTCACCACTAAGGGCTACGTCCAAGGAGTATACGCCGACAGGTTGCCGGTCGTACCTAAATCCACTATTCTTCACTAGCTGCAGATACAAATGTTCGGGTACAGACACTCTGTCCCAGGCTCACTGCCTTTACAATTGTTTAGGGATAGCTCACTGCGTCCCTCGGGTCACTCCCGTTGACTCCCCCTGGCTTACTGCCGGTGGAGAGGATCATCTTCTTCCTCTTCCTAAGCTCACTGCTCTTGGAAGGGATTAAGTCACAGTTTATAGACCTGTAGGTCTATTCATTTTCATGAAGGAATGCATCTTCCTCTGTATGTAGATGCTCTGTTGAAGTCCAACTTTCACCCGCAGATGAATCTTACTTCGCACCGGATGTACCGGGCAACCTCAGTTTTTACGCGCAACCCTTACGTTGTCTTGCGCGCAATTTCTATGGTTTGCGCGAAATTCCTTTTTCGCGCAACCTCCAAATATTACGCGCAGCCTGGAAACTGCCTTGCGCGCAATTCACCGCTTTTGCGCGATATCCACTTTTCGCGCAACCTTCCTTTTACGTACCAACACCAACTTTCTGCGCAGCCTTAGCTTTTCGCGCAACAGCTGTCTTTACGCGCAAACTTTAAGTTTACGCGCAGCACCCTTTCTAACTTCAATTTCGCGCACCAGAGCTCGGGTATTTTCTATGTCTTGAACTCCCTCGAATGGAGGAGGGTCACTTCATATTTATAGGCAAAATCGACCCCGCGCGAAAAACCCTCCTTGAGCGCGTAATCCGCTTTGATCGCGAAATACAAATCTTCCGCGCACAACCATTTTCCGCGCACTGCTCCATAATTTCGCGCACCGCATGCCTTTGCCATTTTTCGAGCTTCGGACCTTGAAACATCTTTTGCGCGAAATACTTCATCCTCTATTTCGTGCGCCACTTCAATTTTTCGCGCACGCCTCCAAAATTTCACGCGCCCCATGCCTTTACCGATTTTGAAGCTTTCGGCCTTGAAACATCTTTTCCGCGAAATATAATTTCGCGCAACCCGCTAATTTTGCGCGCCCAACTCAAGTATTTCGCGCAAGCCACTTATATTTCGCGCACCACTTCCTTTTTGTGCGAACCTCCTTTTGCAGACAATCCATGTCTTCATTTTCCGATTTTGAGGCCCAAAAATTTGGCAAACACTGGAAAACGGCGCCACCTTGTATCTGCTCTTTTTGTACCGCCTCCAGATCATCCATTCCTCTGTCGATGTTCTTGAATAAACCATAGGTCGTTGACCACAACTCTTGAACTCGACATGTCACCATGGAATATACTTTGTCAACAAATTTGAATGTCATTTGTTTGCTTTGTCGACAAGCACAATCACCTCAACAACACTTCTTCTTGGTGATCTGTATCCTTCAGCAACTCTTTTGCTTTTATCACAAACTCCACCATTGTGATATGTATTCTTTGAAGGAACAACTTTAGTATCATCATCTTCTATGACAGTGTGATGTGCATGGCCATGTCATAAGTCAACGCATTGGCACATTGCCTCCTTCATCAACCGCCATAGAAGTCTCTAGCATGGTTCTCACGCAATCATGAGTAATTGCATGGTCATCATCAAAACCCATTATTCTCATGAAATAATGAGGAATTGAATGGTCTTCATCCAAAAACACCATCCTGCCTTAATCATCCTTGGATGGATTACTCCTCACAATATTCATTGTTGTAAACAATGTATCACCTTTGACACATGTTCTTTGAACTTACGAACAGTACAGAAATCATCTGAATCACCACTCTTCTACTTCATCGGAGTATTTCATGATCACCTTCATTTTGATCTGCATTGACAACTATTGACAAAAAATACAACCTTATACACAGAGTGGTTCCAACAATCTCCCCTTTTGTATTTTGTTGTCAATACCTTAAACATCTTCTGAAATGAATCTGTCAAAGTCAAAATGAGAATCTTCTGCATTTCACTTTCTCTCCCCCTTATTGACAAGAAATACAAAGCGCATGGTAGGGAGGGTATCAATCCTCACTTAAGCAAAGTTTCATTAATCATTTCACTCTAAGTCTACTTGAGCAATGCTCGATGTAGAAAACAAGAGGATTTGATTAAGTCAACAAGGCTGTCCATTATCCACAGATCATGATACCAACATGAGATGATAACTCATTTATCTTGTCTTCAAGGGTTTACCACTTTAATTCCAGGTAGAAGAAGATCAAATATGATATATAATAATCAACCTGAAACTCCTTCACTCACTTCAGCAAAAAGATCAAAAACATTCAAGTGCAATCGACAGGATAAGTGTCCTTGGGGCACTTCCATTCTCATTATGTCACTGATCAATTCAGTTGCTCCCCCTTTGTAGAATAATCATTGATCTGAGTAACCAAGGGATAGAGATTGAGAAATGACATACCTTCTCCATTGGCGTGTTCTTCAAGAAATTCACAGAGTTACTTTTTTTTGAGTCCAGCTGGAGTTGATATTGATTGAAACAGTGATTATGGAAGCTTTTTCATTTTTCTCCCCCTCAAGGGAAACACTTCTCATCATCTTCATCAAGAGTGATCCTTCATCATCATAATATTTGAATATCAATTGAAGAATCTACTTAGGATGGAAACTTCTTCAGCTTCGCTATCAAGAGTTGACAGCATTCACTACTTCTCAGGTTCTCCCCCTGAGAGTATGCTTCACCTTCAATTCCCTGCATTGTTAGCACAAATACAATACACAAATGATTACGGGAATAAGGTGGATCCTTCTTGCTTCATCATGAAGACTTGCTTGGTTGAGGTTCTTTTCTCAACCAAGTTCCTCTGTTCACTCCAGTCTTCATGCCTGCTCCTCTGAACGCATGTTCTGACATCTGTTGGTGTGGCATGGCTCTGTTCACATTCTCTTCTGCTTTGTGTGGAGAATTGTTCTTCTTAGCATCCATCATGAATGATAGATTCTTACTTCTCTTCAAGACTGCTTCTTGTTCTGGTATTAAGGTTAGGAAATCTTTTGCAATGTGACCATATTTCTTGCATCTCTCACACAGAACTTCTTTGACACGAGTGCTTCTCTTTGTTTGCAATCTCTCAAGCACCGTGTCTTCATCATGTGAAATTTTTCCTTTTTCTTTATCACTAGCCCTGTCCTTTTCATCTTCAAGTTTTCTCATTCGTTTCAAATCTTCTGGCCAGATGACCAATATGTCATTTGGAACTTTTGCAGCTGGTTTAGGTCTTCCACATGGGTTCATCTGAGATTCATCCCACTGAGTGTTTCCTTTGGATGAATGACCCATCAATTTCATGGATCTAAAATCCTGGGTCTTCTCAGCTTGCCTACTTGATATCTTCTTGGGGAGAGGTGTGTTCGCCATATTCTTCTGATTTCTTCCCAAGGTACTTTCTTCGTACTTGGATGGTTTGTGTGGTCTTCTGTTCTTATCAGCTCTGGATATCTGTTGACCTAGGCATGCACCATTCTTATGACCACTGCCATTGCATGCATCACAGATGTTATCAAGAATTCCAAATCTGTTTGCTGTAAACAGATGCTTCTGGACCTGTGGATGTTGCTTCTTCTTCTCCGGCTTCCTCCCCTTTGATATAGGCTTTCCCTGTGATTTTCCATGAAAGGGATTATAAAAACAATCCAGTGCACAGTGCCCAAATCTATTGCAGCACCAACATTGACCCACAAATCTTTTCTTCTTTGTGTCTTCTGTATTAAGTTGTTGGGCCATTTTCTTAGTTGTTTGTGCTCTATTTGAGGAAGAAGCTTCATCCTTTTTCTTCCCATCCACCCTAGTCATGGTGGTAGGTTTCTTCTTCTCACCTATCCTCATCCATACTTGTTTAGAGCTTTTCTTCCCACCTGCACTGATTGTCGGACTGTATTTAGAAACATGAGTGCAAGATGGTCTGGATGGTACCTTCACTTTCTCAGTTGCCTGTGATAGATCGATAAGAGAAGTCATGATCTTCTTATCACAAGTTGGAGGTCTTTTGACAATAGAATCCTCCATTGAGAATTGAGTACCGGCAGCAACTGATTCTTGATGGGGATAATCAAGAGTTGTCATAATCTTCTTATCACATTTTGGAGGCATTTCAGCTTTAGACTCCTCCAACGAACATTGAGTGCAAGCATCACTCATTTCATTATTTTGTGAAGTCTCAATATGTGTGTTCTCAATCTTGGTCAACTGAGCTTCCAATTTTTGACTCACAATATTGAGGATGATCTTCTGATCTTCAATAGTGATCATCTTCTCTTCACAGGTCTTCTTCAACCTTTCAACCTCATCTTCATGCATCTTAACTTTGTTTTGTAACAAAGAGTCAAGTTCCCTGAATTTAATGGAAGTTTCTTCCAAACAAAAATTCTTGACTTCATTGCTCTTCTTCAACTCAGCTTCAAGTGCATGGATCCGTTCTTCTAGAGTATTGTTGACTTCACCTTTTTCTTCAAGGGCTTTCACCCTTTTGGTGAGCTTCATACTTTCCATAATTTTTCCTTCCAGCCCCTTTTCCATATTGTCTGCTTCCCTTTCAAGTCTAGTGATCTCAACCTGCATAGATTGAAATAGGCTACAAATAATAACAACCCTTTCTTCTGGAATATCATGCAGATATGTTTTGAGTTTTTCTTGAAAGCATGAGTTGGGGGTGTCATCCTTCCCTCTGGAAGAATTCTGAGTCACCTGCTCGATACTTTCCATGCCTGATGTTTCTTTATTTTTGGATTGGCATGGAGAACAAGACACTATATCTTCTTTGGATGTAAGGGACTTCTTCATCATCTTCTTCTCTTTCTTTTTCCTATTTGTCAAAGTCTTGGTGGATATAGATTTCTGCTCAGAAATGACTGCGTCATTATCAAGACTGCTCTTCATTGTTGACTCTAGGAAAGAAACTCAAATCCTCTTCTCAATAGAATTACTGGAGAATATCCAACATACGTTAACCTTTCCCTCTGATACCACTTGTAGGACCCCGGGACACCCTGAGAGGGGAGGGGTGAATCAGGGTGGAAACTTTTTCTTCTTTTAGTTGTGGATCTTGTTCCCACGTTGGTAGAAACTACTTAAACCTGTATGATGGATATGATCAGTAATTAAACATTCACATGCAGAGACAGATGACACAGCTATTTTTACTTGGTTCACCACTAAGGGCTACGTCCAAGGAGTATACGCCGACAGGTTGTCGGTCGTACCTAAATCCATTATTCTTCACTAGCTGCGGATACAAATGTCCGGGTACAGACACTCTGTCCCAGGCTCACTGCCTTTACAACTGTTTAGGGATAGCTCACTGCGTCCCTCGGGTCACTCCCGTTGACTCCCCCTGGCTTACTGCCGGTGGAAAGGATCACCTTCTTCCTCTTCCTAAGCTCACTGCTCTTGGAAGGGATTAAGTCACAGTTTATAGACCTGTAGGTCTATTCATTTTCATGAAGGAATGCATCTTCCTCTGTATGTAGATGCTCTGTTGAAGTCCAACTTTCACCCACAGATGAATCTTACTTCGCACCGGATGTACCGGGCAACCTCAGTTTTTACGCGCAACCCTTACGTTGTCTTGCGCGCAATTTCTATGGTTTGCGCGAAATTCCTTTTTCGCGCAACCTCCAAATATTACGCGCAGCCTGGAAACTGCCTTGCGCGCAATTCACCGCTTTTACGCGATATCCACTTTTCGCGCAACCTTCCTTTTACGTACCAACACCAACTTTCTGCGCAGCCTTAGCTTTTCGCGCAACAGCTGTCTTTACGCGCAAACTTTAAGTTTACGCGCAGCACCCTTTCTAACTTCAATTTCGCGCACCAGAGCTCGGGTATTTTCTATGTCTTGAACTCCCTCGAATAGAGGAGGGTCACTTCATATTTATAGGCAAAATCAACCCCGCGCGAAAAACCCTCCTTGAGCGCATAATCCGCTTTGATCGCGAAATACAAATCTTCCGCGCACAACCATTTTCCGCGCACTGCTCCATAATTTCGCGCACCGCATGCCTTTGCCATTTTTCGAGCTTCGGACCTTGAAACATCTTTTGCGCGAAATACTTCATCCTCTATTTCGCGCGCCACTTCAATTTTTCACGCACGCCTCCAAAATTTCACGCGCCCCATGCCTTTACCGATTTTGAAGCTTTCGGCCTTGAAACATCTTTTCCGCGAAATATAATTTCGCGCAACCCGCTAATTTTGTGCGCCCAACTCAAGTATTTCGTGCAAGCCACTTATATTTCGCGCACCACTTCCTTTTTGTGCGAACCTCCTTTTGCAGACAATCCATGTCTTCATTTTCCGATTTTGAGGCCCAAAAATTTGGCAAACACTGGAAAACGGCGCCACCTTGTATCTGCTCTTTTTGTACCGCCTCCAGATCATCCATTCCTCTGTCGATGTTCTTGAATAAACCATAGGTCGTTGACCACAACTCTTGAACTCGACATGTCACCATGGAATATCCTTTGTCAACAAATTTGAATGTCGTTTGTTTGCTTTGTCGACAAGCACAATCACCTCAACAACACTTCTTCTTGGTGATCTGTATCCTTCAGCAACTCTTTTGCTTTTATCACAAACTCCACCATTGTGATATGTATTCTTTGAAGGAACAACTTTAGTATCATCATCTTCTATGACAGTGTGATGTGCATGGCCATGTCATAAGTCAACGCATTGGCACATTGCCTCCTTCATCAACCGCCATAGAAGTCTCTAGCATGGTTCTCACGCAATCATGAGTAATTGCATGGTCATCATCAAAACCCATTGTTCTCATGCAATAATGAGGAATTGCATGGTCTTCATCCAAAAACACCATCCTGCCTTAATCATCCTTGGATGGATTACTCCTCACAATATTCATTGTTGTAAACAATGTATCACCTTTGACACATGTTCTTTGAACTTACAAACAGTACAACAATCATCTGAATCACCACTCTTCTACTTCATCGGAGTATTTCATGATCACCTTCATTTTGATCTGCATTGACAACTATTGACAACAAATACAACCTTATACACAGAGTGGTTCCAACACAACGCCATCGCGCCATGCCGGAGAACCCGAGGGAGGCCGCGACCGGGTTGGGCCGTGGCAGATGGGCGTGGAGCTGTCGGGCTGCGCCGGTCGGACGGGAGCCACGGCTTAAGGCTGTGGCGGTCTTCAGTAGGGGGCGGTCGGGCTCGGCCGGCCACCGGTGCTCCGGGAGGCGGGACCCTGAAGGGTCATGTGGTAGCTCAACCGACCGGCCTTAATGGCCAGCCATTTCCAGAATAAATCAGGGGTTAAACCCCCTGGCCATCACCTAGGGCAGACGCCACCTAGGTCCGCCGTTTCGGTATCAATCCCCCCCTCCCCCTCGCACCCCGCGGCCGGCTCCGAGCCGAGCCGCAGGTCGTGCCGTGCCAGGTGGGCCGGGCCATGCCCAGCCGCAGGCCAAGATGATCCAGCCAGGCCGGGTCATGCCCAAATGAGCCGAACCCGGACCTGGGCCGGGTCGACCCTGTTCGGGCCGACCCAGGGGGTATCGGGTCGGGTCAGACCGGGCCCGAACCCCCTATTTTGGGATAGATTCGTTCAGACACCCATAACATGAGCTACGGACATCTGATCTACGCATCTTCGGTTACATTGGGATCCTTGGATTGAGAAGGTCGTTTCGGTATATTACACTGAAGCTTCCAGTAATGTTTGGGTACGGCCGGGTTGGTTTGAACCCGAAACCAACCGGGCCCTTGGAGCAAAAACCCTTATAACATAATGACCAAACATCTGAATGATGTTTTGTTAGTTATGTTTAATTCCTCTTAGTGAGATGGTTCTTTTGGATTACTCCACGTGAGGTTTGGATGCAACTGGAGTATGGTTGGGTTGGTTTTAGTTTAAAAACCAACACGGCCCCTAGGACGAATAAGCCAACAACTCTCAGATCGGGCGTCTGATTGACACGCCGTATGTTGTTTTGAGTTCCTATTGACGAGGCGGAACTTTGTGACACATCAAACCTAGAATTCATGACAGTTGATGTATCGACCCCCCTTGGATCGTGGAGCGGACCCTCCCGGAATCGAGCATGCTGTGTGCGGGAACCCTTGAGCTGGCTGCGACTACGACGACGATGACGACTATACTTGGATCCTACGTGGGTTTGGCAGCAAGGAAAATTGTACTTGGATCCTACGTGGGTTCGGCAGTGAGGACGACTGTACTTAGATCCTACGTGGGTTCAGCAGCACTGGTTACTGTACTAGGATCCTATGTGGGTTCGGCAGCGACGACTTCTGTACTTGGATCTTATGTGGGTTCGGTAGGGGAGATGATTCAGAGGCTACATCTATCATCTCCACCCCTCTTCTTGAGTAGTATTCTAGTGTGAGATGAGTCTTGATTTTCAATCATTATCTTCTATATGATTGATTTTCTTTTCTGTGTGGATTGGGTTGTGCTTTCCAGTGTGGATTGGGTTGTACTTTCATGTGTGGACTGGGTTGAACTTGGGCTTGGATGTTAGAGCCGAACTAGAATTGATGACTTAGGTATATTTATGCGCATATACCTAATTAGAGTTGGTTGATACTACGTGATTGTATCTTTCCTTTTTGGTTTATCCTTTGTGGATTTTGGGAGGCCTTCGGGGGTCTCGTGGTCCCTATTGAGTATCGTATACTCACCCATGCACGGGATATTCCCACAATACGTTGTGTTGGTTGCAGACGACGGACAATGCTGATCATGGTTGAGGCCTAAGGATCGGGACGGTATACGGTGGTGGACTTTTAGGTGGGACGTACACTGAGTGGATGGATGGAGTCGAGGAGCCGAAGAGACTATCTGTACTCACCCTTCAGGTGGGAGTTCCGGAGGACATCTTGGTGGTTGCTACTTTACTTTCAACTGTTGTACTTTCTTTTCTCAATTGTACTGTACTTTCAGTTGGGTTTGTATACTGGCCCATTTACATTTTATCACTTAATATTGTACTCATTTTACTTAGATTTTACTTCAGCTTGTGTACTTTGTGATGATTGTTTTCTTATATAAAGGAAATGCCTTCCCTTTTATCGGGATTTACGCCTTTGGTGCTAGTCGCCATCCTCTGGCCTATGGAAGACGGGCTTGGGGTATTCATGGAACAGGCCCTGAGGACGGGTCGTGAAAAATTGATATTGGAGAAGTTGGTTCTACTACAGAACTTAGGACTCTGATAATTTCTTCTATGTGAAGCAATAGTGTTTAGGGTATTGAGTGTGGTTATTAGTCCAGGGAGTCCAGTGTTGGTGCGGCGGCCAACGTATCCATACACCAGGACCCTGACTTCTGATTTCTGACTCAGGGCATGAAAACATTAATTTCTTGTGTGTTTCAAAGTTTTCTTTGTGATTACTTTGTTTCAGCTCACCAGGTATACTGTATTAACCATGGAGAACCTGTTTCTTTTCTGGATGGCCCCACGATGGCAGCCAACTATGGTTTTGAGCTTTGTCCAAGACAGAAGCCCACCGAGTGACGGGGCCTCGGTGTAGGGCCCCATTACAGCGGAGGCACTAGAAGTACCTCTACCCGCCGAGCCATTGATGCCACCGTCCCCAGCAGCTAAGAGTGAACATTGACTGAGTGCACTGCACAAGTTTCAACGTCAGATACCTCCCAGGTTCCATAGGGAGAATGACCCTCAGGCAGCCGAGGATTGGCTGGAGGCTCTTGTTCAAGTCTTCATATTGGTAGGGACACCATTAGATCATATGGTGATCCTTGTGGCGAGTCTCCTACACGCGACAGTAGGTAGATGGTGGAGCCTGATGCTCCAGGTGCACGATGAGGAACCTCTCCTTTGGTCGGACTTCAAGAGCCTCTTTCACTCAGAGTTCGTTCTAGCCACCCTCTATGCGGTGTTCATTCAGGAGTTACTACAGCTGCGGTATGGAAGCATAAGGATAGCCCAGTACTCGGCGAAATTTACTAATCTCTCGCGCTACTCCATGGACATGGTACGAGACCCATTCTTCCGGGCCTGAACCTTCGAACAGGGACTAAGGCATGAGATCAGGGCTTAGATTATCTCCCTCAGCATTCCGACGTAGGCAGGAGTACTGGAGATAGCACTTCTCATGGAGAGCTTCCTTACTGAGCCTATGCCAGTAGCGAGGCCTACTGCAGGGCGACACATAGTAGAGTCTTATGCTGCTGGCAGTAGACACACGTCGCAGAGGTCCAACCGGACCAGGACATCAGGTGGATGACCTCAGGACATTAGTTCAGATGTGCGGGGAACACGTAGTAGAGCCAGTCATTCGAGAGGCAGACAGTGCTATACATGCAGTGGACAGGGCCACATGGCTGGTGACTGCCTGACCCGCCATGCAGAAGAGCAACAGATGGTTGAGGAACCAACCAGGTAGAGGCAGAGGTTCTACCGTGGTGGTCTACAGGGAGAAGGCGGACGAGGCAGAAGAGCTGGTCAAGAATCGGGTGGTGGGCGATGCTTTGAGGCTCTACCACCACCACCACCAGGAGGTCCTCCCCAACCACAGGGAGCTGGCGGACAGAGGCATTCTCAGCTTCAGACAGCGGGGGCCTATGACCACGGTGCACCTGAGATGATTCAAGGTATTATCTGTGTCTACTCCACCCTTGCTGCAGTTCTTATAGACACAGGAGTGAGTTATTATTTCATTGTCGTTGCCCCTGTTTGGAGCTCGGAGATTCCGACGGAGCCGTTGGCTCGATCCTTACGGATAGAGAAACCTACGGGAGTAGACTCGATGATTACACACTGGTTCTGGTAGTGTGAGATTACTCTAGGAGGTGAGAGCTTTGGCTGGGATCTTCTTGTAGCAGCGTCGAGGACTTACGATGTCATCTTGGGCATGGATTGGTTATCTACGGTCCATGCTCAGATCTACTATATTAGGCACAGGGTGCGATGTGTCCGCACCGATGGGAGTAGGTTCACCTTCACCGGTGAGAAGGGAGCCTTTTTAGTATAGGATGGAATCACGCAGAGGAGAGGACAACCGATCACCCATTAGTTGGCTAGTCTAATCCTAGTAGCACTTGATGTGTGGAGTCCTAGTTTTCCTGTTGTGGTGGATCAGTATGCAGATGTTTTTCCTGACGACGTTCCAGAACTACCTCCTCATAGATAGGTAGACTTTTATGTTAACATGTACCCCAGGATAGCCCCGATATCTACTCCAGCATATCGGATGGCTCTCCCTGAGCATTGAGAGCTATGGGTACAGCTGGAGGACTTGGAGGGAAAGGGATTCATCCAACCCAGTGTTTCACCCTGGGCTTCCCCGATTTTGTTCACCAAGAAGGTGGACGGGAGGTTGCGACTATGTGTCGACTACCGCCGCCTGAATCAGGTGACTGTGAAGAGCAAGTATCCACTTTCGAGGATTGAAGACCTCTTTGATCAGCTCAAGGGAGCATGCTGGTTCTCGAAGATAGACCTCAGGCCAGGCTATCATCAGCTCAGAGTTCTAGATGAGGATGTACAGAAGATGGCCTTCAAGAGTCGGTATGGCCATTATGAGTTCTTGGTTATGCATTTCGGCATAACCAACTCTCTAGCAATGTTCATGAGCCTCATGAACAGGATCTTCCGGCCTTACCTTGATCAATTTGTCATTGTCTTCATCGATGACATATTTATTTACTCGACTACTGAGGAGGTGCACACATACCACTTGCGAGTTGTACTGGATAAACTCTGAGAGCACTAGCTTTATGGTAATCTCTCAAAGTGTCAGTTCTGGATTCAAGAGGTCCACTTATTGGGGAACGTCATCTCCGAGGTGGTAGTTGCAGTGGATCCTGCAAAGATCCAGTGTTAGCTTGGGAGACACCCAGGATTAAGAAAGAGGTGAGGAGTTTCCTAGGTCTGTATGGGAACTATCAGAGATTTGTGCCAGACTTCTCCAGAGTTGCAGCACCACTTTCAGCTTTGACGAAGAAGGGGAAACCCTTCATGTGGCCAGATAGATGTTAGCAGATATTTCAGGAGATGAGACATAGATTTATTAGTGCACCCATCTTGAGTATACCGGAGGAGGGATTAGGGTACGTAGTTTACTATGATGAATCAGGGACCAGAATCGGGTGTGTCCTAATGCAGGAGCGAGTAGTGATCGCTTACGGTTCTTGACAGTTCTGGAAGGATGAGCAGAACTTCTCTACCCATGACCTGTAGTTATTAGCAGTGGTATTCACCTTAAAGATGTGGCGGAACTATCTGATTGGCGAGCGCTTTATAGTCTACTTTGACCACCAGAGTCTCAGGTACATCTTCTCACAGAAGGACCTAAACCTGAGACAGTGGCGATGGCTCGAGTTCCTCCAGGACTATGACTTTGAGGTATTCTACACTCCAGGGAAGAGGAACTTAGTAGTTGATGCTCTTAGTAGGAGGTCGGGAATCCAGCTACTTGGAGAGGGGACGGAGCAGCTAGCCGTATTGCAGATATCCTTTGTGGATAGAGATGGGGAAGCCTTTCTACAGTCGCTCATAGTCACTCCTGCACTACTTCAGCGAGTCAGAGAAGCACAGTGTGGGTATGTTGACTGTGATACGTGACGTGCTCATATATCCACTGGACAGGCACCTGATGGATTTTCTGTAGGAGGAGAGCACGTCATCCTCTTCAGGGGGCGTACCATGGTACCAGTTTTATTGCAGGAGGAGGTGCTGAGAGAGTTTCACACTTTCCCTTTGGCGGTACATCCAGGAGTAGCGAATATGTACCAGGATCTCAGACAACAGCACTGGTGACTAGGTATGAAGAAGGTTGTCGAAGAGTTCATTTCAGGATGCCTCACCTACCAGTAGGTGAAGGCTGAGCACTAGGTACCAGCATGGTTGGTACAACCCTTGGAGGTCCTGGAGTGGAAGTGTGACAGGATATCTATGGATTTTGTGATAGGGATTCCACATACTTATAGAGGTCACGACTCCATTTGGGTGATTTTCGACCGACTCACCAAGTCGGCCCACTTCATACCTATCAGAGAGTAGGGCTCAGTGGAGAGTTTGGGACACCTTTAATTTTAAGAGATCGTATGGCTTCATGGTTTTCCATCATCTATCGTCTCCGATCAAGATGCTCTCTTTACTTCCCGGCTATGGAAGGGGTTGCAGGAGGCATTTGGGACGCAGCTACGCCTGAGAACCGCCTTTCACCCACAAACGGATGGTCAGACGGAGAGGACCATTTAGACTCTCGAGGACATGTTCCGTGCATGTGTCCTTGACTTTGGTCATAGCTGGGAGGATCATCTACCCTTGGTGGAGTTTTCATAAAACAACAGCTACCACTCCACCATCAGTATGGCACCATACAAGGCATTGTATGACCGACCTTATAGATCACCTCTGTGCTAGAAATACCCAGGGGAGTCAGCACTTGTTGGACAAGAGATGGACTAGGCCACGATAGAGAAGATGCAGATCATCCAAGAGTGGATGAAGACTGCTCAGAGCCGACATGAGTCCTATGTTGATAGGAGGCGGAGACCACTAGAGTTCGAGGATGGTGACCACGTTTTCTTACGGGTCTCACCTCGACATGGATTACGGAGATTTGGCCAGGGCGAAAAGTTATCTCAATGCTTCATTGGACCATTCTAGGTTTTCAGCAGGATAGGTGAGGTGGCTTATCGTCTGGCACTTCCACCTCAGTTGCACCGGGGGCACGACGTCTTCCACGTATCCTAGCTAAGGAGATACGTGCACGACCCAACACATATCATTGATCACGGGGAGCTAGACATCGATGACGGGGAGACTTTTTTGGAGGTCCTTGTGGAGATTGAGGATCGGTAAGAGTGGTTCCAACATGGATGGTAGATTCCTCTAGTGCGCATCAGGTGGTAGCACGGGAACCGACAGGAGAGCACATGGGAGCGAGAGGATCAGATGCATGCACAGTACCCTCCTTTGTTTCCCTAGTTTGTGACGTATCTTTATGGGGATGTAAAGACCTGAGGTGGGAGTAATGTAATGACCCGTAAATTTCAAGAAATTTTTTTTCTTAAATTCTTTGAGATTTTACAAGTACGCAGTTATTGACAGCACCTAATTCTGAGGCCCGGTGTGCCCGGAATCAATTTTCGAAGTTTATCTCGGGTACGTTCAGTGGACAGATGAGCGGGTTATTCTATCTTTTGAACTGGTGCTCAGAATTGAAATCTGAGGGCACCGATGAAACCGCAGCACCGGTAATTTCTTAACATGACCTTTCCCGAAGGTGTGTTTTCTCGGGAGGAGTTGTTAAAAATTGAGGATTAAATGTGAAGTAAAGAAAATTGTGGTACAATTTTATTTTCTTTATCTAATGGTTATATCCTACATGGGGTAGTAGGGGTGGGACCCACAAGTCCCTAACTACCCTTGTTAAGATATTTGTGAAGTGGGGCCCACATGAGCCCCACCCATTCACATTCCTTTAACTCCTCTAAACCCCCCTCTTATAGTTGGAAACTCCCCATTTAATTTTTGTATCCCTTTAATTAAGTAACTCACCCTCTCTCCCTCTTTATTTCATGCCAACTCACATTAAATTAATTGATTAAACCTATTCAATTAATTTAACTAAGAGTTTGAATTTTAATTTGAATGCATGGCATGTTATAATAAAATAAGAGTAGGTCTTATTTCATTTGCGGTTGGGATTGTTGTGTTGAGTCTTTGGGGAGAAGAGCTCTAACCCTTTGAAGAACTCATCCTCCCACAAAGAACGACACCCTCCGATGAAGAACATCCACACTGTGACATCAGATTCTTCTTTCGTTTCCTCCACCGTGGAAAGGAAGGAAACAACAACGTGGAAATTCGCCAATGACGTTATGCTTTGTTCTCACCGTGATTAAAAGAGGAGACGTCGCTTCCTCCTCTGATGCTCTTCGTCGACGTCTACGAAACCACACCACGTGATGACGTCAACCGCAACGCCGACTTTCGACGTCATTTGATTGAGGTAGGGGTTACCTTTGAACAAGTTTATTTATCAATTTTTCATGGATAAAATTATGAGATCTTGTTATCTTCATAATGGGAGGAGATCGGACTGCACAAACATGGCCGATCCTCCTCCCCTTTTTATTGTTTATCTTTGTTGATGATTTTGGCGAAGGTGGCGTGGTGTCGTACCACCGTGCGGGATTGAAGAAAACCGCGGCTGAAGCGGGCCGCGGTGAAGGTGTGCGGTGCCGTCGCGCCGCACTGGTGAAGCCGAAGGAACTATGGCCGGAGCGGGCCGTGGTGATGTTTCTTGGTGTCGTCGCGCCGTGCCAGAGAACCCGAGGGAGGCTGCTGCCGGGGCGGGCCATGGTGGAGGGGCACGGAGCTGTCGCGCTGCACCAGCCGGACGGGAGCTGAGGCAGTCTTCAGTAGGGGCGGTCGGGCTCGGCCGACTGTCGACGCTCCGGGAGGTGGGACCACGAAGGGTCCCACGGCAGCTCAACCATCCGGCCCTAATGGCCGGCCGTTTCCAGAATAAGAAGGGGGTTGAAACCCCCGGCCCGCGCCCAGGGCGGACCCCACATAGGTCTGTTGTTTCGGTATCAAGGGGGCGGCACTCCCCCCCCCCCCCTTCACACCCCGCGGCCGGCTCCGAGACGAGCCGCATGTCGCGCCCAAATTTGCTGCACCCGGACCCGGGTCGGGTCTACCCGGGTCGGGCCGACCCGGGGGGTATCGGGCCAGGTCGGACAGGGCCCGAACCCCCTATTTTCGGACAGATTCATTCAAAATCCCATAACTTGGTCTACGGACCTCCTATCGACGCATCGTCAGTTGTGTTGGGATCATTGGACAGATATGGTCGTTTCTGTATATTACACTGAATCATTCGGTAAAGTTTTGGTATATCTGGGTTGGTTCAAACCCGAAACCAACCGGGCCCTTAGAGCGGAAACGCTTATAACATAACGACCCGACGTCCGAATGATGTGTCGTCAGTTGCGTTGAATTCCTCTTAGAGAGAAGGTTCTTTTGGTTTACTCCACTGGAGGTTTGGACACAGCTGGAGTACAGTCGGGTTGGTTTTAGCTTAAAAACCAATCAGGCCCCTAGGACGAAAAAGCCAATAACTTTCAGACCGAGTGTCTGATTGACGCTCCGTCTGTCGCATTGATTTCTTATTGACAAGATGGAACTTTGTGATACATCAAATCTGGACTTCGTGACATTTTATGTATCGAACCCCTTGGCTCGAGGAGCGGACCCTCCCAGAATCGAGCGTACTGTGTGCGGGAACCCTAGAGCTGGCTGCGACTGCGACGACGATGATGACTGTACTTGGATCCTATGTGGGTTCGACAGCGAGGATGACTGTAATTGGATACTACATGGGTTTGGTAGTGATGATGACTGTACTTGGATCCTATGTGGGTTTGGAAGTGATGTTTATTGTACTAGGATCCTACGTGGGTTCGGTAGTGACGACTTCTGTACTTGGATCATACGTGGGTTTGGCAGGGGAGAGGATTCAGAGGCTATATCTATCATCTCCACCCCTCTTCATGAGTAGTATTCCTGTGTGAGCTGAGTCTTGATTTTCAATCATTATCTTCGATATGATTTACTTTCTTTCTTATGTGGATTGGGTTGTGCTTTCCTGTGTGGATTGGTTTGTGCATTCCTATGTGGACTGGGTTCAACTTGGACTCAGATGTTAGAGCAGAACTGGAATTGATGACTTAGGTATATGTATGGGAATATACCTAAGTAGATTTGGTTGATACTACATGATTGTATCTTTCCTTTGTGGTTTATCCTTCGTGGATTCTGGGAGACCTTCGAGGGTCCCAGGGTCCCTACTGAGTATCGTATACTCACCCCTGCACGGGCTATGCTCGTACTACGTTGTTTTGGTTGCAGACGACAGAAAACGCTAATCGTGGTTGAGGCCTGAGGATCAAGATGGTATACAGTGGTGGACTATCAAGTGGGATGTACACGGAGTGGACGGCTGGACTCGAGGAGCCGACGAGACTATCTATGCTCACCCTTCAGGTGGGAGTTCCGGAGGACGTCTTAGTGGTTGCTGCTTTACTTCCAACTCTTCTACTTTCTTTTTATCAGTTGTACTAAACTTTCAGTTGGGTTTGTATACTGGCCCATTTACTTTTCAGGACTTACTATTGTACTCAGTTTACTTAGATTTTACTTCATCTTGTGTACTCTGTGGTGTTTGTTTTATTATATAAAGGCAATGTCTTCCCTTTTATCGGGATTTACGCCTTTGGTTCTAGTCTCCATCCTTTGACCCATGGAAAGCGGGCTTGGGGTAGTCACGGAACAGGCCCCGAGGACGGGTCATGATAGAAAACCTTTTTATCAGAAAATAAATTGATAAAATAAAAACATTCATGAAATTATTTTAAACCCCTTTTTATCAAATGACATTCAAAACATATAATAAATTATTAAAATCATTGAGATCCTTTTCATGGAAAATTATTGTTTGAGAACATATAATGGAAGATTTGAAAATATTTTAAAACACTTTTTAAACATAAAACATTTTTTTGAACCATTTTTTTTAAGTCAAAAATGAAACATCAAGGAAATTATTGTCAAGATGGCAGGTAAGTCCATACTTTTGAAACATTCTTTTTTCACCAAAAAGGTTTTGTAATTTTCCATGATTAGAAAAAAAAAATCAATTTTATATAATTTCTAAAAAAAATTCAAACATTTGTAAAAATTTCATTTATATATCATAGTATAATATTAAAACATTTTTGAAAACATTTTTATACAACATAGTTTTGCAAGAACACATATTTCTGACTGAAAGGAGAAATAATGTCATATTTTTTTAAAACAATTTCATAATTATCATAAGTAGAAAATAGTTGTAAAATATACTAATACATGAATTAATAATGAATATAAATTGGGAATAAAATTATTTAGTTCCCTTGAGACAATGATCATAATATTTCATCAATTGAGTCATAATCATAAACAATCTCGATAAATAATGATATTGTTTCAATAAATTGTTACAATTTGGTAACATTAAATTATACTTCCACGTAAGAAAATATAATTAAATGAAGTATAAAATATAGTTAAAAGATATTTATTAATGATATAACATGTAAAATGATTTTATATACACCTTGTAAAATAATATAGTTACATTACATGACATGTGTCTCAATGAAAGAAAAATTGAGGCAAAATTACATTACCTATTTTGAAAATTTTAAAACACAACCCCTATGAACTAAATATCCTAAAAATTATTTGTAAAAAAAATTAATGATAATAATAAGAGAATATATCAATGTGCAGTAAACAATACACATATAAGTAATAGGTTTTGAATATGGCTTATGTCTCACAAAAAATAAATGTGTTACGAGAAAACCCTTCCCTGAAGTCTTGAATCTTTTCGTACTCATTCCAAACTCATATATATAAAAGATATTTTAATTTAGAATATACCAAAAGCCCATATTATTTTATCTAATTATATATTTTATTTTATTATGACTTCATATTACATTGTTATTTACAAATAAATAATAATTTTATATTTTCGTTAATAATATATCTGTTTTTATTTTCTGTTTTTATTTCATAATCTTGATACTATTATATAGATAATTATTAATATATTTATAGAATATATAACAAGGATTATATATCATATATATTCATCATAGAAAATATTTATATTGAACTATAAAATAGAGATATGTGAAATGAAATACACTGCTCATAGAGACGGTAGGTCGTACGTACGCATGAATGTTGTTTTTGTTTTCTTGCCATATTCATAGACTGAAATTAATTTAAATAAATGAGTATATATATAAATTAATTTCAGGATAACTATTATGTTTTATATATAATTTATGTTTACTAAACCCATCATTAATACATTCCATGTATATTTTGAATGAATCACATCGCGTTGAGGAGGTAGTAGTCCACACTTCCACAAACAAAGTTAGTATATTTATGAAAAATGGAAATCATGAAGGTATGTGTTATGAAATAATTATATAACAATAAAGAAATCATAAAAACCTTGTATATCATATAAAAATGGATTTTAGTTCATAATTCTAAACCATGAGGCGTGTTAAAGAAAAAATGAAATCATTGTTTCGTGAGGCGGTAGTTCACCGTACCCAATAATGGTAAGTTTGTTACCCATTAAATAGAAAAATGAGTAAGTATAGGTAAAACAATTAGAATAAAAAAATATCACTATATTTAGGATATTAATTTAATTATAATACAATGGATTGAGAATAATTGAGGTGGTGATGAAGAAAGATAAAATAGAGGAGCTTGAGGGAAGATGTTACCTCTTATTTGGGTAACCCCTTTTTGTTTTCACCAAAGATATTTCATGGAGGGATTTCATCCAAGGTTGAGAATTATATGATTAATGGAAGGATTTTTTTGAGATTATTTATAAAATTTTGTTTGAGAAAAAGGGCTTGAGAGGTGTTAATAATTGAGAGGGTTTAATGTATTTTTATAACGGAGGAGGAATTCTTCTAAACTTTTGAAAAGGGAATTTCAACCAAATTTTTTCCAAGAAAAGTGGATCCAATAATGGTCCAAAATAGATATAATGGTATAGGGTCTAAATATAATCATCTAGGGAAATTTTGATAAATTTATATGTAATTTTGGTTTTTATGATTAAGGATTAGACCATTATTAAGACCATTTTCCTCCAAATTGTTGTAATTAATTTTAATCACACAGACTAGTATTTTTGGAAAAACAAAAGTTTAAATGTTTTGAAATTATAAATTATTCATATTAAAAATATGGATCCTATTTTTCCAAATCCTAATAAAAAAATTGGCAGAAAGTATTTTAAAAATAATCCCACATATGGGACGACACGACATGTTTTTAAAGTAAAATCATTCTATAGTTCGGTAAATTTTTTTATCCATTTTCAAAGTGTAATTGATTCAAATGATCTAAATTGGATTAATATATATATAAATTATATATTTGGACTTTAAATAAAATATAAAACATAATTTTATTATATACATAAATTAGAAAAAAGTATTTTTGAATTAAAATTCTATGTTGTTCATTATTCATCCAAAAAGGAATCTTTTCATAAAAAATACCAAAATTAACCTAATGTAATTTTTGATATTATTATTCCAAAAATGATGTTTAATTTTTAAAATAAATATTAATAAATGTCAAAATAATATTTAAAATGGGTTCACTAATAAAACGTGTTAAATAATCCTTAAATAAAATGACACTTTTTATTTATAAAATTGGATTTATTATTATCTCAAAACTATACAATATATTAAATGTGTATCAGAAATATCGATTGAATATATAATAGAAATATTTTATTTAAACCATTAATTAAATGTAGTTTGTTTAATTTTATGATTTAAAATTGGTTTTTTATATAGATAAATAGTTTTCTTATAAAAGCAATTTCTTTTTTTCAAAATAGTTTATATGTTCACTTCTACTAACTAACAAATAAAGGATTAATTTTACATAAATGTGTCAATCATATTTTCATAATTTTGTTAATAGTATTCACAACATCCATTCCAATGGCTATGTGGTAGCAATATTCATATTTTATTAAAAATATTATTAGCATATTGTTGTTAATTAAACCTAAAACTTCTATGTAACACAATCTATCAAAGGGCCCTAGAATAATTTGTAATACAAGTAAAAAAAAGTTTTGCATGTAACAAAAGAAAATAAATGTGTTTTTTGTTCAATGTAAACTTGATTTTTCTTATAACAGAAGACACTTTTAGTGTATTTGTATAACAAAATCTAGATTCAGTGATGAAAAATATATATAAGATTAAATTAACCCTTGGAAAAAATAAATGAAAATATAAATATGGTAACCACCATCTTTAACCCTTCGAAAAAATTAATGAAAATATAGTGTTTTTTATATGAAGTAAACACTATATAGATGGTTTTTTCTGAATGGAAATCACTTGTGATGTCCCTGAAACCCTTGATTCTCCCATAAAAACTGTGCAGGAGCTCTCAGGAACTCCCAAAAACAAATAAAAGGAATTAAAAATAAAATATAACAATTATATATGGATTTAGGCAAAAGAAGGTAAGTAGGACTACATTATTGTGAAAAATAAAAAGTGTTACCTCTAAATATTTCCTTTGTTATTGTCTCACATAGATATATGCCTATATTAGAACCCTAGAAATGATACCCTTGGTCTCTTACTCCACTCCTATCTTATCTAATCTTGAAAATACAGGAGTCCCACTTTCCAAAATGCAAAGCAATGGAGAGGAGAAAGAAGGGGAAAATAAATAGGAAATCACAAAGGAAATAATATAAAAAATTAATGGCCAACACAATCGACTCCACCCAAGCCCCGAAATCTAACGAATGTATATATGTTTCCCATTTGAAACTCCAAATTATATAGTTTTACATGAAATAAAAATTCCAATGCATTACATTATTCTATATATATCACTAAACACACAAGTATAATTGATTAATATTTAATTAATTAAATATTATGTATTCTAAACAATACAAATAGCTTAGCACTCGACTAAAATTCATCCTTAGGGTAAAAATAATATTATTTGGCCAACACAATGGTCAACTAATTATATTGAGATCATCTAATATAGTGAATTTTCATTTTACTATAAAAAACATGGAATAAAAAAACTGAAATTTCCCATACTTTTACCTTACATTTTATGGCACATTTTTCCACATGAAATATATTGGATTGTTTATCGTTGTGCTTCCTCTATTAAAATATCACAAGTTTATAATTTTGTCAGTATCCTTGCATCAATTTCAATTAAATTTGAGTATAATGATAAAACTATTTTTTATAAGTCATTGTATAATGGATATTTTGATTTCCTAATACATATTACTCTTGGGAACAATCTCTCTATCCAAAGATGAAATTTATAATTAATCTCAATGTAAAAAATTCTGCATAACACTCTATATCATTCACTTTAATGAATTTATTGATTAAATTATTGGTTGAAGAAATAAACAACTGAACTTTATATGTTTGGTTCTTCATTATATTAATTAAGATCAACTTGCCTTATGACTATTGTAATTTCTTCTAGTTTAGACTCAAATAGAGGTGAATTGATGGCCATTACCACAATAAATGTTTTGGTGGGGGTACCTATAGTTCCAAATTATTCTGATTATTTTTATTTTTTCTATCAAATATTTTACTTCTACTCACGATTTATTATTTATTTGTCCTTAAATATTTTATTTCCTATGTTTCTATTAATATTTAAATATAATTTAAGGAAAAACACGAGGAATACATATTCTTATATGGATTCATGGGGACATATATAATAAAGATTGTTGGATAATTCACATTACTTAAAGATTGTGTCTCCCATTTTTTATCTGATGGCATATTTTTCTTTCATTATGTTTCGGGTCCTTGTGGTTTCGAAGAATATTTAAAGGAAATTCTTATAAATCACCTTCCAACATATTAATTTTTCTAGAAGAATGTTATTCGTGCATTCCATGTTTTCTCTATTGATATAGAAGTTAAATTCTCTACACATAAAAGTTTACTCATATAATCCTCTTGGCTATAGGATAACACACAATCTGAAAAACTCTATGATATTATTATCTAGACCCTATCATGAAATTATATTGAACATATATTTTTATATGATTATACATGTTTTCAATTAAAATATTATATGTAAAATAGGTTAGATAATTTAAGAGTATGGATTCAAAAATAATGGTTCACTTGAGTATCCTAATATTTTTTTAATATTTTTCTAAATAGTTTCAAATTAATAGTGAATACTATTAGTTTCACTTGAGCCAATTAACTCTGGATTCTAAAATTTGGTTCAAAAATTATCATGCTTTATTAGTTACCAAACACTATACAACAAGCTCCTCTAAATCTCTTGATCAATATTGAATAAGTGAATATATATGTTTTGGTCAATAAATTTATGTGGATATGTTCTATAAAATAAGAACATCTTCCTAGTAAATAATGGAAGTTGTTTCAATTGTATTTTTACTCTATTAAATATATTTCAAGGTGTTTGAATTGTTTTTTTAATCTATGTAATTTGGAGTAGTGTAAACTCAAATTTTCTACAATAAAGAGTAAAATTTATAATTTTTTTGTTAATTACTATTAAGGGTGTTTTTTGTATGATTTCTGTGTATGTGAAATTTATAGAATTATTTTAAAACTTATCAAGATAGTAGAAAACTGTTTGATTTAGGGGTAGTAATAAAATTTATTTCTATCATTATTCTTAAACAAATTATTTACTTTCTATTTATTCCTAATATAATATTAACAATCATCTATATCTAACCCTTGGATATATTTTTTATGTTTTCTACTCAATAATCAACATTACAAGATGATCCTATTTATTATTTTCAATGGAGGGAAAAAATAAATCACCCAAAAACTCAACAATAATTCTCAACACCAAATATTTAAGAACCTAACAATAAATAATTTGACGACTCAATAAGATGATTGTAAATTCAAACATCCAAAAATGATTTGAAAATACCCAATAACATCATTGTGTGATCCCTCCTATAACATTATATTAAAGGGAGACTTAGTGGATGGAGAGTATAAACAAACCAACAAGGAAAAAACAAAAAATGATATATAAATTGATTATAATCATAAACAAAATTTGATATATATTTAAAGTATATATTTACTATATAATAGGAATTTGATATATTTTATAACTCAATAAAATAAAATTCACTCCCCCATTGAAAAAATTGCTGAAAAGGGGGTTTATCCCTCCATGTAAGATATCATAGACATGGACATCGAGCTTAAAAGTTCAGAAACTATATCTTACTCAAAAACTATCCATATCCCAAATAAATATATCCATCCCTTACATATTAGTTTACACCATGTAATATCTTTCTAAGTGCCCTCAATTTTCTAAAGATTAGTTCTATATGGCATGTAGAGTTCTTCTTCGAACACATGAGTGATGGAGGAGCTCCCTAATCGCGATAGATTCTTCTCTTATAAGGATAATGTTCTAAATGTATTGTCTATTAATAGATTTTCTTATTTTTTATGTAATTTTAATGTAAAATTACATTAGTCCATATAGTTTTTTTCATGTCATCCATGTTTCCAAAAATCGTGATCAATGGAATAGAATTATTGACTCCACTTCTTTTGGTAATAAATGACCCTTCAAAAATATTTTAGGGCCAAAAAAATAGTTTTATATTTACTCTAGTTCTGATATGATAAAAATTAAGAAATATATAACACTAGTCCATATGAGTTCATTGTATTAAACGTATATTTTGTTGGATCCTAACATATATTTTTTATACTAATATATCATTGAGTTATTTTTCTCTAGAGTATACTGAAGTGTTAGTGGATCATTAGTTTTCTTCTGATATATCTTTGTGTGTGAACATATACTTTTTATGCATGTGGGTTTCCTTTATCATTTATGTATCCTCATAAGATTATGTGGGTCATAAAACATGATAATTTATCCTCATAAATCTATTTTTGTTGTGAATTCCATAAAAATATGGATCACATTGATAATTATGTTCTCTTGAGTTCAAATATTATATTTCTAGTCACCATGATGTTGGATTAAAGTTGCGTTCTATATAGGATACTATGAGATCAAATTGTAAATGGTTATACCTCAAGAAGTAGCCAGATAGTAAATTGATGCTAGTGTAGTCTGAATAATTTAATAGAATGTTCAATTGGAAGTAGATGTAACCTCCTGAAAAAGAAGTTCTAAAAAAATTGAAGTCCGAGTGAATTCTCAAGATTGTACATGAGATTTCATTGGTATATGAATGACATCAAATATTAGTGTGTTCCATCATTGACCATCATATTCAATGCGAGTGTTGTACCTGAGCTAGAATCGATTCATTTTAGGGATATTTGGGCCTCTCTGTGTTAATTTTATTTCCATGGTTTATTCTCATGTACGATTTAGGAATCTTTATTCTTTATCAATTTCATATAATGGTCAGTCATATTCTTGAAAATTCTCAAATAAAAAAATATAATCATTCATTTAATTTATTTTTAAAATATAAATAGTTATATATTATCAGATATTGGTTTATTTAATAAATATTTATCAATTCCAATGAAAAGAGGCGTAACACCAAAAACATCACAGAATGATTTTACAATCTTGTTTCATGGAATAAAATTAATGTAAAATGAAGGGATTATAAATAATATTTTTAATAAATCATTTAATTATAGGTATATTCCCCAATAACCATAAACAATCATATATGTGTGTTTTCATGATAAACCATATTGTGAGCTATAAAACGATGCCTTGTTTTGGATATTATATGTTGTTTAAGGATTTTTTTTAATTTAAATTAGAAACTATGGTAAAGAATGAAAGAGTTTTTTACAAATTATATCATGGTGGAAAAGACCATGAATTTTAACTCCTTTTGGTTCCCCAATTATTTTTCTAGAACAATAGTAAAAACAATGGTCATTTTCTTCCTTCAATCATAGTTCATATTTCTCATTGAATAGTCTGTATAATTTTCTACTGATCACCATGGTGATTTTTAGTTCACCATTGAATACATTAGCACTTTAAATAAATGTGTTCCTCTATTATTTATTCTTTTATCATCCACAAATATAATTTATTTCAATATCCATTATCAATCCACTAAAATAATTCATGTTTGTCCTTCAATATAAATCTCAATAATTATATTTTTATTTGAACTTCCACAATATAATATCTTATAGTGTATCCAGATCCATATTAATAACAAGTATTTCACCTCATGATATTGGATTAGATATACGAAAATTAGGGAAAAATTCAATTTAAAAGACAATAAGAACATCAAAATCGATAAGATAGCGTTTAATGTTTTTCTCTCATCCCTCATAGAGAGAATATTTACATGATTTTGGTGTTCCAAAAGTGTGATATTTATTTAAGGAAGAAATTGAAAATATTCCAAAAAATTATTTTTGTTTGTTTCTTTTTGTGTCACAAAAAACCCTCCAAATTAATTTTTATCGATATGTTAATCTATCAAAAATAATAATTGAAATATATTTACACCTCCATCATCAATAATCCAAAACCAATAATTAGATTAAAATAGAATTAAAATTCACTAAATATGTAAATTAATAAAAAAAATATTCATAAAAAGTAGATAAATGTTGAAAAAGGTTTGATGAAAAGAAAATATTAATAATGCCACTAAAGGTTAAAAGGATCAGTTATGTTGGGTAGAGGGGACTCTATTCCAAAACCTTGGGAAATTTACCCCAAATACACCACCATCTAGTCATGGAGTTTCCAAAAATAATGATGTGTGGCACCTATTAGTTACACATATGTTCATTCACTAATATCAATTTCCTCAAGAAAGTACAATTAAATAGTTTCACTTTCAACAGATTATTTATTAGTTGTCTTATACTTATTTTTTTCATACATTAATCAAATGAGAATATATATCAAAATTTTAATTTCCTTCAAGACTTTTTTACATACCATAAATGTAACATTATGTGTTCCAATTAATCAAATAAAGATGGTGGAAATATATTTTTTAATTTCCATAATCATACATGAATAATGGGTTAAATATTACTCAAAGTATTATAGTATGATAATGAAAAATAAATTATCCTATATAATATAATATTTTATTCAACACATCCCAAATTGATTTTTTAAACACCCTTATAATACTAAGAGGTAGTAATAATACAATTATGACATGAAAATCATGAATTTTGACCCATTAATATGAGCATCTCTCATAAAACAAAGTAAATTATAATCTTATCTATCTAGTACCCTCAAATATACAAACCATTGATTAAATAATAAATAAATTTTCTTATAAATAGAATAATTTTTTTTCATTTGTTACCTTTTTTAAAATATAAATTTAAAATAATTAAAGTAAATGATAGTAGAAAATTTTTATATTATCCGACCATGCCTATATAGATACATTAGTCTTTATTTGTGTGTCTAATATTGTATAGAATATATTTTTAAATATATTATACTCAATATTCTCATCTAAAATGTGAAAAACCAGAAAATCATAATAATATGGTCAATCTAAAAGTAATTTTTCCTATAAAATTATGATCACTGCTAAATCCTTCAATTTTTTCTTTTATAGTTTATCGAAACATAATAGGAGGAAATAAGCACATGAAAATTTTCACCTGAATAGTTTATAGAATTTTTGGAGCTCCATACTTTTAAATTTTAACATCCATACTTTTTTATTCCATAAGAAAGGATAATGGGAAGGAATAAATCTATTATGAGTGTAAAAAAACAAGGCTTCCTTCAATTGATAATAAAAAAATCACTATCACCCTTTCTGTGTTGATACGATTTAAGGCCATGTATAATCCATACATACGACAGAAAAATTAATGAAATCGAACTGAATATCCACATTACTATTTCCATCATTGTAAAATTAAATTAAAAAATTCATTATATTTAGTTACACATTCAATCTATAAAAAAATTTACTTATCAATCTATGATTTCAAATAAACAACAGTACTATTCATTGGATGTCTAGGAATTTATAATAATAAATAGATATTTGGTTATTTTGTAATATTTTATCGATGCAAATTATATGTAGTTATAAAAATAAATTCAAAAATAATATTTACTACTATAGGAACCAAATGGACAGAAACCATTTTTAATGAATTAATAAAAATTATGAGGTTGTGACGCAAAAGAAGTTACAGCTAATAAAATTTATTCCTTTAATCTCTATCAAGAAATAATATTTAATTTTAAATATACAAAGATATTCTATCAATTGAATTTCATGAATTATGTTTTTTTGTGCGACCAATTTTTTTCTAATATAGGTGAAATAAGAAAATATACTACAGTAAAAATCCCTTTAATTTCATTTTTTGGCATTTATATATGTTTTAAATTACCACTAAATGGTTTCATGATTAATTTTAACAATTATATGATATTTTTTTTCAATAAAAATTCCAAGGTGATTTTTAAAAATCCTCATAAAGCCATTTGGTGGTGGTTTTCTCTATGTTTAGTGGCGGGTTTTAAGCATTTAGTAGTAGTTTTTTTTATATTAATATAATGTTTATTCTTTATTTATTTTTCCTTATTAGTTTTTATTTATTATTTTTTATTTTTTATTTTTTATATACTTTATATTTATTTATTATGAATTTTTTATGAATTTATTAACCAATTATTATATTTTATTACACCCTCTGAAAATTAAGTATATATATGTGCATGTTGGGATTTGAACCAATTACCTATTAGTTATTCCAAAAAAATAATTACCATTCTATAAATCTCTCTATGTGGTGACTAAACATAAATTAATATAATTATATATATTGATAAAGATATATAACTACATATTCATATATATATATATATATTATCTATTCTGTATTATTATTATTATGACTACTTTATAATTAATTTTTTATTAATTACTATAAGTACTGATTTTTAGATGGAAGGGTTTGGGAGATTTAGAATATAGATCTCCTCAATTGTGATTAGGGTTTTTTTTATTTGATGGATTTACCTGTTGAATCGTCATTGGTTAGGGATCTCCTTGATGGATGTTCACTCAGACATGATATCAAGGTAGCTGGTGAGGGGGGGGCTCTCATTGGTAGTTTGGAAAGAGGCTGTCATGAATTATTCAAATGTTAGAGAGATTTAAACATTATTAAATTTAATGGAGGAATAAATTGGTTTAATTTAATAGAAGGGGTTTATTAATAACATAATGGACAATCAATAAGCCATCATGGATATAATCAATCAATATAGATACACTATCATTGCATGATTGGACCTATTCAGTGGTTTGAAGCCTTAGTTATTGGAGGATATTGTTGGTAATCTATACTCTATTTTTGTAATTCATGATTAGAAATGTGTATCAATGGGTTGAGGGTATTTCCAAAAAAAATTATCCACTTACAAATTAAGGATGAAATCCTAGGGTTATGGTATTTTGTTATTCAAAACTGGATTCTTGTACACGTAGTTATTTTCTTTAGATATAAATCCCCTTGAAGTAAATAATTGATTAATTAAATTAGATATTAATGTCCATGGCCTCAATTATATTCTCGGGAACCATAGAATTCATCAAGATGTGTCTTTTCCATTAGAGATCCAATAAAAATTGATAAGAAGATTGGAATTTCAAGATATAATCCTTATTCTATACTAAAATTTAAGGTGTCCCTTAACACTACCACTCTCAGCATAGTTTTCAAGGTTACCTAAAATAATAAAATTGAACTAATTATTGAATTTGATAAACTTAAAAAGTCTTTTTATCCAATATAAATTAATAGGAGATGAAAATTGATCTTTTTAAGGGATCTGGTTTTCTTTTAAGATACCATCATTCTATATGTATGACTATATCAAAAAAAAATTAACATATATATCAATTGTGTTTTCATTGTGAATGCACATCTTTTGAATAAATGTATACTTAGGTTTTGATCAAACTTGATTAAAACTTAATAGGATCATCCTGGGAATCTTGGTTGGGAAATTTACATAATGATTAGGGATTTATTCTTGTTTGAATTAATGGAGTCCTAGTATAAATGGGTTAAATGTTAACATTGGTTCATGGTACGTTGGGAATAATTAAATGTTTTTCATGTTGTTTAAAGGGAAATGGGATGAAAAATAATATGCATAACATTTACACACCATGTATAGGGGTTACACATCATGTAATTTTTCAAGTATCATGAATAAAATAAATCCCAGGTGACGAGTTTTTCAATATATTCCTTCAAAAATATTTACACAACATTTAACTACATTACCCATAGTTTAATTCTCTAACATTCTATTTTAATCATGATGTCTCGCTGAATTTTAATTTTATTTGGCACAACCATTTCCATTACACTAGGGAATTCTCCATGTTTTTTGAGTGCAGACATCCATTCTAGATGACTTGTTTACACCATCAATCCCATATATGTTTTTCTGGATAGGTTTCTCACTTAACTCCATTAGTTCCACATTATTTTCTATGAAATCATTTGACTAGTTGCATTATTTTTTTTAATCTTGGTAATTTTTTATCTAGGGTCCTCTTTGTGATCATCTTCACCTTCTTCCTCTATAGTGCTATCATCAAAAGCATATTTTGTATCATCATTTATAGGTATGGGGTATAAATCATAACCTTATGGTTTGATAATTTTTATTTTTTGCAATATTTTGATTTCAAAAATATACCATGAACCCAAATCAATTGAATAATTAATGAGATTATTTATTAATTTTGTTGATTTCAATCGTCTTATAACCTGGTTAATAGTTACCCGTGGGGTGAGTGAACAAGTAATATATCTGAATTGGATATTGGCATAAATTTTGTTAAACATGTAATAATTCCTTATGTGATTTCTTGATATAAAATCCTTCAGATTTAGAATATTTCTCATTAATATAACTGTAAATATATTATGTTTTAAATTGAATATGGAATTGGAAAGATAAATGGAAATTTTAATATATTAAAATTTTTATATATGATGTGATATTATGATATCCGTGTTGTATGACACGACATGTGTTCCATGCTGATATGCTTATATATCATCCTCGAACATAGATCAAAGACACTTATATGTTGTAGTGCTAATATTGAGTGGGATCGCCCTACATGAATGTTGTAAAGCTAATAGAGTGCAGGTTATGCCAAGTCCCATGTTATAATTCTTATAGGTATTTGACTCGGATGGTGTAATGCTTATAGGGTTTTGACCCAGATTTTTCTGACTATACCTTGGTAACATGGTGGGGGTTTGCATTTTTGTACGACATGCCCAATATCATTCCATCTGGTGGTGGAGAAGGTTATTTTGGCTTAGTTATATGGTTATAGTGGGCATAGTTATAATAAATTCTTAGAAATAATTCAGCATGGATCCGAAGGAGGTCGTTCATATATTTTATTATTTTTTGAATTAATTACTTCCCATATTAATTAATTTATTGTATACTAAACTTATTATAATGGTTTATATAGACAAGGTCATTCTGACCTATTGATTTTTTCTCACACTGTATTCAAGAAGTCATTTGACACCCGAGAAGATTACATGGATGGAGGTTTGGATAAGGAAAAAGGACCTTTTAGATGATTTTTTCTTTATTGATGGGATGGAGTTTTGAGGTGGTACAAATGAGGGGTTTGGGGATAAAGAATTTTGAGTATTTATTTTACTATAGTAGTATTTTTATTTTATTTTTTCTTGAATGAAATTTTTTATATTTTATACATCATTACAATGTTTCGTATAATCTATTGGATTATTTAGTTGAATTTTATTGATGTCTTCTACTATGTGTAAAAATTAATTTTATTCTACTTTATATATTATTTTCTTCTTCTATAAAACTTTTTAACATGGTTTATAGTCTTTTGCTATAGATTTCACACCCCTGCTACTATTTGGCATCCTCTGGCATACAAAGAGGTGCACTTGTGGTCTTGTAACCAACAATTTCTTCCATGTGAGAGAGTTTTAGATTTGGGGATGTTACAATGTTTTATTAAAGGGATGATGGTTTTATTTTATTCCAATTTAATAATTTGGGAATTTATAAAGGAGACTAGGATGTTCCATGACATGGTAATGAGCCTATAAATGGTAGTAGCTAACCCATGTGTGAGGTAAAATATGAGTACCCATGGATAGGATTTATGATTATGCTATGTTCTTGTTATAGTTGATGTTATTTAACCTTGAATGATATACATGATATGTGAGGTTGTTTATTTATGATGTTATTATTTCATGATATTTTTAATCATAACTCGATATGGAAAAACATGATAATATATGCATTATAATAATCACATAGTGGTACATAGAAAAGCATTATTCATGATACAAAAATATCTATTTTTTCGTATCACATATTCTATAATGTTGAACCACGAAATGTGATATCATTTTTACTGAATAACTATAATGATTTGACTTATCATTATAAAATTGTATAAAGTCATCTTAAGGGAGAGGAGTTATTGGTTCACTATTATGGTCACCTTTTGAGAAAAACTATGTTTCTATCCAGTTCTATGAGGCGTGTGTTTGTCTTGACGAAAAGAATCCTTCTCTTCATCATCAACATTAGTGTCAGGATAATGGGAACCACCATGATTCTAGCACAACTAAACTTGAGCTTCCTGTACTTCCTATTGAATAGATGGATGATCATCTTCACGGAAACATCATGAGGGCCATGAAATCCATTTAAAGGGAGGTTATTCATATATTTCATTTGATTCCTAAGATGATATGAGATCTTTTTTGAATCATCCACCAACATTATTCTATGGAAGGGGTCCCTATGTAACTTGTTTGTGGATCGAGTCAGCCCATATGTTCTTCAATAATTTTGACACCCCTACAGATAGAAGGGTGAATCTTGTTGAACATATGCTTTATTGACATACCAAACATTGGTGGGGTATTCTAAAGGAAACAGGGTATGAATATGAACAAACATGGTAGGAATTAGGTATGATGTTCCTTATCCATTTCTATCCCAATAAGTAGAGGGATAAAAAATATTGTGAGTTCATGCATTCAACGCAGGAGGGAATGTCCAAGATGGACTATTATTAATGTTTAACCTATATATAGTGATGTTCGCTATCTCTGGAAGTAGATGATATCTTCTTTATGTGATTTTTTCAAGTCAATCGTCAATATGAGGACATATCAGAGGTATATTTTTTTTGTTTATAAAGTTTTGAGGATGTGATGAACAAGAAACTCATCATTGAAGGCAATCTGAGAGAGGCCCATGAAACAATCGAGTTTTTCTAGTAGGGTATTTTGGGAGTTTTTATTTGAGTGGAAGAGTCTATTATATGATATTTTTTCCAATGTAGTAGTGTGATGACCATTCAAGGTAGTATTTAACCATCTCAAGACCATGTTCTATTCTAGTGCTATCAGGGTGGCATGTTTTTTCACAAGCACCAACTGTGTACATACCCTATGTCTTAGTGACACATCCCTTCTTTTGTGGGTCATCATCAGAGGTTATATATGAAATTTCTAAATCAAACCAATGTAAAAGGATCAAAACAAGTACACGATTTGAGAAGGGGAAAAACTATTCTTCCGGGGGCTCATATCTAGAGTTCCACTAGTTGTTCAGGCCAAGGTAGTGGACATGATACCCCATTGCATGAGTAGTTGTAGCAGGAAAGGTAAATTGTTTTGTGTAGTTATAACAGGTCCCAAGGAGTAGGAAAAATTTAGCTTCATGTTATGCATACTACTCCAGCTATAAATAATCTAGGTTCATATACTGTCAAAGGCATGATTCTGGTATCATTAATCGAAGATGTATTTTTTTCACACATGAGCATCAAATTAATTTCTATCTAAACTTTTTTAAAATAGTTTGGTCTTCTATGTTGAAATATTGAGTGGTATTTTAACCATCAACATGCCATTGGTACTGTATTTAGATAATATCAAATTTTTCAAGTCATGTTTTCCAGATATTGATGGTTACCATTTATTTTTAGACATATTTATGCTATAAATGAAAGGCATGGACTTGATTATTGGTATGGATTTTTTAGTCTTATACTAGTCTAATATCTACTATTATAGGAGGGGAGTTATCTTTAAATCTCAAAAAGGAGGTAATTCTTGTCCCCAAGGTGAGTAGGATCTTCATGATGGTTATGAAAGACTAATATAGTATGGATTTTATTGTCTCTTGTATTAGATATAATTTATTTCCTAGAAAATGGTGGAATGTAGTAGGATTATTTTTCTCCAGTGATAGACCATTTTCAGGATATCTTTCCTAGCATGTTTTATGACTTTAAACACAATAGATAGGTTAATTTCATGGTTGAGTTGGTGCTGGGATCAGATAAAGTTTCTATCCGACCTTATAAAATGGAACTAGAAGTTCTTTGGGAGTCGAATGATCATTTGGAAGATCAGAATATAATGGCTTCCTAGGGTCAGGTATATCTTCATAGGGTTATCCAGTTCTCTTCACTAAGAAATCTTATGGGTATTTACACATATGTGTGAATTATTGGATGTTGTACATGATTATTGTCAAGAACCAGTATCATCTTCTATAGAATTATGAAATTTTCTATCTGTTGAAAGGTGATAATATCTTCTCAAATATTTATTTCAGACTGATTTTCCACCAATTAATAGTGAGAACATTATACATACCATGTAATACTTTTATGAGCTAGTATGGCTTGTATGAGTTTGTAGTGATGTTGGTTGGGTTCACTAGAATACTATGGTTATTAATTTCCATGATGCCTAAGATATTTCTTCATTTTATGGAATATTTTTTGGTGGTTTCTGTTGCTAATATCGTAGTGTAATCATAGTTTGTAGAAAATCATTCCAAACATATTGACCTCATCCTGAGTACATTGAGATACAATAGGATTTATGCCCAGATAACAAAATGTAGTTTCTGGATTAATAATGTGAACTTCATGGACCATGTGATCTTAGAGGTTGAAGTTTCAGTTGACCGAAAGAATGTCACAACCATGATACCCTGGAAACATCCCAAGAACATCCTCAATATTCATATATTTTTGAGTTTAGTAGGTTATTATTGGTGCATTATCCATGGTTAATCCCATATTGTAGCACCAATGTATTGGATAAATAAGAAAAGGATTATTTTTTCCTGGTCTTATGCTAGTGAAAATTCTTTTCATGATCTGAAATTAAGGCTAACCACCACACATATCCTCACATTACCTATACTAAGATTAGGATATACCATGTACTATGATGCATCAAGAGTTCATCGTGGAGTAGATCTAATGTTGGAGGATAAATTGGCTGCTTATGGATCTTTGAAGCTAAGAATGAATGAGAGTAATTAACCTACTAATAATATATATTTAACATCAGTGTAACATGCCCCGATATATTGGAGACACTATATTATGGGTAAGAGGTTTTTAGTATAAACATATCAAAGGAGGCTCAGACACATATTTTCTCTATAATGCTTGAACGTTCAAAATAGGAGGAGATTAAGTATCTATATTCATTAAACATTGATTTGTTTCATACACATGGAAAGGGAAACAATATTGCTAACTCTATGAGTTAAAAGACACATATAGAAGAAGTATGGGTGTCTTATGAAGAGTATCACATAATGGACCTTTCATGGGGATGCATCTGGCTATTAAAGATTCTTATGGATGCATAGCTCTGACTTCAAAATCTATTATACCTGTGCTATTTAAATGAATTAAGACCAATAATTTGTCTGATATTGATGGATCAGTTCTATGATAAAATATATATGTTGTGGGGACACAATCAAGATGGACTCTCATTAATTGAAATTCACTTTTTTCATGGATAGGTATGGGATATCAATGGCTTATGTGAGGGGGTGATGAGGGAGTTTCATGGCTCTAGATGGGTGGTTCATCATGGTCTAACAAATATGTATCATGAGATTCAAGGACGATGTTGTTGTTCAAAAATGAAGAACGACATAGAAAGATTTATGGATATATTCTTCACTTGTAAATTGGTGAAATCATAGAATTATAGTCTAGATAGGCTTTTACAACATTTACCCACTCCTGAGTGGAAATGGGATGATGTCACGTAAGATTTTAGGATAGAATTACCCTAGTTAAACCATAATGATGGTGATGTATGGGCTTTTATGGATATAATGTCTAGTGTATCCCACTTATTACCTATCTGAGAAACCATCATAGTTTATTATCCGGGTAGTATTTACATGTGTGAGTTTTTTCAGTTGAACGGTGTTCTGGAGAGTATCCATTCAGATATAGATTCTTTTTACACATTGTTTTTTTTATGGTTCATTAAAAGGCCTGGGGATTTTGGGTTACATTGAGTATATCCTATCATACATAGATATATGGTCAATCTATGTGGAATATTTAGGTTCTAGAGAATATGTTACAAGCATATGTTAATTATTTTTGTGGTTCATGGGGGAAACATATGGAACCCATGGAATTTTTAACTAATAATAGATTCCATATATCAATCCAAATGGAGCCTTTTAATGATTTGTTCATATGGTTGTTTAATTTTCCTTTATGTAGCTTAGAGGTTAGTGAGTTAGTACTTGTTGGGTCTAGTCTCATGAATGATATATCTAAGCAGGTTTAGTTGACCAAACAATGGATGTGACCATAAAGATCAAGTAGAAATCATTTTCTAACCATCAGAGATGACCTATGTAATTCTAGTATTGTCATTATATTTTCCTTCACGTGTCACCTATTTTTTGGAAATATTGTATCAAGAAACAAGAAAATATAACAACTAGGTTTTTTTGGCTATTTAAGACAATGGAAATGGTTGGTCTAGTGGTGTACCATTTATCCCTTACACAATTATACAATTCCATAAATGATGTGATTCATGTTTCATAGATATAGAGAGATCATCCAGAACCTTCCAATGTGATAGAGATATATGACATCAATCAGGTTCTAATATATTGTTTAAGCAGCACCCAATATATGTTATGGATGATAGTGAGAAATATCTTTGGGATGAGACTATACTATAGGCTCAAGTGCAATGGATGCATGGGTGAGTTTAGGAGGAGACCTATGAGATTGAGTCTTATATGCAAGAATAATGTCTTGACTGTTACAATGAGACCTCATAGATATTCTTGTATTTTCTTTGGGATGATATTTTAAAAGGATCGAACTTGTAATAGCCCATATTCCTTTAGTTATTCCTCTCTTAGAGTTTTTGGTTAACTTTTCATTGTGTTTTTTTCATCATGGATGTTCGTCATATAAATAAAGGCTGCCATAGGTTGTGAGAAAACTTTAACAAACAAAAAAAGATCAACGTGGAGAGTTATTTTTGGGAAAATGACTTAATTTTTAGAGATGTATTCTTTATTTAATTAATGGTGTCTCGGTATAAATGGGTTTACTGTTAGCATGGGTTCTTATTGTGTTGAAAATATTGAAATTGGGTTCAGTATTTTTAATTGAAAAATCACCTTAAAACATCTAAAGAACATTTAAACACCATGTGAAGGGATTACATGTCATGCAATGTTTTGGTGTTTTAAATAATATAAATCCTAGGTGATGAATTTTTTTGGTGTATTCATTTTAAATGATTTACAAGACTTGAAACTACATTACATTCCATAGAATTTCTCGACATGCTATTTTAATATTTTTGTGCGCATAGTTTTCGTTTTATTCTTCTAAATCCTTCTCTTCTTAACCCTAAGGAATTCTCTATGTGATTTTGGATTTCTAAAATCCCTTTCAAACATCTTTTTTATGCTTTCAATCCCCATATGTCTTTCCATTTAGGTTTCTCCCTTCCCTCCCTTAGTTCTCTAAAAAATGTAGTGAATTACTTGGACCTATTGTGTTTTTGGTGTTTATCATGATTAGTTTTCAGCAAGAAACCTCTTTTTTGTCATTTTTACCTTCTTCCTCATGGGAATTTACTATTGGAAGCATTATTGGATCATATGTTAAAGGTAGGGGGTCTAAATATTAACCCTTTGGTTTGTTAATTTTCTTCTCTATGAAATAATTTTACTTCTCCAACATGGAATATAATAGAATATAATAAATAATGAATGCAATTATTTCATGAATCCCATTATATTAGATGTGATTGTCACCTAGATTATGTTTACCTGTGGGGTGAGTGAGAAACAAATATAATTGAATTGGTTCATGGATTAAAGTGTGTTGAGCATGACATGAGATCTTATGTGATTTCATAATACGGAATCCATATGTTCTCAAATATTTCTTATTGTTATAAGTGTTAATAATATCTGTTCTAAATTGAAGGGAGTACTGAAAAGATAAATTATAATTTTAAGTATTAATCATTGAGATATATGATGTTATGTTGGGATATCCATGTAGTATGACAGGACATGCATTACATTCTGAAATTCTTATATAATGGTATCATCCTAGGATATTGCACACTTATATGATTTAAATATGACATTGAGTGTGACTGGCCATGTCCCTTTCATTAATTCTTATAAATAGCGGGCTATTCCCAATCCTAAGATCTAATTCCTATATGTAGTTTTCTTATATAGTGCAATTTTTATATGTATTTGACATAGAATATGGTGACTATACCATGGATATATGGTACTGATTGGTATGGTTACAATACAATCTCATATATATTCCAACATGTAAAAAAAATCGAGTTATTTTAACATGGTTATATGGTTATTGTTATCATAATCCTATGACGTGCTCATAGTTATTCAGGCATGAATTAGAAACCTGGTATTATTTTTGTATTTTATTAATTGTTGAATTAATTAATACTAGTGTTTTGACTTTATTTCATGAAATTATTATAAAAAAATTTTATTTAGACACATTGGTAACAAACTACTATGTTATACTCACACCCTATTTGAGGATCCATTTGGAACTCGAGTAGATTATTTGGATTAATTGGAGTTTACTATCCATTTTATTGTATTTTCTCTAGAATAAATTATTTTTATATTGTAACAGGTCATTACATTGTTCCTTATAATTTATTGGATTATTTTTATTGATTTTATTTTTTCCCTTATTCTATATCTATAATATGATTTTATTCTATTTTATGGATTATTTTCTTCTGGTTTGAAACTTCATACCAAGGGTTACAGTATCCCCATTATACATTTCATACCTCCACTTCTTGTCTGTATCCTATGGAATATTGGGAGGTTCACTTGAGCTCTTGTAACCAAGCTTTTTATCCATGTGAGAGTTTTCTATATTGGGGGAAATTAAAATTCTCCTTTTATTTATTGAAAGATCATTCTTGAAGAAATCATTATAAGAGGGAAAATATTTATGGGAAGCACCATTAGGAAGTCTTTATTTGTTGATAATTCCCTTGATCAGGGAATAAAATTTAAATGATATGAAAATGTATCTCATTATAATTTAATGGAGGTAATGGATCAACATCATTCAGTATCAGCTAGAGAGAGTTCATCCTTTGGTCCTTCTTTACTAGTAGATTCTCTCATGCAGTCTCAGAACTCTAGTCAGGATCTTGTCTTCCACTATAGAGGGAGCTCATGATCTACACTTGTGACTGCGTTTGGCCTATTAGGTTTGTAGTATGTATAGATATTTAATTAGTAATTTTATTACATAAGAACTAATACAGTAGATTATCATAGAGGGTTGTATCCTTATTTGTCTATAAATGAGATTCCTTCTCTTAAAACCTCAATGAAGGCTACTTCGGTGTTTGTTGTTCATGTGGAACAACGCATGATTAGAGATTGATGAATTTGATAGATATTTAAAAATTCTTTCATTTTACTATCCTAAATACCAATTCATGGTATAATGAAGTGTATTGTAGATAAGTATTTAAATATTATATTTTTTTGAACATGGAGAGGAATTATGTCGAAGAGTATCATAATGAATCTATTGGTGAGATGGATGGTCAAGTTGAAATTGACCATTAGTTTCTTCCTGTGGGGAAATTGTTAATCTCAACTAATCATAAAGTGAATAATATACTTTATAAGAATTGTTCTCTGAATCCAAAGTCAATGAAATGGTGTAAATTTAGTAGGGGGTGTGTATCTCCCCCCACCACATATACTAGTCATTATGATAAGGATGTGTAACATTCCTCTTCTAATTTAGTGACTCTAACTATTGACATAGAGACTTATAAAACCTTATAATATAATTATGATTTTATATATTATGAAATGATAGCTCCTTATATCTCTTATCATTTTCAAGGCATGGAATCAAAGTATGTGGAAAATGGTAGAGCATACTCAACTATTTTTCAGATGGAAGGGGGTTCTCTATTACCCACATTATTATAATATAATGAAACATTTATATGAAAAATTTGTAATGTACCTAGTCTAAGAATCATAGAATCTAAATTAGTTAAATTTTAGATGAAAAATCCTTCTCGTATGAGATTGTGAGTTTGGGGTCACCTCAAAGCACCTGTAAGTCTAGAATTCAATAGTTTGACAAGCATGTTGAGGTTATTTTAGAAACTTTGTTTAATGGATATTTTATAATACATTAGTATATTATATTCTATGAATTTTTATCCATAATGTTTTAGATAAAGTTCTGTACAACCTCAAATTAGATATTGAATACCCTTAATGGAAAATTGTACCATGTATCTTGAGTAAAGATGAAAAAACGAGTCATCTACAACACCAAGAAATGATGAAAAATAACCTTGGACTATGGTAATGACTTGGAGGTTTGGATTAAATATTCAAGGTAGATTCAATTTCCTAGTTTGTGATGGGTGGCGTCGGTTTTAGTCATTCTTTGGTTTTCATAGATTTTAGTTTTTTATTGATGAGGGAAGTCTTTTCCTTGTTTATCACTATATTACATTTTTTATATTGTTTTTCACTTTATAATATATGGGATGGTCCCCCATATACATTATTGGTCCCATCACTATATTAATAATTATTATTATTATTATATATCTAGGGTTTTTCATATTGGTAAAACCCCTTTAACACTACATCTGATGTTCAGCATTTAAACACCAAGGGTGAAAGTTAATGTAGCAACAATGTAGTAGGGTACTGTATAAATATTAATGTATCAGATGTCTATAGTATTAATGACACAATATTAGTGTAGTGTATTCTCGGAGGTATGATAGTTTTTTTTATAATATAGCAGGTATTATAGCAGCCCAAGCATTATCGTATTACTATTCACTAAAGGCGACTTTAGCCAGATATGGGCCTTCCATCCTAAAAATAGGGATTATAATCCTTAGGGCCTCTGACCCACGATTATTGGGAATTTTTTCATGATTAAAATTATATTTGATTCATCAAAATGTGTGGTCCATCATGTCAAACAAAAAACTATTTATAAGGGATGGGTGGATGGGTTGTCCTTTAGAGGTTTTATGATAGGTTCTTTTGACTTGTGGGAATGGGTTGGTGTGTGTGTTTAATTGTATTGTACCACTGTTAAAAATGGATCTTATTATTTTTATTATTTAAAATTGATATGCCCATGGGTTTGCAAATCCAAGCCCATAGGGAAATAAATTTATATAAAAATGTATATACACAAAAGAAAACAAGGGGATATTCAAGGATGGTAATGGCCCAGTTGCTGTATATTTTTATATAAATTCTGAATAATAAAATTTTTTCATGAATTTAAGATGGAACTCTTACATATCTTGAAATCCTAATGGAATAAACCAATTACATTTCCCATAATCCCAATGGATCAAGGAAAAAACCTACCCCAAATGAGTATTCCCAAGACCCCACATCAATTAATCCTATTTTCCAAATCATATATATCTATTACTCCATCATTCAGTCCTAAATTCATGTTTTCTATTATTTATTACTTCCTCCCTTTCCTTGGGTCTTTATTTGGTGTGTTTTAGCCACTCTATGATGGAGCATACAGGTAAAACTAATCATAATTTCCTACCTTTACCCTTATATTTGTTAATCAGTTATGAAAAACTCCATCATGAAGTCCAAGTACAATATTTGTATTCTCGGAGTCCCTTAGGTAATGAAACCCATAGATTCAAGGATTGTGGTCTCTTAGAGGACCATTATCTTGAAGGCCTTAAACCCCTTGTTAAAATCCAAAATTCCTTATATTTGTTATTGTCATGAAATACCATTGATAAAAAATCATAACACTAAAAAACCATAACCCCACTCACACAAAGCACCAAACACTATCTAAAAATATCATTCTAAAATTTTTTTAAACGCCATAGAATCCACCATCAACCCCCAGACTTTCCACCCCAATTGAGTCAAACTTTCTAAACATAAAATTGTTGAACTGCTACAATGCACCTCTATCTTTATTTCTCCCATGATGGTCCATAATAACCAATAGCCTAAAACATTCCACATCATAGATCAAGAAAAATTCAACAAATGACATAAATAAAAGTTGAGATATTGTCGATGAGGAGATGTTTCCATTACAAGACAATGTCAATGTCACATCTTGTCAGTTACCCTAGCAATTCCATTCAAATATATCCACATATTTCTCCTCCACATGTTGACAATGAATTAAACCACCATTCCACAACGGAAATAAATGGTAAGCCTATCACAACACAATAAGGAATATTCAGCAGGGGATGATGGTCATTGATTTATTGAGGGTGTGCCTGACCTTAACATTGCCAAAATAACCAAGAAATTGTCATCAGATGAAATATTTCTTCTCATGGGATAATCTTCTAGAAAGATTAGGGTACCCAACTGATCCAAAGTGGATAACATACCATGGCATAAACCCCTTAGTATAATGTTTTTTGTTTTTTTATTCATGTTGTTAAGGTATTTTTTGTTGTTTTTGCTTTTGATATTTTGTACATTATTATTATTATTGTTGTTAATTGTTTTTTTCTACTACTATTATTGTTATTGTTAATGTTTTTGTTTTTGTTTTTTGTTTTTGTTTTTTTTGTTATTGTTATTATTATTTATGTTAGTTTTTTTATTATTTTTATAATTAGTACTATTATTATTCTTGTTGTTATTGTTTTTTTTTCATTTTTATTATGAATATTGTTATTATTTTGATGTTGGTTAATCACCTATGTTTTAAATACTCATCATAATAATTCATTAAACTTGTGTTCAAATCTCAGTGATAGTGACTCTTTTTTGATACTATAGCATGTTAGCAGCAAAAATACTATAGTGGGGGTACTAAAGCAGCAACACTATTCATCTTGAATCATATTTTCATCTATAAAATAGTCCTTTGATCCATAGGGACTTTAGGTCATCAAAGACTTTTAGGCCATCAAAGTCCATCAAGCCACATGTTTATTGGTCTATAATGTAGTGAATATCTACCTTACTGAAGTATCCCTGAGTGGACATATTGGAACAAAAGTAGTCACTAAAGTGGATCCAAATAAACCCCAAGGGAAAATGAGGGATATTGATGTCACAAAAATGGTTTTTATATCTATTCAAAAGTGAAATAAAAGCTACTGCAAAAATTAATGTGGTGGGATTGATGAATACTTTATGTTTTTTGGGAGGGTTTAATCTAGAATATTTGGATAATTAATAACTTATGTGATGGGAAGTCCCTCAATACCTACATGCATGTAATTTATGCTACATACCTCTGGTACTTTGGTTCATGCAAGTGTTCCCTCTAAACCAAGATGAAAAAAAGATTACCCAAATATTTACAAAAAAATATGGTCATAAATACAATCCATATGGTGTGGATATAAGTTATGCATAGCCTTTAGGTTATATTAGTTTGGTGGGCCAAGAATTGGTCAATGGAAAAAAGAAGGCCATATGAGTGGGAAAATAAGGGCCCACTTTCCATTTAGTCCCTAGGACTCTTTGCTGATAATGTGGGCATCGAGCTTTGTTCTTGGGAGAGCCAACACATTGATTACCTAAACAATTATAAATGAAATTTTATTTTTAAATGAATAAATTATTTATTTATATAATGTAAATTTAGAAAAAAAACGTACTCTAATTTGGTTACATTGAACAGTTATATGTTATATTCTATAGAATTCGGAATATAATTATGCATCAAAACCAATGATAATATAGTAATTTAACTGTTTTCATATGATTGGTATATATTAAGGGTTATGATAACATCCTATTGAAAGGAAGAGAATAAGTTTTTTCCATTACAAATAAAATCATACCTTATGAAGCTCATTTTTTCAAGCTTATGGGAGAGATATAATTTATGTTCATTTCCCTTAACCAATACAAATCCAATATCCAATAATGAAACCAAAAGGGAAACCATTTATAGGAAAATTTCAGGCTCATGTATATCAAAACCAAAACCATGTTAACCAAACCACACCAATAAAATCTCATTGATACACTTCATACCCTTTTGTGTTATGTTGAAGGGCTATGTATCTCAACCACAATAGTAGGAATATAAATATTTAATTTTCAATAAAATAATGACTATATATATTTGTTATTATTTTGACTTAATAAAATATTGAATAAATGATTTTGATAAAAAAAATTAGATTCTAATATATTAAAACTCAAATGGTGTCTTGGGTAATATATAATTTTAATCAATTCACCCTTTCAATTAATTCAAGAATTTTTTAAACAAAATAATTATTATTTAAATTTTATTTTTAGTATTATATTATAAATAAAAATGGCAACATAATTTTAGGAAGTTAAAATATTATATTTATAATGGTCGGAAAATAGTAATTGTAAAAAAACATTATTTTCCAATAAATGTTTATTTTTTATTTTAAGTTGTAACTTATAAAGTTTATATAATTATTTTGATAATATAAATATTATTTTTTGAAACATCATGTATAAATATTCAAAAGTGAATTTTTCTAGATTTTCTAAGACAATCAAAATTTCCATTAAAAATTAAATATGTTATAATTATACATTAAGTATTATGAAATCATAATGACCCAAAAGTCATATCATATGTTCCATAAATTTTATCCTTGAACAAATATATATATTCACTAAAAAATTATTATTTTATAGTTTATTTGACTAAATTTATAAACCCTTTATGAATACTCCAAAACCAATATTATATTTTAATATTTCAAAATCAATTCTTTGTAAAAATCAATCACTTTCACATCACATAGGTATTATTTTAATGTTATTGTTTCTTGTACTATAAATCACTCTAATTTGGTAGAAATAAATGTAAATCCCGATTATTAGATTGGTGTTTTGATTACATTATGGTAAAGAGTCCAAAACCACTATTTGGAAAATAATAAAGAACTGACCTCTCTTTTCCAATATAAATGTAACCAAACACCCATTACTATTACATAAAACCAATATATCACAACTATAATCCATTATTTACTATCTATATCTCACCAAGGTTCCCCCAATATCTCAAGAGGCTCCTCCAACGATTTTGTAGTCACCCTCTCAAGGTAATGGATCATCTCATTCTATTATATATTCAAGCACCTTATTTATGTGATACCTTTTGTATTCTGATTTACATTGATGGGATATTAATTTTAAAAATCCATACGACTAAACATAAAGATTCCATGTGATTAGATAACTTTTCAACTCAGTTTAATCCCACACCTTACTCATTATGCACCTCTATTATGCTGTTTTAATTATCATACATTTTTTTATCCCAAAAATTTATTAATGAACTATTTTTTTATATAATTTTAAATTAACAGTTTTTCATGTTTTAGTGTGTTCATAGATATCCCTATTTAATTCATTATTATTTTCATGTTATTATATACCCCTTTTACTCTCATTAATCCCCCCATTATTTCTTATACTCCAATGTTATGCTACCAAAATGGTCCTGGAATTTCCAATGAAAACCTTTGTATTATGAATACTCATCCCCATATCCAATCATTTTAATAGACCTATATATATGTATCCTTTATTTATTTTTTTACATTTATATATCCCACAATACTTAATCATTTTATTAAATTTTATTACATATGAGCTTATTATTAATAATCTATTTGGGACACTTATGAATATACATGATATGAATGTGGTAGGTGCATCTAGACTAACATAGAACATTATTATACTAGGTAATTTTTTAGTCTCATGTGAGATAATTTATGGTATTAGGGAGTAAACCTATTCCATTGTTGGAATTTTTGTACCATGTTATGATGACTTCTTGTTATCCTTGACCAATGGTTATGATGTCATGTTTAATGTTATTTTCAAATTCCCTTGTTGCCTTAATCTTATCAACATATATCATTCTTAGATGTTCATGTTTATTATTCTCTCCCATTTTATGTATAATTGATATTTCTATTTAATAACTTGTAACACATTTATAGTGTTATTATTTATTTATTTCAATACTAGTCTTTATAATTCACCACTTTCTAATGTATCTACCAATATTATCCCATTCTGTTTTAAAAGATATGAAATTTTAGAAGAATGTTAAGTAGGATTTCAATAGTGATGTTTTATACGTGTATAAATTTGATTTTCTATCAACCTAATTTCCCACAAACATGGGGCCTTTTGATATTCTTTGATGTACTAAGTGTGATTTTATGTCATAAATATTTAAATTAATTGTATTAAAGATTAGTTATTTTAGGGTCGTTACCAACACTAAAATCATTGTATTTGGAAAGAATTGATTGGTAATTGGGGCACAAAAGTGGTCCTTCCTGCACACCTTGTTTGATATTCATGGGGGATATTGTTTTTTATATTCAAAATCTCATTATGAATAATTATTATGGGAATAAAAATTCCCATAATATTTTATATTAGTAAATAGATCATGGTTAACTCATATTGAAAACCATGAAATTTATAGGTTAAAGAATAAATGTCATTTATTATTTATCCATTTAATTCATATAGTGTTCCTTTTTTGTTTAATAATTTAAAAATTCTCATCCCTAATTTTACCAAAAATCTTTTCAATGGTTGTAAAAAAGAGGAACCATGTTAACAACCAATGTGAGGTATGATGTAATGATTGTTCAAATGAGATTCCCAACCCAATATTAGCAGGAATCATTAACATGGTGACTATAATTTCTAAATTGGATCAATTTTTGAACTAAAAACTTAATCAAAAGGAATTTCCAAATCTACCAAAAAATAAATCTAGTTTCAACTAATACCTTTATGTTACAAAGGCCTTAAATGTTTTTGGATATTTGGATCCGTTTATTATGATATAATGGATAGTCTCCATGGAAAAGATATTCTTTTTCCATTGAGGATATAAGAAATAGAAGGTTTTTTTAGGATGTAAATCATATAGAAGGATATTCTAATCAATTATGAAAATTGGTAAAGAATAATAAGACCTAAGTGGAGATCACTGTAATAGAGTGGAAAAAATTTAAAAAAATCGATAAATATTTTCCTCACAGTCTCCAACTAAAAATGGAGAGGGACTTACTTAGCCTAATGAAAATGGATGAAAAATATATCGGGGAATATGAGGAAAACATAAAGATACATGAATGATACACCTTTGTATTTTTTATTAAACTAAATGAAAAAATGAACTCATGTTTTTTATACTGATTGAAAATAAAATAAAATCATTATTTATTAAGGACATTTACATTTATGAGGAAATACTTAGTTGTTACATCAATGTCAAAATAGAGAGAAATGAATCTAAAGTGTATCATGGGGGAAATTATCAGAATGTGGAATACAATTATAGTGGTGAAGTGGAGAAAAATAGTTGTTTAGTGAAATTTAAACATCACTATTTTCAAATGCGTGGGAAGAATCACCATAGAAATTACCTGAAGGAGACAAGGAAATGGTTTAGGTGAAGAATGGAAGGGTAATTATCTTGTGATTCTTGATGGAAAAAATAATATAATGTGATGGAAGAAATTAATGATCAAACAAAACTTCATCCCATTATCCAATGTTTCAACAAAAAATAATATCAAAACTATATGAGTTAATGCACTATGCCAAGGATTGTTGATGGAAATTGATAACAGCAACCTCCAAGGCCTAGAGAGTAAGGGTGAGTGTATGACATCATAACTATAGAGCATTATCTCGATAAATAATTGATGATAGATATGCTAGTTATTCATTAAATAATATCAAATGTTTTTTTTTTGATTATGGATATACACATTCTTTCATCACTCATCAGTTTAGTAGAACTATTCAAACACCATCACATATCATAGATGTAGAGATATCAATGTAAAAGAACAATAGGGATATTATTTAATCTCAATTATGTAATAACTATCCTTTCAATGTTTTTGTGATGAACATCCTAGAGAACCTTTTGATACTCCATTTAATGGAATTTTATTCAATTACAGATATGTATTGGATTTCTTTATATAGATCGAACATAAATTTCTAAGAGGTGGAAATAAACAACTATATCTCAAATCACCCTCTGATTCTATAAAAGTGGATGGAGGAAAATGAATCTTATTTACTATCAATGTCTTAAGAATGGAAGATATTTCTATTCGATTAAGCATATATGAACCAAATTATTGAGATTAATGAAAAGATCATAGATGAATACAAGCCCATTGTGAGAGAATATATTGATGTGTTTCCTGAAACATTTACTTTTCTTTATTTTAGATGAGTGATCAAAATTTTTAATCAAGCTTATACCAAGTTATTTTACAATATAAAAGCCTCCATATATAATGGGTCTTCATGAATTTGTGGAGCTGAAGAATATGCTAATGTAAAATATAGGTAAAGGTTTTATACGCCCATGTTATTCATTGTGGGGTGCACATGTTCTCTTCATCAAGTATAAGGATTGGTCAATGTGCCTATACATTGATTATTTTCATATCAACAAGATCATAATAATGAAAAAGTAACCTCTTCTAAGAATCTGTGATATTTTAGATAAAAATGTGGATCACCATTTTCCTCTATGATAGATCATTGTTCTAGATATTATCAATTATAGGTGAAAACGAAGGATATCCCCAAGATTCATTTTCAAACAAGGTACGGGAATTATGTGTTCATTATGATGCAATTTGGACAAACCAATGCTCCATAAATCAATATGGATTTGACGAATATACTGTTTATGTATTATGTTGACAAATTTTTGTAGACATTATTTATGATATTATTATATACTCCATTATCTAGAAGGAAAATGAGGAGTATTTTAATATTGTACTAAGGAACTTGCAGAAAGACAAGATGTATAAAAGGTATAGTACATTTTGATTTCAAGTTGTTGGTAGTTACATTGTATGGGACTTTCATAACTGAAATGGGATATATGTGTAACCTTCAAAAAGCGATATAAATATTGGGGTCCTAGACAATACTCTTTAAGGAAATATTATAATTTCCATTGATTTTCTGGGTATTATGGTTGAATTTTTAGAAACATATAATGAATTTCTATCCCCCAAACATAGTTAATAGAAAAAGGCGAAATTTTTTTCTACAATGATGACTATGAGGTATGTTTTGTAGAGTTGATGTAAAAAACTAATCAATGAACATGTGGTCACAATACCCACATGTGGGGAATGATTCTGTATCTATAGTGATGCATCTACCAAGGGATTGGGATTTGTAAGCCTGAAAATGTTAATGTGAAATAATATGCCTACCACCAGCTAAAGATCCATGATAAGAACTACCCAACTCATGATCTATAATTGTATGTATTGATCTTTATGTTGATGATCTGGTGACATTATCTCTATGGGGAGAAGTGTTATATATATATACTTAACAAAAAATCCTCAAGTATATATTCACACAAATAAAGATTAATATGTGCCAAATGAGGTGGTTATAAACGTTCAATGATTATATTTATTCAATCCATTAACATCCTGGAAAAGAAAAAAAAGTGGTAGATGCTCTTAGTAGAAAGGATCCCGCAACTTTATCCATGATAATAATTGTAAGGGATCCAATATTATTCGATATTAAAGAGATGGATATAAGAATAATAAAAGGATATTCATCCTACCATTATCCTATATTTTTTAACCATATATTCTGGATATAATCAAGATTGATTTGAATGATTATGAGTTTAAATAGAAGAAGTTGAAAAATATTTCATAGTTCAACTTTGTTGAAGACGAATTTATAAGATTTGGAAATCATATATTTTTCCTACATAAGTTTTAATTGAAGATGTAACTTCAAGATGTTTATCATAGATCATATTCTATATTCATACAAAAAACACTATGATATATATATATTGGTAGAAAATTTTCTTAAGTGATAACATGAAAAGAGAGCTTGTGGATTTTGTATCTTGTTGCATACTTTTCCAACAATTCAATGTATAATGATATAATTGTAAGGTTATGATGAATCCATTTCCTATACCAGTATGTAAATAGGAAACATTACCCTAGATTTCATCATAGTAATCCAAATGACACGAAAATAAAATAATGAAATATGAGTGGTGGTCAAAAAACATAAAATTTCATTAATTTTAAAATATATCATAGTAGATTATCTATTGACAAACTCTCTGAGATATATAAATATAAGAGAAGTGGTAGGGATACATGGAGTTTCATTCTCAATTTTTTCTGATCAACATCTGAGGTTTACCTCAAGGTTTCTAAGAATTATTTAGCAAGAATAGGATACATAACTGAGATTTAAAACTCCTTATCAGACATAGATAAAAGGTTAGTCTAAAAGGACTATTTAATCTCTAGATGATATAATGAGAACATGTTTAATTGATATCCCTATAAGATTAAATTTACACCTTCCACTAGTGGTGTTGTAATATAACAATAATTTATATTCTAGAATTAAAATGGAATCTTATGAGGATCTATTTGTGAAGAGGTATTGGACTCCAACTTTTTGGGATGAAGTTGGAGAGAATAAGATGATGGGACCTGATCTTAACCATGATATGATAGAGAAGGTTCAAAACTATTTAGTGTCACATTTTATCCATAAAACATTGATAGAAAATATATAAAGAAAATTATAGATAATACCTAGAGTTTAGGGTTGGGGATAATGTTTTCCTTAATATATTTCCATAGAATATAAAAATGAGGTTTGGGAAGAAGGGAAACCATATTCCAAAATACATTGGCCCTTTCAGATTGTTGATCACATCAGAGGGGTGACCTATCGACTAGATCTATCACCTTACCTATCTAAAGTATATTATGTGTCACATATATCCTTCTTTATAAAGTTCATACCAGATACCTCACATGTAATGAATCTAGATGAGATGTCATTAGATAATGATCTTTCTGATGATTAGAATTCATCTAAGATATTAAGTCTTAGATACAAATATCTATGTAACAAGACAACTCACATCATCAAAGTGTTGTGGGGGATCCAAACATTTGAGGAAGCGACTTGGGAACTAGAAGTGGGGATGAAATAAAATAACCATAATCTATGATATTATTTGAAATGAAAATTTGAATGGTGAAATTAATTAATTGAGGAATAATGTAATGAAAAAAAAACATTTATAAATGAATTTTTATTTTTAAATAGAGAAATTCATTATTTATGAAATGTAACTATATAAAACATATGCACTAATTTGGTTATATTGAACCATTATAAGAAATATCCTATCAGATTTAAAATACTGTTAAGAATTTTAAACATTGATATTATAACCATTGAATATTGATCAAATGGTTTGTTTATATTTAGGGTTATGATAAGGTCCTATTGACACAGACAAAAGATGCAATGGCCACAACCAGTAGGATTGTACCTAATGAAGTTCATTTATTTGAGAATCCTAGGAAGATAAAATATTTAGAATTTTACTTTTACCTATACCAGACAATGAATAAATAACTAAAGAATGAGTGAAACCATTTGTGGGATAAGTTGATGCTTATCAAGATCATGGCCCAAACCATGTTCGTTGAACCACCCCGACGAAAATCTAACCATCACACACCTTAACCTTAAAGAATTCAATGGTGTAATAAATAGTTATGTATATTAACCCCAATATAATGAACATGTATATTTTATTTTCAAAGAAAATAATGATTATATTTATTACTTGTTTCTTTAAATTTATAAATGATTAAACAAATTATTTTGATAAAAATAGATTTTGATATAACAGAACACACATTTAATTTTGGGTAATATATAGATTCAATCATGAATCTATTTTTATCAATTAAATAATATTTAAAATAAATTACTTGTTAATAAAATATTATTATTATTAGTATAAATAAAATATAAATGATAATATTATTTTTCAAAGTAAAAATTTAATTTTTATAAGGTTAAAATATTGTTATAAACGAATGACTATTATTTTTTAGTAAATGTTTTTTATAAGTGTAATTTTTCATATTTAATGAATTATTTTTGACAAAATAAATTTTATTTTTTAAATTAGAACAACAAAATTATCCATAGAGAAATTTTTCAGAAATTTCTATGATGGTCAATTTTTTAGGAAAAATTAAATATTGTATAAATATATTGTACGTATTATGAAATCATATTGTCCAAAAAATATTATAATATATGCCATAAAATTAATACATGAGGAATCCCAAATTCCACCTTTATAATAATATGTTCTTAATTTTATTTTAATAATTTTATAAACCCTTCATGAATTCTCCAAAAACCTATATTTTACATTTATCTTTTAAGATCAATTCCTTAAAAAATGACTCACTTACACATCACCAAGTGAATTATTTTCATGTTCTTAGTTCATGGGAATATAAAATATTCAATTAAAATAATATTTGGTATAAAACATGGTAATCACTATAGGACGTAATTTATTTTTTTACATTATTATATAGAGTCAAAAACCTGTGATTAGAAAATAATAAACAACTCATCTCTCTTTTCCAATATAACCCCACACAAACTCCAATTCATATTCCCTAAAACCCATATTAATGTTTATATAATATTATAATTCCCCTTTATATCCCTACCAAGGTTCCCTTAATCTCTCAAGAAGTTCCACCCAATCATTTCAAAGCACCCTGTCGAGGTAAGGGATCCTCTACTCTTCTTTACTCAGGCACATTATTTATGTAATTTCATTTTTCTTCCAATTAATATTGATGGTATATTGTTTTACACACCCTATTACTAAACATATTATTTCCATGTTATGAGAGACGCATTATACTCTCATAAATCCCACCCATGATTCATTATGCACTACAATTATGATGTCAACATTATGTCATAATTTTTCATTCAAGACTTTTATTAGGGCATTTTTTTATCTTATACATTTCTGTTCTAACTTATTTTTGTTGGACTATTTTCATACATGTCAATCTTACTTAACATTACATTTCAAAGTGATGAGATATCCTTTTTTTTCATTGATCCCACCAATGATTCATTATGTACCCTCATTATGTTGCAAAAATTATGCTATGATTACCATGAAAATCCTTTGCATTGGGTATACTCACACCCATATCCACTCAAAAGAATTCACCTATATGTAACTATCCTCTATTTATCGATGGCATCCATCTATGTATCACACACTCCTAAATCATGGGACTAAATGTGTTTATTTATGATCATATTTTAAATTATCTACAAGGTGTTTATATCCTTGTACATGATATGAAAGTGATGGCTAGAACCTAAATAATAAGGTGCTAAAATGCATTGGGTATTGTTTGAGTCTCATGACATGTCCTATATGGGATTAGGGAGTAAACATATTCCATTATGGGTATTTTTTGACCATGTTATGATTTCTTGGTGGTAATCCTTAACCTATGTTTAGGAAGTCATGTTTAATGTTACTTCCATAGTGCCATGATGACTTTATATTATCATTGTATATAATGTTTTGATGTCAATGTTTATTAATCTAACACCTTCTATGCCCCCATTGAATTTCTTATTGACTGACATGCAATAAATTCATCATGTTATTCTTTTTAATTATTTTATTGGGATTTATATATGTCCCCTCCCTTATGTTCCCCTCCCTTATATCACATATAGTTTTAAAAACATTGGAATTTTAAAGAAAATTTAAGGAAGATTTATATAATTTTGTTATATACATAAATCATGCCAATGTGTAAAGTACCAATTTTTATTTAATTTACTAGGCCTTTACATAATAGGGTTTGTACTAAGTGTTATTTTATGTAATAAATCTTGAAATAAAGTGCATTAAATATTTTTTTCTCATATACATGGCACCATAATATATATATATATATATATATTAAATAAAATAGTGTAATGAAACCAAAATATCACTTGGTAGGGAAATGGATTGCGTTATTATTATAATTATTGTCATTATTATCATCACCATCATGACGATAATGATTATTATTATTATTATTATTATCATATAAGGTCCCTTCTTGTTGTGGGATGGTGAAGATGAGGGATTCTATCCTAAGTTCCAGTTAATTGTAGTGGTTTTAGGATGCTATAATAAATAAATATAGGTTAATTAAATCATCATTCCATGTGGGGTGTGTAGAAAGGGTTTTACCCTGAGGTGTATGTTTTTTACGTGTCCCATTGTAACTATTTCTCCAATACCTGATATATATAAATATATATTACTATTACTATTATGACTATTATTAGTTAATTATTATTAAAATTATAAAATGGTAATGTCGTCGAGTGGTGTGTAATTCCTTGCACTACACATTGGAGTGTTGGGGTTCAAATTCAGGTTGCTGCATGTATCTCCCCCCTACATAGACAATTAAATTGGAAGTAGAATATGGTGTGTTGTTAACACTTCGATGCCAGTGTGTTCATTGACTCACACCTATAGGTGTGTGTAGAGTGTAATAACCCAAATAAATTCAATGAAATTTATCTTTATATAATTATGTTATATAGTATAAATCACATAAAATTACACACATAGATCAATATAATATTTATAAATAAATATTTAATGAAATATGATGTATTTATTAAAATTAAGGACCCTAAACTAATAGAATAGTAACATGACCTTGGGAATAGTAATGGGACAATTATGAATAGTAAACTAGAGAATATAATTGTAGACTCACCTATGTATTTATAAATAAAACATTGGTATATTATAAATGAAAATATGATATATTTAAATATTGGAATAAGTAAATAATTTTTTTTTGAAATGATAAATTATGTTTTGGTATTTTTGTTAAATGTAAATATTAGTTTAAAATTTTATATTAAATATAATGATTTAAAAAAATATTTATTTTCATAAAATTTATTACTAAATTAATATTTTTTTGTCTTATTATTAAAAAAAATAATGGGACCTAAATTAATTTTTCCATGTGGCATAAAATCAGTTTAATTTCAAAAAATTTATTTTTCTAATAAATGATGATTTAAATTGGAAATTGAATTTATAATTTTTAGAAAATTATTATCATAAAATGGTTTCCATATTCTAGTTCTACATTTTTTAAGGATATTAGGTTGATCTTTTGTCATTTTTCTAAAATAGTAGAATTTTTTGAATAGTGAAATATGGTAATTAACAGTATATAACAAAATAAGTTAAATTCAATATTAATTGAGACATGAATGATGTAAGAAAAATAATAAAGAAATATATGTTTCCATTTTATTTATTTAGTTAGGGGCATAATGAATATTCTTATTCTTGAACCAAAATAACAAACGAATTAATTAAAATAATAAAAAATCACCCCTCTCCTCCACTATAAATACAACCCCACCCCTTCTCCTCACACATCCAAAGCATTGAAGCTTGTACAAATTATTCCTATAACTCTACTCAATATCTCCCACACATACAAGAGCTATTGTTCTCAAAAAAATACCAAACCCTATTCCCAAAGACGGTTCTCAAGGAAAATAAATTCAAGTGGTAAAATCAACTTTTGTTTCTTTTTGAATTTCATTTCAATTTCAATTATTTCCTTATCCTAAAATATAAATTCTATCCCAATGTGGATTTCTATCCCAAAGATATATTAAATAATTTAATTATATTATGTTACTTGTATATCCATGATCAAGTATCTTTTCTTACCCTTTTGTTCTTAAAATTAAAACAACATCCTTTGGGTGTTGATTCACCACCATCGTGGATGATAATTTTTAATTTTCTAATAAAAACTTAAAGTGTAGTTATAAAACTAATTGAATGGTTAAACCAAATTTTAAAAAAAAAATTATGTTATAACCGATTCTTTTTTATTTAACTATCATGTGGAAAAAATATTAAATAATCATACAAAACTAGATTCCGATGGTCGAAAATTGCCAAAATAATCTGAATTGTTTTCATTATCAAATTATCAACTGAATCTTCTTAGTATAATGAAACATTATTACATATAAGACCATTTAATATTTTGAAAGTTCATTATTAAGTTATAATTTCATTTTTAGATAACTATTCCCATTTTACTCGATTTCCATATATGTATAAAAGTGAACCAAACCTGAAAACTAAGTAAACGAACACTCTTGAATGTTGAAATTGAATCTTTTAACATGTATATAAGTCCAAAAATGAACTTAATAAAATTGTAATAAATAAAATTAATTTTTAATAGGTTCTGGAGTAAATTATGAATGAATATAATTTCATTATCTATGAAATTATTTATAAGTGCATAACACGTTTAGAAAAACGGTAAGGGAATCTCTATGAATCCCAATTATCCCTTCGGGTTATGCATTCTCCCAATTTACCCTAATTTAATTATTCTTTAATTTTATATAATTAATATATATTATTTTTATATGTTTCACACTCATTTATGTAGATCATTTCTTCCATATTTTATGTTAAAATACATGTTTTAAAAAGGTTCCCTTCTCAATTAAACCTCACAAGGATACCTAATAAAAGGGATATTCTTGATTTATTACCCATTTTTAAGTGCACTATATAATCTAAATTGAGAAACTAGTTTTTATAAAATCACTCATTTCATCATGAAAAACTATCATTAATAAATTCTTGTTTTATACAAACAATAATTCCTTTTCTATTTTAAATCAATACTAATATTTTCCATTAAAGAACACTAAAGTTGGTCATTTTTAATGTTTCTTAAGCACTTTGATTACATGTTTTTACTTTATTTAGACAAAAATTATCATTAAATATGCATACTTCCCATTATGATTTTTCTTTGTACATCCAAAATATGTTATATAATATGCAACGTTTTTGATATTCAGATTTTTTATGATTTATAACATGATTACGACGCCCATTTCTATCCATGGGTAACCCTTATGTTTATTCATTATGTTTTATTCTTCATTTTGGACACATATTCATGATATATTTATGATGGGTGGGCCCAAATGGAAATCCAATTAATTGGGTAATGTTTTGTCTCACGATATATAATGTTCAATGGTTTTTCTAGCTTTCCTTGACTCAAGCTCCTAAATGTGAAATGGTCGTGGAAGTTAGCCTTGATTCATGCCCCTCCATGTTGAATTGTCTTGTTGTTTTTCGTCGACTCATGCTCATTTAATGCTATATTTTGTTTCAACATTCCTTTGATTACATTATTACATGATCCCACTCTATACATGTTATGATTCCTTCTGTTTATTCATGTTACATTCATTTTGTGTCATCACAATATGCCTTCTAAACCATGTTCTATGTTTTATTAATATGTTTATCCCTTATTTGGGATTTTTAGCTCATCCTTTTCCATGTATTCCATAGGCTATCATATGCATATGTAAAGACTCAATGGAACTTAGTAACTCATTAAAAATATTAAATAAATTTTATTTATATTTTGGATTCATTTTGTTTAATTATTTTCCTAGCCTTCCAAATACACCAAAATTTAGGATCATTAGCTTTTAATTGATGGGTATTTAAGTCTAAAATAATGTAATAATACACCAACAAGGTTAGGGTCATTATAGTTTGTATCAGAACATGGTCTTGGTTTTTGGAGACTAAGACATGAAATCTTTAGTAAGAACCCCAAGGATAATTCTTTCATCATGGATAACCCAGATTCAAACATAAAGAATCACACATTGGTATAAGATTTTTATTTAAAATTTAATCATTATATGTTTAATGATTCCTCTTTATATTCTTATTAGATTTGTATTCAGGCCTTCTAATTGTACTTTTTTAGTTAATCGTTGGATATAGGAGAACTCGTTCCAAAAAATCATTATTATATAATATATTACAATTTTCATAATGATTTTCCCAATATAATAGGAATGGGATCTAAAAAAATCCTGATAATAAAAAAAATGGATACGGTTATGAATAATATCCTGAATCATGTGGCACTACCTCCTTCTATAAATAATGATCATGTTGCAGCTGAATCCTTTATGAGAAAACGACTTACCATGTTTAGTAGATATTCTGATCCCCTCCTCACCTAATAGTGTATTAAATACATTTAAAAGTTATTCCCTTTACTCAAGTGCTCAAAATAAGAGAATGTTGTGTTGTAGGCCTATCACATTTATGGGTAAGTTGGTTAGTGGAGGAAACAGATCAAGAACATGAATTCCAAGGAAGAAAATGATTCTTTGGAATGAGAATATTTCATAAAAGTCTTATTCAATATATATATATATATATATATCCCGAATAATTCATCATCAAATAGGGAGGTAGTTCTTCTTTATGAAGAAAAATGAATATGATTTTATCATTCCATATGAAGAAAACATCACAATACATTAATGATATGCCTCATGCTTTTTCATAAACAATTAATGCATGATGGATCAATTCTTTAGCGAACTATAGCTGAGTCTAAGAAAAGTATTTTTGGTTCAATAATTTTTTGGGAATGAGGATATTTTTAATTGATCCCTTAAGGATGAAATGTAGATCAGAGACTCTCATTGGTCTCAACATCCTAGCGATAAAATGCAGAAAATAAAGTTTAAATTGGAACGATCAACAGATAAATTTGATGATGTGTAAGAAACCCAACACCCCACATGTCAAATTTTTGGAAATACGAATCATGGGAACTATCTAAGTGGAACTATGAAATGATTCTTATATAGAAGAAGAATGCCACTAATGTGGCTAATAACATCCAAAAAGATATAAATAATCACACTAATGTCGATGAAGAATGGAATTCTAAGATCAACACGCATCTGGTAGTGTAGTGTTTCTACTACCAAGAATATTGGAATTATGTGAACCATTACCCTAATCCAAGGGTTATGGGAGGCAATAAAAAAAATAAAAAACCATGAAAATAAGGAAGAGAGTGAGCTATCAGTACTACCGAGGTGGAACCGGTGAATGATGTTGTGAAAGGCATGGCGATTATTCATTCGCGAAGAGAAAACATAATATTTGATTCTGGTTATATGAATTCCTTCATATCATTCTAGTTTAGTAGAACTATTCAAATTCAACCTCAAATTTTGGAGATTATCTTATCTATGAAAATAGAAATTGGGGACATTACTACATCCAAAGTATATAACATTTATCTGGTTAATGTTTGGGGAAAAACCTCCCAAAAAAACTTTTCATACACCCTTTTGGTGGAGATTGTTTCTATTTTGAACATGGATTGTATATAGTTATATAAATACAACATCAACTATCATTAAAGGTATATCACTCTTCACACCTATAAGCATTGTCCAATTCAATGCATGTGTTAGGAAGGGGGAAAACCCCTTCAGAATCATAATCTCAAGTGTGGATATTACTTCTCTATGAGAAATCATATCAATATCAGCTTATTGAGATAATGGATAGAACCATATTTAATGAAACACCCATTGTGAAGGACTAAACTAATATGTTACCTGAAAATTTTCATGGTCTTCCTCCTGATCAGGAGTTCTAGTTATAAATTAATAATATTCCTAGATCTCTACCAATATCAAATACACCTTATTGAATGGCCACCATCAAGTTGGAGGAAATGAATTAGTATATTCATGAAAATATGGGAAAGGGTTTTATATTTTTCAGTACTTCACCGTGGGGGGTACCAATTCTCTATATTAAGAATAAGGATATATTGATTTTCCTTTTCATTGAGTATCATGCCCTCATCAAAATCACGATAAAGAAAAATTATCCCCTACCACAGATAGATGAGTTTTTTAATCAACTAAATCTGGATATTTTTTTTCTCTGAGGTGTAATTTTGGTTGGGATATCACCAAATAAAGGTGGATAACGAAGATATTTACAAGACTTACTTTCAAATTAGATATGTACACTATAAGTTCATAGTGATGCCTTTCAGACACACTAATGCTTCATAAATTTTCTGGGACATAATGAATAGATTCTTTAGAGTGTACCTTGACAAATTTGTGGTAGTATTTATTGATGATATTCTGATATACATAAAAATCAAGGAGATAACTTAGGATAATTTTAATAATATAATAAAGACTTTTCGAAATGTGGAACTATAAAAAAATTATATAAATGTGAGTTGTTGATGGAAGGTGTTTCTTTTGGGGGGAATGTAATCACCAATGAATGGATATCTATGGAACACACTAAAACAATGGAAATTGAGCGGTGTACCCAATCAGCATCTGTAACAGAGATTCTTAGTTGTAATAGATTTTCTAGGTACTATTGATCTTTTTTTAGAAATTTGTCATTTTTTTCTTACCCACTAACTTTTTAATATTGAAAGGGGTAATGTATGTGTGGATGTAAGAATGTGACGAAAGCTTTATGGAGCTCAAAAGGAGGCATATCACTATGTTATTACTCACACTTACAACATGTGGGAACTCTTTGTTGTATAAATTGATTATTTAAAAAAGGGATTTGGTTGTGTAGCAATGAAAAATGATAAAGTGAAAGTCTACACATCAAGGAAGATGAAAATTCCAGATAAAACAATCCCATTAATGATTTGTATTTTGTAGCTATGATCTTTGTGTTGATAATTTGGAGGTGTTTTCTCTATGTGTTGAAAATTTGGATACATATAGATCATAAAATAATTAAATATATATTCACATAGATTGAGATTAATATGTTTTAATGAATATGGTTAGTGCTCGTCATGATTTATGGCTGCTCAACACACTACAATCTTGGTAAAGAAAATAAGGTGGAAGATTCTCATACTAGAAAGCATCATTCACCATTATCAATGAATATAATTGACAAATATACAATCATCTTATACATGGAAATGATGGAAATTTGAATCATTAAGAAAGGTACATCATCAACTCTTTCTCAAATTATTTTTCAATAATCCCACCAAGAGAAAATAATGGATGATCCAAGAAATTACTAAAAGATTAAATAAAAGTCTGAATATGTTAGAAATAAGAAATCCTCATAGATCAAAATTGATGAGGAATGAATTATAGGATTTGGGTCACAGTTGTGTGTACCATCGATTCTAGAGATAAATAATTTGTTTATGAATGATCAACATAGACCGACCTTATTTATTCACCAAGGAAGCGCAAATATATATTAAGTTATCTGAGAGATATATTAGTGGGAAAATATAATGAATGTGATCACATAATATATATAATGTTTCCCAGTATGTAATCAAATTATTGATGAATAAAAAAAATTCGTAAGGGATGATGAAACCATTACCCATAGCAGTAAGGAAATGAGAAAACGTCTCCATGAACATTGTTGATATAAATATAAAGAAATACTGAGGAAATAATGTTATATGGGTCATTATAAATCATCTTTCAATGATAGATCACATTATCCCAATTCGAGAGGACTTCTCACTCAACCAACTTGCATAGATAGAAATCAAAGAAGTTTTCAGGATTCATTGAGTACCACTAACAATTTTATCTGGTCTAGATATGAGATTTATCTCTTTGTTCGGGAAATTCCTCTATAATGCTCTAAATAATGTGATGAACTATAGAAGGACCTATTAACCTCAGAATTATAGACAATCTAAGCATAAAATTCAGACAGTGGAAGACATTTTGAGAGCTTGTTCAATGGAATACACAGGAGAATGAGTCCAACATCTACCTACGTTCGAGTTCTCCTATGATAATAGTTTCCACTCAAGAATCCAAGTTGCATAATATGAATCCCTTTTTGGGGAAATATGTATAAAATAGGCATGTTGGGATAAATTCATTGAGAATATGTTTCTAGGACCTCAAATGGTCGAATAAATATTAGAAAATGTGATAAGCCATTCAGTAATGTATCTGATAATCCCAAAGAAGAATGAAGAGCTATATAGAAATTCATTATAGGGACCTAGATTTTAAGGTTGTATACATGGTATTCCTCTACATATCTCAATGGAAGTGGATTGTGATATTTTTGAAGAAATGAAAACTAAGTCCTGGGTACATCAACCCCTATTAGATTCTTGATCGTGTTGGAGCTTTGTCTTATTCAATAGCACTTCCACCAACCATGTAACAAGTACACAATGTATTCCCCATATTCCTCTTGAGGATGTACATACCGTATCCCTCACATGTACTAAATTTAGGTGAGGTACCATTCGACAATGATCTCTTTTATGAGGAACAGACGGTGAAGATCTTGGATATAGACATAATGTTATACACAATAGGACTACTTTTCTAGTCATGGTACTATGGAAGAACCATAAGTATGGACAGACAAGATGGAAACTAGAGGAAGAAATAAAGGGGAATTACTTTCACCTATTTTCCCTTTACAGTGTTAAAATAACTGAGGGTGGAATTTTTTAAGGGGAAGAATATACCAACCCAAATATTTTATCAATGTTAATTCCCATATTATAATTTTTTTTACATAGTATAAATCAGATAAAATCACATAGGCAGAACAATAAAATTATTTTAAATAAATATTGAATGAAATATGGGATATTTATAGAAATTATGGAACTAAAATCAATGGAATAGAAACATGGCCTTTAGAATATTAATATGACCATTAGGAATATTAAACCAACCAAGAGAATAGTAACATCACATGAAAATCTATAAATAATATTTGGGTAAATTATAAATGAGAATATTATATATTTATATCCTTGAATAAGTAAATTCATATTTGTAAAACAATGAATTAAATTTTGGTGTTTTTTTGAAACATAAATGTTTATTTACAATTTTACAGTTAATATAATGATTTAAAAGAATATTATTCAAAAAAATATATTCATAAATTAAAATTTTATTCTTTTTATTATCATAAAATATTATGAGACGTTAATTAAAATTATAAATTGTAATACAACTAGTTATAATTTTAAAATCTGCATTTTTCATGTACAAAATAATTTTAATTAAAAAGTAAATTTTGCCTATTTAGAAAATTATTTTCTCAAAATGGAGTTTATTTTTGAATTCTAAATATCAAAATTATGCTAGAGTTATTTCATTGTATTTTTTCAAAAATATTTTTCTTTGGGAATAGTGAAACAAGATAATTTACGGTATATAACAGTATATGTTAAATTAAATATTTTTTTAGCCATGGTTGATATAAACAATAATAATCTAGAACTCTCCTACTCTATTTAATTTATTTAGTCTTGGGAATCAATACTATTTATAGTCTAGATCTAATACAAAAAACTAATGAATACGATAATTAAAAAGAACCACTCTTCTCCACAATAAATACCACCCCTCACCACCCTTTAGCCTCACAAATCTAAATACATTAAGAATATAAAAATTCACCCCAATCTTATACCTGCACACTCGCCCAATTCAATATTACTTTAATCTCAAAAAAACATCAAACCCTTTTCCATAAGGAGGTTCTCAGGGAAAACATGTTTATGAGGTAAATTCCTCTTTGGTTTCCTTTTAATTTCATTTCAATTACATTTATTGTCATATCATCTTATAGCCTCCCTGTCCCAAAATGGAAAGAAAGGTATATTATTATTTATTTACTAGATTTTTATAATGTTATTGGAATATCCAACATTAGTTCTCTTCCCTTCCCCAATTGTTCTAAAAATAAAAACATCGTTAGTGAGGTGTCGATTCACCACCTTCTTAGAAGAATATTTTTTTTATAATTCCTCCGTTAAGGATGGTCAAAAAACCTTTATAATGATTAAAAAAGATTTTTTATTGTATATTAAATCCTATTTTATGTTCTGAAACCAACATATATAAAGAATATTAAATAAAATAACAAACAAGTTTACGATGATCGAAAACCCACCAAAATAATCTAAATGGTAATCATTAATGTATTATCTAATGAATAATTATCAAATATGGTAACAAAATAATGTATACAAACATTTAATATTTATTATATTTATTAGAAATATTCAATTTCAATTAATGATAACTATTCCCATTTTACATGATTTTCATACATGTATACAAGTGAACCAATCATTAAAACCTAGGAAACGAACAATCTAGAACAATGAAATTGAATATTATGACTCATAAAAAACCAATAAATGAACTTAATAAAATTAAGAAAAATTAAATAATTTTTTAATTGGTTATTAATTTTATTATTAATGAATCTAATTCCATTATCCATTAAACCACTTATGTGATCAGAACACATTTAGACATATGTTAAGGGGTTTTCTTGAAACCCGTATTTTTTGTTTGGGTTACATTTTCTCCCTTTTTAGCCCAATGTAATTATAGTTTAATTTTATTAATTATTCAATATTATTGGTATATATTGAAAACTCATTTATCAAAGTAATTTCTTCCTTATTTTATGGGAAAATAAATGTTTTATAAAGGTCCCCATCTCAATTATTCCAGATAAGTAATATTGATTAAATAGAACATCCTTATTTCATACTTGTTTTCTATTACACTACATAATCTTTTTTAATCTACCATTATTTTTCGAAAAAAAATAATTTTATCATGAAAATATATTTTGGGTTAATTCTTATTGTATATAATTAGTTATTCTTTTTCTTATTTAAATAATCATTAAAATTTTCCCTTAATCTGTACAAAATTGGATCATTTATAAGGTTTCTTAAGAACAATTTTTACATGTTTTTACTTAGGTATGACATCAATTATCATGAACTATGTCTAGTAATCCTTATTAATGTTGATGTATCATTTTTTATCATTCATTAATGGATAGTTTCATGATACACCCACTTGTTATGCATTATAACGAGATTATGATGCACACTTATTTCCATGGGCCACCATTATATTTATTCCGTATATATGATTCTTTACGTGGAACACATATTCCTGAACAAGTTATAATGGGTAAACCTAGATATCGTTCCAATGCATGGGGTAATGTGTAGTCTCATGAGACATTATGGGAAATGGTCTTAGTAGTTATCCTTAACTCCTCCTCTATGTGAAATGGTATTGGTGGTTAACCATTAATCATTATCCTCAATGTGAAATAGTCTTATAGGTTATCCTTAACTCTTGTTTATATTATTTTTTATGTTTTTTCCACATTCCTATGATTCCATTATTTAATGATATCATGTTATACATATTATGATTCCTTATATTTATTCACATTCGATGCATTTATATTTTATCATCATATTCCTTATAACCCATGTGCTATGTTTTTGTTGAGCCCTATGGGAAAATTAGTGGAACTTATATTTTGATAATCCCAACTCTGCTGAGTCATATATTCATTATGCTCAATTATATTTTGATAATATCAATTATATATTGATTAATGCTTAATTATTTATTTCAGTATTTTTGTACACCATGCACATATTTATACATTATAATATTTATATTATCTTCATAGAATTTGGTTACTAAATGGATATATATTCTAACTTGACCCATTCTACCAATAGAATGCTTAAACAGACAAGTGGTCATCGTTACAGAACAAGACTACCGTTATGAAAAGGCTACCGATACGTGAAGGTCATCGATATGTGGAGCCTACCGATATGTGAAAGTTACCGTTACAGACAAGCTTACTAATACAGACAAGTTACCGATCAAGTTCACTGTTACATCATGTCTACCATTACATGAAAGCGTACTAATACGAACAAGTCTACCATTACGAGAAGATCACTGGTACAACAAAGCCTACCAATATGTAAAGGTCACTGATACATCACCGATACAGACAAGTCACCATTATGAAAGTCCACTGATACATCAAGGAAGCTACTGGTATATGATGGCCACCATTACATGAAAGGTCACCAGTACACTAAGTCTATCGCTACTGATCAAATCTACCGACCGACATGAAGTCTACCGATAGAAAGGCTACCGTTACACAAGAGGCTACCAATACACAATGCTATCGATATCCAAAGCTACCGTTACAGAGAATCCGATGCTATCTTAATTTATTTATCTTTATTTAATCTAACCAACAGTAATATCATGTATATTTTAATGCTCTGTCGTTTATTTAATAAAGGTTGTTGGATTTCATGAAACCGTACCTTGTACCTTCAAAAAGAAATTACTTCTTTTGCCAGAGATCGTGCCATAAATACTAGAAGTCCATGTTGTTGCACAGACATGGAGAGAGACAAAGGAAAAATATACAAGACACTAAGAACATACAAGGAATATATAGAGCTCATAAAGATATTCATGCATGATCAAGAGGACACAGAAGCTCATACACACTCAAGCCTACTCAGGAAGAGTTCCTTACTTTCACGAGGATTTTGAAGAACTTCATCGACTACATTTTCACTATCTCTGAACCTGGATGTCAAGCAGACGACACTCCATTTTCCATACAGAAACCAGAAGAGGACTCAAAATCATTTCTGATCAAATTTGAAGGAGTCCAGAGCTACACTGCATTCACTAGAGACATTCTAAATTCTATATCTTACACAGTGATTTATTATTACGAGTAGTGTGTATCATCTGTATTATGTTTTACACACACTGTCTCCTGAACCTTAACTGTAGGATCTGTAAATCCTCACTCAAACTCCTTTCATCTTTTATTTTCCCACTATGGATAGTGGTAGAGGTTGTGTGTGACCTGGACAGCTGTATTTTCTATTGGTTTGTTTCCCACGAAGAACTGTGGTAGTGGTCTTTGACCTGGACAGTTGTAAACTGTTGAGAACCCTGATCCAGGGTGTGGATCCCATTTATATAAATTGTTGAGAGGACTAAGTCTTGGATTGAGACTGAACCTATTGGTTATATCTGTTGTGCTTTATTTAGTTTTATCTAAAACCTTTTATTCTGCTGCTATGTGCTTTAAAACCTAAACTGTTTTTCAAAGATACTCTGATAATTGAATTAGAAAGTGTTTGCATTATTTTTAAATCAGCAAGTTAGTTTCAAAATCTAATATTATCCTTTGATTAGATTAACTGGGAATTAATCAATTCCTTGAGAACCTATCTAAATGTTTTCTTTAGTTCAAATTCACTACAACTCAATTTGTATTTTAAATTGGGGGAATTTGGTAAAGGAGTTTAGAACAGAAATTTTAATTGGAACTCAATTCGCCCCCCTTCTTGAGTACCCACTCCAACCAACATTTGGTATCAGAGGTGTTTAAAATATTTTCTGAAGTACTCTGTTTTTCAACTGTGATTGTAGTTGTATTTTAATGTTCTTAAAATTTCTGTTATTTCTAAATTTTTATCTCATTAAAATTTCGGTTTCAACATAGTTATCATGGATAACAGACTTGAAGGCGTTGCTACTAATAGAACACCATTTTTCAATGGAAACAACTATGCTCAGTGGAAGATTAAGATGAAAATTCATTTAGAAAGCATGGGTTTTGATATTTGGACTCCCATAGAATCAGAATATAAAATTCCTACTACTGTTAGATCTACTTGGAACGAAGGTACTAAGATAGCCTACAATAATAATTGCAAAGATATGAATGCTCTGTATTGTGCTCTAGGAGATGAGGAATTTAATAGAATATCTGCTTGTAAGACTGCATATGAAATTTTGGATACTTTAAGTGTTTCTCATGAAGGAACTAATAATGTTAAGGAAATGAGATTGAACACCTATACTATTAAATATGATAATTTTAAGATGAAGCCTGATGAATCCATTTCTGATATGTATCTCAACTTTAGAGAAACTGTCAATACAATGATCTCACTGGGAAAGGATGTTTCATCAAAGGAGTAGATCATGAGAATTTTGAGATGCCTACCTGAAAGATGGAGGGGCACTTCTGTTTTAATCAGAGAATCTTGTGATATTGGTCAACTTCCAGTCAAGGAACTTATCGGTAAGTTGATGATGTATGAATAAGATCTCAAGGTAAACAAAGAAGAAGAAGATGAACCAAAAAGGAAGACAATTGCCTTCAAGACATCTACTTCAAAGAATAAGCATAAGGAGAAAATTCAAGCTGTAAGTGATGGCTCAAGCTATGAAGAAAGTGAAAGTGCATCTGACAGTGATGCAGAAATGGCTCACATAGGCAGAAGGTTTAAGAAATTTTATAGGAAGAAGAAATTCTTCATAAAATCAAATTAAAAAGGAATGTATGACAATAAGGGACATTGGAAGAAGGATTTGAAAAATCCATATAAAAGTGATGAAGTTGTTTGTTATGTGTGCAAAAGAAAAGGACATATTAAAGCAGACTGCCCAAAGCTCAAATTAAAGAAGAAATATGATTAGAAGGACAGTAAGTACAAAAAGACTATGAAGGCTACTTAGAGTGCTTCTAATGATACCTCCAGTGAATCTGATGCTTCTCAAACTGAAATCATAAATAAGGCAAACATGTGTTTTATGACAAACACTTCTGAGGTAACATCTGAAACTCCTGCTTTAAATACATATTATTCTGGAGATGATTCTGAATCTGAAAATTTGACAAAATCTGAACTATTTGAATACTGTGATATGTTGGAAGAAACCTGTAATGAGCTGAAAGACAAATAAAAATGTTTAAAGAAATAGTATGCTTTAACTGTTAAACATAAATCTGATCTTGACATAGAAAAAGAAAATAATGCTCAGTCACTTAAAGAAAACACGGAACTAAAATTGTCAAATGAGAAACTTAGGAAGGATTTAGAAAAGTCCAAAAATGGAACAGACACTCTTACTCAAATTCTAGGTAAGCATATTACACCTAGATATACTGTTGGTATAGGATACCAACCTGGACAAATAAATATTACCAAAACTAGATTTATTCCTAAATCTGGACAGAATGTAGATAGTTATAGTTCTGGAAGTTCATATGCTTCAACTAGTTATATTCATAGTTACGGATCTAATAAGGTTTATCTGTCTAAATCTATTGATTCTTCAAACCTTATGAAACCCATAAGACAAATTCGGGTACCTAAAGTTTTATTGGCTAACCATTCTGGACCCAAGAAAATCTGGGTACCAAAATCATTTCCTATTTAAATCTATTTTGTAGGAAACCTACTTAAAGTGCTCTTGTAGAAAGACTTGGTACTTGGACAGTGGATGTTCAAGACATATGTCAGGAGAGTTCTCTTTCTTTAAAATCTTAGTCAAAGTTGATGGAGGTTTTGTCACTTTTGGCGATAATTCTAAAGGGAAAATCATCAGCCTAGGCCAGATTGGTAACATTGACTCAGTATTAATTTATAATGTTTTATTCGTTGATGGACTTAAATATAATCTGTTAAGTATTTCTCAGTTATGTGATTATGGTTTTAAAGTTAAATTTTAAAATGATTATTGCAATGTTTTTAATTCTAAAAATTCTTTAGTATTTTCTACCCTGTGAAATGAAAATTTTTATGTTGTTGATTTAAATTCATTAGCTATGAAAAATATTACTTGTTTAAATGATTTTCATAAGGAGTCTTGGCTTTGGCACAGAAGATTATGACATTGCAGTGTACATTCACTTAGAAAACATACTAGGAAGAACTTAGTTAGAGACCTACCAAAACTTGAATTCCCAGCATATAAAGTTTGTAATCCCTGTCAAAAGGGAAATCAACATAAAGTTTCTTTCAAATCAAAGAAAGAAGTTTCAACTTATCAACCTCTCGAGTTGGTTCACATTGATTTGTTTGGACCTTCCGGAGTTTCTAGTTTAAATGGGAATCACTATGTCTATGTTCTAATAGATGACTATTCTAGGTATACTTGGGTATATTTTCTAGCTCAAAAAAGTGAATCATGTTATTACTTTGTTAAATATTCCAAGTCTGTAGAGAACCTTAGTGTACTTAAGATTAAAACCTTGAGAAGTGATCATGGTCATGAGTTTGAAAATCGTGAGTTTTAATCCTACTGCTCACACAATGGCTATAGTCACAATTTCTCTGCCCCTAGGACCCCTCAACAAAATGGTGTAGTAGAGAGGAAGAATAGAACCCTTCAGGAAATTGCCAGAACCATGCTCAATGAGTATGACCTGCCAATTTATTTTTGGGCTGAAGCTGCCAATATATCTTGTTATATTATCAATAGAGTCTTGATCAGACCTGTTCTTAAGAAGACCCCTTATGAGTTGTGGAACCATAGGAAACCTAAGGTTAACTACTTCAGAGTTTTTGGTTGCAAAGTCTTTATTCTTAATACCAATGATAATCTTGACATGTTTGCATCCAAGAGTGATGAAGGAATTCTCCTAGGTTACTCTATTTCTAGTAAAGCCTATAGAGTTTTCAATAAGAGAACCAAATGTGTGGAGGAATATGTTCACATCAAATTTGACGAAACTGATCCACATGAACCTAATACCTCTCTTGAAAATATTGATGATGATCTCTCTGTTTTGAACCTTAATAATAAAGACAATGGACCTATAGTTAAAACATCCAGTTCTGGAAATTTTCCAAAACCTACTTCTGTTGACCCCCAACCTATTGATGAACCTGAAATCTCTAGCCCAACCTTTTCGATACCAACTAGGATCTTAAAGAACCATCCTTTATATGCTGTTGTAGGTAATCTAGATAGAGGAACACAGACTAGAGATTCTCTAAGAAATCAGGTTGAACATCAAGCTTTTCTTTCACAGTTAGAACCTAAAAATATCAATGATTCTATCAATGATGAAATTTGGGTAATAGCTATGCAAGAAGAACTAAATCAATTTGAAGGAAATAAAGCCTGGAAATTAGTAGAAAGACCTAAGGACACTTTAACCATAGGCACAAAGTGGGTGTTTAGAAACAAAGTTGATGAATTTGGAAACATCATTAGAAACAAAGCTAGACTAGTTGCACAAGTTTACAATCAAGAAGAAGGAATTGACTATGAGGAAACCTTTGCTCCTGTAGCTAGATTAGAGGAAATTAGGATCTTACTTGCCTTTGCATCACATCTGAATTTTGAGTTATATCAAATGGATGTGAAAAGTGGTTTTCTAAATGGTTTTATTGTTGAAGATGTTTTTGTAGAACAACCACCTAGTTTTTCAAATCCTCATGTTCAAAATCATGTTTTTAAACTTTCTAAAGCTTTATATGGTTTAAAACAAGCTCCAAGGGCTTGGTATTAAAGACTTAGAAATTTTATTATTTAAAAAGGATTTAAAAAAGGAATTGTTGATCCCACTCTTTTTATAAAAATAATTTCAAAAGATGTTTTAATAGTACAAATTTATGTTGATGATATTATCTTTGGATATTCTAAAAAATTCTTTATGTACTGATTTTTTGAAGGTTATGAAAAATGAATTTGAAATGAGCTTAATGGGAGAGCTTAAGTACTTTCTTGGATTTTAAATATTTCAAACTAAAGATGGTATTGTTTTGAATAAAAGTAAATATACTAAAGATTTATTAAAATGTTTTGGTTTGGATAGTATTAAGGGAAGTGATACACCTATGAGTACCACCTGTAAATTAGATATTGATGAAACTGGGAAACCAGTAGATCAAACTAATTATAGAGGCATGATTAGGAGTTTACTTTATCTTACTGCTAGTCGACCTGATATTATGTTTAGTGTATATGTGTGTGCTAGATTTCAAGCTAACCCTAAAGAGTCACACTTACCTACTATTAAAAGGATTTTCAAATATCTTAAATATACTGCTAACTTGGGACTGTTTTACCCAAAAGAACAATCATTTGATTTAATAAGTTATTTAGATGCTGACTTTGCTGGATGCAAGTTAGATAAAAAGAGAACATCTGGAACATGTCATTTTCTTGGAAAGTCCCTAGTATCATGGTGTAGTAATAAACAGAACTCAGTTTCATTATCTACTACTAAAGGAGAGTATATAGCTGCTGGTAGTTTCTGTGCACAGATTATGTGGATGAAACAAACTTTATTCGACTATAGATTTGAGTTTAAACATGTTTCAATTAACAGTGAAAACACTAGTGCGATCAACATCTCAAAGAACCCTGTGTCTCATTCTAGAACCAAACACAATGATTTTAGACACCACTTTCTAAGAGACCATTATCAAAGAGGTGATATAACTCTTTAATTTATTGGCACTGAACTCCAATTAGCTGATATTTTCACTAAGCCTTTAAATTCAGAAAGATTAAGTTTCATTAGACATGAACTAGGAATGATAACTTACTCTTAAAAACTATTAGGATGAACCTCACCGTTAGGATGAACCTCACCGTTAGGATGAACCTCACAGTTAGGATGAACCTCGCCGTTAGGATGAACCTCACCGTTAGGATGAACCTCACCGTTAGGATGAACCTCACCGTTAGGATGAACCTCACCGTTAGGATGAACCTCACTGTTAGGATGAACCTCACCGTTAGGATGAACCTCACCATTAGGATGAACCTCACCATTATCATGAACCTCACCATTAGGATGAACCTCACCGTTAGGATGAACCTCACCGTTAGGATGAACCTCACCGTTAGGATGAACCTCACTGTTAGGATGAACCTCACTGTTAGATAAACTTCACCGTTAGACCTCACCGTTAGGACACATCACCGGTACATCTCTCGCGTTATTTTAAATTTTCTTATTAAGGCCGAGACTTTGAATTTTTTTAATATAAGATTTGTTTTATATTTGAATCCTAAATGATATTAAACCCGACTCTAAACATCACTAAATCATCGTAAACCCGTCTGTTCGAATCCCTCCTACCTAAACCTCTCAAGCTCGTAAAACCTTAAGCCTCAGAATCTGACATGGCCCGTGTGAAGCGACCCTTAGTGGATGAAGGGAGTGATTCGCCACAAGCTAAGAAGCAGAAAGTACAGAATGCTGGTGGTAGTGGAAGCAGTAGAGATGTTGTTCGAAGTAATCCCGTGAATCCACATTTATCGAAGCGATAAATTGTAGTGGAAAAGGAATTATGTGCGGAATGGCTGCTGGAAAGCAAGTCCTTGATTCTGAAGGTTCTACAAGAACAAGGATTGCTCGAATGCTTCATGAACAATAATGGACCGTACTATCCAACTCTGGTAAAATAGTTTTATGATTTTTTTTGTTTTGAGACATCAGAAGAGAAGAATAGGATAATTTCCTTTGTGAATGGTCAAACGTTTTCATTTTCATCAGTTGAATGGGCTGATAACCTTAAAGTTCCTCATAGTGGTGATTATGGATTTTATTCAAAATCCATACCTACTACTTGTGACTTTTTCGAATATGAGGATGCCTTGTTGGAATTAACAGGAAATGGAACTCCTAGAAAGGTCATTGCTCCAGAGATGGCAGGGGAGGACAAACTACTTTTCAAGTTCATTCAGCATGTGATTAGTCCAAGGAGAGGAGATTTTTTTACCCTCACGTTTCAGGATATTTATTTGTTGTATCTGTTAAAGCATGGAGTAAAGGTGAATTTATGCAGACTGTTAATGATTCAGATTGAGGAGATGACTAGACAGACGTCTAAGTCCAATGGTATTTTCTTTTCTAAGTTGATTTCTATTATGTTGAAAGCAAAGGAGGTAGATGAACCTCAAGATGGAACTGTTGTGGTTAAGGATAATTTTTGCCTCACCAGGATTGTGTGTAAGTTTATGAAAGTAAGCTGGAACCCTTGGAAGAAATCATGGGTTAATGATGATGGAAAAATCTATGACAAGTACACTCATGTGGATTATCCTTCTAGACCAAAGGATGTGAGGGATCCTAGTCTTAGACCAGATGAGCCAGAACTGGTCTATAGGGATGATGAAGCTGAGGAGGAAGAGACATCAGTTGAGGAAGGAGGAGACCCTGATTTACCTCCTAGCCCTATGCCTCAAAACATTTCATATGGAGCAGCTAGCCCTCCAAAAGAACTACCAAGGAGAGAAAATATTCTAAAGGACAATGACACTGAGACTACAGAAGAAGAAGAAGAAGCATATCAGATTGTTGTCAAAGACACCTCTGAAGAGGATGAGGAAACCGAGTCAGATCAGATTTCTCATGAAGAGAAGGACGTTTCTGGTGAAGCAAATGATGAGGAAAATGAAGAAGAGCTCAGTTTGAGCCCTCTGATAGACAGCACAGTCAAGACAGTGCCTGATCAGGAAGCAAAAGCAACATCTGTTGATGAGAGAGTCATTGTTGACTCAGAGAAAATGGTTATTGAATCTGTTACAGTTGTAGAAGAAGTTTTAGAATTACATAGAGCAGAACAGTAGGAGGAGATTCCTTAGTAGAATGCTCTAAGTGAGGGGGAGCCTCTCGATTTAGTTTCTGTGTTGTATGACATTGAAGGTTAGACATCAGATCCAAGATATATGGTTCTTGGACTTTCATATGGAGATTCGGATGAGGAAGGCCAGCCCCAAAGGGAATTCTTTATCCTACCTGTTGTAGCTGAGAATTTGGAAACCAAGGAAGACCTTGAGTCCTTAAAGGATGAAATGAAAGAAGCACTGAGAGAATCAGTGGCAGATTTGAAGCACAGTCTGGTTGATGAAATGAGGAGTGTGGAGCAATCCCTAGAGATATCTCTGGGATGTGTTGTTTCTAGTCCAGTGAAAGGAATGATGGATGAAGTTAAGGTGTGTCATACTCAAATTGAGAGTTAGATATGAGCTGTAGTTTCTCTCAGACAATCAATCGCTTCATTGACTACCATGAACAGCTCTCAAACCCAAGTGAATACTGATATCAGATATATCAAAGAGGTATCCAAACAGTTTGTGAAAGTTTTTGAGGATTTTAAGAAATCATTCAAAGAACATTTGAACAGTCAAGATGAACTTGTTCAGAAGGTGGTTAGTAATATGACACAATCTTTCAAGGAGACTATAGCTTTCTCAGTTAAACCCCTTCCCTCATCCAGCTCCTTTGTCAACCTTGACCAGATTAGATCTGTTATTCAAGAAGAGTTGTCTAAGGCCAGTACCAGTGGTACCTCATATACTCAGATCCTTGCTACCACTATAGAAGTTAGTAGTTTTGTTCGTGATCACCTACGAGAAGCTACTGGTTCTCAAGAGGAAATTAAAAATAAGGTGGATGATTATTTTGAGAAGGTCTATACCAAGCATAAAATGACCAACCATTTCAAGCTTTTTATGGAGAATATGATGTTGCCTCCAGTGACTCAATATTTTAGAGAACAGGTTAGTAATCTCAGGGAGCTTACTTCTGCCTTGGATAAATTCATTGAAAATTGAGATGATTTTGTGTCAGCAATGGAGAGAGGAGGCAGTATTATTATGGATTTCAGGAACCTGTTGCTACCATTCTTGCATGTGGATTCCAGATCTGTGACTGTCCCTCCTACCCTTCCTACCCCTGCCTCAGGTAGTACACCTCAGTTGACTCCAGTTCAGGCTATTCGAAGCTTGACACCTATGATCTCATAGAAGAGCACAGATTTTAGATCCGATACAGTTTTAGTGGCTGACCCTCCAGTTATTATTTCAGTTATTCCCAAGCCATCTACTCAATCTGAACCTACACCCTCTTCTGATCCTAAGGGAAAGACTCTTGTTCAAGAGAATGATTGAGTTTTTCTGGATGTTTTTTTGATAGGATTCACTTGTATTTATTTTTGTAATACTGGATTTCTCAGTTTGTACCTTTTGTACACTAATGGAAATTTACTCTTACATTCTCCACTTTACTGTGTTTCTGTTTCCTTACAATCTGTTCTCTTTTTGTCTCTACATTTCTCTAATTCTACCCTTCTTTTTGTTAATCAAAAATGGGGAGAAATTGCACCAAAGATGAAAAATGGGAGAGAAAATGCACCAAATGAGAACTGGGAGTGGGAGTGCAATTGAAAGGGGGAGAAAATTGAGAACTTTGTTTTAAAAGTTTTTCTTGGAAAAAGTTTCCTATGATATTAATTTAATACTTTGGAATAAGTTGTGCTAGGTTGTGATTATCAAAAAGGGGGAGATTGTTGAGCCCTCTGGGAAAATTAGTTGAACTTATATTTTGATAATCCCAAATCTGCTCAATCATATATTCATTATGCTCAATTATATTTTGAGAATCTCAATTATATATTGATTAATGCTTAATTACTTATTTCAGTATTATTGTACACCATGCAACATATTTATACATTATAATGTTTATATTATCTTCAGAGAATTCGGTTACTAAATGGATATATATATTCTAACTTGACCCATTCTACCAATAGAATGCTTAAACAGAAAAGTGGTCACCGTTACAGAACAAGGCTACTGTTATGAAAAGGATACCGATACGTGAAGGTCACCGATATGTGAAGCCTACGGATATGCGAAAGTTACCGTTACAGACAAGCTTACTAATATAGACAAGTTACCGATCAAGTTCACCATTACATCAAGTCTACCGTAATGTAAAAGCCTACCGATGCGAACAAGTCTACTGTTACGAGAAGATCACCGGTACAACAAATCCTACCGATATGTAAAGGTCACCAATATATCACCGATACAGACAAGTCACCGTTATGGAAGTCTACCGATACATCATGGAAGCTACCGGTACATGATGGCTACCATTACATGAATGGTCACCGGTACACTAATTCTACCGCTACTGATCAAATCTACCGACAGACATGAAGTCTACCGATAGAAAGGCTACCGTTACACAAGAGGTTACCGATACACAAGGCTACCAATATCCAAATCTACCGTTACAGAGAATCTGACGTTGTCTTAATTTCATTATCTTTATTTAATATAACCAACGGTCATATCAGGTATATTTTAATTCTATGTCATTTATTTAATAAAGGTTGTTGGATGTCAGGAAACCGTACCTCGTACCTGCAAAAAGAAATTACTTCTTTTGCCAGAGCACGTTCCATAAATACTAGAGGTCCCTGTTGCTGCACAGGCATAGAGAGAGACAAAGGAAAAATATACAAGACACTAAGACTATACAAGGAATATACAGAGCTCATACAGATATTCATGCACGATCAAGAAGACACAGAAGCTCATACACACTCAAGCCTACTCAAGAAGAGTTTTTTACTTTCACGAGGATTTTGAAGAACTTCATCGACTACATTTTCACTAACTCTGAACCTGGATGTCAAGGAGACGACACTCTGTTTTCCAGACAGAAACCAGAAGAGGACTCAGAATCATTTCTGATCAAATTTGAAGGGGTCCAGAGCTACACTGCAATCACTAGAGACATTCTAAACTCTATATCTTACTCAGTGATTTATTATTACGAGCAGTGTGTATCATCTATATTAAGTTTTACACACACTGTCTCCTGAACCTTAACTGGAGGATCTGTAAATCCTCACTCAAACTCCTTACATCTTTTATTTCCCATTGTGGATAGTGGTAGAGGTCGTGTGTGACCTGGACAGCTGTATTTGCTATTGGTTTGTTTCCCATGAAGAACTGTGGTAGAGATCTTTGACCTGGACATTTGTAAACTATAGAGAACCCCAATCCAGGGTGTGGATCCCATTTATATAAATTGTTGAGAGGACTAATTCTTGGCTTGAGACTGAACCTATTGGTTATATTTGTTGTGCTTTATTTAGTTTTATCTAAAACCTTTTATTCCGCTACCAAGTGCTTTAAAACCTAAACTGTTTTTCAAAGTTACTCTGATAATTGAATTATCAAGTGTTTTCATTATTTTTAAATCAGCAAGTTAGTTTCAAAAGATAATCTGATCCTTTGATTAGATTAACTGGGAATTAATCAATATCTTGAGAACCTAGCTGAAAGTTTGCTTTAGTTAAAATTCACTACAATTCAATTTGTATTTTAAATTGGGGGAATTTGGTAAAGGATTTTAAAACAGAAATTTTAATTGGAACTCAATTCACCCCCCCTCTTGAGTATCCACTCTGACCAACAGTTTTATTCATATTATTATTCCCAAACTAATATTTTTAGATCATCCTTTTTTTCAGGGATTCCCTTAGTTATACTATGAAGACATAAGGGATAAAAGAAACTTAAAATCTCATTAAGAATATGAAATAAATGATTTTTATATTTCATTTTCATAATGACTAATTATGTACCTAATATTCCAAATTCACTAGAATTTATTATCCTTGCATTGTAATTTATTGTTAGTTATTCTTAAAATCATGCAATAATACATTCAAAACGGAAGGGTTGTTATATAGATGATCTAATAGACCCCCCCTGCTCAGTGGATAGTTGATTGTGTTAGGTCAACATCAATTGATTCCCCCATAAGGATAGACCCCACTTGACGGTGGGGCCAATAATTCATTGAACAGCTTGTGAGGATGATAGTTGTAGCTCTTACATGATAATGAGACAGAAAAATTCAGCCGATGAAACTAATGGACTTTTTTATAAGGTGGAGACAACATGGTTTAATTCATTCCTTGTATATATAATTTTCACAGGAGCCCCTCTAGGAAGAGTGGTCTGTGCATAAGATTGATACATGGGTGAGGCAACAATGGTAGATAGATTAGGTCGGGCAGTGTGGCACATGATAGTGAGTCGAATAAAGAAGACCCTACAGGCTAGATAATAGTGGGATTGTGAGTAGGTTATGGGTGGGCCTTCTAGTGATATTATATATATGTGTCCTCTAGGCCTATATAATATATCATTAATTTTTATAATGGGATATTATCCCATGGGAGGATAAGGGGACTCCCATTATAAGGACATGGTAGTGTTTTTTGGAGTAGTTTGGTTCGGATTATTCCCTAAATATCTATTATATAATATCATTATTATTATTATTATTATTACTATAATTGGTACTACTACCATTATTGCTGATGTTGCTACTACTATTGCTAGTCCCCCAACTACTACTAATACTACTACCAGTAGTAGTAGAAGTACATGAATTACTTTTAATATTATTATTATTACTACTACTACTACTATTATTATTATTATTAATATTACTATTACTATTACTATTAGTATTTCTATTAATATTTCTATTTATATTACTGTTATTCTTACTACTACTATTACTATAACTATTACTATTATAATTAATATTAATTTTAATATTAATATTAATATTAATATTACTATTACTATTACTATTACTATTACTATTACTATTACTATTACTATTACTATTACTATTACTATTACTATTACTATTACTATTACTATTACTATTAATATTACTATTACTATTACTATTACTATGACAATTATTATTACTATTATTATTACTAATTGTATCACTATTACTATTACTATTACTATTTCTATTACTATTACTATTATCGTTACTATTACTATTCCTATAACTATTAATATAACTATTAATATTTCCATTACTATTACTATTACTATTACTATTTCTATTACTATTACTATTACTATTACTATTTCTATTACTATTACTATGATAATTACTATTGTTATTACTGTTGTTATTTCTATTTTTATTCTTATTATAATTATAAAAAATGTTATTATTTTTATTATTACCTCCACATTATACCCTAATAAATAAATTGAATTATTATTACTATTATTATTATTACTTTTTTTAATAGGTTGGGGTCGAAGCCCCATTTTATTATGGAAACAAAGTCCTCTTTTTATATCTACGATTTTTACTATTACAATGTTTTTATTATTACAATTAATATAATTATTAATATTAATAGTATTATTCTTAATATTATTATATCTATATTTATTACTATTATTATCACAATTACCATTTCTATTTCTATTAATCCAATTTTTTCTATTATGATTAATATTATTATTAATATTAATATTAAAATTATTATTATTACTATTATTATTATTATTACTATTTTTATAATTTTTATTATTTAAAAATTCCAGGCCTAAAAAAGGGTTTTTAAACCAAAAAAAATAATGGAGGTAGATGTGGTCATAAAATGCAACTACCATAATTCATTATAGATTTAGACCATGCATTTTAGTAATATCCTCCCATGAATCGATACTCTTATTATAACGAGCCCCACAATTACTTTAACCATGTCCGCTAACATAGCCTATTGGATTTTGAACTCTCTTCCAAGTGTTCACACATTACGAGGGGCCATAAGGGTCTCTTGAGTCCTTCAAGTCACTGTATACAACATCATCTTGGACCTCTTTCCAAGAGTGAGAATCATGTAAAGCATCAACACTACCATTTACCTTCCTCATTATAGTCGAGATCTCATGAGATTTATTCTTGGCGTCATCAAAACTAGAGAGAACTTCATCCTCCTCCACTAACAAATTAGAGCTTTATTTATCCTCATATAGGACCCTCTATGAGTGATTAACATTTCAGGTTAGAAGAGAAACCATCTCAAATGAGTCCATCGCAGAGTAACGCCCCTTCTCCAAATATCCACCAATCCCAACCTCTACATTCATTGAAGGATTATTCAGAAAATAAAATTCATTAGAGATAAACATCAGATTTCTCACCCTATTAGTAAGGACATTACCTAAACTAAAAGTGGCCTCATTGAGATAAAGACAGAATTATCGCCTTTCCAAATCGCAAGGGAATCCCTTTCCTTTTAATTCTCTTAATTCAATAAAGTATACTATCTTGTGATATAATCTAGTTGGGCAAAATGTTGAATAGAAAATTCCATCCCTTTATTCCCAATATGATTAATTTTATTTATAATAGTGGGGGAGGAAATACATGAACCTTAAATAGCTACATGATTCTGAATTCTAGGTTTTAGACACCTAACTAGGGATTCCTCCAGTGGAAAACATTTCCAATGATTTTAATGGAAATAAACATCTTTATGAATCTTCTTTTCCCCTTTTCAATCTCTTCTAGTGATAAATTGAATCTCAAAGAGTAATTGAAAAGTAATTTATCCTTGGAAATCATCCTCACAGATAGTTTTATCATGATTATCATCATCGAACTTCAAATTAGGTATTTCAACAAGATATTATTTAAAATAAATCCAACCATCCTACTAGTTATCTTGGGTATATAAATATAAAGGGGCATCCCAGATAATGTTGTAGAATTATTTCCACCAAGGGTTTTCCTCCCTATCTCTCTAAAAGCATTCAACTTAGGGTTGGTAGCATAAATTTCCCGAGAGATTATGGCTTTAGGACAAGGCTTTACTAACCCAATGGATGTATTACTCTACACATCAAGCCTACTATAGGTAATGCGGTCAAGGCCCACATCGAAGCTAGAATCCATGGGTATGTGAACCAGTTCATTTTTCAATAGAAGATAAAGCCAATGAATCATAATTCTTTTTGCCTATAATATGTTTTAATGAAACTAAGTCTTTCCTATCTTGGGCATAAATATCCAAATTTTTATACAAGGGTCCCTTCATACAATTTTCATAATGGTTCCCTTTAAACTAACATAAGGAACAAAAACTATCATTTAGTAATTTTGCTTTGGGATTCCCTATATGTTAATTATGAGATCAAAAATTGGGTAAAATGTATATAATCAAGTTTAATATAAACATAATCTTCATTAGTTAGTTGAACCACCTTCTCAATAACAAAATTCAAATTTTATCTCCTCCAGAATCATAGAATAGTATCCAAACATTTCCACTTCTGTTCCCCTATTCATTTTTGGTGTAAAATCAAATAACATGGAAAATATCATAGAAAATTTTAGGGTCTCATAGAATCTAGTTATGACCAAGAACTCAACTCAAAACATGGTTCAAGTATTTCTAATTGAAATTTGAATAAATTTTGAGTTCCAATCATGTACAAAAAGAATCTTAGGATTCAAAAACATATATCATAGTCCCAAATAATTCCAATTTAGTTCATCGTATAAAAATACTAAATAAAATATATCCTCTCCCATCAGGATACATTTTAAATTCCTAATGACTTAAACATCATATATCAGCTTTATTAAGTCTTCCATCATCCTTGGATTCAATCAAAAAGGAAACACTAATTAAGAGATAAATGAAACTATAAATATTCTAAACCTCTTATTGATTTAATCCTTATTCATGGAAATTTGAGTTGTGTTTCTATTTTTTAGGTTGTCTTACGGATACCCAGACTTCAAATAGGATAACATACATTTCTGCACACCATCAACATTAGAAAAAAACAACCATGTTAAAAACAACATCCTCAACTTTGTTGATTCCTGTCAAACAATTCAAAATTAGAGGTTTTCTAGAAGAGAAATATATCAATTATTTTCCAGTATTCAAAGACTTTCCCAAAGAGGAAGGATCTAATTTCCACAAAACCACAACAACATAAGTCTTTTCTCTATCAATAACATTTATTCCATGAATATGTGTATGCCCCATGAAATCAAATAAGACATAATCTTTGATATTATTATTAACATTATTACAAATATTATTACACTTACAATTAATAATACTCCTCTAATTTTTAATATTATTATTCTAATACTAATACATATTCTTATTCTTATTATTCTTGTTGTCATTATTTTTTTTATTTTTTATTCTTTTCCTCAATCATGTTTATCTGATCCATTGGTTGCCTATTTCATGGATCCTTATGCTAGTATCATGTTACTATTTTTCACATTCTATTTCTCTTCTTTTCATTGTCTTTATTTTATTTTAATAAAGAAACCATGATCTTGAATATCCAAAATCATTTTTTGAGGCCTTATTTGATTATTATATTTATTATTATTATTATTATCAAAATTCATTTGGGTGAAAACCCCTTTATTAAAAATGATAAATTAACCCATTTTGAAACTAGGTTAAGCGGAACTCAATATAGATCAGTGACCCTAATTCATTCAAATCCCAAAGGGCCAAAAACATGATGGTCCAAAGGTCCAGAGGCATAGAGGACTATAATTATTTTTGATTGGAAAGGAAATTGAGGAAAACACCATAAACATTAGTCTAGAGTACCATAAATAAAGACCAAAGGGTAAAAACTAAAGGCTAATAATCCCCCAGATTTCTAGAACCCATATTCACCATTGAACCAAAGGCCCCATCCTCACCCCACATAAAAATTGAGAAACATCCAATTAGGGGCCAGGTCTCCTCTTTCCCATCTTGATAACTCAACCATAACTCTCTATTTTATTTCTTAAGAAACATTTAGTTAGATATAAATAGACTTGAGACCTCCAAATGACCCAAGTAAAGAGTCTGTGACCCACATTTTCCATATTACCCTATGTTCTAGTCCATCATCCACGCATTTTTCCACCATCTGAAATAATGTTGCAGCACCAATGATGATTGTTGAACTATCCCCCCAAACTCGACACACCAGATCTAAAACATTCTGATGAATACCAAAATTTTAACCAACCTCCTCATGTTACCCACAACCTGAATCCACCATACAACGTTATGGGATAAAGAAACATTGGTTAATGATCATCCATTCAAATCTAGATGACCATTAATCTATAATCATCAGATTTAGGGTGCACCAAATTCCACAGACCAAGAGAAGAATAGAACAAAGAAGAAAAACACTATCACTGGAAGGGGAAATCTATGAAGATATGAAGGTTCAATATAGATTGTATGTCACCCATCAAGTTATTTTTATTATTACAGTTATTATTCTTGTTGTTTTTGTTTTAATTTTTTTTATTGTTATTTTTATTATTCTTATTATTGTTACTATAGTTATGATTATTTTTATTAATTTTATTCTTCTTCTTTTTATTGTTCTTATTATTATTGTTGTTTTTTTTCTTTTTCATTTTTGCATTCTTCTCATTTTTATTGTTGTTACTTTAAATTATTTTAATGATTACTATTATTACTATTATTATTTTTATTATTTTTTTATAGCTTGATTCTGGTCACATGGTAATGAAAGTCAATTAGATTTCATCATTTTGGGTTTAATTCCCTATTGCCTCTATTTATATAATTTATTATATTTGTCCTGTAATGTGTTTGTGGTGTTTTTGTGTTGATTTTTTTCATGTCCCTATCGATTAAGGCAGGATTCCCTCCGATGGTGTAGTGGATCATCCATCTATAGTATAGGCCTTTGGAGGTGGGCTCATGAAGTGGATGATGATTCAAGTATTATGATGGCTAAAGACTGTGACAATTTGAATGGGATAGGTAGATGTAGTGGTAAATTTTTTAAAATCGTAATATTTTAAAATATACTATGATCGATTACATATATGACATGAAACACTAAGTCTAGACGAACAATTATAAATTATTATTTAAATATGATTGTTATATCCAGGTCAGTAAATTGACGATGTGAATATGATTAATTAATTTATGAAATATATATAAAAATAATAATTGATATAATTGTATTGATAAATTCTTATCAAATAAGTACTCAATATTTACAGAAACGTTTTATTATTCAAAAATATAGGTTTTCCCCAAAAATGATTTTTTTTAATTTTTTGTGAGGAAATATTATAATTTATTTATGGAACCTTTAGAAATTTTTTATAAAAATAACAGCATTTTTTTAATAATCATATCATAATTAACTTAGTGTTTAATTTCGATATTTTTCTAAAATGATTTCTTTTTCTTTGAATAGTGAATTTTTTGATATTTCAAATACTGTCATTTCATTTTTGTTAAATAATGTAATTTAATAGCACCATATATTTTGGACTTTTATTAAAGTTTTATACAAATCATTATATTTAAAATAATATAATTATTTTCATTTGAATCATCAATTCTCATGATTTTGGTCTAAGTTAATTTTAATGCATAAAAATGAAATTTGCTGAAAAGTGTTTTTATGTACTAAAATGTTCTCCATTTTATTAAATTAAAATAAAACAAAATAAAGAAATATTTATATGAAATTTATAGGTTATATATCTATTTTTTTAATTGAAATTTATATAATTATGATTTCTAGTCACTGATTTAATATAAGAACATCAATTTCATAAAAAATAGCATTTTTCTGAAACCAGTTATTCACTCTTTACAAAGTTATTGTAACATTAATCTCTACCACTTATAGGTTGTTAATTTACTAATATGGATTTAATACTTTGAATCATTATAATTTATAATATTTAATAAGGCCTACTTAATTTTTTTCATAATGAATAGTAACAAATTATTAAAATTTGTCACCACTGTAAAATAGTAAATCTTGTTAACTTGGGTTAAAAATAAGTGAAAAGGTCAATATTTTTCTTCTTAATTATTATTATATGAAGTTATTTTGACACTTTTCACTTTATTATAAATAGTTTGATTTTAATTGGACATTTTACCATGAAAATGACCTATTTAATATTTTATATAAAGAAAAGGACAAAAATGTCACTCTATTGCATTTAAATATCTATTATTTGTTCGTATTGGGAAAATAGAAAGTTTTGAATGAATATTTATGATTATTTTGAGAATAGAGAAATTATTTTCAGGTCTGTAATTTATTTCTAATTTTTATATGTTATCAAATTACCTAAAATGTTTATACAACACTAACACTGTATTAATTCAACTAATGGAAAAATAAAATAAAGGATATTAAAAATATTAAATGTAATTTAATTTCAAAAAAAATACTTTCCTCCAAAAATTTATTGAATAATAAGACATTATAGAATATTTATAATGGAATATTTTTTAAATATTTTATTGTTATTTTTTTTTTCAATGTCAAATTGAATGAATAGTTTAAAAATGTCATTATTGTTTTTCTATAATAAATAATATTTTATTAAATGATTTAAAATTCATAAAAATCATATATTCAGAAAATTGATCAATATATGGTTTAAAATATGAATTATGTTCCATTTATTATCCATTTTTCCTTATATTTTCACTATCTTGATCCCTTAAGAGAGAAAACGTTATCATCACACTAATTGTCCAAAGGGGTTAACTCAGGTTTAAACCGAAATATAAGGGTGAAAAAACTACCTAAACCTGTCAAAATTTTATTGGATGATATATTTATATGAATATTCATCATTAAATATTACTATTTTAATTTTTAACCATTTTCATAAAAAATTTAATTTAAATTAATTTAATACATGAAGAAATTTCAAAACTGTATCTATTATCAGTTATAAAAGGGGACCTCCTATCCTATTTTATTCGCACATAAGAATACTTTTTTCAAACAAGGGATTCCTAAAAACATACTTACTCTTGTTAAGTCATCCAAGCGGTATTTTTTGGATTGGAAAACCCTCATCGACTATGTTTTGGTGAAAAACTTAACAGTTTGTCCGAAGAAGAGGAATTGTTATTACAAGGCATTTTGTTTTATTTCTTCCTCCAAAAATGAATTTATTATTCAAACATGATGATATGATAAAATGATTATATATTATATATTAATATATTATTATGTTAATTTCATATCCTACATCTATATTTATTTCCATAAATGAGGAAAACCCAACTTTCATGTGTACAGTGGACTACAGCCTTGAGAAATGATGTAATTCGTTTTCCATAATCACCTCTTGAAGATATTAATGACAATTTATTTAATATATATATATGATATTCAAAAAATATTATTCTTTAAGAAGAATTAATATATCAAATATTTTCTTACATTTCCATTCAATAAAAAATGATAATGTTACTCATGTAAACATTAGGACTACCACCACCTTGAAGCTATGTTGATACTCTTTTCATCACTACATCATATTGATGGTATATAAAAGTCTATCAAAAAATAATAATATTGTATTTATGTTATAATTATAATATTTTAATATAAAATAAAACATACCTTTTTTCTAACATAATTTTTGATGAAGGAAAACATTACTCAAAAATACGTATGATCTACTATCTCCATGATTGTAACGTAGTTCATTTTTCATATCCATATTTCAGGGTTTTTTTGAAAGAATATATGATATTTAAAAATTATAATCATGTCAATATTATTATTCTATAGATGAAGGAACAAGGAATTATTTTTTCATTTTCATCCTACCAAATTCAATTTGGACATATGAACCAAATATAATTACAGCCTCTAATGTGAACTTAATTGATTATAAAAATAAATAAAATATTGTAATAAATAATATAAAAGTATTAATGAATATGAAAAAGTGTTTAAATCAGGTTAGTAATTAAATGAATTTATATTATACGTGAATATAAAGTAGGTATGTGACAAATTGAACTCAAGATAATGTGTTTCTTAACTACATTTTCATTCATTTGGTTATAATTATTCTTCATTGACTATGTTATGATAAGACTATGTGTGAAATGAACAAGAATTTTCATATTTTTTAATTCAACTTTTTTTGTGGATTTATGTTTTTTTATAAATAATCACTTCGTTGATTAATTCTAACTTCAATGATATAATCTTGGTAAGGGATTTGGTCTCAATTCTCTTTCATTGATGTATATTTCAGTGGTATGATCCAAGTTTATTTTATATGGTGTATATAATATTAAATTTAAATGTTATATCATTAATACTTAGTAATTCATTGTATTTCAATTGATAATTCATTTTAATTCATCCAAGGGTATTTGATTTTAATGTTTAAAAAGTGATAATTGTGTTTTCTTACAATCTTATTTCCTTTCAAGATTGTTTATGTGAGAGGTTATTCTGGGGGAAATAATTTAAAATTATTCACATGAACCACATCCTTTTTATTCACCTCTATTTATGAAATTTTTTTAACTTTTTTGTAACCATTTCCTTCAATAATGCATAAAAACACAATGAAAATTTTATAAGTAATAATTATCATGTATCTTCTTTTCAGATATTGAATCATTATCTTCTATGTATATAATTTCCATTAAATATTTTATTTAAATTTTTAGTAATATAAAATTATTTAGTAATGATATTTTTAACCATTTTTTTATTTTTAAATAATAGTTTAAAAGGAATCATTCATTATTTTTCTAAATGAGTTTATTTTTTATTTTTTTTATAGAAATTGTAAAATAAATGTTTTATTTTAACTTATACAACATGAAACAAATTTCCTTCCATAAAAACTAGTAAATAATTTGAATATTATATTAAAAAAATCTATGTAATGTTTCAAAGAAATTTTTTTCCATAATTGTTTTTTAAAATTTTATATATAAAAGAATTTATTTCATAATAAAAAAGTGTATTTTCCTTAAGAAATATACCATGTGATAATTTATGTACCTTTTCATCAATGCAGAATTCCTTTAATGTTTTTTATTACTTATAAATTATGTAAGTATATCTCTTATATATATTCATATCTCATTATCGCTTCCTTTTATTCCATATGATTGATTTCCTTTTTATGGAACACATAATTTTAAACTTGTTTTGATGGGTGTGATTTGATAGCACTCTAATGCATTTGGTAATGTTTTTGTCTCATGAGACGTTGTGTATTGGACTATAGAGTAAAACTAATTTATTATGGGACTCTATCCACCATGTGATGTGTTCTTGGAAATTTACATTGACTTCTACATATGTCATATTTTTTGCTTTAGACACCTTCTTTTGATTCCATGATCATATGATACCATTTGATTTATTTTATACTCACATTTTATTATTAATGAGTATTATCTTTTATCCTATCATGTTATTCTTTTTTATCATATTTACAACATTAATGAAATTTATAGCTCATCCATTATTTTATTTATTCCCAAGGTTATCCTATATTGTTTTAGGATCTTACTAATCGGAATAAATATAAAGATGTCATTTTTTCTTTTTATATATATTATTATAAATACACTAGGACTCATGATATTTGGTTTTTAGTTATTGAATGTTTATGTTAAATTCATGAAATAATATGTGTAAAATATTTGGTTTTCTATAATTTATATGAGAACAAGGTTTACTCATTTTTGCGATTAGTATTAGAGAAACTTTGTAAAAACCCTAATGTATGATTATGTTTATGATAACAGCCAAATGTTATGGTAAAAAATAGATTATATGGTTTTCTTAGAAATGAATCTTTGTTGGGATAATACAAGGTATATGGTTTTGAATAATAGAACATAGGGTTAATAACCCCCAAAAAGTTTTGGTTAATTATATATAAATCGTCATTCTAGTTCATGGTGATTGTTCCCTTACAGCGCATTTGGTTTGACACTCCCAAGGGATATTATTGGTATAATTAACATTTTTATAGACCATTCTAAATAATTTTTAAAAAATAAAAGCATGGATGGCCTCGGTTAAAAAAATGGGCCCTATTTTGAAAAGAGTGAGTCATTATTTATACATCGATAAATCAATTTTCATGATTATGAATATTTACTCTCCCACGATGATTTTTTTTAGTCAGTGGATGGGACTAGGAGGAATGATGTTAGCACAAAATTTTATGGAAAATATGATGATTCTGAGCTAGAAAATATGATTATCATTGAAGTTGAATATATTTTTATTATTCATAATAAGATTTCAGGATTCATGACTAAGAACCTATATCATAAACAACTTTTAGATTCTCCAAATAAGATAAGGATGTAGTCCACTAATAACTCGATGGGAGAAGGCCATTGAGGAACAAAGTCTCAATTTCATTCATGTCAAAAAATTTGGAAGAGGCCCAAAGGAGAATGTACCAAAAGAATATTAAAATATTTTATGTGTGTAGAATAATTGAATAGAGGAAAAAAATATAACTAAAATGGGAAATTAATTAGAGTGAAAAAAATTGCATCACATAGAACAATTTATAGTTCATTTTCATAAATATGGAAAACATGTGGATTATTTGAGAAAATTCCCTCCTATAAAGGTTAACTATTTTACCAAGGAAGGATCTAGGTTATACCAATAATTAGGGTGGAAGTGTTTACATATTAGGATTCATTAATTTTAATGAATAATTATTTTTATCAATTGATTTTTTGTAATATGTATTATAAAAAATATAAGGATTTCACTAATTTTTGGAATAATATATGATTTTACTATGGATTTATAGTGATTCATGTTATTTCTAGAAATTATTATCATATATTATCAAAGAATATATATTTTGGTATGAGAAAATATGAGTGATTGATCTTATTTGATGATAAATCATAAATTTAACATGGGTTAATATGTGATCAAATCCTTCAAATATTTTTGATTCAATATTATTCAAGATAATTTTGAATAATTTAGTGATTATTTATTTATAACATGATCTAAGATGAACTTTGTGTGTTATAATTGAGGATTTAGTAATTAATTTTGTATTTAATCGTATGAATGTTACTTCATTTTGGAAATAATCATTCCTTTTACAAACCATTATACTTCGATTTAATGTCTAAATAATGTATGAATATCTTTTTTGTAAAGACCCAGAATTTCCATGGAATTGTTTTTCTTAAATACATGTGAATTTTACGAGTCCGTGAAAATTTACGATGCTTGATTCTGGGGCCCCGTGTATCCAGAATCAATTTTTGAAGTTTTTTTGGGTACGTTCAGTAAACGTACTAGCGGGATTTTATAACTTTTGAACTGGTGCCCGGAATTGAAATCTGAGGGCACTGTTGAACTCGTCGCACTGGTATTCACTTAAGAATACTTTCACATTGATGGAAGTTGGCCGATAATGAAAGTTAGTTTAGGGGTTTTAAAGAATAAATTAAATAAAAATAATGTGTGTAATTTTTTTGTAGTTAAAACCTCCATGTGGAGGTTGGGGGCGGGGGCCACCACACCTTAACCTTCCATGAGAGTTTATGGTGGTGGGTCCCACCCAAACATAACCTCCCTTGGGAGGATAAATTTTGGTGGGGACAACCCGAGCTTTAACCCCTTTAACTCTCCATTTAAGTGGAGAAAACTCTTAACATTCTACACTAATTAATTGAGCCAACTCCACCCCATTAATTAAGTGAGTTAACATAATTAATTAAACTCTGCATTTTGAATTCATGCCAACAATTGAAATAATTGACAAAATATTATTTAATTTTGTTGGCATCATTATTTTGTTGGAAGGGAGAGTTGAGGAGCTTGTGGATATATAACACCTAGAGAGAAAGAACTCTCCAACGAGGAACAACCACTGAAGAACGACAAACATATTTATCCTTCTTTAACCGGAACAAAGAAGGGAGATCTGTCCTTGAAGAAGGCCGATGACACCATCCTCGACTTCTTCATTTTCAACATCAACAAATTGACGTCCGCCCTTCAACGACATCATCAACGAACAACGATACGAGTTTGGGGATTTGAGTTTGAAATTATTTTGTTCTATCTCGATCAATCTTGGGAAAAGTTTTTCCAATTGATATCACCATAATGTGGAGGGATCGGGCCGCACAAAAATGGACCAAACCTCCCTCTTCATTTTTCCTCACCTGTTGATGATGGTGGAAGAGAAACGGCGACTGGCCTCGGGCTGGCTGTAAGGGAAACCGGTCACGAAAAAAACCGGAGACGCAAGGCCGCCGGGTCGCCAGAAGGGTGTGACGCCGTCAGGTTGTGCTGAAAAGATGAGGGCCACGGCCAGGCCAGGCCGTGGTGGAAGGGCATGGTGTTGTTGCTCCACGCAGATGAGAAGAGGGCCACAACCATGCCAAGCCACAGGGGACTGGCGTGGCACCGTCACGCCATGCGGAGGAGAATGGGGCAGCGGCCAGGCCAGGCCACTGCGGAAGGGCGGGGCACCATCACGCCACGTGGAGGAGGAGGGTTGCGGCCAGGACAGGCGGTGGCTGAGGAGAAAAGGTGTCGAGCTGGGGCGGCCGCCTACAGTGTGGAACCGGGTTGCTTCTCAGCCAGCCAGACAAGGAGGGACCCTCTCGGGTCACATGGGTCACTGAATCGGTGCTTACTGCCAGTTTCGTTCGAGAGACAGGGGGTATGGCACCCCCTCCCCCCATGCGGCTAGGGTGGGCCCCATAAGGTGACACCAGCCACTGCCCATCCAGGCCACGCGGGCCGCCAGCCACGCCACGCTGGCCACTGTTTCGTCGGTCCGTACACAGCACGGGTCGTACCCAGTGTGGTCGGGACCCAGCGCGGGTCGGGCCGCCCCATCGGGTTGGGCCGCCCCATCGGGTCGGGCCGACCCCTTAGGCTGGGTCAGACCTGCAGACTGGTTTTGTCCCTATTTTAGACCCTAGTTCGGGTTGGGTCATTCCGACTGGGCTGGACCTGACCTAGGCTCGTTTAACACGAAATCAACTTTTCTCCCATATCTTGGGCTACGGGTGTCCGATCGATGAACCACCTGCAGTGACAGAAATCATGGAGAAAGATGGTTATTTTAGGATACCTCACTAGAGTTTGAGGTAATGTTGAGATACGATTGGGTTGGATCATACACGAATCCAACCTGGCCCTCAGAATGGAAATGCTAATAACTAAGAGACTGGGCATCTGATTGACGTGCCATTTGTTGCGTTGTGACCCCTGTGACGTAGCAGACCTTTGAGATACTTATTCATGGAACTTCACGCCATTTGGACTATTTCCTAGGTTCTTGTGGAGTGGATCCTTCAAGTGAAGAGAAAAAAGAGTTTAGAGACCAAGTAGCTTGCAGACCTGATGATTGCTTGACCATTTCAACTCAAAGTCATTCGACTAGCCCAATGGGGAGTACCTGGTAGTTGGTGGCAGACCCACGGCGGAGGAGCGCCTGGTAGTTGGCGGAAAACCCATAGTACTCGATCGTAGGAGTACCTCTACAGGCTATTATGGGGACTGCCTGGTAGTTGGCGGTAGACCCACAGTGGAGGAGCGTCTGGTAGTTGGCAACAGACTTGTGATACTCAACAGGAGGATTACCTCAATAGTCCAAGGTTAGTGATAAGCACCTTGATGTCGCGAAAGGCCCACTGTACTCGACAGAGGAGGAGTTCTCCAGTAGCCATGGTTTCGTTAATTAAAATCCTGGTTTGAGCTGAGCCAATGACTTTCGAGGTTTTTCTCATGATTGAGATGGGTTACTAGATAACGTAGGTATATATATAGGCATATACCTATGTAATGGTTATCTATTTATTTCATACTTTTTGGTTTATCCTTGTTGGATTTTGTTAGACCTTAAGGGTCTCGGGGTCCCTACTAAGTATCGTTATACTCACCCGTGCACAAGCTATGCCTGAACCTCATTGTTTTGGTTGTAGATGATGGACCGTGCTAACTGAGTTAGAGAGTAGCAGGACTGGACGGTACCCGGAGGTGGACCACTCAACGTGACAGTACACGGAGCTGATAGACAAACGTGGAGTGCTGAGGAGGCCATCTGTACATACCCTTCATGTAGGAACCCCAAAAGATGACCCAGTAGCAGCTTTAATTTTCTAAATTTGTACTTTCTTTCAGTTGTACTTGTACTTTCAAGCTGGGCTTGTATTTCCGGCCCCTTTTACTTTCCACCACTTCCTTTGTATACAGTTTAACTTAGTTCTTTGCTTCCAGTTGTGTACTCTGATGTGTTTGTTTATAGTTACAAAGGCAATTCCTTCCCAGTTTAGGGATTTATGCCTTTAGTGCTAGTCTCCAGGCCCTGTCCTATGGAAGGTAGGCTTGAGGTAGTCACGATACGGGCCCCGGGGGACGGTTCGTGACAAATTGGTATCAGAGGAGTTGGTTCTACTGCAGAACCTAGAACTCCGATCTTTCTTTTCTTTGAAGCAATAACGTTAAGGGTACTAAGTGTGGTTTTCAGTTCATGGAGGCCAGTGTTAGTGCGGGCGGCTGACGTATCCATACACCACGACCCTGACTTCTAATTTCCGACTCAGTGCATGAAAACACTGATTGCGTGTGTGTTTTAAAAAGTTTTTCTTTAAGTTAGCTCAACCAGGTCAGCTCACTAGGTATAATCTTTTGACAATGTGGCATCTATTTCTTTCAGGATGCCTCTCTACGGATGACCAGTTAGAGCCCTAAGATTTTTACACACTAACAGCCCACCGAGTGACGAGGCCTTAGTGTAGGGCCCTTTACCAGCAGAGGCACTAGCGGTACTACTTCACGTTAGGGACACCGATGCCACCAGCCCCACCAGCAGACAATGCACTCCGCTTGAGCGCGTTTCATGAGTCCCAGCACCAGAGGCCACCTAGGTACAGGGGAGATACGGACTCATGGGCGGCTAAGGATTGGCTGGAGGCCATGGTGAGAGTCTTTAGGCTAGTAGGGACACCAGTAGACTTCATGGTAATCCTTGCTGCCAGCCTCCTTCAGGAAACAACAGGCATAAGGTGGATCCTGATGCTTTAGGTGAATGACGAGGTGATGCTACTATGGGGAGACTTCGAGAGCCTATTTTGGGCGGAGTTTGTCCTAGCCACCCGTCGAGTGGTGCGGATACAGGAGCTACTGCATCTACAACAGGGTAGCATGATAGTAGCACAGTACTCAGCGAGGTTCACCGACCTCTCATGATACTCCACTGATATGGTACAAGACGCATTCTTTAGGGCCCAGAACATCGATCAGGGGTTCAGGCGAGATATCAGATCTCATATGATCTCACTCAGAATCCCAACGCAAGCGGGGGTGCTAGAGAGAGCCCTCATAGTTGGGATTTTCTTTGTTGAGCAGTCTCCAGAAGCGAGAACCCCCACTAGCCAATACGCAGCGGAGTCTTCTCCAGCTGGTAGTAGACAGATGTCATAGAGGTCCAAGAGGACCAGACCTACAAGTGGTCGACCACACAACTCAGGATCGATTTTTCAGGGCACCCAGAGTAGAGACAGAGCCAGACATGCCAGGAGCAGACAATGTTACTCATGCAGTGGGCTTGGTCACATGGCTTGTGACTGTCTTACCCACTGTTCTGATGATTAGAAGACAGTTGAGGGACCTCCCAGGAAGAGGCAGAGGTTCGATCGAGGTGGTCCACAGGGAGGAGGTGGTTGTGGTAGAGGAGATGGACGTACAACTGGTCGTGGATGGAATTTCGAGGTGTTGCCACCACCACCACCAGGAGGTCCACCCTGACCACATAGACCAAGTGGACAGGGGAGAGCTTAGCTTCAGGCAGCTAAGACTTATGATCACAGTGCTCTGGAGATGATTCGAGGAATGATCTGTGTCTACTCCACCTTAGCTGCAGTTCTTATAGACACAGGTTCCATTCACTCTTTCATTGCCACTTCCCTCGTTCGGAGCTCGAAGATTCTGATGGAGTCTTTGGATTGATCCTTACGGCTAGAGACTCCTACGGGAGAAGACTCGACAATTACGCACTGGTGCCGGCAATGTGAGCTTACTCTAGGAGGTGAGAGTGTTGGCTAGGATCTCTTCGTAGTGGAGTTGAGGCCTTACGACATCATCTTTGGTATGGACTGGCTATCTACAGTCCATGATCGTATTGACTATATTAGGAGAAAAGTGCATTATGTCTACACGGATGGGACTGGGTTTACCTTCACCGGTGAGAAAGGAACCTTTGTAGTATCGGACAAACTTACTCGGAGGAGGTTGCAGCCGATCACTCATTAGTTGGCTTGCATTACCCTCAGAGCAGTTGATGTGGAGAGTCCGACATATCCTGTAGTGGTGGACTAGTATGTGGATGTTTTCCCTGATGATGTTCCAGGACTACCTCCTCGTATATAGGTGGACTTCTACATTGACTTGTACCTCGGGATGACACTGATATCTACTCCAGCATATCGGATGGCTCCCGCTGAGCATCGCGAGCTGTGGGTACATCTAGAGGACTTGCAGGAGAAGGGATTTATCTGGCCCTATGTTTCTCCCTGGGCATCCCCGATTCTATTCACCAGAAATATGTATGAGAGCTTGAGGATTTGTGTCGAATACCATCGCCAGAACTAGGTGACCGTGAAGAACATGTACCCACTCCCAAGGATTGACAACCTCTTTGATCAGCTGAAGTCAGCTCAGTGGTTCTCGAAGATAGTCTACAGATCAGGTTATCACCAGCTCAGAGTTTGAGACAATGATTTTCTCAAGATGGCCTTCAGGTGTTGGTACGGACACTACGAGTTCTAGTTATTCCCTTTGCTGTCTCCAATGCTATATTAGTGTTTATGAGTCTCATGAATAGGATATTTCAGCCATACCTCTATTGTTTTGTCGTAGTATTCATCGACAACATTCGGATCTACATGACTACTGAGGATGAGCATGCCTACCATTTGCAGGTAGTACTGGACACACTCCAAGAGCACCATATTTATAGTAATCTCTAGAAGTGATAATTTTGAATTTGAGAGGATCACTTCTTGGGACACATCATCTCAGAGGCTAGAGTTGCAGTGGATCCAGCGAAGAGTGAGTCAGTACATGCTTGGGAGGTACCCATGAGTGTGACAGAGGTACGAAGTTTCCTGGGTTTTCCTGAATACTATCAGAGGTTCGTATTAAACTTATCCATAGTTGAAGCACCACTATCATCCTTGATGAATAAGAGGAAACCCTTTGTGTGGTCGGAGAGATTCCATCAGAGCTTTCAGGAGCTGAGGCAGAGGCTGACTAGTGCCCCCATCTTAAGGCTTCCAAAGGAAGGCACAGGGTACGTAGCTTAATGTGACGTATTAGGGAATGGACTTGGGTGTGTCCTGATGTAGGAGGGAGAATTTATTTCTTATGGTTATCGGCAGCTGAGATAGCATGAGCATAACTATGCTACCCATGACCTGGAGTTAGCAGTAGAGGTCTTCGCCTTGGAGATGTGGCGGCACAATCTCATGGGAGAGCGTTTTACCATGTACTCTGATCACAAGAGTCTCAGGTATATCTCCTCTCAGAAGGACCTGAACCTGAGATAGCGGCGATGACTCAAGTTTCTCCAAAACTAGGAATTTGAGATAGTCTATACTCCTGGGAAGGGGAATGTTGTAGCAGATGCTCTCAGTGGGAAATCTGGTATACAGCTGCTAGGAGAGGTGACAGAGAAGCTAGATGCTTTCCAAATATCCATTGTGGATGGAGATGGAGTAGCCTATCTATAGTCTCTTACAGTCACTCCCCCACTACTTCAGCGAGTTAGGGAGGCGCAGCAAGGGGACGCAGACTACGAGACACGATGTGATCAGATATCCACAGGGCAGGCACCTGATGGATTTTCTGAAGGTGGAGAGCACATCATCCTCTTTAGAGGACGTACCTTGGTACCATTACAACTTCAATAGGATGTTTTGAGGGAGTTCCACACATACCCTCTAGTGGTACATCTAGGAGTGGAGAAGATGTACCAGGATCTTCGATGACAGCAGTGGTGGCCAGGTACGAAGAAGGCGATAGCGGAGTTTGTCTCACGGTGCCTCACTTATCAACAATTGAAGGCAGAGCACCAAGTACCAGTAGGCATGGTTCATACCATAGAGGTCCCGGAGTAGAAGTGGTATGGGATATCCATGGAATTTGTGATGGGTCTTCCACGTACATCCAGGGGTCATGACTCGATGTGGGTGATCATCATCCGACTCACCAGTTCGGACCACTTCCAACTGATCAGAGAGGAGGGTTCAGTATAGATCTTGGGACGCCTCTATGTGCATGAGATTGTGCATTTACATTGTATTTCTTCAACGATTTTCTCTGATCATGAAACTTGATTTACTTCCCGGATATGGAAGGGGTTACATGAATATTTTGGGACATAGATTCTCTTGAGCACCGCCTTCCATCCTCAAATGGATGGTCAGACCGAGCGGACCATTTAGAACCTCGAGGACATGCATCATGCATGTTTCCTCAACTTCAGTCACAGCTGGGAAGATCAATTACCTTTGGTAGAGTTTTCCTACAACAACATCTATCACTCCTATATAGGGATGGAACCTTTCTAGGCATTGTACGGGCAACCATGCAGATCACCCTTGTGCTGGACAGACCTAGGGGAGTCAGCACTGGTGGGACCCGAGATAGTTCGAGCTACCACAGAGAAGGTGCAGATCATCAGGGATTGGATGAAGACTGCACAGAGTAGGAAGAAGTCGTATGATGACAGGAGATGAAGACCTCTAGAGTTCTAGGATAGAGACCACGTCTTTCTATGGGTCTCACCTCGATGATAACTACGAAGATTTGGCCGAGGTGGCAAGTTATCTCTGCAATTCATCGGACCTTTCCAAGTCCTCAGCAGATTAGGTGAGGTGGCTTACCACTTATCTCTTCCACCTCAGTTGCACTGGGTGCAGGATGTCTTCCACGTATCCCAGCTGAGAAGATATGTGCACGACTCTTCCCACATCATTAACCATGGAGAGATAGACGTCGACGATGGGGCGACCTTCACGGGGGTTCCAGTGGAGATTGAGGATCAACAGAAGCGGGTCCTGCGTGGATGGTCGATACCTATGGTGCTCTTTTTCTAGCAGCATGGGAATGTCCCAGAGAGCACATGGGAGAGGGAGCCTCAGATGCATGCTCAGTACCCCCATTTGTTCCCATAGTTCGAGTTGTAGCTTACAGGAACGTAAAGCCCTGAGGTGGGGAGAATGTAAAGTCTCAGAATTTCCATGGAAATTTTATTTTCTTAAATGCATTTGAATTTTATGAACCCGCGAAAATTTATATCACTTTATTCTGAGGCCCGGTGTGCCCGGAATCAATTTTTGATGTTTTTTTTGGTACGTTCTGTAAACGTACTAGTGGGATTGTATAACTTTTTAACCGGTGCTCAGAATTGAAATATGAGGGCACCGTTGAACTCGCAGTTCCAGTATTCACTTATGAATACTTTCACCTCGACGGTAGTTGGCCAAGAATGAATGTTATTTTTCGGTTTTTAATGAATAAATTAAATAAAAAAAATGTGTGCATATTATTTTTATTTTGGTGGTTAAAACCTCCAAGTGGAGGTTAGGGTGGGGGCCACCATAATATAAACTCCCATGAGAGGTTACGGTGGTAGGGCCCACCCAAACATAACCTCCCATGGGAAGATAAATTTTGGTGGGGACCACCCGAGATATTAACCCCTTTAAATCTCCTTTTAAGTGGAGAAAACTCTTGACCTTCCCCACTAATTAGTTGAGCCAACTCCACCCCATTAATTAAGTGATTTAACTTAATTAATTAAACTCCACATTTTGAATTCATGCCAATAATTAAAATAATAGACAATCTATTATTTCATTTGGTTGGCATCATTATTTTTTTGTAAGGGAGAGATGAGGAGCTCTAGGAGATAGAACTCTAAGGGTGAAAGAACACTCCAACAAGGAACAACCACCAAAGAACGACAGACATCTTCTTCCTTCTTTAACTGGAACTAAGGAGAGACGACCGTCCTTGACGATCTCCGAAGACACCATCCTCAGCTTTGTCATTTTTTATGTCAACGAATTGATGACCACCCTTCCATGAAATCATTAACGAACAACGATACGAGGTATGGGTTTTGAGTTTGAAATTCTTCTGTTCTACGTCGATCAATATTGGGTAAATTTTTTCCAATTGATATCACCATAACGTGAAGGGATCGGTCCGTACAAACATGTCCTAACCCTCCATCTTTGATTTTCATCGCTTTTTGATGATGTTGGAAGAGAAACAACGGCCAGTTTCGGGCCGACCGCAAAGGAAACTGTCTTGGAAGGAAACCGGCGGTGCAAGGCCACCGGGTCACTGAAAGGGCGTTGTGTCGTCGTGCCACACGGAGGAGAAGAGGGTTGTGGCCAGGTCGGGCCACGGTGGAAGGGTGCAGCACCATCGCGCCACGAGGAGGAGGAGGGTTGTGGCCAGAATGGGCCGTGGCAGAGGAACAAAGCTGGTCGGCTGGGCCGGCTAGTGGCGGTGAGGAACCGGCCGGCCGCTTGGCCAACCGGACAACGCGGGACCCTCCTGGGTCCCGCGGGTTTTCGAACTGGCGCCTAGCACCGGTTTCATTCGAAAAATAGGGGACACGACACCCCCCACCCCCTACATGGCTAGGACGGGCCTTGTAGGGTGCCGCCAGCCGCTGGCCAGTCGGGACACATGGGCCACTAGCCGGGCCACGCGGGCAGCGAGGCTGACGGGCGAGACCAATCATGGGCCGGACCCAGTGCGGGCCAGACCCAGCGTGGGCCGGACCCTGCACGGTCTGGGCCACCCCCTCCGGCCGGGTCGGACCCGCAGACTGGGTCGGACCCCAGGTCTGGCTGGGTCGTTCCGACAGGGCCAGACCGGACCCGGACCTGTTTAACCCGAATTCACCTTTTTGCTCATATCACTGTCTTCGGGTGTCCGATCGACGAACTTCCTATGGCGATGGAAAGCTCAGAGAAAGATGGTTCTTTTTCCATACCCCACTAGATTTTGGGTTAATATTGAGATACGGTCTGGTTGGATCATTCAGGAATCCAACTAGACCCTCGGAACGGAAATGATAATAACTAATAGACCGGGCGTACGATTGACACGTCATCTATTGCATTGAGACCCCTATGATGTGGCAGACCATTGAGATACTTCTTCGTGAAATTTCGAGACAATTGGAGTATTTCATAGTAGCTCATGGAGCGGATCCTTCTAGTTATGAGCATGCAGATTGCAGAGACCTAGTAGCTGGAAGACCTGATGACTGGTAGACCGTTTCGACTCGGTGTGATTCTACTAAACCAGGGGAGAGAACCTGGTAGTTGGAGGCAGACCCATAGTAGAGGAGCATGTGGTAGTTGGTAGTAGACCCACGGTACTCGATAATAGGAGTACCTCTACATGCTATTAGGGGGAGTGCCTTGTAGTTGGCGGCAGACCCACTACGGAGGAGTGCCTGGTAGTTGGTAGCAGACCTTTGGTACTGGACAGGAGAAGTACCACAACATTCCAAGGTTAGTGAGAAGTGATGTAATGTCGCGGTAGGCCCATTGTATTCAACAGAGGAGGAGTTCTCCAGCAGCCATGGTTTCGTTAATGAAAATCCCGGTTTGATCTAAGTCATTGACTTTCTTGTTTTCCACATGATTGAGATGGGTTACTAGATAACATAGGTATATGTATGGACATATACCTATGTAATGCTTATCCGTTGATTTCATACTTTTTGGTTTATCCTTGTTGTATTTTGTGAGACCTTGAGGGTCTCGAGGTCCCTACAGAGTATCGTTATACTCACCCCTGCACGATCTATGCCCGCACCTCATTGTTTTGGTTGCAGATGACGGACATCGCTGACTGGGGCAGAGAGTAGCAGGACTGGACAGTACCTGAAGGTGGACAACTTGACGTGACGGTATATGGAGCAGATGGATGGATGCGGAGTGCTGAGGAGGCCATTTGTACATACCCTTCAGGTAGGAAACCTAGAGGACAACCCAATAGCTGCTTTACTTTTCTTCATTTGTACTTGCTTTCAGTGGTACTTGTACTTTCCAATTGGGATTTTATTTCCGATCACTTTTACTTTGGAGAACTTCTTTTGTATACAGTTTTACTTAGTGCTTTGCTTCCAGTTGTGTACTCTGATGTTTTTGTTTATAGTTATAAAGGAAATTCCTTCCCAGTTTAGGGATTTACGCCTTTGGTGCTAGTCTCCATCCCCTGGAATATGGAAGGCAGGCTTGGGGTAGTAATGATACGAGCCCTGGGAGACGGGTCGTGACATTTTTATCCTTTTTTGGATTATATGATTCATTAGTATTTATTTTTACTAATTCGTGTATAAAATATCATCATGAATACTCATCATTTGATGAAAAATGTGATATTGTGGTGGAAATAGAATAAATTATGAAATTATACATATCATTTAAGTTTATTTCATTATTTTCTTAGACTATGTAGAAAAATTGTCATCAACTCTATGAAATATATCTGGAAACAAAAACAATTTTCCTATTATATTATTTTAAATGAATCGATGGTATTTTCCACAACTCTCTAGTTTATTTTTATGTGGTCTTTAACTTTTTCATGATCATTCACATTCTTGTGATCTGTATTATATATCAATATCCATGATTATTTGGAAATTATATTTTTCTCCATGTTTATAATTTTACTTCCAACTAATTCTATCCTATTTGGAAACACAAGAATGTGAAGACCATCATATTTCAATTTTTGATTTTCTAAATGAATTTTTACTAACCCATTCTATGATATAGTATTTAAAAAAATGTATATTAAAAATTCAAATCATTTATTACTATTATCAAGTTAAAATTATGAGGCTAAAATTTATTAAATGGTTGTATAATGTAACAACATTATATTTTATAATGAAAACTATGATGGATAGATTATATAACACACAACACCTAGCCTAAAGGAACTATGAAATATTATTATTTAAATATTATTGTTATAACCAAGATGTTAAATTTTAAAATATGAATAGTATTAAACAAACAATTAAATATATATAAATATCATACTCAGTATAATTTTTTTTGATAAATTAAAATTAAATACGAAATCAATTGTTAATGAATACCTTTTATTCTTCAAAAAATATTTTTTCTTCAAAAATGATTTTTATTAATTGTTCTACGAAAAAATTATAATTAAATTGTGAAACATTTAGAAGAATTATTTTATATAATAAAATATTTTATTTAATTATTCAAATAAAAATTAACTTAAAGCGAAATTTCAAGATTTTACTATAATGATTAATTTTTTAGTGAATAGCAAATATTACTGATTATTTAAATGTTATAATTTATTTTCGTTAAATAAAATAATTTTATATTCCCATTATATTTTAGATTTGTTATTAAGTTGAAATATGAACCATATTTTTTAGAATAATAAAATTAATTTCATTTGAATAAAGAAATTTTATGATTTTGGGTATAAGTTTATGTTTTTGTATAAAAATTTAATTTTATTAAAAAAATTAACTGCTTAAGGTTTTTCGATATTAATTAATTAAAATAAACCATAAAAATAAAATATTTATAAAATATTTATATTATATATTTATATGATTTTTTATTTATATAGAAATTATTTATAGTCATGGAGTTAATATAAAATAATCTATTGATAGGAAAATACTTTTCCTGAAAACCTTCTTTTTATCACACTTTGTGGGATTATTATAAAATTAATTTCTACGAATTATAGGTATTTAATTTGATATAATATATTAAATATTTGTAATCATAATAATTAAAATTAATAAATATTGAAAACATAATTTTTTTCAGAATGAATAGTACAAACTGTAAAAATTTGTCACAATAATAATTGGTAAAATCCGGTTAACCTAACATAATCCTAAGTGAAAAGGCTTACATTTTTTATATTATTTCTTATTATATAATTTTATATATACCCATAACACCATAGGCATAATAAATAATTTTTTATTGTATACATCTCCATGATAATGACCTATATAAGAGTTGAACTATAGAAAACATCAAAACGACACTCTCTTGCCTATAAATATCTCTAATGTCTTCACATAGGGAAAAGAGAAAGTTTTGAATTAATATGACTTATAATTTTGAGAAGAATGGAATTTTTTCCAGATATTTATAGACTTAAAATTTAGAATAGTAATCTGATATCCTTAAAATTGTGTGAAACACTAGTGTATTATTTATTCAATTAATATAAAAATAAAATAAATGATTTTAAAATATTAAAATTCAAATAATTTTAAATAATTATTGTTTTGTTAATTTTTTAAAAAATATAACATTTTATGGTTGTTTTCATGTAATATATTCTAATTCCTTTTCTAAAATGTCGGTTTCAATGTTAAATTAAATGAATAGTTCAAAAAATGACATTAATGATATTTTATACAAATATGGTGTTATTAAATGTTTAAAAATTCCTAGATAACCTATATTCATCAAATATATTTGGATGTTGTGTAAAATATCAACCATCATAAATTTTTTCTAATTTTCTTTTCTAGTAACTATCATGACCCGTGAACAGTAAAAACATTGTTATCATGGTAATTGTGAAAAAGTGTTGGCAAGGCTTATAACGAGTAGATATCAGTCAAAACATCACAAAAACATGTTAAAATTTTATTAGATGAAAAAAATCCAACCCATGCTCTTATTTGGATCCTTCCATCATGAAAATTAATTTATATATATTTAATACATTAAGAAATTGGAAATGTGCTCCCCCTCTCATCAATAAATAGGATCCACATATCTTCTATTGTTTAGAGATAAAAATAAATTTTATTGATACAATATCTAAATAAATACATTCCTTAATCACATATCCATTTTCTAGGGGAATTTTTTATTATAAAACTTCCCTATGAAGGCTTTTGGTTAAAATGTAATGAGATTATCTGAAGAAGTAGGGCCATTCTTAACCGAGGGTTATGTTATATTTCTTCTTCCACAACATCAAAGTATTACTAGTCCCCAATAATATAATTATATAATTATCTACCATATACTAGAATGATATTATTTTAATATAATAACATAACACCATATCATCTTCCATTAAATGGGAAATGAAATCATCATTCACCTATACGTTGGAATTCCACCTCACAAACTAATAAAAATTATTTTCCATCATCATCTCTCATGGTTATTTAATATTGTTTATTTAATGTATATATATTATATTAATTAAATATCTATAATTATATAAAATTAATATATCATAATACTTGTTAGCTTTACAAACACACAAAAAATTATTACATCATTCGTTCTTACATGTGGACTACCAACTCCACGAATTGATGTGATTCTTTATTCAACAACAAATCTCATGGAAGGCATATATATGTGTATTTAAATAAATAATATGATATTTATGATATAATTATCATTATATACTAATAAAATAATACTTACCCCCATTGAAACATGATCATTGAAATGTGGAAATGTTACTCATGCGTACATAGTGATTGTAACATAGATTGTTTTTCCTAACCATCTTTAACACCAAGATTTAAAATTTTATATAATGTATAAAAATGATAATTATTTCATTATTACTATTCTATCAATGATGGAACAATGTCTTATATTATAATATTCAACATATTAATGTTATTTTGGACATATGAACTAAATATCTTCAGAACATCTAACTCGAACCAAATTAATTAAGAAAATTAATATAAAATGGTAAAAAAAATAAAAGGAATAGAAATTGTGAAATACATTCAAAAGAAATTAAATAATTAACATAATTTTATTTTTCAAGAAGATAAAGTATGTATCTCATGAGTGGAACTAAAGTTATATGGTTTCATAACTCAATTTCCATTCATTGGGTTATACTTCATCTTAATTGACTATATTATGATATGATAATGTTTGAAATGAATTATTATTGTATTTTTTTATATATCCACTAGTTTTTTTGAATTTACATTGGTAATACATAATCACTACATCGATTAATTATAACTCTAATGATATGACCACTATAATATATTTCATCTAAATGCCCCTTCATTGAGGTATATTCATATAGTATGCACCTATTTTTAAATTTCATCCAAATACTTCCTGTATTACATATTATATCATGAATAAATCATAGTTCAGGGAATTTTACATTGTAATTCATTTTACTTCATCTAAGGGGATTTGGGATCAATGTTTTGGCATTATATTACAATTTCATTTATTTTCATGAAATTTTATGTTAATTTTTCCTTTGGGGAAAATCAAATAAAATTACTTTTTTACCACATAAATTTTATTGTCATCTGGTCATGAATTTAGTCTAAATTTTTGGTTTTTATTTCCTCCATTTTTAATAAAGTAAGATAAATAAAATTATTCATAAGTAATCATGATATTCTATCATCTTTTAGATATTGAATGTTTTTATCCAATGTTTATACTTTTATAAAAACCTTTTAAATAATGTTTTTATTAATCTACATTGACTTATTAATGTCATTTCAACTCATGTTTTACTTTTTACAAAATAATTTCAACGAAATATTTCATCCTCTTTCAAAAGGAGGAATTTTTTTATTTTTTTACAAAAATTATGAAGGGATAGTTTTAATTTAATTTAAAAAAATTAATTGAATTTATCACCTTTTTGACCTCTAAATGAATTTAATATTACATAAAAAATTTACATGGTTATTTTTAATGAAACCATTTTCTAGAATAGTTTTAAATTTTTTCAAATTTAAAAAAGCGCTTCAAAGTAAAAAAAAGGTTATTTTCCTCAAGAAACATCCTAATGGGTATTTTAAATATATTTTCATCAATGATGATAAACATTGACGTTATGGATTCTTTTTAAATTATATAAATTTGTCTCTTACACTTATGCCTATATCAATATTCATTCATTTAATGAGGTAATACATGCCTTATGATCATTTCTTTAATGTATTCTTTAAGAAATATCTTCTGATTATGATTTGAAGAAGGATTTTATTGGAATATGTCCACCATGTGATGTTTTCAAGTAAATTATCCTTGAAATACTATCATTTCATGTTATATGTTGTTTCCACTATCCAATATTTCCCTGATCTCATGATATAATTTCATTATTTTATGATAAGATGTGATTATTTCTGAATATTCTTCTTATAATATCTTGTTTTGACTTATTAACATGTTTAACTATTTACTGCACTTTATAGTTGAGCCTTTTTTATGTATTCAGAGGTTATCCTATGTTGTTATAGGATCTCATTAATGAAAATAATAATAAAGTTGTAATGTTTTTTATTTACCTAGTCTTCTAAAGAAATGGGATTCACAATATCTATGTTGTAATTAATGGATTTTTTGGATGAATATAATGTAATAATATGTACAAAAGGATTAGACTTTTTATTTGTGTAGTGAAAATTTCGTGGATTATGGTCTTGAGTAATGAACTAAGGAGTTCCTATGATTAATGTCTTCAAAGAAAGGAATGAGGTGGCTGGTAACATCAATTACTATCATAGGCTTGGTGGGGCCAGTGATGGGAATATAAAACATTGACAAGGGAGTGGTCTCAATCATCAGAGATGGTGGCTGGAGGACGAGGTGATATAGGAGACTGTGAGGTTTGTTTCTAGAAAAATAATATAGAAATCTCCCTATAGGATGTATAATCTATAAAAAAATAGGAACTACTGGCTAAGCTTCATGAGGTCTTGTGCACCATGTTTTAGGGGAGATTTGGAGTAAACAATTGTGGGCCTATTGTTTGTGTTGGTGTTGGTGTTAGTTCCCTAGAACCATCTTTTTGTGTATTTTTTCATAACATATATTTATTTTATTTCAATATTAATAAAATTTTTATCAAATCATTATTTTTATTCTTCATAACATAGTTTGTGATAATGTACTAAAATTAGTTGGTATGTAGAAATATCGTAGTAGTTTCCAACTATAATGAGAAGTAGAATGTGTCATGATAGTATTTTTAAATTTTTGTTTGGTTTCTAGATGAAATCATTTTAGGGACACTGATTATTCAGGGTACTAGGGGTGGATACTTATTTGAAATTTAGGAACCATATCATACTATACACCATTGGTAATGTCCAATGTATGAGAATTTGAGACTAAGACCCACTAGTATGAAATCCATATTTATATGTTTCATTATAAGTTCATATCTATGGTAGTGTGTATTCATCCTTAGATATTATTTTAATTATTAATTACTATGATAAGTCGTGTACATTGATTAATTGAAAAAAACAATGACGACATATTTTCACAGTGAGAAATTATGTGTTGGTGGCATCATGAGTAATATTTCATCAATTATTAATGGGTGAAAAGATTTGTTCATTATATTATATGAACGATTTTTATATCTCTATACCTTTTATAAAAATTATATTGTAAAAATTAAAACTATGCAATGGTGTTCTATAAGAAAGTATTATTTCTAGAAATATATTGCATGATACATCGAGAAAATAGGTTGATGGAACTAGCATGCAACCTTCGTGATTAGAGTTTTCTTGACAAAGGGATTATATTACATAACAAGAATCTGTATGAGGTATTATATCTTTCCAACAATAAATTCTTTCTCTATGTGTTCCTTGGTGCGTTTCTACACACTATCCGTAGACATTTGTTTTCTTCTTCTAATTACACTATGAAAGTGGCTTAGAGGGTCACACACTAAGTGTATCTATAATCTTAGTCAAATAGTATATAATTCTTTATTATATAACATGTTTAATTAAAGAGGTCCAAATTTTACTTTTTAGCCGCTTACTATAGATCGACTATTGTGCTTCTTATTCTTTTCAAATCTTTATTTCTTACCTTATTACTCTTAAATTTCTCTAAGACAGAGAGTCCTAAAATGTTTTGATGGATCTATGAAATTTTCGATCTCAACTTCAAAATTCACTGAGGCATCCTCTCTACCATATCAGACCTTTTTTTAGCTTCAATCCTCACCAGCCACCGGTATACCTCTTCAATCATTTTATTTTTTAATATCTAGTTTTCTAGAGAAAGAAGTGGTAGATATGTTGGACTCCAAATATATCATGATCCAATTTTCATCTGAAGATGACATGATTATTTCCCAGTCATTTTGGCCTTATACTTGTGGTGGATCACACTTTCATATCTTTAAATTATCTTATGAATTTCATATTAAGTGATATTTATCAACAATGGAAATTTGGGAATGATTTTTGGAACTTCTAATCCCCTTTCAAAACCCTTTAATCGCCTTATCCTAGAAAATACGGTAGGGAATTATCTATACTCGGATAGAAGGAATGGGGTAGTGTGCTATATGATCTTGCTAAGGGTATTTGTTGAAGACGATGTGTCTATGGAACTTTTCAAATCCCTTCAAATTTTCATGGGTGAGGATTAATGGTATAAGAATCTTGTTGTTTTTGAATCATTGTATCAGTTTTCTTCATCGTGTAAGAAGTTGGGGCATATCATATAAATTTGTGAGATAAGGGGTTGATGTATTAGGGTGCTGATTTGAATGTTCTGGAGACTCAGGACACAGTTGGTCCACTTTTTGGGTGTACAAAGCTACTGGATTTGAATCAAAATGATAAAATTAATGGGGTGATGGTTCTGTTGTTGCCGTTACTATGAATTCAGGTGAATTTTTAAAGCAGAAATAGGAAAGGGTGATTCTTCTAAATCAAATGTCATTCGACTCATTAACTAGTTGAGACAGGATCTACTAGGCCCACCAAGTGTTACATATGTATTAGAATATGCCCATGTGATTCCTATGGTGGAAGTCAATATGCATATACGGAATTGTTATATTAACCAAATTGTGGTTAATGAAGTCAATAGGGAGATAAATAATGTCTTGTCAAGTAGAAATGAACAGGTAGGGAGTGATGGTTCCACAAAAAATGCTTGTATGTGCTAGGATAGTACCGCTAAGTATGGAGAGTTGGAGGCCCATTTGGATCTGAGTATGGAAGCTGTGGAATAGGAGGATGGTGGTAATGATCATGATATTGGGCATAATCATCCATTCGTTGTCTTAGAGGATACTTATTTTCAATCCCAATTTATGGGTTGGGGTTTTTTATAGACTAGATACTTATATGAGCATGTATGTAAAATAAATGAATGAGGAACATGACACAAACATAATAAATGAAAATTTCCAAGAATAAATTCAGAAAAATCAAAACACTTCAAAAATTACTAAAAGGTGGAATAGTTTCACAGATACTGATAAAGTGAATGATAGAAATCTGCTGGTGTGACATTGGATCATAAGTTAGCGATAGAGCCAAGAGTCCATCATAACAAAGAACCATTTTACAGTTCAGGAGTGCATGTCTCAATAATAGGATAATTCCATTTAAGTTCATGTAATAAGTTTGTTAGAGACTGATGGGTATTTCCCTAGATATTTTTTAGAGGACAAATTGGTAGGGGAGCATAGTGAAAGGCTTTTCAATGTGAGGACAAAAAGGCTCATAAGTCTGATCAAGACATGGGAGGTCTCATATTTATAATAGGGATGAAAAAAAGGGCATAAGGATTACTCTAATCTTCCAAAGCCGATGGAGATCCAGTCTGATAAAAAATTAGAATAAAGGAGATGGACTACATGCCTTCTTCTATATTTCATATATATGGTAATCCTAATAAAGATATTGTCTATTCTGGCAATTTATGTGAAGAAAAAAACTGGTGTGGAGAATTTTGTTAGCAAGATACCCCTCAGACATCATTTCTATTCAAAGAAGAAATAGGGGAGGAGTTTCTTTAGATCAATGATACTAAATAAGAGGTATGAAAGATGATGGGTAGGCCACTTCAAGTGGTTTTCAGTAGTGATATGGCTTCATGGATCAAAAAATAAGATCTTATTCTGATAAGGGGTTTTAATGAAGGGAAGATAAGTAGAGAGGAGTATACAAAAACATGGGATAAGTCGGCAGATTGTTTTGAAGGAATTGTTGTCGATGATCCAGATACAGAGGTGTACCCTATCTCTATGAAACACTTTAGTGGTAAATATTCTAGTAGTCTTAAGATCTATTTCAATAATTTTGTGATATCTTGTGAGGCGCATCCTGCTAGTTGAACTTATGCAGTTTCTCACTTTATCATAAAATTTTTTCTAATAAAAAAGTTAATTTTCCCATATATTCCATTTCCATTTATTCAATATAATATTTTTTGATCGTAATATTTAATAAATATTTTTTTCCTATTTATATAAACATGATATTTATTTTTTTATTGGAAATATATTTAGGGATATTTCTTAAATAAATAGTCATTATTCAGGGCATGACATATTATAGAGAAATATAGAATCAAGTTTAATGGTCTTTTTATAAATAATATATATATATATATTAAATTATATTTTATTGAAAAAAAATTAAATTATAGTTGAAAGTTTAGGTAATATTAAGAAATAATAATATTATTTCTATTATTATAGACTTGGTTTTTTGTATGTATTTAATAAATAATATAGGGAACTTGTGAAATTATTTATTTCTATATATATAAGTAAATAAATCCAATTATATTATCTTTCAAGAGATCCAATACATTTTGTTGTGAAAAAAGGATGTATGGAGAGAATCCTCTCATACACTAGAGAGATCCCTCTCTAGAACATTGCCAAAAAATAGAGAGTGATCTTCCACCAACTACAGCTATGAGAATTTGCTAATTATCATATGCCTAGGAGTAGCTCACCCATGTATGCGGGGTGAGAAAACATTCCATTAATGGGAATTGATGATCTAGAATATGCATGTTAAAGATGTACTGACATCACAATTGGGGTAACACACAAGGATTGTGTCATTTATTATTATTGGGGAATTTATTTTTACCCTTGTATCGGTATGAAAAAAAGTTAGTGTCTTATACATCACTATAGGCCCATGAGGATTAATATTTCATGAATTATGAATTTTCTTGTTTACATAATGTGTTCATTTTTTGAAGCATATTCATTGTTCCTTGATGGTAATATTTAATATTTTTTTAATTTGTTAAGGTATAAAATAATTGGATTAGTTAATGTTTATGCATCAATGTCAAAGGGGTTTTCCTATATATCTTGATGATGGAACATTAATTCCCAAATTATAACCTGTATGAGTGTGGGATAATTGGTCAAATGAGATTAAATGTTAGTTCTTTGCAATTACATGTATTCCCATTCAAATTTATAGAGTGTGTGTGACTCCATTAATTGGGAATAGTGATCCATCTAATTAATCCATCATAAAAGATTGGTTACAGTTATAAGTAGTTCCATTTTCAAATTATAGAGTATAAAACATAATAAATTGGTAATTCAAGATGAATCTAACTAGAATTTGATATATATATATAAATATATATATATCTATGTGTGTGTGTGTGTAGATATTAGTAGTAACATACTTAAGAACTATTGTGTTCTAAATAAATAGTTTCCATTAAATAGTGCTTCTAATAGCAACATAATTGGTGTTTTCCTTTAAAATATTCAATTGAAACACAGTATACTAGAACCCCTAAAATAAAAAGAAAAATTGACCTAGAACCAACCTTAGTAGTTGTAATTAGTAATTATCTCTAATGATTCATTTTGTCCTGGTATGATGACCTGGCCTGGCTTTACTAGCAGGGAGAGGGGTGTGGCCCTTATATAGGAAGGCTTGTACCTATCATATTTTTATATCAACAGTTATTACAGTTTTTAAATCTTATCTAAGACATGTTATTGAAATTTTTAGATATATTCCACCATGAAAGATTCATGTTAAACTCTAGGAAGGTGGTAATGACCATGTTCTTGAATAGTGTGACCTAAACTGCCAATAGAGCCACCTATGGAACCTCTAATTACATCTAACCAGAGTTTTGATGCCTAGTTTCTATAGGGTTTACTATAATTCATGTAGACTACTTAGAGATCATTGTGGCCTACCCCTACTTTTTTAGATCTGACTTGAGAGTTTCAGCAGTAGAATCCTCTCACGTTTTTGGATTATGGCACTTTATATGCTACTCATACATGAATGGAGGTTATGCTATCTATCATTGAGAACCTAGAGATTCCTCCATAGAGGAGGTTCAAGATCACCAGTTATATGCATCATTGTAATTCCAAATGTTGGTGGGATGTTATTACTTAGGCATAAAATAATCCGTATATGGTATAGAAAGACTTCAACGAATCTTTTTACAACTATTTCGTTTAATAGGCGCTGAGAGATAATAGATCTAGTTAATTATTTAACTTATATCATGTATCCCTATGAGTTATTGATTATTCATCTTGCTTTAATGAGATTCAAAAAAAATTATCTTTCTTTTCTACTCATTTCATTTCTAGAGTGTGATCCTTTGAGGATGGGCTGAGAAATTTCATCTTGTATCAAGTAAATGCTTTCCATTTGACTACCATTTTTGGAATTTTGAACAATGTTGTTATCACTGAGTGAATCTTGAGAGAATCTGATGGTATTAGGAATGTAGGTTCAATGTCAAGATTGGGTAGTAGTTCATCTAATGGTAGGAAACATCATCTGGAGGGTTCTAGATAGAGACATGGTAGCCAGAGTATTCACACTAGTAGTTCTATTATACTCAATTAGAGTTGAAGGCATGGTCCCATTAAACCTTAGCATAGTGGAGACCTAGTTGAATACCAATCCTATTTTATAATATCATATTATCATAGGTTCTATCAAACCTTCCCATATTTTCCTAGTAGGACAAGATCTTCTCCATCTCCACTTTTCATAATAAGATCAATTGCACCATCCCAAGTTTTAAGATGGACTACAACTAGTTATACAGTATAAATACGTTGACACAGTCATGGAGGCCAAACTCAATATATGTAGTGATAGCTGAGTGGATCCACTCTAGGTAGTTAGGATACATCACATGGATTGGAATAATTCCCAATTTATCTAGTTTATTCACATATTGAGGAGTATTTTATAGTTGTATACAGTTATAGGTACAATCTTAGGTGCCTCAACTTCAGTATCTACCATTTCTGATACAATAGATTAACATTCATTTATCTTCGTGGATATAATGGAAATCCATGGGATTTATATTTAGTATTTTTATGGTTTGATGACACTTTTCAAACCACTAGGAATTTGATTGTAAAGTGTACTCCATTACATGGAATTCACCCATGAGGTAGGAAGTTATTGGTTTTATAGAACATCTTCATTATCAAGATAGTAGGTCTCAAAATCATTCTCTTGATGGATTGGTTGGTTACTTATCTATATTATGTAGACTATTATCACTATAGGGTAATGTTTACAATACCAGAGAGAGTTATATATATTTACAATGTTTAATGGGATTTTTATGTGAGTAGAGTTAGTCCAGAGCAACATGGGATGGGTAGAGTGACGACCCATATTGCTAACCTCAGTATAGTTGATCTGGGAACAAGTCAGGTAGATTTACATACTATCATAGATCACTATAGGGATTTTTTCCCTGATGAATTTGATTGGATTAAAACTTGAGAGAGATATTCAATTCCCTATTGATATTTTTACAAGAGGTGAACCAGTGTCCATTCCCCCTTATAGGATGGAAACTGTGGATTTGTTTGAGTTTAAAAGATAGCTAGAGGACTTGGAATCTAAGGGTTTTATATCACCTAGTGATTCACCATGGTGTTCACCTATCCATTTCTCCAAGAATGTGTACTATACCCTTGGTATTTTCAATGATTTCCATCAGTTGAAGCAACTTATAATTGAGAACTAGATTTACATACCCCGTATATATGACCATTTTCGACCAACTTGGAGGGGTGATGATTTTCTTTAATATTTATTTAATGTTAGGTTATCATCATTTATGATTGATACCATTATAAATACATAATATATCTTCTAATAATTGGTATTGAATTTATGAGTACTTAGTTATGGAATTAGGTTTGACAAACATACCCATTGTTTTCATCACTCTAATGAATAGGGTTGTCCACCATTATATGGATTTATTTTTTGTGGTCTTTGTGTATAATATCATTTTGTATTATGATACCTGACATGATCATTTAAAACATATTGAAATCATACAGAATAATATAATAGATAATGAGATATATGCTAGGCTCACTAAATTCCACTTTTTGATTGAAAATGTTAACATAATGGGTAACATTATTTAAGAAGAAGTAGTATCTATTTAAATATAGATGGTTAGCACTATATTTACATGGGATAATCCCAATAATGTCTTTGAACTTAATTGTTTTTTGAGGATGGTTTGATATTATAGGTTATTTATATAGGAAATTATATTCGTAGTTGCACCTCCCATATGCTTAAATAATTAGGGAGTCAAATTTCTATGGTCTGATATAGGTGAGACCACCTTTCTAGATATAAAATGGAGACAAGATTCATTGTTGATCTTGATAATTCTAGATATAGATAAAATATATGAAGTATATTTTGATGCTTTAGACATTAGGATAGGGGATGTTCTCATGTTGGGAGACTGATTCTTCAAATACGTGTCTCATTAGTTGAGGAGACATGAGAGGATTTACTTGTTGCATAATCTCAAGCTTATACCCGGTTCATAGCTTTCATTGTGGGTGGAAATACATGTTAGGATATATTTTTTGGTGTATGAAGACCAAAAAATAATCATGTATATATTTACATAGAGTGACTTAATTATTAGACTGATTTGGTTGGTTGAATACATACAATCCATCAATTCTGAGATTTATTATATGCCTTAGAAGGGTATGTTGTGGTTGCTGGTCTAATCTGGTGGACCAAGACATATGCATTTTACGAGAACAACAGTGAGTGGTAGTTCATGTCTATGTTTTATTAGAAGAATTTATAGGTATAGGAACATCATGGGAAGCCTATCTTTACAAATTTATCAATTTAAACTTCACTTCTAAATAGTGTGATGATGAGGCAACATTTACACCCATAAAGCTTAATCATAAAGGATGGTGTTTTAGGAGAGGACTCATTTCCATGCAGGATATTTGATGGAGATTATGTCTTGTTCATCCATGGGTACTTATGGGTTACTAGAGACATCTTAGAGGAATGTATGTGAGGGTCTCATGATTTTTCATGGGCTGAACACCATGGGATTACAAATATGTATCATGACCTACATCGCCAATACAGATATATTGGTATGAAAAGGGAGATAGTTATCTAAATTACTAGTTATTACACTTATTAGTATATAAATTTGGAACATTAGTGACTTAATGAGACTTGACAACCATTTCCTATTCTAGAGTGTAAATGGTATGACACCACCACGGAAGTTGTGATTGGTTAATTGAGTCCCCTCAAGACAATGATGTAGTATGGGTGATCATCAACTGGATCATGGAATTTTATCACTTATAACCAACCTATGAGGCCTTTTCTATGGATTATCTTTGTAGGGTCTATGTTTTATATATTATATGACATCATGGGGTCCCACAGACTTTTTTATCGAATAAGGAATTTAGTATAAATTCACAATTATATAAAGGGTTGTAGAGGGAATTATAAAAATAGGTACTTTTGTGTACAACATACCACCCTTAGAAGAAAGAGAAATTCAAGAAGACAACATAGGTTTTAGGGGATGTTATTAGAGCAAGGTAATTCAATTTCAGAGGTTCAGGGTGTAAATATATATCCCTATATGTGTTCTCCTACAATAATAACTTTCAGGAAACATACAAATGGATCCTTATATGGCCATATATGGTAGGAAATATCAACAACCTCTATGAAGGTTATAGGTAGGGTAGGTTGAAATAATAGGACCTAATATGGTTCAAGAGATTTCAGTGCAGTTTAAGCTAATTAGATTGTTAATGGATATAGATTATTCTATAAATAAGTTGTATTCCAATCCCAATCGATGACTTTTGGAGCTTCAACATGAGGATCGAGTCTTCTTGTGAATATCAACTACACAAGGTCAATGATGGCTTAGGTAGAATTCCATGATGATAAATCCTTTCATTGGACCATTTTATGGTTTTAAAAGGGTCATACCAATTTATTATTAGAGAAAAATCTTTTAGAAAAACAGATCTATGGAAAATATGTTTCATATTTCCCAACTACATCACAACTATTCAGAAACATCTATATTTTTCTATCCTAATGAGAGAACTGATATTTTAGTTAATTTTACATATAATGTTTATGTTTTTATTCCCAAATAAATTTTTATTTTAAGGGAAACTATCAAATTTTAAGATTTTTGTGGTATTTTGATCTTAATCAAAAAAATGAAATATTTTGGATTTTCACTTTTTAAAAAAAATTCAATATTTTAGTGATAAAATATTCTATATTGATACAAATTATGAAATTAATAATTTTTAATATTATTTACATCTTGTAATTAATTTAATCCTTTTGGACAACAAGCTCCATCCATCAATTAGAGGACCAAAAGTATCTCACAACATAGGCCTAGAAGATTGATCAGATATCTGGATGGGTTTAAATATGAGCTTATATCTCAATGCTGCCCAGTCCAATGAAGATGAAATTAGACATAGATATGGATAAGAAATTTATTAACAAATTTAATTAAGGATTCAACACGTGAATTTTTTGTTTGGATGGATATTAATTCATGGTAAATTGGAGACATTAAATATGGAGAGTTTGTCTTGTTAGATTACATTATCAACATGAAATAGTCATAAAAATTGCAAAATATTTCCACATATGTTCAAAGTTTGAGTATAGCCATTCAAGAACATATTTCATGAAGGGGTCCATTCATGAATCTTCCATTAACTGGGACTAACATGCATTTTTATTCAAGGGGAAATTATTTACTATAAAAGGAGAAGAGCTCCACCTTCCCACAGCATTTCAATCCATCCCACACCATCTATGTCCCAAAGGGTGATATCTTCACCATGGAAGGTCGGATATATGATAATATTATTCTAGCCCATTTATTATTCTAAGATTCTTAGTTACTTATTCTTCCAAATTCATCTTAATTACGCTTATCATGGTGGGATAAACATTTGGGTGATTGGGGAAGGGTGGGTTTTTTATTTGGTAATGCTTGAGTTCATTACATTATTGAATAAAAACTATACCTCTCTTATGTAATACTATTTTCACTTTCATAAAATGTTTTCAATCATCAAGAGTGATCGTATTTGATTTTTGATTTAGTTGTTGATTTTTTCTTGGTAAAATTTCATTATCTCCCTCTCCTAGGTTTTTGTTTATATTTGATAGAATATACTATGGCTTTGTAGTGAAGTGCTTGATGATCGTCAGTACATGTGAAATTGGTAATGTATGTTCTTAATTGTTTGGGATAAACAAGACCTGATCGAGTATTTCCCAAGTCAATAGAGTATATTCAATACAACTTTCTCACACCTAAAATGATAGTAGAATAAACTAAGATCTTGGTATGTTTTCCTCTCACCATCGTAATTTATCAAAGGTATCTAGAGGAAAAAGTCATGGAATCTCACTATAATAAACATAGCATAAGGTATTTGGATAAAATGGGACAAGGATAGAGCTACAATTTGACAACCAACCCAGACCTGATCATCATTCTAATATCATTGTATGAAACCATCTGAATTTCTTTTAAATCACTACCTTAATTAATTTAATTTAATTCATTCAGATCCAAAAAAAATTAATAACCACCCCATTTTTAATTCTAATTAAAGGTGTCAAATTTTTTTGTGTGAAATAAAATGTTTAATACTTACTAGGATTAATCACTACACTAAATTTAGTAAATATATAAAAAATTGTTTTTCCATTCCTAACGATAGGCATGCGTCACCGAATAAAGTGAAAATGGATATTGATGCTTATTTTTGAGGACCATCATATTTGTATCGTTTATCAGAGAATAAACTATTTATGAGGAAGGTCACTTCCATTATTCCATGTAGTATGGAATCATTACTACATAATAAATAATACCTAGGATTGGGAGGACAATATAAATTATTAGTTGACAGAGTTGTTCTAAAATAATGAATTACCGCCCTCTAAAGAAAAATTTATGGATAAGTTATCTTAATTGGGGGAGGTTGTAACATCCTAGTTTTTATACAAGTCACAAAAAACATAAATTTCACTTTTATTCACCAGTTTTATCCTACATTAAATTCCTAATGAGGTTGGGGAGGTTTTAAGGGTGTTAAGTATTTTTGGATTTCAAACCCTCTATTTTAAAGGAAAATGGATGAGGAACATGATTATTGAATGTTTGGTGATAACTATGAACCTAATGACATTAATCACATGAGGGAGTCCCACATTTTTTCAAACTAAGCACCCTAGACCATAGGACCATGAAAAATAGTTCATAAATGTTATGGAGGTGTTTTACGCATGCTTCACATGATCATTCTAACCATCTTCATAGCACATGGGGGAAGTTTGATGGATATGGATAGTGGAGTTGTTGGTTCAAAGAATTTCCAGCCATATATCCAAACTGTGAGACCTATTAAATTACAGAGAAGTTTCATTTTTATGTTCATATCTTTTTAAATATGAATACCCTTTCTATTTATCATATCTCCAGAATCTTCCCATGTAAATTTATCCCCTCCAACTTTCTAAGGCATTGAACACTCTTCCCCATCCAATATCCGAATAAAGTATCATATATCATCTTGGATCACCATTAGTAGGTGTTATAAACCAATTACTTTTTTTCTTGGCTTATATGTCTATATACGGTGGAATATCTATGTGATATAATATGCCATATTTTCATATTATTTGTCTATTTCTTTGATTTCATTCATTTCACTCTAAATTACAAGCTGATACTGGACGAGTGTTCATATAACACCATAAGGATGGAGTTCTTTGACTTTTCCCTCTAGTATCGTTGATTTATAATAGTCATCATTGTTCGGCATGACATTTTCATCTGTGCTTTTACACTAAAATAAATTTACCTTAAAATAGTTGTTTAATTTGAATTTCAAATTCACCAATACACCCTCTTACAATGGTTGGAGGTCAATTACCTCAACTTGATCTACCCCTTGAGTGATCATTACATATGCCTATGTGAACCTTACATTTTATTAACCAAAACACCCATTGGTTTTTTTTTTGTATTTTCAAATAGATTTAATTAATATATATGGGTGAACTATTATTTATAAAATGTAATGTATATTTATCTTTGATCTTATTAATTTAAAATAAAATGAGTAACGGTGTAAACTTTATATAGAAATGTTAATTATTGTAGGAAAAGTAATATAATTGAATTATATAAAGTGAATGAATTGGCATGGTTATAACATGTCCCTTGGATATTTCATTAAGCATATGATGCCTATTGCAATTATGGAAAAAAAATTATTATATGTCTTGTTGGACTTGATACAGAATTGGCTTCCATAGGTAATTCCTTAAAAACATAAAATATGCCACAAAGATTTATTAGGATTCTTACCAAGGGAGATATCCACCATGGAATTAGGTCAATGTCTTACTAGTATATAAATTCTTAGGCATAGTGTCGGTGATCCACTTGATTATTTTCATGATATTATAATTCCTTTGATACAATCCCTAGATAGAATTGATATGTTCAGATTGGATGGTGCATGGAAACATTACATGGTACCAAGTAGGGATTATCCCAATATTTACTATAGAGATGCTCGAAGGACTCAGTTAAAAAATATTTTAGTAGAATGCCTTAAGTGTATCAGTTGGATTTCACTGACACCCCAATAGCTAGGAAGCATGCTTTATCATTGTGATATTGCTTGATATTCTAATTTCATGGATTCCTTGGTCTCACCATGGTTCCTTCATCACGTCATTACATCTTACGTACCGTGGTTTCCCCTTGGGTCCCCCTTTATACATGTTTCTTTTAATTAGATATTTTTGTTATATCTACTTGAAACTAACTATTTTTAAGTCACCTATTCAGACACATCTAGCTTAGGAAGTCGTAGGTATAGTCATCTTGGTATTCCATAAGGAGTATGAAAATTATGTGATCATTATTTCATGCATGTTATCTTATATATTTCAGGACATCTACATACTACTAATTTTATATTCACTAACATTATTTTTTAGGCCTTATTTTTTGTGGCCTATTGGGCTTATCTCTCTCCTTGTTTAGGCCACCCATTGGTTTGTGAACTGATATTATGGATGTTGTTAGGGATAAGGGTATGTTCCCTGTCCTAGATTCTTTATTAATTATAGAATGAGGGCGTAGGATCATTAGATTGAGCCTTGGCTCATGATTCTATTTGAGATAGACTTTTAAAATTTTCTTTCTTTCCGATATACTTTTTTGTATGTATTCATTCTATTTTTATATATCCATAACATACTCATCATTTTTTATATGGATCCACATTTATCATTCTGTATTATTACTATTTTAATGATTTACATTCATTCCCCTATTTTTTATTAGTATACTTTCACCATATTTTCATGTATTCATTATCGCACCATTGTACTAGTCTGATTGTGATGTTATAGTCTCCCCACAATACGACCCTAGACCCGCAATGATAGTCAACAACCTTTGGGTTTTGGGGAGGTGTTCTTCATTCCATGTGACCAACCAACTTTGGTTACTTATGACTGAAAAAGGTCTAAGGTAGTACAAATTTTTTATGATAATGTGCAAGAAAGAGGGTGGAGTTTAGGTGTTATTCTAAGACATTATCTAAAAATATTATCTCAAAAAATTCTTCTTTAAAGTAATATTAGAAAAATTAATATTAAAAAAATGAGGATAAATCCCAAAATTATGTAGTAGGATAAAAAAGAGATAGGAAAATTATTTTTAGTAGACATCATTAACCCAATTTATAACAGACAATGTGTAAGACCAATCCATGTATTCCCCAAGAAAATTAGAAAAGACATTATAAAAAATGACCAAAAAGAATTGATACCAATGGGAATTTAGAATAAAAGGAGAGTGTGTACAGATTATAGGAAGATGAAAAAAGTCATTAGGAATTATCACATCCATATTCCATTTATTTATCTAATTCTATATTAGTTTCACTAGAAAAACATTATTTCTTTTTATATTTTTCCGGATATTTTTTAGGAACCCATTACATCCAATGAAAAATATAACACCAAATTCACAAGAACCTTCAGAACCATTACTTATAAATGGATTCCTTTTTTGGATTCACAATTCCACGTGTATATTTTAGTGGTGTATGGTAATTATATTCTTAGACCACACTATGGACTTCCTTGAGGTATTATTGGATGATTTTACTTCTTTGGTGATCCTTTTGATAATTATTTTAAAAATATTTTGTTTTTTGAAAACCATATCCAAAAGAACTTATATTGAATTTTTAAAATATTCACTCCATTATTGAAATGAGAATAGTCCTTGGGCTTGTAATATCCTTGAAAGTAATTGAGGTCGATAAGTAAAAAATTTAAGGTATACAATCACTTACCTTCCCAACATATTTCAAATATGATAGATATTTTCTAGGACATGTAAATTTATATATAACTATTATCATGGAATTTAGTAAGATTTATATACCACTCTCTAGTATACTATCGAAATATGATGATTTTTATTTTACTATTAAAAATCGGGAAGCATTTAATGAACTTAAGAAAATATTAATTACTCCACTTTTGATGAATCCACCAAACTAGGAGAACGTGTTTCAGACACTTTTAAATTATTATAATTAATTTATGGGATAAATTACATACAAAAAAATTAAATTCAACCCACATGTCATTGATTATTACTAGAGGACACTAGATACTTCCCAAGTTAACTATACAACTAATGAAAATGGTTTTTTAAATAGATCCCCTAAACCAAAAAGAAGAAGAATTTATTTATGAAAAAATACTACGAAATTTGAACATGTGGGAGATTATTAAAATCATTTTCATATTGAGATTTCAAATCATCCGGAATTGAATCCAACCAAGTGAGATTCATAACAATGCCCTTGTTATCAAGTCTATCTACAACCATGTTGGCCTCCCTAAAGAAATGCATGCTAATATTGTTTAAACTCATGATTATATTCATAAATTCCATCCATTTAGCAGTAAGTATCTATGAAATATGTAAATAACCATTTATGATATCTTTCACGAGAGTTTAAGAGTCACTTTATAACCAATGGTTATTCTAAACATTCATTCTTGCAAACGATACAACATGAATAATTCCATGCATCACTTTATCAAGAGAATAAATTGCACAAAAAGAGAAATAAAACTACCTTTGACGTTATCATCATAGTAACAAATGATGGAACCACATCTCGAGGGTATTGGATTTCATTTAGAATAAGTGTATATGTTAATTTTGATCTACTAATGGAGTGGGGAAAACCAAAACACATTAATGGTACTGATCACTAAGAAAAAATTCCCAAGGACTCCCAATTTTCTCAAGGTATTGAAATCATGCACATTCATCTCAAAGAACCACATGCAATCCACACTTGTATCCTTGATGGAAGAAATAATTTGTTTCAATACCAATATCAAGGAGAATTTCATACCAACATGAATAATGAAATTGTGACTCCACTAGTAGTTTTGGAATCATTTAGAAATGACCACACTAAATAGAGCATGCACCTAAGCAGATCATGGAATTAGAGTGAAACATTAAAAAGGACCTTGAAGACCCAAAAATCATAACCCCTACATAGAATAAATTTCCATTATCTCATTCCAAATGGTCAAGGGAATGTCATAGATAAGAATGTGGTGATTAGTTTCTAACCAATATTGAGTACTCATGTCTCTCTGAGAGAAAAAAGAAATACCAAAATTCTACAAAACAAAATTAGTGGATATTAGATTATGAGAAAGCCTTAAGATGAGGGTTAACCAAGGGGGTATAATAAAATATTTATTAAAAATAAAAATCCAATTATGTTTTAGATTTGGATCCTTGGATGCATGATAATTGAAAATTTTACTATTGAGTATTCCATTTCTAGCCTGCTCCCAGGCTTGAAATTCTGATTTAGGAATGAAATTGTAATTATCAATAATTACATTAAGATCATCATGAAATGGAGGATGAATAGAATAACAAAAATCTGTAATGGAAATATGAACATTAGAGTTCAAGGGAAGTGGATTAATGACCACCAACTAGGGGAACAATTGTATTTGGTTAAAGGAGATTTAACCTAGTATGAATACATGGTAACTTATTTGGTTAAATATAAGATACCATTCCATTGGATTTCATATGAAAATGACCAAGTTAAATATGACCCTTGATTTTATATTTTGGTCGACCCATACATGTAGAAACCTTTCAATGATCATGTAATAAGAATGTGTTTTCCTACAAGTGATATTGATTTTATTTTTTATTTTATTCATACTCTAGAATATGGTGGTCACTTTGGATCTCAAGGAAATATAATAAAATTATTGGAATTTATATTAATGAACCCACTATATTTAATTATACATTATATTTAAATATGTGAAAATATCAATTTATTGGATATATTTCATATACAATATATATTTCCTGAAATCCCATTATCAGTATGGAAACATTTCAAGTTTAGGGAATGGTTTTTTTGTGACATTTTCTCATGTATTTTTGAAACACATGTATTTATATTTCTAGAGAATATGTATCTAAATTGGTGGACAATAATTCCAACAAAACTGATGAGTCCAATGTTATGTGAGAGTTTTATAGGTCTCATATATTTTATAGGTATGGAGTTTTAATGGCCATCATGAGTGACCAACGAACTCAATTTTTCAATAAGATCAATGAGGATTTACTAGTAAAATATTTATTACATAACAATTCACCTAACACTTACCATCCATAGATAAATGGACAATAAAAATTTAAAAATATGGAAATCACAGGAATTATAGAGAATACTATAAAACCTACTAGGTGGGACTGTATCTTACCATTGGAAGAAAACTTATTGGCTAACTTGATAACCTAAAAGGCACTTATAATAACAATCCCTTACTAATTAATTTATAGAAAATTATATTACCTACCAATATAAATAAAATAAAAATCATATATTTCTATTAAATAACTAAATCTATACATTAAAAAAAGAAACAAAATAGATGAGATTATTGCAACAAGATCTATAATAAATCAGAAGAGAAACCTTTGAGAATTTTAAAATTAATAAATAATGGATAATAGTGTCTAATGATAATTTGATTCCAAAAAAAGACTTCTAGTCTAGAAACAAAGTGATATTAAATTACTCAAGGGTGAATAAGATTCCATATAATAATTATTCCAAATGGGAAGGCCTTCTAATAGTAACTAATTTATCATTATTTATTATTTTTAGGTTTTTAAAGAAGGAAATGGGAACCCATTTAGTAATAATTGACATAGGATGAATAACTTATGTGGTAATATACCCTATGAACTATTGGAGGAGATCACAGTCATTAACCCTATCTGTCAATGAAATTATATGATGTTGTACCACTTCTTAATATTTGATTTCGTGTGGTTATTCAATTTAAAATTTTATTACATTATGAATTAGTTTGAAAGAATTCAATAAAATTCATTATTTAAATACATGAGGAGGGAACCTTGTAGTTAATGAATTTAAATTTTTTATATTTTTTCAAATTTTTGTATAATTAATAATATTTTTATGTCTTTTATTTTACATTTTTAGTATGATTTTTAAAAATTTGAGATTAAATAGAATACCATAAAAATATTAATACATGTCAATGTTGATAAATATAATTTAACCCATCAACTCACTTTAGAGGATTTAAAATATGATTTGTATTCAATATCAAAGTGAAGTAATTTCATGAAAAACCCTAATAATTATTTAAACTTATTCGATGATTTTTTATCATAAATTTTTAATCACAAACTTATAAAGCTTAAAAAATAAGAGGAAAATATCTAAATGGATGGAGCCACTTGAGTTCATAAAACTCGTTTGATGCATCACTGATGTGGATAATTATTTTGCTCAACAAATTTGAAGAAAAATAAAGAGTCCCATATCCTTTTTAAGAAAATTAAAAAAAATAGGGACGTTTTGGGAGCCTCTCGCAGTTGTAAAAGTCTCCCAACTCACACATAGAGACTCGTAAGACACCACATGACCACTGAAAACATGTACACCTCATCTTAAAAAATCTTGCTTGCATGACATCTCCATCACATGAAGGGTCTCCAGTATGTCTAGAATACCTCACGCTCCCCATTTATCTCCATAAAGACAAACAGATGGAATTATCTATGAAATTATCACACCTCACCACATGACCTTTATTGTCCATGCGACACATCACCAATAGGGGATTGATTATAATCAAAAAACCTCATACGACTTCATGAAGTTCCCATCATTTTCAAAATAAACAAATAATATAAAAGGGGTAGAAATGGGGGAGCCTCCTGCAGTCGTAAAATTTTCATGATGCACCCAGGTTGTCAGTATCATGGCCTTGAAAGACCCCTTGAGAATCTAGTTTTATTACATGAAGGACCCTTGACAAGAAATCCTTGTCTCACGTAATGTCCCATACAAGTCACTAGAGATCATGTAAAGTTTTTTCAATATGCATCCTAATATTATAAAGGCACCTATACGTGTCAAAATAACAATATTAAAGTCCCTTAGTAGATTTGCGTGATTAAAAAAACCCCATTAATTATATATATTCTAATAAATATTATGTTGTCAGAATAGTCTTGAAATTTCTGAAAGACATGGGACACACCCTAAAAGATTCCCAGTATAACCCAAATGATAAGTGTGATGGTAAGTCCCTCCACCAGCTCCAGTGTAGATTAGTGTGATATGAACCACACAAAGATATAAATATTGAGGTGGTGAGGACTATAAATCCATTACACCATCCTTAAATATGATGTTCGGATTTTTTTCATCCAGATGCACCGACACACCAAAGTACCACAGTGGATTTCTCATAGCATATGATATTATAACCATAAAATCTTCCCATCATGTAATATCTAGGAAATAATGGGAGAAACCATTTAGAAAGCATAATCACTTCATGTGATAACCCATATATCACAAAAATGAATCAAGAGGGACCCATGAAAGGCATTCCACAAATATTATAAATGATATGAGAATTAAAAAAAGTTATCATTAAACGAATATAAGGCCTTCACAATAAAAAGACCAGAACAAAAAACTATGATATGAGAGACTTACACAAAGAAAATATTTGTCTATCCTCATAAACTTCGGATTAACCACCTAGGTCATAAGATAACAAAAAGACATGTCGCTCGGATCACACGATACTCGTTTGACATACTATGTGGATCATGTAAAGTCCTATTTATATGTAAAATCATGTTACGTGATGCCTCTAGTAATTCCACCTATTTCTTGTGAAACACTTTGGGATATTCATTAAATCCTTTAAATGTCCTCTTGACATGTAAACTAGATCATCTGGTCGCACCAGTTCAAGTTAGGCGAGTCTCACCGTAGTATAAAAGAAGGTATACTAGATATTGTGAGGCCCTTTAGTAATGCCATATAGGTCTCACAATAATCCCATACATGCCATTACG